>CM066584.1:19787039-20424539 GCA_033816785.1 Picus viridis | reverse complement strand
CTGTGGCACCAGACCTGAGCCCAGTGCTCAAGCCGTGGTCATGTACAGGGCACAGTCAGTGTCCTACTCCTGCTGGCCACGCTGGTTTTGATGGAGGGCAGGATGCCACCTGGGCACACCACGTCCCTGTCTAAACCACAGCTTGTGCTTTTCTCTCCTCCACACCACCTCTGAAGGGGCTGAAGGGGCCCACGGCAAAGCGACCCAGCCCACGCCATGTGCCAGGGAGATGCTGCCCTGTGCTCCCCCTGTGAGGATGTCTGCAGGAGCAGAACCACCTGGGAGTATTGTGCTGCCCTGTGGCACAGCTGTCAGACAGTGCAGAGGGATTGCTGTTGTTGTCCTTTTCTTCCTTCTCTATCCTCTTCCTTCCTACAAAAAAAAAAAACCACCCAGATTTAGTCTGAGGACCACAGTGTCCCTGCTCAGCAGCTCCTCTCCTCTCACAGGGAACACTCTGGCACTTGCCTCTCCTCTAGCAAATGCCCTTTGAGCAAGCCAGTTGGCACTGCTGAAGGGTGAACCTGGACCACAGCAGTCCCCACTCTTTGGATTTAGGAAGCTGTGATGCAACAGAGGTCAGCCCAGAGCAAGAGGCAGGAGGCTTAGTTGCTGGCTAGGGCAGTGGCTCCAAGGTGCCATGCAGGCATCCCATGGGATGTATCATAGTAGTATCATAGTGTCATAGCATCAGTCAGGGTTGGAAGGGACCACAAGGATCATCTAGTTCCAACCCCCCCGCCATGGGCAGGGACACCCCACACCAGATCAGGCTGCCCACAGCCTCATCCAGCCTGGGCTTAAACACCTCGAGGGACGGGGCCTCAACCACCTCCCTGCACAACCCATTCCAGGGCTTCACCACTCTCATGGGGAAGAACTTCCTCCTCACCTCCAGCCTCAATCTCCCCACCTCCAGCTTCACTCCATTCCCCCTAGTCCTATCACTCCCTGAGATCCTGAGCAGTTGTGGTGGAGTAGGAAGGTTCCCCCACACACACAAAAGAACTCCACAGCTAACTCAGCCGGAGGAGCAGATGACAGCTGTATTTTACCAGCAGATATGGAATGCAATGAATATGTACAAAAACATACAATATTTACAATATATACGGAAATATACAGCAACAGGAAACCTTTCCCCAACCCCCCTGCGGCCAGGGGGGTTCGGCCTGTCCCCCCCCTTCTCCCTCCCTACCTCCCCTTTTTCCCAAAAGGGTTAGAGAGAGAGAGAAAGGAAGGTAATTAAAAGGGTGAAAACTTGTTAAAGCTCAAAGCGGATGCAAAAGTTAGTTTTCTCTTATCTGGTTAGCAAGAATCGTAGAGAGACACGAGCCAGCTCACAGCACAGGGGGAAGAAGAAGACGACTGCTGACTGCCCCCTCGACTGAAAGACTAAACAAAAATTTACAGCCGGGTTCCACCAATGAAATTGAATTAGCATATCATTGTTTTCATTCTAATATCAAAATATTCGCCCAGAGTGTTCAGAAAGTGTCTCTTTCTTAAAGGCACAGCCTAAACCGGTCACAGCAGTCCCTCCCCAGCCTTCCTGGAGCCCCCTGCAGATCCTGGAAGGCCACAATGAGGTCACCTGGGAGCCTTCTCTTCTCCAGACTGAACAGCCCCAACTCCTTCAGTCTGTCCTCACAGGAGAGCTGCTCCAGCCCTCTGCTCCTCCTCCTGGCCCTGCTCTGGACACCTTCCAGCCCCTCCAGATCCCTCTTGTCATAGGGGCTCCAGAACTGGAGGCAGTACTCCAGGTGGGGTCTCAGCAGGGCTGAGCAGAGGGGGAGAATCCCCTCCCTTGCCCTGCTGGCCACACTGCTCCTGCTGCAGCCCAGGCTCTGATTGGCTTTCCGGGCTGCAAGTGCACACTGAGAGCTCCTGTTGAGCTTCTCCTCCCCCAGCACCCCCAAGTCTCTCTCCTCAGGGCTGCTCTCCAGCCAGTCCCTGCCCAGCCTGGATTTGTGCCTGGCATTGCCTCCACCCAGCTGCAGGACCCTGCCCTTGGTCTTGTTGAAGCTCCTGAGGTTGGCTTGTGCCCACCTCTCCAGCCTGTCCAGGTGCCTCTGGATGGATCCCTTCCCTCCAGCTGTCTGCTGCACCACACAGCTTGGTGTCATCAGCAAACTTGCTGAGGCTGCACTCAGTGCCACTGTCCATGGCACCCACAAAGGTGTTGAACAAGCCTGGTCCCAGGCCTGATCCCTGAGGGACTCTGCTTGTCCCTGGCCTCCCCTGGGACATGTGTATGAGAATCCCCTGGGATGCAGGAAGCAAATGCTGTAAGTGCAGTGGGAGATGTCTGTGGTGTAGCAACACATCCACACACTTCCCTCAAGGGTCTCTGGCTGACAGGGGAGGCAGCTTGGAGAGCACCATCCCATCACCACCACACACCTCCCCTCCCAGGCCAGCCTGCATGAAGGCTCTTAGCTCTGCATTTGCAGCCCAAGGACCCCCCCCCCAGCACCAGCCATTGGAAGTCTTTAAACCTGACTATGAAGAGAAAGGCCTCAGGGATGGAAGGGCCACCTGAGGAAGCCACGACCGGGGAGAGACCCCTGCTGCCCTGCTTTCTGTGTACACCTAAAGCACAGCAGAGCTCCAGGGGGCAGCATGAGGCACTTTGCTACTTGGTTTAAGGTCGATCCTCTGAAATCCTGAACAGGTTGCCCAGGGAGGTGGTTGGGGCTCCACCCCTGGAGACATTCCAGGTGAGGCTGGACAGGGCTCTGGGCAACCTGGAGGATGCCCCTGCTGACTGCAGGGGTTGGACTGGATGAGCTTTGGAGCTCCCTCCCAGCCCAGCCCGTGCTGTGACTCTGTGATTCTGCGAGCATGGATGCTGCAGCTGACTCTGAGGTGGAGTCAACATGTGTGCAGCAGGGTTTGCCAGGCTAAGACAGCCAGGAGGGGACCTTTGACAAGGGCTGGGAGTGCCAGGACAAGGAACAATGGCTTTGAGCTGAGAGAGAGGAGATTGAGAGTGGAGAGGAGGAAGAAATTGTTTCCAGTGAGGCTGGGGAGACTCTGGCACAGGCTGCCCAGGGAGGCTGTGGCTGCCTCCTGCCTGGAGGGGTTCAGGGCCAGGCTGGATGAGGCCCTGAGCAGCCTGTGCTGGTGGCAGGGGGGTGGGGCTGGATGAGCTTCGAGGCCCCTTCCAGCCTGAGCCATCCTGTGATGCTATGGATTGTAGCAGCATTGGAAATGCAAAGCTTGGGCTGCCTACAAAGGGCAGCAGCTCCTTCGCCCACTGGCAGTGCAGGGCTGCTGCACTCACCCGTGTTACCTTCTTTCCTGCATAGTTCTGTATCTACTGCAACCACTGCACTTCATCCTGCTTGTAAACACAGCCTGGCCACCTGCTTCTCCCACCCAGTTAGCTGTGCTGGGAGGGGGAATTGAACTTTTCTCACTACCACACCCCCAGAGAGAGTTCAATATGGCCACAAATGCTGTTCCCCCTGAGGCTTGTGTTCCTCCTGGCAGAGCTCGGATGAGCAGAAACAAAGCTAAGCAGGAGGGGAGGTTCTTGGGACTCCTGGAAGCATCCTGTGTGGCTTCCCTTCTGTCCCATCATGGATATAGACTTCATAGAATCACAGAATGCTCTGGGCTGGAAGGGAGCTCCAGAGCTCAGCCAGGCCAAGCCCTGCCCTCAGCAGGGACATCCTCCCCTGGAGCAGCTTGCCCAGAGCCCTCTCCAGCCTCCCCTGCAATAGCTCCAGGGATGGAGCCTCAGCCACCTCCCTGGGCAACCTGCTGCAGTGCTCCAGCAGCCTCCTGGGGCAGAGCTTGTTCCTCACATCCAATCTCCATCTGCTCTGCTCTGGTCTGAAGCCATTGCCCCTGGTCCTGTCACTGCAGAAGGATCTATCAGAGCTGAAGGGAGGCCAGAGGATACAACCCAAATCTGGTGACAGCTGGCTCTGCACTCTGGAGGTCACACTGTTTGTGTGTCAAAGGAGGTCCATCTGGATGGCAGCAGCAGGCTGGGGAGCCCTGCACACAGCCCAGCTCACAGCAGGAAATTCAGATCCCTTTGCAGTGGTGGGGCAGGAGAGGCACAAAACAGCCCAGCTGGTCTCAGGCCTGTGCAAGGGTCTGTGGGGCAGGGAGCAGTGATCCCCCCAGCATGCTCCCACCTCGTGCTGAGCCTCATCTTCGTCAGCAGCTGATTGCCAAGGTGTGCAGGAGACCTGGGGCAGCAGGGGGAGCTGGGGGTACTGTGGAGCCCTTCTCCACTGCTCTGCTCCTCACTCCTGCCTGCACCCAGTGCACACCTCCCTGTCTCTGTGCAGGGGGGCTCGGCCCCAGCCTGGAGCACAGGGGTGCCCCACACCGCGAGGTGGCACATTCCCCACCAGCAGAGACTGCTGTGGAGGCAAACACTCCTCAGCAGCTGCTGAGCACGCCTGTGGAGGGCAGGGTGGCACAGGCATGGCTGCTCTCATCCTGGGATGGAGTCTAGTCCAGAAGAGAAGGTCAAAGAAAGCCTGAAGGCATCCGGATGAGCACTGGTCTTGGGGCTTTCACAGGGTGACTTCAGCTCTGGTGCCAACGTGGCATGAGGCTGGGGCTGCACCAGAGACACTGATTGTGGCTGACAGGATGGCAATAGGTTAATCAGGCAGAAAAAGCAGTGAGAAGAGGCTTTAACCCTTCTCTGCTTCCTTGCAGGCTCTGGCAAAGGGGCTTATGCCCTAAGCCACCCCTGGACTCTGCTTGCAGCTCCCTGTCTGCCCTGCTTTGCAGGCAGGCCAACTCCCCACTGCTGTTCAGACAATCTCCTTCCACCACCACACTCCTTTGAGGCCTTCAGCAGTGCCAGGGTTGGCTGGGTGGAGGCTGGGAAACCTGCAGTGCCCCTGGCAGGCTGGAAAGGAAACTGCCACACAGCACTGGGGCTCTGTGCCGGCACCTGCTGCCTGCTGCTGCCCTGGGGGACTTCCTGAAGCCCCTGGCTGGGCTCTGCCCCCCACATGGAAGGGGGAAAATCCACAATCAGCTCAGTTAATGGTAAACAAAGTGCTGCTTAGGAACCTCAGCACCAGAAAGTGTGCCACTGCTTCCCTGCCTCCTCCTGCCTGGGCTGCACCTGACCTCAGGAGGAGAATGCCACCGTGCACTGCTGTCCTCCAGCTCCTGTGGGCACTGCGTGCCCTCTTGAGAACCATGCAGGTGCCCCTGTGTGTGCTGAACCCTTAGAGCAGCTTCCCTCTGCTCCCTGCAGGGCTCCCACTGCTTGCACTGCGGTGGGGATGGTTTTGGTTTGCTTTATTTTCTTTAGACTGGAGCTGAGGAAGGAATTGTTGAGAGTGAGGCTGGGGAGACTCTGGCACAGGCTGCCTGCTGCCTGGAGGTGTTCAGGACCAAGCTGGATGAGGCCCTGAGCAGCCTGTGCTGGTGGGAGGTGTCCCTGCCCCTGGCAGGGGGCTGGAGCTGGCTGAGCTTTGAGCTCCCTTCCAAGCCAAACTGTTTTGTGATTCTGAGTAAAGACTGAGATGGTTCATTAACAACCCTTCCTACACCCCCTCCCAGGGATGCCCCAGAGCTTGTCTGAGTCCAGGCAAAAGGCTTCCTTTTCAAACAGTTAGCTTTGTACTGTAGCCTAACACACCCCAAGCACACCTGCTGCATGCTGAGTCCATTGGTGCAGGCTGCTGCTCCCCTCACCAGCAGGCAGCAGAGCAGCAGTGGGCAGAGGTGTCTCACAGCAATGCCTGTGACAGGAGGCTGCCAGGCACTGCCGCGATGATCTTTGTTTCTCCCGAGTCATGCAGGCAGCTGCAGCCATCCCCGGCGCCCGGCTGAGGCCGGAGGGCTGATGGCTGAATGGGAGGCGCCGCGAAGGCGGCAGCAGAGAGCAAACAATGCACAGCCGCTGGGAGGGCAGCGCCGGAGGCACGGCTGGGAGAGGGGAAGGGCAGCAGCAGCTGCAGAGCACTCAGGCAGCTCTGGCTCCAGCTCATGCGGTCCTCAGGTGTTCTGGGCAAGGTCTGTGGTGAGAGGAGGCCTGAAGCAGGCAGCCCTGCGTTTGACTTGGCCAGGGTGCACCCAGAGCCGGCTGCCCTGCTCGGGGGAGGGAAGCAGCCTCTGAGCTGGGCCCTCCAGCACGGCTGAGCCGTTCCAGCAGCACACACCCTGCTTCCAGCATAAAAGACACAGGCTCAAGTGCCAGGTTACTATTTTTGAGCACTCTTAATCCCTGCAGTTAGAACTCTCCCAGCACAGCTCTGGGCACAGATGGATCTGGCAGCTGCTGTGCGTTCAGCCTTGCTCTTTCCCCAGCGGCGGTTCCCTGCTCTCTGCAGCCCCACTCAGCTTTTCCCCCTGCTGGGATTCTGGGTGATGCTGCTTCTCCAGCTTCACCGTCTGAAGGGATTGCCTCTGGTTCCCAAATCCATCACCTGCATCAGCTTGGGCTGTGCTTCAACAGGGGGAGCAGGCGCTGCAAAGCTTTCTGGCAGGAGTCAGGAGTCCCTAGGGATGAGCCAAGCCCAGCGGAGCAGGAGCCAGGTCGGCAGTGGCCCTCGGGAAAACAGCTCTGTCCCTGGCACTTCTGACCTGCTCCCCTCCCACCCCTTCTGCTTCCCTGCAGGGCCACACCTGTGCCAGGAGGAGGGAACTGCTTAAGGAAGTGTGGTGAAGGGACTGGCCACCAAAGCACAGGACACCTTCCCTTGGGGAAAATCCATCCCTGGAAAGGTTCCTCCTCCTCTTCCACCCCCAACAGTGAAGGCAAAGGCGAAGCCTGTCTGCTCCTCTTCAGGATGGCATTTTAGGAGGGAGGACAAGCTCTTGCGTGTGCCTGTCAGCACCCTTCAGACACATTCTGCACCTGTTCAGCAAGAACATCACAAAGCAGGAGCAGCAAACACCATCTGCTCCCTCCTCGTGGTGACGGCGGAGTCACTGCAGCACGAATCCAAATGCCACAACAGCTAAGGCTCCAAGGTAGAGGCTTGGGAGCTGCAATGAATCTGTAAGCTCCAGGTCTGGTTTATCATACATCCCCATGGGACAGGAGTGCTGGGTTCAGCACTCCCAGAAGGACACTGAGGAGCTGGAGCAGGGCCAGAGAAGGGCAACAGAGCTGGGGAAGGGTCTGGAGAGCAGGGCTGGGGAGGAGCAGCTGAGGGAGCTGGGGGAGTTGAGCCTGGAGCAGAGGAGCCTGAGGGAGACCTCATTGCTCTCTGCAGCTCCCTGAGAGGAGGCTGCAGGCAGCTGGGGGTTGGGCTCTGCTCCCCAGTCTCAGGGGAGAGAAGGAGAGGAACTGGCCTGGAGTTGTGCCAGGGAGGCTGAGGTTGGAGAGGAGGAAACATGTCTTTGGTGCCAGAGTGGTGAGGGCCTGGCAGAGGCTGCCCAGGGGGTGGTTGAGTCCCCCTGGCTGGAGGTGTTCCAGAACCCTGTGGCCATGGCAGCTGGGGCCAGGGTTTGGTGGCCATGGTGGGGCTGGGTTGATGGTTGGATGATCTCAGAGGTCTTTTCCAGCTGAACAATTCCATGATTCTATGACATCTCCACTGCCACATCAGCAGAGTGTAGCTGCAGGCTGCAGCCCAGAGATGAGCTATGACAGCACTGCCACCCGACCTTCCCAGCTGCCACAGCTGATCCCTGTGCTTGTACCTGGCTCAGTCTGCAGGATGCACTGTGGTGCAGGGCCACACGGGGGGACTGTGGTTAGAAAGCTCTCAGGAGCTGCTTTCTGCTTGGTGCCATGACCCAAAGCCAGGAGCCAGTTCAGTGCACCCCAGGGCTCTGTGCCCCAGGGTTCCCTCAGCTCTCAGCCTGTTCTTTCTCTTCACTCCATCAAGGATGCTGAACCTAGCAAGGAGCTGCACCTAGCAAGGAGCTGCACCAGAAGAATTGGACTCCCATGAGCACAGCTGGGCACTGGAATCATCTCCCAAGGGCAGCAGTGGATGCCCTGCCCTGGGCAGTGTGGAGGCTCAGCCTGGCAGGTGCTGGCCCAGCTCCTTGCAGCTGCTCCATCACCCAGGCAGGGTGGGGATGAGCCCTGAGGTCCCTTCTGACCTGGCACTGCGTGGTGCTGTGAAAAAGGCAGTGAAGCACAGGACACTGCAGCACCCTGTGCTGTGCCCTCACTCACACAACATCTGGTGATGCACTGCTGGAGACCCCTCATGGTGCTGCTGAGCTCTGAAGAGTTAATGTCTGCTCTAACCTGTGCTTCAGAGGCTCCCCTGGCGTCAGACAGCAGCTCTGGCAGAGCACGATGTCCACTTCTCATGAGGAAGCTGCAGTAACATAGTGCCAGTGGGACAGCTCTGGGACTCTGAAGATACCTGGAGCACCCTGTGGGTCCTGAGCAAGGCTCTGTCTCTGCCAGTAAAGCTGTGTGGATGCACAGAGGAGAGGATTTTTGGCTGCCCTGTCCCTCTGCCCAGCCCTTTCATTGGTGCAGGGTGCCACAGTCAGGGTGCTGCAGGAGAGGATCAGTTTCTGCAGAGCAGTTTGGAATCTGAACTGTGGAAGTGGGCTTCTGAGGGACAGCTGTCAGTGCACGGGGACTGCCGTGCCCACGCAGGGGCTCAGCTCCCTGAGGCTCAGCCATGCTTAGCCACCCTCCCCTTCTAGGGGGCACTCCAGGCATTCCCTCACACACATCCAGGCTGGGTTGAAATGGGTCAGGACGCCCAGGCAGGGCCCGAGGGCAGCAAGCTTCAACGCTCAGAAAGGTTCCAAGAGCTGCCCAGCCTCAGGAGTCAGTGGAACTCCACTCAGGCCTGGGAAAGAGGCAAGAGCAGAAAGGAACCAGAGCCAAAGCCCTCCATGACTGTGTAGTGGGTTGAGGCAGCCCCCTCCCCACCACAGGCAAAATGACGACTCCGGCAAACGGATTGCAGAAGTGATGGAAAAGTTTAAATAGAAAAGGTGAAGGTGCACAAAGGAAACAGAGACAGTGACAGAAGACACCCCAAAACACACCCGGATGAACCCCATCCCCACCTGAGGGTGGGCCCAAGACCCCCAGGGCTCGTTCTTCCCCCCCCCACTGCTAGGCTAGTCTCAGCTGGCCAGGCCTGAGACCGCCCATCCCCCTGGCCCTGGGCCTAGCCAGGCCGGGAGACGTCTCCCCAGTTCCCGGGCGCCGGCGAGGGAAGAAAGAGCAAGAGGCGGACCCCACGCCAGGTCTCATAGCGGTGCAGGGGGTGGTAGGAGATACCTGGTCTCCTGTGTCCACCCACTGGGCTGGACTGCTGGGCACAGGAAGTGCACCAAGCAGCAGGGGCACCCAGCCCGAACCGCCACAGACTGCCACGCCAAAACAGCTGCACTGCAGCTGGCTGCAGGAGCCGCAGCGCCGCAGGACGCCCCATCCCCAGCGGAAATGCTGCAGAAGGAGCCTCCATCCCCACGGAAATCCCCCTGGCCCAGCCCAGATTCCCTCAGCAGGAAGCCTGCCCTCCCGCAGCGTGCCCTGCCTCAGCTCCACAGACCAGCAGTGCCTCTTGCAGCACTGAAATGCTGGAGAGAAAGCAGTTGCCAGGGAGCACAGCACCCCCTGACACCACTGCCCTTAAGGAGGCAGCTCCCCAGGGCCAGCAGGGGCTGGGCTGGTTCCCAGCCTGATCTGAGTAATTCATTCAGCCTAGCAGATGCCAGTGTGCAAACAACGCACAGAGCAAATCCCTCCCTCCCAGGGTAAATATTTACTGCTCATATTCCCTGGTATTTATTGCTCTGCAAACAGACTGTCACCACTGCCATCAGACTCATCCCTAATTGCAGCCTGAGAGCTGGCAGAGGGACATCCTCTGGGAAGAGATGGTGAGGGAGGGGAAGGGCAGCAGGCTCCAGAGGGGCTTGCTGAGCCTGGCACACCACCAGAGTGAACCTGGCCGACTCCAGGGGAAAGCTGCTCCATGAGCTTGTCCCTGCCACACACAGAGCTGCAGGGGTGGTGTGGGACAGAGGTGGGACAGCTCTGCCAAGCAGGCTGGGAACCCCTCTTGGCACTGGAGGAAAATCACAGAACCACAGATTGGGCTGGGCTAGAAGGGAGCTCCAGAGCTCAGCCAGGCCAAGCCCTGCCCTCAGCAGGGACATCCTCCCCTGGAGCAGCTTGCCCAGAGCCCTCTCCAGCCTCCCCTGCAATAGCTCCAGGGATAGAGCCTCAGCCACCTCCCTGGGCAACCTGCTGCAGTGCTCCAGCAGCCTCCTGGGGCAGAGCTTGTTCCTCACATCCAATCTCCATCTGCTCTGCTCTGGTCTGAAGCCATTGCCCCTGGGCCTGTCCCTGCAGGCCTTTGGGAACAGTCTCTCTGCAGCCTTCTTATAGCCCCTTCAGGTCATGGCAGGCTGCTCTGAGGTCTCCCCAGAGCTTTCTCCAGGCTGCACAGCCCCAGCTCTCCCAGCCTGCCCCAACAGGGGAGGTTCTCCATCCCTCTGATCATCATTGTGGCCTCCTCTGGACCCTCTCCAGCAGGTCCTTGTCCTGCTTGTCTTGAGAGCTGCACCCAGCCCTGCAGCTGAGGTCTCCCCAGAGCAGAGCAGAGGGGCAGGATCCTCTCTCCAGCTCTGGCCACACTGCTTTGGCTGCAGCCCAGGCTGCCCTTGGCCTCCTGTGCTGCCAGTGCCCATTGCTGCCTCCTGGCCAGCTTCTGCCCCCAGCACCCCCAGGGCCTTCTCTGCAGGGCTGCTTCCAGCCTCATCACCCCCAACCTGGATTGATATTGAGGATTGTTCCAACCCAGATTCAGGGCCCTGCACTTGCTCTTATTCATCCTCATGGACTCTTCTTGTGCAGGGCTGGAAGGTTCCAGGTGTTTAAGGGATGTGGTTCCACCTTCTTGGACATGAGAGGGGCTGTGTGGCTGTTCTGGGCACTGCACCAACTGCCTAAATGTATTTGAACAGTCCAGAAAGTCAACAGTGCCAGTCACCAGCTCTCCTTCCAAGGGCAGTGTCATTCCTTCTGCCCTTCGGCCCATCCCTGCAGGGGTTAATGTCTGGGATGCAGCCTGGCTCGACTGGAGCCATTTCTGCTTGAAGTAACACCCTCAAATCTCCTTCCCTGCCCTCCCAGCCCAAGCCCCAGCTCTGACAGCATTTCACACCACTCCATAACCTCTGCTCTCCTGACAATCCAACTGAGAGCCCAGTGGTGCTCAGCCCGGGCTGAGCCTCTGTGGACAGCTGCTATGGCAAGCACACCTCAGCACCCAGCCTTCCACAGCAGGATGCAGAGCTGCAGGCATCTCTGAACCCCTCAGAACCATCTCCTCTGGGGTGCTCAAAGGAAACAGCCTGACCAGCTGGCACTGCCCATGCAGCACAGGGAGAGAGGTGAGGGAGGGCACAGCCAGCACACCCTCATCCCTTTGCTTGTGACCACAGCTTTTTTTCCACTGTGCTTTCCCCTTCCACATCTGGGCTTTTCCATGCATGTTTTTGCTCCCTCCTATGGAGACAGCCTGAGAGAGTTGGGGCTGTGCAGGCTGGAGAGGAGAAGGCTCCCAGGAGACCTTCTGGTGGCCTTCTAGGATCTACAGAGGGCTCCAAGCAAGCTGGGGAGGGACTTTGGAGGGGGTCAGGGAGGGATAGGCCTGGGGGGGATGGAGCAGAACTAGAAGTGGGGAGATTGAGCTTGGCTGTGAGGAAGAAGTTGTTCCCCAGGAGGGTGGTGAGAGCCTGGCACAGGCTGCCCAGGGAGGTGGTGGCAGCCTCCTGGCTGGAGGTGTTTGCAGCCAGGCTGGAGGTGGCTGTGAGCAACCTGCTGTGGTGTCCCTGCCCATGGCAGGGGGTTGGGACTGACTGAGCCTTGAGGTCCCTTCCAGCCCTGTGATTCTCCTGAGTGTTTTTCCCAGTAGCATCCTTGCTCCCCACTACACCAACCCTAAGGGCCATGTGCTTTGCTCAACAGCTTCACATCGTTTCCTGCTTTGTTGTTCTTGGCCTCCAGGATAATCCTTGCACAGCAGACAGCCCTCCTCCCCCTCTACTGTGTGAATGAGGTCAGCATCACTGTCACCCCTGGCCAGATCAGCAGGAGCAGCTGAACCCCTGGCACGATGAGGTTCCTTCTTCACCCGGTCAATGCCAGGATCATCACAGAAAGACCCTCACGGTCTAGGCTGCTCTCTGCATGGTTTGGGGATGATTCTTCCTTAGGTGATCTGTAGATAAGCACAAGCAGCTGAAGTCAGGAGGCAGTGTGCTTGCTGTAGAATGGCTTAAAGGAAGCCCTGACCCATTTCATGCAGCTCCGTGCTTCAGAACGCAGCTCAGACATACCTGTGGGCCTCCACGTGTACATAAGGTGTGGATAAAAGCGTCACAGCTCCACAGCCACCAGGGCGTGCCCCATGCCGCTGTGGGCTGCCAGTGTGCAACCTTTGAGGCTGCAGAACAGCCCCCACAGAGCTGACTTCTGCGACTGGATTCAGTACTGCATGCAGCACCGCTCTCTGCTTACAACAGTGCTGCTGCCAGAGGACCATCTCAGCCAAAGTTGCGGAGTTTAGGGACTGTATGAGCAGTTCTGCCTAGGTTACGGTGGACATCTGTGCATCTGTGCCTCTCACCGTCCAGGGCGGCAGGAAGCCGGTAGCCTTCTGCATTTTTCTCGTTTTTCCTCGTTGGAGGCGATGAAGAAAGCTCGGAGGCAGCTCCAGGCGCTGCCCCTCGCAAACAATTCCCGTGAGGCTTGCTTGCAGAACGCAGGGGCGAGAGGCGTCCAGCCGAGCTTTGCCCCAGGCTCTCTGCTGCCGGCACACAGCCCGCGGCAGGCGGGGGGCGCCGCAGCCCGCGCCGCCGAAACTCATCCGAGCACCGCCTCGGACCCCAGACCCAGCTGTGCAGTGCGGAGCACACCCAGGGGGAACTAACAGCAACCGGAACCATTCACGGCTTGGCACAGGAGCGACGGAACGACAGCACGGCCAGCGCTGCCGCCCGCGGCGGGGGCGACAGGCCCGCGGCGAAGCTCTCCCTGCCGGCGGGGCGGGGCGGGCGGGGGGGCGGGGCGCGCGGGGCGGGGGGGCGCGCGGGGCGGGGCGCGCGGGGCGGGCGGGGCGCGCGGGGCGGGGGGCGCGCGGGGCGAGGCTCCGCGCTGCCGAGCTCGCTCCGGCGCGAGGCGGGACGGGCTCCGCGCGGCAGACGGCAGACCGCACACTGACGCCGCCACGGCCGCTACGCCAGCACCAACCAGCTGCTTCCGCCTCAAGCCCCGCCCCGCGTGCGTCACTTCCGTGGACAGGCGGCCCCGCCCCCACTCCCCCTCCTCTGACCTCGCACCTCGGTGCTTCCTGGGTGAACGGCACCGCCTGCCGCGCGGGGGGGCGGTGCGAGTGGGTGGGGGGCGGGGTGGGAGAGGGAGAGGGAGGGGCGAGAGGCGGTCGGACCAATGAGAACAGGAGGGGCGGACCAACGAGAGCAGAAGGGGGCGGGTCCTGGGCGGGGCCAGGCCGTGGCATGTGGCGGGCGTTGGGCGGCAGCGCTCTGCTCGTTCCCGCGGCGGCCGCGCCAGCGCCGGGCGTGCGGCCGCCTCCGCCGGGAGAAGCGCCCTGCTGCCTCCGCCCCGTCGCTCTGCTGTGCTGCCGCCGCCCAGCCGCCGGCCTCTCCGCCGGCCTCTGCCACGTCGTAAGTTCGGGCGGGCGGGTGAGTGGTGCCTGTCTCCGCGTCCGTGATGGGGCTGCCGGGATGGGCGCACAGCGTGCTGTGTCCTGCTGTGCCGGACGAGCGGCGGTGCGGGCGATCCCTGGGGCGGGGAGAGCTGCGGAGCGGGTGCCGATTTAAAGTGCTGCGGATCGCAAGCGGGACGGGGGCGGGCGGCCGCGGCCTGGGGGGAGGCAGGAGCTCCGCAGCTGTTCCCATAAACTGTCTGGGAAGCTGCAGATCAGTTTGCCCCTAAGTTGCCCCCAGGCCCTGCAGCCCCCTGGCAGCTATGGGGGTGTGCTCACTTGTTCCTGGGGAGGTGGCAGCGACGAAACTCGGTCTCGGGGCGGGGAGCGCAGCTGATTGACTCAGCTTCCTGCCGGAGCGGTACAGTTTTCAGGCCCTCCGGAGCACCTCCAAAATGCAGTGTCTGTTGCGGGTCGCCCTTGTGCATGGCATTGCAAATAGGTGCCAGTGGCTGGTGTCTGGACAAACAGTGTCGAGTACGGACAGCTGAGCTTACCCCTGCCTTGTGTGCTGAAATCTTCATCACTCTTTAAGAAAGGCTTTTCAGTGGGTTTGACTGTACCTGGGCAGTGAGCACGGTGGCAGCTGGGATCCAGGCAGTGGTAGGCAGCATAGACACTGCTCTTAGGCTCTCCCATACAGCATCCTCTGTGGACAGCCTCTCGTGGTGGATCTCACCCTGGTAGATTCAGTGAATCCCTTAACTTTCCCCTCTGCTGTCTCCCAAACTGTGTCTTCTAGGATTGGCAAAGAGAAATCCTGCCTCAGGACCTTGTCAAGTAAGGTGCCCTGATGCCCTACACCTTGGCTGGCTGCCTCCTTGCCGGGCTGGGTCATGCTCCTGGCTCCCGATAAGGTGAGTTAACCGTCGGCTTGCTGGGGGAGCAACCCACAGCAGCATCAACCCTCCCTGCCTGCAGCCTGCCTGCAGCCTGCCTGCAGCCCTGCTGAGCTCAGCTGGCTGACAGGGAGCATTCGGTGCCCTTTAGACCTCAGAAGGTTTGTGGCTGAGCAGTAGCTTTGAAAGCTGGGCTGTAGGGTGCATGTTGCTGCAGTGTCTGTCTGTCAGGGTGCCTGTCTGTCAGGGGTGCCTGTGTTTCTGTGCTCATCTCGCTCACCCCCCGTGAGGATCCGCTCCTGTCCCTGGGTGCAGTCCCTTGTGTGCTAATGGTGGCTTAGAAGGCATCTGTCTGTCCTGGGGCCTGGCAGTGCTGGTTGACAGCTGAAGGTGAGCCAGCAGTGTGGCCAGCCAAGGGCATCTTGGCTTGTAGCAGCAGCAGTGTGGCCAGCAGGAGCGGGGATGGAGCTGTGCCCTGTGCTGGGCACCGGTGAGGCCTCCCCTGGAGCACTGCAGCCAGCTCTGGGCCCTCCCTGCAAGAGAGATCCTGAGGTGCTGGAGCCAGGCCAGAGGAGAGCAACCAGCCTGGGGAAGGGACTGGAGGGAAAGGCTGAGGAGGAGAGGCTGAGGGAGCTGGGGGTGCTCAGTCAGGGGAAGAGGAGGCTCAGGGGGGACCTTGTCACTCTCTACAGCTACCTGAAGGGAAGCTGCAGTCAGGTGGGGGTCAGGCTCTGCTCCCAGGCAACTCATGACAGGCTGAGAGGGCAAGGCCTGAAGCTGTGCCAGGGGAGGGTTGGGCTGGGGGTCAGGAAGCAATTCCTCACAGAAAAGGCAATCAGACACTGGGATGGGCTGCTCAGGGAGGTGGTGGAGTTGCCATACCTGGAGGTGTTTAAGGGGAGATTGGATGTGGCACTTAGTGCCATGGTCTGGGCGATGTGGTGGTGTCATAGGCTGGACTTGATGGTCTCAGAGGTCTAATCCAGCCTCGGCGATTCTGTGGTCTGGAGTAGCTGAGTGCAGTTGCTGTGGACGTTTGCTGCTTGCTGCTGCGTGTGTGGAGGGAGCCATGTGCTGCTTGAGCCCTTTCCTGGGGGAAATGCCAGGCTGCATTCCCCAACACACTGCTGCAGACAGCTCAATGTACTTATTTGTTCCTTTGCCTTGCAAATTCCCTGCTGGGTGTCTGAAGCCATCTGCCAGGCTGTGTGCCCGGTTCTGTGCCGGTGGCATCCTGCCTGGCACGCGGGTGCGCCCCGCGGGCTGCCTCCTGGCACAGGCTCTGCAAAGGCAGTGGCAGTAATCTGCAAGCAGCATTCCGAGCCCCAGTGATGAGACAACATCGGTGCTGGAGGCCTGCTAATGTATTCTGAGTGTCTGGCTGCACAGCCTGGCTTGCAGGGCTGGGTGCTGTGCCTCCTTTGACAGGCAGAGGCTGGCCGTTGGGGGTGTCTGTGAGTGCGCTTTCAGGGTGCTGAGCATGGAGCTGGCTGCTTAAAGCAGGGCTTGCTGGAAGTGCCCAAAGCTGTGCTTGGAGAAACCAGGCAGAATCCATCTGCCTGAGCAGAGTTTCCTGACTCTCTCTGTGTTCTGTGGCTTTCAAGGCCTGGATAAAAGTTCTTTTTCCACGAAGCTTTCGGTACGCAGCTGTGCTGCTCCCCCCCCACGCTCTGACACAGGGTTCAGGGCATGCCCCTGGCAGCTGGGCTGGAGCTAGATGTCCTTAAGGTCCCTTCCAACCCAACCCATTCTGTATTCCCATCTTCCATGCTTGAACAGCTCTCTAAGCTGAAAGCAGTGCAGTCAGGCCCAGCAGGAGCTCATGCCAGCACAGTTGCAGTGATAAAGCACAGGGGGCCTGGCCTGGAGGAATGAACTTTGGCTGCACTACACACCCGCAGCCCAGGGTGGCACAGTGGCTGGGAGCTGGTGGAGGTGGTGCTGAGGGACCAGTGGCTTAGCAGCAGTGGGGTGAGCTCTGGGTGAGCAGGTCTCCAAGCTCAGCTCTTGCTAGCTGTGAGGGTGCTGGGCTGCTGGCTGCCAGCAGGCACGTCCTGGTGCTCTCATGCACCTGCACTGCCTCCAGCTTGGAGCTCCTCTGCACTGCTGCATGCCTGTGCTGAGCAGCTCCATCTGCTCTCATCACTGGGCCCCAGGCAGAAGCATCATCAGGTGCTGCTAGTGCCTGCTTTGGATTTCTCCTTGCCCCTCAGTTGTTGTTTTGTGTTTGATACCCAGCTCTAAGAGCACAAGCAATGCCATGCTGGGAAAGCCAGAGGAGAAGCAGAGCCTGGGCTGATGCTTGCCTGTGGATCCTCAGTGGCAGCCCAGGCTGGCCATGTGCCCTTTGAAGTGTTTAAACTGGGCCTGGAGGCCTTTCTGAGGAAGGAGTTCATCCCTAGGAGCCCAGGGCTGGTGCAGGGGTCCTTTGTGCAGAGATGAGACACCCTTCCCACCTCCTCCTGGTGCAGGAATTGCTGGATGAAGCTCCATGGCTTATGCTGCACCAGGAGCCAGGCCAGGTGGTCTCTGTGGCTTTTCCCCTCCTACCCTTACAAGGCTGGGAGGGCAGTTTCACAGAGCCCCAGCATGGTGAGGGCTGGAGAGGACCTCTGGAGCTCCCCCAGCCCAACCCCTGCCCCAGGAGGGCACCCCCAGCAGCTTGCCCAGCAGCACAGTGCCCAGGGGGGTTGGAAGCTCTCCACACCAGGAGACTCCACAACCTCTCTGGGCAGCCTGCTCCAGGGCTTGGCCATCCCTCCTGTATCTGTTGCTGGATGCCATCTGACACTGCACTTGGGCTCATCGAGGTTGCTTCCGCTTCCTGGCTTCCAGCCTGTCCTGCAGGTGTTGCCCTTTGTCATGCCTAACCCACCAGTGATGCCCAGCCTCATCTGGGGAGGGCTCCCCAGGGGCTCTTGGCCTTGTTGACCTTGGGAAGCCAAGCTGTGCTGTGCAGTAAACCCTGACTGACCCTTTCTGGCAACAGGCACCTCCTGTGCTTGCTCCTCCTGTTGGCTCTGCTCCCTTGGACTGAAGTTGTGGTTCCCTTTCTACAGCTTAGACTTGGAGGAGCCCTTGGGGCTTGTGAGTTGCCAGCTGGGGTGCAGGGATGCTGCTGGTGCTGCAGGGACAGTGGCAGGAGTGCAGGCAGCAGCTGGTTGTGCACCTTGGAAACGTTTGCAGCACCTCCAGCTTTTGACTGCTGGCAATCCAAGGAGGTCTCCATGCTGGTGAGGAGCCCAGGTGCCTGTGGTGCAGCAAAGAGAGAGCAGCCCTGTGCAGAAGGACCTGGTAGTCCTGGTGGGTAACAAGTTCCCATGGACAGCAGTGAGGGCTATAGGGTCCTGGGGGCATTCAGAGGAGTGTGGCCAGCAGAGCCAGGGAGGTTCTCCTCCCCCTCTGCTCTGCCCTGCTGAGACCTCCCCTGGAATACTGCATCCAGCTCTGGGCTCCCCAGCTCAGGAGGGACAGGGATCTGCTGGGGAGAGTCCAAGAGAGGCTCCAAGCATGCTGAAGGGACTGCAGCACTGCCTGGGGAGGAGAGGCTGAGAGCCCTGGGGCTGCTCAGTCTGGAGAGGAGAAGACTGAGAGGGATCTGATCAATGTCTATCAGTAGCTGAGGGCTGGGGGCAGGAGGGACAGGGCCAGGCTCTGCTCACTGTGCCCTGGGATAGGACGAGGAGCAGTGGATGGAAAGTGCAGCCCAGGAGGTTGCAGCTCAGCAGGAGGAGGAACTTGTGCCCTGGGAGGCTCCCAGAGGCCTGGAGCAGGCTGCCCAGAGAGGTTGTGGAGTCTCCTGCTCTGGAGCCTTCCCAGCCCTGCCTGGAGGTGTTCTGTGTGCCCTGTGCTGGACTCTCTGCTCTGCTCTGGCAGGGGGTTGGACTGGAAGAGCTCCAGAGGTCCCTTCCAAGCCCTGGTGTGCTCTGATCCTGTACAGGACAATGCATCTCTGGGGTGGTGCAGGATGCCACCCCCTTCCTGCAGGACTGTCTGCATGGGCATTGCCACTTGCTCCTCAGAACGACTTCACCAGCAAAGCAAGTGGCAGGGGCTGCAGAGTGGTGTGTAATGCCCAGTGCAGCCACACTCTTGCTTTGCTGTTGTGCAGAGCCTTGGCTGCTGGCTCTTGGGACTTGCTCACTGCTTTGGCTCTCCAGGAGCACTGCTGGAAACCACCCTGCATGCAGCTGCTGGCCCTGCTCTGCCATTCCCCTGGTTAGCACTGAAATGAGGGTTCCTCTGGGCAGCCTCGAGTGCCAGTCAGCACAGGTGCCAGCCTGGCAGGCTTCCCCTGACTGCCTTTGCTGCCCTTGTTTTGATGTGCTCTTGTGGTCTTGGCCTCAGGGATCTTGCCCAGGGAGGTGGTGGAGTCCCCATGCCTGGAGGTGTCCAGAACCCTGTGGCCATGGCACTTAGGGACAGGCTTTGGAGGCCATGGCGGGGCTGGGTTGATTTTTGGACCTGATGCCCTCGCAGGGCTTTTCCAACCCGAACAGGTCTGTGATTCCGTGGTCTGAGCTTGAGGTTCAGCGCTGGGAGGTGGAGGTGCTGCTGCACTGACACTGCACTGGTGCTGTGCAGGGAGGTCAGACAGGAGAGGACTGAAGTGTGGTCCCCAAGGGCTGTGTGGCTGTGGTGGGAGAGCTCAGCTTCAAATGCCCTTTGCAGAAGGGGAGGTGTCTGGAACGCTGCTGCGTGAGCCTGGCTGTGCCACCGGCCCCTGTCCTCCCTGCTCACACAGTCACAGCAGGGTTGGGAGGGAGCTCAGAGCTCAGCCAGCCCCAAGCCCCTGCCAGGGGCAGGGACACCTCCCACCAGCACAGGCTGCTCAGGGCCTCATCCAGCCTGGCCCTGAGCACCTCCAGGCAGGAGGCAGCCACAGCCTCCCTGGGCAGCCTGTGCCAGAGTCTCCCCAGCTTCACTCTCAACAGTTTCTTCCTCCTCTCCACTCTCAATCTCCTCTCTCCCAGCTCAAAGCCATTGTCCCTCAGCCTGGCACTCCCAGCCCCTGTCCAGAGTCCCTCCCCAGCTCTCCTGGAGCCCTTCAGGCACTGCAAGGCTGCTCTGAGGTCTGCCTGGAGCCTTCTCTTCTCCAGGCTGCACAGCCCCAGCTCTCCCAGCCTTGACTTGTCAGCCATGGGGGCAGCACCCTGGGTGCCTGCTGGTGGCACAGCTTGGAGTGAGGACAGGCAGCCAGGGGTGTGAGCACTTGTGTGTTTGCAGCCAGGTGGACCATCCCCAGTGCAGGACACCTGCTTGAGGCCCCAGCCAGGCCTCCACCTGAGCAGGAGGGGAGGTGGATGCAGGCAGAGCGGGCTGCAGCTCTCCCCACGCTCCTCTGCGCCGGGGAGGGGCCGGCTGAGCTCTGTTCCCTAACGGGCCAAGTGCCTGAGCTCTGCACACTGTGCCCTGTCCCAGCCCCACAGCTGCACTGCTGCTGCAGAAGCAACCAGGGAGGGAGAGGAGGTTGTGACAAGGGCTGGTTTGTGTCTGCTGAGAGCCTCCCCCCGCTGCTGGGGGGGCAGGGAGCCCAGTGACCACAGACCGCGGCGAGGCTGAGCGGCTGCAGGGCTGCTCTGCCCAGTGCCTGCCAGTGGCAGAGCTGCTGCTAGAGGGCTCACCCCTGGAGCTGGAGTCCAGGGATGGGGAGCAGGAAGCAGCCCCCATGATGCAGCAGGGAGTGCTCAGTGACCTGTTGTGCCCCTGAGGTGTGCCCTGGCCTGAGGGACAGGGTGGGATCCAGCCTGGGGTGCTCAGCAGGCTGCCCACCATTGTGTCAGCAGTCCTGGCTGGCAGGTCCCAGCTGACTGGGGGCCAGCAAATGTGGCTCCATCTACGAGAAGGGCAGGAAGGATGATCCAGGGAGCTGCAGGCCTGGCAGTCTGAGCTGGGTGCCAGGGAGGGTCATGGAGCAGGGCATCCTGAGTGGCACTTACATGGCACTCACAGGACACCCAGGAGATCAGGCCCAGGCAGCAGGGGGTATGCAAGGCAGCTCCTACCTGCCTGACCTGATCTCCTACAGCAAGGTGACCTGGCTGGGGGATGAGGGGAGGGCCTGGACATTGTCTGCCTGGACTTCAGCAAAGCCTTTGCCACTGCCTGCCCCAGCACTCTCCTGCAGGCACTCCTGGCACAAGGCTTGGCTCAGGGCCCCTGCCCTGGATCCCAACCTGGCTGAGAGAGGTGGGGAGCTGCTGATGCTTCAGCTGAGCACAGCACTTGAGCACAGCCTTCAGCTGGAGAAGATGCCCTGGGCTGGGCTTGTTTGATGAACAAAAGGTGATTTGCTGAGCTTTGCCTTTGCTGCATCTGTGTTTGTGTTGGATTTGTGGTGGTTTGACCTGGGGGAGGCTTTGCAGCACTCCAGCTAAATCTGGCCATAAATCCACTTCAGTTCAACTCCCAACAGAACTGGGGTGTGCAGAGCAGGGTGGGATCCAATTTTGATTGGATTAAGCTGCATTGTCTCCTTCATCTTTCTTTTGTTGGGCTGCTCTGCATTAAACAGCAGGAGAAAACCTTTCCCCTCTCCCATCTTGTCGTGGAACTGCTTTGGCAGCCTCAGAAGAGGCTCTCTGGTTGCATGCAGTAACTTCCACTTGCGTTCATAGGCTCACAGCAGGGTTGGGATGGAAGTGAGCTCAGAGCTCAGCCAGCCCCAACCCCCTGCCATGGGCAGGGACACCTCCCACCAGCACAGGCTGCTCAAGGCCTCATCCAGCCTGGCCCTGAACACCTCCAGGCAGGAGGCAGCCACAGCCTCCCTGGGCAGCCTGTGCCAGAGTCTCCCCAGCCTCACTCTCAACAACTTCTTCCTCCTCTCCACTCTCAGTCTCCTCTCTCCCAGCTCAAAGCCATTGTCCCTCAGCCTGGCACTCCCAGCCCTTGTCCAGAGTCCCTCCCCAGCTCTCCTGGAGCCCTTCAGGCACTGCAAGGCTGCTCTGAGGTCTCCCTGGAGCCTTCTCTTCTCCAGGCTGCACAGCCCCAGCTCTCCCAGCCTGGCCCCACAGGGGAGGGTCTGCAGCCTCTGATCACCTTGGTGGCCTCCTCTGGAGCCTCTCCAGCAGCTCCAGGTCCTTCCTGTGCTGGGGGCCCCAGAGCTGGAGGCAGTGCTGCAGGTGGGGGCTGAGCAGAGCAGAGGGGCAGAATCCCCTCCCTGTGCTGCTGCTCTCCCTGCTCTGGCTGCAGCTCAGCACTCAGCTGGCTCTGGGCTGCCAGGGACCAGTGCTGGCTCCTGGGCAGTTTGTCACCACCTGACACCCCCAAGGCCTTCTCCTGCAGGCTGCTCTCAGCCACTCCTCCCCCAGCCTGGATCTGTGCTGGGGATTGTTTTCAGGAGTCAAGTGCAGAGCAGAGAGCTGAGGTGGCAGTGCTAGGAATGCAGGCTGGTTGAGGGGAAAAATTGGGATCCACTGGAGATCAATCAGCCATGGCTGGGGGGAGGCTGCCCCTCCACGGTGTCAGCTCTCAAGGGTCCCCTGAATCTTACTCCTGGTTAGTTTAGCTTCGTGTGGTTGATGTGATTGGAAAACTTCTCTTCCCCTTCTGCCTGAGCCAAGGCAGCCAGCAGGTATTGCTGCATGTTCCTGAGGCTCTCTTCATGGCACTCTCCCTGCAACCATCCTTTCCTAGCTGAAGTGGCCTGTCCTGTAGCTCCTGCCCTGAGCTGGGCTCCAGGGGCGTCTGGTTTCCTTTCCAGCTGAGCAGTCTGCATGCAAATGACTCATGAGGTCTGCTCATGATGACCTCTACCCTGTGAGGTAAGGGAGGGTTGGGCTGTCCCACCTCTGCCCTGCTCCTTCAGACTGATCATAGACTCACTGAACAGTTTGGGTTGGAAGGGAGCTCAAAGCTCATCCAGCTCCAAGCCCCTGCCAGGGACAGGGACGCCTCCCACCAGCACAGGCTGCTCAAGGCCTCATCCAGCCTGGTCCTGAACACCTCCAGGCAGGAGGCAGCCACAGCCTCCCTGGGCAGCCTGTGCCAGAGTCTCCCCAGCCTCACTCTCAGCAATGTCTTCCTCCTCTCCACTCTCACCTGCCCTCCCTGTGGGTGTCCCTGGCTGCCAAGGCAGCCTCTGTAGAAGGGCTTCAGCCCAGCTCTTGGATCTCCTGTTTCTTACAGGGCAGCAGCTGTGCTCTCCTACCTTGCTCTTGGTTCCTTCTTTTCAGTTTCAGAGGAACTGCACTGCTGAGGCCACACCTTTAGTCCTGTGTCCAGTTCTGGGCCCCTCAGGTTAGGAAAGATGTTGAGCTGCTGGGAGGTGTCCAGAGAAGGGCAACAAGGCTGGGGAGGGGTCTGGAGCACAGCCCTGTGAGGAGAGGCTGAGGGAGCTGGGGTTGCTTAGCCTGGAGAAGAGGAGACTGAGGGGTGACCTTATTGCTCTCTACAACTACCTGAAGGGAGGTTGTAGCCAGGTGGGGGTTGGTCTCTTCTCCCAGGCAGCCAGCACCAGAACAAGAGGACACAGTCTCAGGCTGTGCCAGGGGAGGTTTAGGCTGGAGGTTAGGAAGAAGTTCTACACAGGGAGAGTGATTGCCCATTGGAATGGGCTGCCCAGGGAGGTGGTGGAGTCACCTTCATTGGAGGTGCTCAGGAGGAGACCTGATGGGGTGCTTGGTGCCATGGGTTAGTTGTTGGGTGGGTTGGATTGCTTGATGGGTTGGACTCGATGATCTTGAAGGTCTCTTCCAACCTGGTGTGGTGTATTGTGTTGGATTGTGTTGTATAACTCATTCAAGTTTTGAGACCTGACTCTAGCTGATCAATAGCTCAAAGTACAAGTGCCTTGGCTGGAGCTCCTCAGAGCTTTCCCAGCAGAAGTGTCTTTGTGCAGAGAGCCTCTTGTCCCTGGGAGAGGCACCGCACAGGCAGCAGCAGGCTCTTCTCGGCCTTCCTGAGCTCCATAGGGAAGGTCTGCTGAGGAGGACTCCAGAACTGTTCCCCAGGGTCCGCTCAGCACCATGGGCACCCTGCAGACAGGAAAGCAGCCCAGCAAGAGGGGTTGCAGCAGCCCCAAGCATCAGTTCAGCTCACGCCAAGGACAAGCTGCACATCTCCCCACAGCCTCTCTCATCTGCTGCGTTTTCCTGGGCAGATGAGGTCCAACCACAGAGGTTTTTGGGTGCCTCTTGGATGCCTCCTTGCTTGTCTCACACTCCAGTTCTTCCTCAGCAGGGCAGTGACAGAATCAGCCAAAACCAGAGCTGGAAGCCCTCTCTTGACTGCTGACACCTGCACTCAAAGGAGAACAAGGGGCACTAGAGGCTATTCTCGCTCCTCCCCAAGCTGGAGGACCTAAAAGCAGCAGCACTGACTGAACCCATCAGGCCCTCTGGCTGTTGGGTTTGTGCCCAGGATGCTCTGATCAGACACAAAGCAAGAGTCAAGCATGAAACCACTCCCATTTGAGTCAGGCCATGCCTACCAAACCACACCTGATGCTCCATGGCCACTTGTGTGCCACAGGCTGCCAGGCTGGCATGAAGCAGCCGCCAGCAGCACCCAGCTGAGGCAGGCAGCCCCAGGAGGGTTTGCCAAAGCCATGGCAGCAGCTCACTCCTCACACTCACTACTGAGTGAGCCTGGCTGCAGCTGAGCAAGCAGAATACTTCCAGCACTCACCCAGAGGACCTGCAGGAGCTTCAGCTCCAAGTGGGCATAACCCAAGGGCTCCTGCTGCCCTAGAAAGCAGCTCTCCTGCAACCAGCTCCCCACCAATCCAGCTGCTGTCTCAGAACCCAGCTGTGGCTGCCTCCTACCTGGAGGTGTTCAGGGCCAGGCTGGATGAGGCCCTGAGCAGCCTGTGCTGATGGGAGGCGTCCCTGCCCATGGCAGGGGGCTGGAGCTGGCTGAGCTTTGGGGTCCCTTCCAGCCCAGCCCCTCCTGTGGCTCTGTGAATCCACGAAGGGAAGGAGAGGGAGGGATGTGGGTGTTTCTCTCTAGGCTCTCATGACTCACAGCTTAAAGTTAGGCTGCTGCATGACTTGAAAGACTTCTGCCAGAGGGAAGGTCAGCAAGGAGGAGGAAAGCTGTTCCTGCTGCCAGCCTTGGCTAAGGTCCTGCACCCACCCTGCCCTGTGATTTCCACACCTGTCAGGACCACAAAGCAGGGAGACCTCTGCCAGCAGCCCTCCTTTGGGACTGCTGTCAGTGTCCTGCCTTGCAGAGGCTGGGAAGAATCTTTTGGGTTGTGGTAAGTGGAGCAGGCTGCCCAGGGGCTGTGCAGTCTCCTCTGGAGCCTTTCCAGCCCCACCTGATGTGTTCCTGGGTGCCCTGCCCTGGCAGGGGGTTGGACTCAATGATCTCTGGAGGTCCCTTCCAACCCAACCCCTAATGTTCTGTGCTTCTGTGATGTGGCTCAAGCTGTGCAGCAGCAGCCTGTGCTGTGGTCAGCTGGAAGGGCTTCTGCTGCATCTCTCCTGGCAGGCCCTCCCCAGAAAGCTTCCTTCCTAGCCTACAAAGAAGAAACCTCTCAACCTAGGGGCTGCCAGGTTGTTTTGCTCCTGAGGTGTCTTCAGCTGCTGCCCTGGGACCATGTTTTGGCTGCTCCCAGGCTGAGCTCCCTGCTCCCTTTCTGAGCTCTCCAGGGTATTGCCTGATGCTTTGGCAGTGCAGGGTGCCAGGAGTGCTGTAACCCTGCTGAGAGCCTCACACAGGCTTCCATTCCTCCTGTCTGCACTGGAGATGTCCTCTCTCTTCCACACCCTCCAAGTGAGTGTTGCAGCTGCATGCAGCTGGAGAGCAGCACAATGATCTCTGCAGCATCTCTAGGGAAAGACAGCATTGGAGCTGCCAGCTGCAGGCACATGGAACCTGAGCCAAGCTGCCAGGCAGTGCTGAGAGCAGGGAAGCCCTGCAGGGCAGGAGGTGGTGGGTGAGCAGATGGCAGCACCTTGGCACTTTGGCTCCACAAGTGGCACTGGGTTCAGTGTCCCTTCAGCCTGTCTGCTGCAGTCTCTGCCAGCTGCAGCCTTGGCACTTTGGGCTGCAGCAGCACCTCAGCCACAGCTCCCTGCTGTGCAGGCACAGAGGGCTGGTTGCAGCTTCTGATGCCACCTCAGCAAGCAGGAATCACAGGATCATGGAACTGTTACAGCTGGAAAAGCCTCCAAGCTTGTCCAGGCCAGCATCAGCCCAGCCCCACCATGGCCACCAAACCCTGGCCCCAGGAGCCATGGCCACAGGAACCCCTCCAGCCATGGGCACTCCACCACCCCCCTGGGCAGCCTCTGCCAGGCCCTCACCACTCTGGCACCAAAGACATTTTGCCTCCTCTCCAACCTCAGCCTCCCTGGCACAACTCCAGGCCAGTTCCTCTCCTCTCTTCTGCCCTGAGCCTGGGGAGCAGAGCCCAACCCCCAGCTCCCTGCAGCCTCCTCTCAGGGAGCTGCAGAGAGCAATGAGGTCTCCCTCAGCCTCCTCTGCTCCAGGCTGAGCCCCCCAGCTCCCTCAGCTGCTCCTCCCCAGACCCTTCACCTGCTGCAGGGGACCTGCATCTGTGGGTACTGAGCTGAGCTTTTACCCTGCTTGACCTCATTTGCTCTGCCTTGGCCTGCTGGCTGTGGGAAGCACCCCTGGGGTTCCTCTTTTGAGGGCCTCCTTGGAAGCTGTTTACTTGGCAACACATGGTGTGAGCTGTGCTGCCCTGCTCCCAGCAGGCAGCAGTGTGTCTGGGGCTCTCTTAGCTGCTGTGGGTGCAAGTCAGACCAGGCAAGGCTGCAGCTGAGCCATGCTGCACATTTGTCTTGCTTGGAGGTCTCTTTGCTGACAGATTTATTGTCCTGCCACAGCTTGCTGCAGTTAGCCTTTGCCAGTTGTTGTTTGTGTCGGTTAAACCTGAATGGTTTCAGCCACTCCAGAGCAAGCAGGAGCTGCACAAAGGCAGTTGCTGCCTGCTGCTGCCCTAGAGCCAGCCTGGGCCTGCTGGGCAGTGCTCAGCATCTGAGCTGGGAGCACTGATGTGGGGGGCAGAGGGTGAGGGATGGAGGATGTTCCTTTGGAGGTTTTAGGCTTTCACAGTGATGTGCCAGATGGATCCTGACAGGCTGGAGAAGTGGCCAGGGCCAGCTGCAGGAGGCTCAGCAAGTCCCAGAGCAAGGTCCTGCAGCTGGCTCTGCCCCACCCCAGGCACACATCCAGGCTGGGTGCAGAGTGGGCTGGGAGCAGCCCTGAAGGAAAGGCCTTGGGGGTGCTGGGTGCTGAGCAGCTCCCCAGGAGCCAGCAGTGCCTCCTGCAGCCCTCAGGCAGCTGTGTGCTGGCTGCAGCCAGAGCAGGGTGGGCAGAGGGCAGCAGAGGGGATTCTGCCCCTGGGCTCTGCTCTGCTCAGACCTCACCTCCAATCCTGCCTCCAGCTCAGCTGTCCCCAGCAGCAGAAGGACACAGAGCTGCTGGAGAGAGGCCAGAGGAGGCCACAGAGATGCTGCCAGGGCTGGAGCAGCTCTGCTGGGAGCACAGGCTGAGGGAGCTGGGGCTGTGCAGCCTGCAGAGGAGAAGGCTCCAGGGGCACCTCAGAGCTGCCTGCCAGGAGCTGAAGGGATCCTGCAGGAAGGCTGCAGAGAGACTTCTGCTGAGGGGGTCTGGAGCCAGGCCAAGGGGGAAGGGTTTGGAGCTGAGGCAGAGCAGGGTTAGAGTGGAGCTGAGGAAGAAGTTGTTGAGTGTGAGGCTGGGGAGACTCTGGCCCAGGCTGCCCAGGGAGGCTGTGGCTGCCTCCTGCCTGGAGGGGTTCAGGGCCAGGCTGGATGAGGCCTTGAGCAGCCTGTGCAGGTGGGAGGTGTCCCTGCCCATGGCAGGGGCTTGGCACTGGAGGATCTCTGAGGTCCCTTCCAACCCAAGCTACTCTGTGGTTCTATGACAGGTGCCCAGGGTGGTCAGCCTCGAGCCCTGCATCACTTCCAGCAGCAACTGGCAGTGGGGAAGGAGTCTAAGCTCAGGCTGTGCTGCTGTCAGACTTGGGCTCTGGCCACCTCCTGCCTCTCTGGGCTCCTGGCAGGGAAAGGCAGAGTGAGCCAGGTGATGACAATCCTGCAGCTGAACATCACAGCACTTTAGTGGCTGCACAAACGGGAGCTGCTGTGGAGAGCCTGCAGTTCATCCTCCTCTGGCATGCCAAGGGCTTCCCAGTGCTGCTGTGGGAGTGTGGTGGTGGTGGCCTGGCAGAGATGCTGTTGTCCTGGAACCACAGAGCTGCCAGGGCTGGGAGGGAGCTCAAGGCTCAGCCAGCTCCAACCCCCTGCCACGGGCAGGGACACCTCACACCACAGCAGGTTGCTCACAGCCACCTCCAGCCTGGCTGCAAACACCTCCAGCCAGGAGGCTGCCACCACCTCCCTGGGCAGCCTGTGCCAGGCTCTCACCACCCTCCTGGGCAACAACTTCTTCCTCACAGCCAAGCTCAATCTCCTCACTTCTAGTTCTGCTCCATCCCCCCAGTCCTATCCCTCCCTGACCCCCTCCAAAGTCTCTCCCCAGCTTGCTTGGAGCCCCCTGCAGATCCTGGAAGGCCACCAGAAGGTCTCCTGGGAGCCTTCTCCTCTCCAGCCTGCACAGCCCCAACTCTCTCAGGCTGTCTCCAGAGCAGAGCAGCTCCAGCCCTCTGCTCCTCCTCCTGGCCCTGCTCTGGACACCTTCCAGCCCCTCCAGAGCCTTCCTGGCACAGAGGCTCCAGAGCTGGACCCAGAGCTGCAGCTGTGGTCTGAGCAGAGTGGAGCAGAGGGGCAGAACCCCCTCCCTGGCCCTGCTGGCCACACTTCTGCTGCTGCAGCCCAGGCTCTGCTTGGCTCTCTGGGCTGCAAGTGCTCCCTGCTGGCTGCTGCTGAGCTTCTCCTCCCCCAGCACCCCCAAGGCCTTTCCTTCAGGGCTGTTCCTCATGAGCTCTGCACAGCCTTGGCACTGTGTAGCACAAAGTGCCTTTGGCACTGTGGGGCCTGAAGTGCTTTATAGTTGTGCAAGTTTCATGTCCTGGCAAGCCTAGATGTGATCAGAGAGGCTCTCAGCAGAGCTTGGCATCCTCCCTCTTTGAAAGAGACTTGGAGATGTTTGTTCTGTCCATGCAGAGCATTTTGAAAGCCCTGATCTATTGTGTTTGGCCATTTAGGAGCAGGGGAGGAGATGTTCTTGCACAGTAATGAGTAGCAGCTGGAGCAATCCTGCAGCAGCTGCAGACCTCTCTCCCAAAGCATCATTTGCACAGCAGCCTTCCAGAGGGTGCAGCAACCTCCTCAGGGCTGCTAGGTGCCAGAGCAGCTTTCCTTGCTCTCTAACCTCCATCTGAGTTGGTCAGGTGTGGATCTAGAGGCTGTGTTGGCTGTGCTGCCTCTGTTCTCACCATCTGGGCAGGTGGGCAGAGGCCAAGGGCAGGAGATTGAACACATCCAAGTGCCAGGTGCTGCACATTGGCCACAGCAACCCCAGGCAGTGCTACAGGCTGGGGTCAGAGTGGCTGAGAGCAGCCAGGCAGAGAGGGACCTGGGGGTGCTGGTTGATGGGAGGCTGAACATGAGCCTGCAGTGTGCCCAGGCAGCCAAGAAGGCCAATGGCATCCTGGCCTGCATCAGGAGCAGTGTGGCCAGCAGGAGCAGGGAGGTCATTCTGCCCCTGTACACTGCACTGGTTAGGCCACACCTTGAGTCCTGTGTCCAGTTCTGGGCTCCTCAGTTTAGGAAGGATGTTGAGCTGCTGGAAGGTGTCCAGAGAAGGGCAACAAAGCTGGTGAGGGGTCTGGAGCACAGCCCTGTGAGGAGAGGCTGAGGGAGCTGGGGTTGCTGAGCCTGCAGAAGAGGAGGCTCAGGGGAGACCTCATTGCTCTCTACAACTCCCTGCAGAGAGGTTGTAGCCAGGTGGGGGTTGGTCTCTGCTCCCAGGCAGGCACCCAGCACCAGAACAAGAGGACACAGTCTCAAGGTGTGCCAGGGGAGGTTCAGGCTGGAGGTGAGGAGAAAGTTATTCTCAGAAAGAGTGATTGCCCATTGGGATGTGCTGCCCAGGGAGGTGGTGGAGTCACCATCCCTGGAGGTGTTCAAGAGGGGACTGGATGTGGCCCTTGGAGCCATGGGTTAGTTGTCAGGAGGTGTTGGGTGACAGCTTGGACTTGATGATCTCAAAGGTCTCTTCCAACCTTATTGATTCTGTGATTCTTCTGCCTTCAGCCCTTCCAGCTGGGAGCATCTTTTGGCTCATTTCCTGAAGGTTCTGGATCATAGAATCACAGAAGTGTTTGGGTTGGCAAAGGCCTCCAAGCTCATCCAGGCCAGCCCTCAACCCAACCCCTCTATGGCCATCCCCCAGGGCCAGGGTGTTGCCTGATGCTTTGGCAGTGCAGGGTGCCAGGAGTGCTGTAACCCTGCTGAGAGCCTCACACAGGCTTCCATTCCTCCTGTCTGCACTGGAGATGTCCTCTCTCTTCCACACCCTCCAAGTGAGTGTTGCAGCTGCATGCAGCTGGAGAGCAGCACAATGATCTCTGCAGCATCTCTAGGGAAAGACAGCATTGGAGCTGCCAGCTGCAGGCACATGGAACCTGAGCCAAGCTGCCAGGCAGTGCTGAGAGCAGGGAAGCCCTGCAGGGCAGGAGGTGGTGGGTGAGCAGATGGCAGCACCTTGGCACTTTGGCTCCACAAGTGGCACTGGGTTCAGTGTCCCTTCAGCCTGTCTGCTGCAGTCTCTGCCAGCTGCAGCCTTGGCACTTTGGGCTGCAGCAGCACCTCAGCCACAGCTCCCTGCTGTGCAGGCACAGAGGGCTGGTTGCAGCTTCTGATGCCACCTCAGCAAGCAGGAATCACAGGATCATGGAACTGTTACAGCTGGAAAAGCCTCCAAGCTTGTCCAGGCCAGCATCAGCCCAGCCCCACCATGGCCACCAAACCCTGGCCCCAGGAGCCATGGCCACAGGAACCCCTCCAGCCATGGGCACTCCACCACCCCCTGGGCAGCCTCTGCCAGGCCCTCACCACTCTGGCACCAAAGACATTTTGCCTCCTCTCCAACCTCAGCCTCCCCTGGCACAACTCCAGGCCAGTTCCTCTCCTTCTCTCCCCTGAGCCTGGGGAGCAGAGCCCAACCCCCAGCTGCCTGCAGCCTCCTCTCAGGGAGCTGCAGAGAGCAATGAGGTCTCCCTCAGGCTCCTCTGCTCCAGGCTGAACCCCCCAGCTCCGTCAGCTGCTCCTCCCCAGCCCTGCTCTCCAGACCCTTCCCCAGCTCTGTTGCCCTCCTCTGGCCCTGCTCCAGCCCTCAAGGTCTTTCTGGGAGTGAGGAGCCCAAAACTGAACCCAGCCCTCAAGCTGTGCCCTCCCCAGTGCCCAGCCCAGGGGCACCATCCCTGCCCTGCTGCTGCTGCCCACAGCATTGCTGCTCCAGGCCAGGCTGCTGGTGGCCTTCGTGCCCCCCTGGGCACTGCTGGCTCCTCTCCAGCTGCTGGCACCCAGCACCCCCAGGGCCTTTCCTGCTGCCCCCAGCCTGGAGATTTCATGAGGTTGTTGAGACCTAAGAGCTGGACTCAGCCCTTGGCCTTATTGATCCTCATTCCCTTGGCCTCTGCCAGGGATCCAGCCTGGCCAGGGCCCTCTGCAGAGCCCTCCTGCCCTCCAGCAGGTTTCCTCTGCCACCCAGTTTGGTGTCATCTGCATCCCCCTCTGCCTGAGGGTGCTGCTGCAGCCATGGCAGCCAGCAGGCTGTGTGCTGGGGCGGGGGGGAGGCTCAGCCAGGGATGAGGATTGTGGCACAGGCTGTGCCCTGCTCTGGCAGGGGCTTGGGCTGGATGATCTCTGGAGGTCCCTTCCAACCCCTCCCCTTCTGTGCTTCTGTGTCCAGACCAGGCACCTGGAAATGCATTTCCTCCTCCATGCTCTGCTGCCTCCCTGCCTCACAGTGTGGCCTCAGTTCCCCTTCTCTGTGGAGAGCTCGGAGCCTTTTGTAGGAGCAGCAGGAGCTTGCTGGCTCTGAAGCTGCTGTCCAGAGACTGCTACACCATCCCATGAGCAGAACTGGTGATGCTCAGCTGTGCCTCTCAGGCCTTGGTGCTGCCCTGGCTCCAGACCCATCCATGCCTGTGGCCTCAGCCTTGGAGATGGGCTTGGGAGGCCAAATCTTCCTCAGGCTGGCAGCAGATCCCCTGCCTGTGCTCTGGGCTGAAGGCACAGAATGAGCCCTGCTGGCAGCTGCAAGCTGAACCCAGGCCCTGTGTCCCCCAGTTTGAAGGCAGAGGAGCATCACAGTCTGCAGAACTTATCCCCTCCTTGTTTTCCTGCTTTGCTGTTAGCTGAGGAGAGATTTCTGTGCAGCTCCCTGCCCTGTGTCCTGCCTGCTCTCTGCTCCCTGGGCAGCGTGGCTGCTGGCTGCTGACAGCTCTGGGGAGCTGCTCCTGCCCTGGCTCCTGTGTCCCTGTGATCTCCAGCACTCACACTGCCTCTTCCCCCTCCTTCCTTGGCCTACTTCTGCATTCTGCTTCCTCCCTGCTGCAGTCACTGCCTGCATCTCGCAGCTGCCTAAGCAGGAGCAGCAGAGGCTGGCTGGGGGGCTGGAAGCAAGGGGCTTGGCTTGCAGAGCCTTTGCTCTGCTGCTGCAGCACAGTCACAGCATGGGCTGGGTTGGAAGGGAGCTCAGAGCTCAGCCAGCTCCAAGCCCCTGCCACGGGCAGGGACACCTCCCACCAGCACAGGCTGCTCAGGGCCTCATCCAGCCTGGTCCTCAACACCTCCAGGCAGGAGGCAGCCACAGCCTCCCTGGGCAGCCTGTGCCAGAGTCTCCCCAGCCTCACTGCCAACAATTCCTTCCTCCTCTCCACTCTCAGTCTCCTCTCTCCCAGCTCAAAGCCATTGTTCCTCATCCTGGCACTCCCAGCCCTTGTCCCAAGTCCCTCCCCAGCTCTCCTGGAGCCCTTCAGGCACTGGAAGGCTGCTCTGAGGTCTCCCTGGAGCCTTCTCTTCTCCAGGCTGCACAGCCCCAACTCTCCCAGCCTGGCCCCACAGGGGAGGTTCTGCAGCCTCTGATCACCTTGGTGGCTTCCTCTGGAGCCTCTCCAGCAGCTCCAGGTCCTTCTTTTGCTGGGGGCCCTGGCTGAGGAACACAGACCTGTGCTGTCAGTCCCCTGCCCAAGCCATGGGGCTGTGCCCTGAGCATGCCCTGCCTGTGCTGTGGGCTGCAGTTGTCTCTCACAGGTCATCTCCAGTTCTTCTGTGCTGGCCCCTTCAGCTCCCACTGTGGAGCTCTTGGAAGAGCAAGTGGTGAGGAAAGAGCCAAGCCAGCCTGCCCTGGGCAGGGGAGGCTGCAGTGAGCTGGGGGAGGCTGGTGCTGTCTGGGCAGCAGGAGCAGTCTGAGGCAGGCAGGACTGGGGCTGCTGAGCTGTCCTTGAGCACCAAGGCTGCTGCTGGCAGCTCCCACTACCAAATCCTTCCAGCTGCCAGGGGGGATGGCCCAGGCTGCAGTGAGACCCCTGCTCACCAAGCCCAGCCTGATGCTTGGCACAGTTACACCAGAGAGAGGAGGCACAGGCCAAGGTCAGGGGTGCAGGTACTCCCTGGTGCAGTCCTTTTGGGCTCCCCTGCTCTGGGGCAGGAGATGGAGACATTTGGGGGTTCTATTTTTCCCCCTGGGCTCTGCTCTGCTCAGACCTCCCCTCCAGTCCTGCCTCCAGCTCTGCTGTCCCCAGCAGCAGAAGGACACAGAGCTGCTGGAGAGAGGCCAGAGGAGGCCACAGAGATGCTGCCAGGGCTGGAGCAGCTCTGCTGGGAGCACAGGCTGAGGGAGCTGGGGCTGTGCAGCCTGCAGAGGAGAAGGCTCCAGGGGCACCTCAGAGCTGCCTGCCAGGAGCTGAAGGGATCCTGCAGGAAGGCTGCAGAGAGACTTCTGCTGAGGGGGTCTGGAGCCAGGCCCAGGGGGAAGGGTTTGGAGCTGAGGCAGAGCAGGGTTAGAGTGGAGCTGAGGAAGAAGTTGTTGAGCGTGAGGCTGGGGAGACTCTGGCACAGGCTGCCCAGGGGGGCTGTAGCTGCCTCCTGCCTGGGGGTGTTCAGGGCCAGGCTGGATGAGGCCTTGAGCAGCCTGTGCAGGTGGGAGGTGTCTCTGCCCATGGCAGGGGGCTGGGGCAGATGATCTCTGAGGTCCCTTCCAACCTGAGGCAGTGCTCTCTGGCTGCATTGCTCCATGGTTGCAGCAGGCTCAAGGGCTCTGCTAGAAGGAACAGAAGAGCAAGGAGCAGGCAGGGAGTGCCTCAGGGGCCTTGCAGGGTGTCTGAGGCTGCTGGATTTGGGGCTCTGCATTTGACCATCAAGCTTTGTCCTCATTATTGGCTCTGATAGTCCAGTGTGGACCTGTAGGTTGTGTGTCCTCTGTGAAGCTTAAGGGCAGCTGCTGAACTTGCCCCATTTTCAGGCAGGCTCTTTTTGAGGCTGAAAGTGATGCCCTGTGCAGGGCTCCAGGGCACAGAGTAAGGAGGAGAGTCACAGCAAAGCTTCGTGGTATGAAGCATCAAAAGCTGCAGCCTGGGAGGCAAAGCTAATAACTACAATTTTGAGCTTTCTTGGAGGGGAAAATGCTCTCAGCCAGGCTCTTGGGTGCACAGGCGTGGTGGGACCTGCCTGGCTGGCTACCTCAGCTCTTAGTTGTGTCACCACTGGCTGCTGGCTCTTGTCCCTTTGCTCTTCATACCTCTCCCAGGTGTTCTGAGCTGCCTTTTTGTCCCCAGCTGCACTTGTCCTCTCCACCTCTGAGATGTCTCCCAAGCTGACTCTGAGCACTCCTTGGAGGCCTTTTTCTCTCCCTCACTGCATGGGGAGGGGCAGAGCTTGCTTCAGGCAGCCCTTAAAAAGTACTGAGGGAGAGGCTTAGAGTTGGTTTGGTTTAGGCTGGTGTGTTTGAAAGCTCCTGTCCCTGCTCCGGGCAATCCCCAGCACAAACCCAGGCTGGGCAAGGAGGCGCTGGAGAGCAGCCAGGAGGAGAAGGCCTTGGGGGAGTCAGCTGCTGCCAGCCTCAGTCAGGGTCTCAGAGCAAGCCAGAACGCTGCATCTGTGCTGCCCTGCTCCCTGGGCATGGGGCTCGGCTCTGCTGCTTGGCTTCTGACTTGAGCTCCTCTCCCCTGGAGCCTGAGGGGAGAAGGGCAGAGAGCCCCTTCCACGGAGCAGACTGGGAGAGGTCCTCCCCTGCCCCCAGTGGCAGCCTGTGTGCTGTGTGAGGATGCTGCTGTGTGAGGATGCAGCTGTGTGAGGATGCTGTGTGAGAGGATGCTGTGTGTGAGGATGCAGCCGTGTGAGGATGATGTGAGAGGATGCTGTGTAAGGATGCTGTGTGTGAGGATGCAGCTGTGTGAGGATGCTGTGTGTGAGGATGCAGCTGTGTGAGGATGCTGTGTGTGAGGATGCTGTGTGTGAGGATGCAGCTGTGTGAGGATGCTGTGTGAGGATGCAGCTGTGTGAGGATGCAGCTGTGTGAGGATGCTGTGTGTGAGGATGCAGCCGTGTGAGGATGCTGTGTGAGGATGCAGCTGTGTGAGGATGCAGCTGTGTGAGGATGCAGCTGTGTGAGGATGTGTGTGTGTGAGGATGCAGCGTGTGAGGATGCTGTGTGTGAGGATGCTGTGTGTGAGGATGCTGTGTGTGAGGATGCAGCGTGTGAGGATGTGTGAGGATGCCATGTGAGGATGTGTGTGAGGATGCTGTGTGAGGAGGATGCAGCTGTGTGAGGATGCTGTGTGTGAGGATGTGTGTGAGGATGCTGTGTGTGAGGATGCAGTGTGTGAGGATGCTGTGTGTGAGGATGCAGCTGTGTGAGGATGCAGCCGTGTGAGGATGCTGTGTGTGAGGATGCAGCTGTGTGTGAGGATGCAGCTGTGTGAGGATGCAGCTGTGTGAGGATGCAGCTGTGTGAGGATGCTGTGTGTGAGGATGCAGCTGTGTGAGGATGCAGCTGTGTGAGGATGCTGTGTGTGAGGATGCTGTGTGTGAGGATGCAGCTGTGTGAGGATGCTGTGTGTGAGGATGCAGCCGTGTGAGGATGCTGTGTGTGAGGATGCAGTGTGTGAGGATGCAGTGTGTGAGGATGCTGTGTGTGAGGATGCAGTGTGTGAGGATGCAGCCGTGTGAGGATGCTGTGTGTGAGGATGCTGTGTGTGAGGATGCAGCTGTGTGAGGATGCTGTGTGAGGATGCTGTGTGTGAGGATGCAGCTGTGTGAGGATGCTGTGTGTGAGGATGCAGCTGTGTGAGGATGCTGTGTGAGGATGCTGCTGTGTGAGGATGCAGCTGTGTGAGGATGCAGCTGTGTGAGGATGCATGCTGTGTGTGAGGATGCAGCTGTGTGAGGATGCTGTGTGTGAGGATGCAGCTGTGTGAGGATGCTGTGTGTGAGGATGCTGTGTGTGAGGATGCAGCCGTGTGAGGATGCTGTGTGTGAGGATGCAGGATGAGGATGCTGTGTGAGGTGAGGATGCTGTGTGTGAGGATGCAGCCGTGTGAGGATGCTGTGTGGGAGGATGCAGCCGTGTGAGGATGCAGCTGTGTGAGGATGCAGCTGTGTGAGGATGCTGTGTGTGAGGATGCAGCCGTGTGGAGGATGCTGTGTGTGAGGATGCTGTGTGTGAGGATGCAGTGTGTGATGCAGAGGATGCTGTGTGTGAGGATGCTGTGTGTGAGGATGCAGCTGTGTGAGGATGCTGTGTGTGAGGATGCTGTGTGTGAGGATGCTGTGTGTGAGGATGCAGCCGTGTGAGGATGCTGTGTGTGAGGATGCAGCTGTGTGAGGATGCAGCTGTGTGAGGATGCTGTGTGTGAGGATGCAGCCGTGTGAGGATGCTGTGTGTGAGGATGCTGTGTGTGAGGATGTGTGTGAGGATGCAGCCGTGTGAGGATGCTGTGTGTGAGGATGCAGCTGTGTGAGGATGCAGCTGTGTGAGGATGCAGCCGTGTGAGGATGCTGTGTGTGAGGATGCAGCCGTGTGAGGATGCTGTGTGTGAGGATGCAGGATGAGGATGCTGTGTGTGAGGATGCAGCCGTGTGAGGATGCAGCCGTGTGAGGATGCTGTGTGTGAGGATGCAGCTGTGTGAGGATGCAGCTGTGTGAGGATGCAGTGTGTGAGGATGCTGCCGTGTGAGGATGCAGCCGTGTGAGGATGCTGTGTGTGAGGATGCTGTGTGTGAGGATGCTGTGTGAGGATGCTGTGTGTGAGGATGCTGTGTGTGAGGATGCAGCTGTGTGAGGATGCAGCTGTGTGAGGATGCAGCTGTGTGAGGATGCTGTGTGTGAGGATGCAGCTGTGTGAGGATGCTGTGTGTGAGGATGCAGCTGTGTGAGGATGCTGTGTGTGAGGATGCTGTGTGTGAGGATGCAGCCGTGTGAGGATGCTGAGGATGCAGCCGTGTGAGGATGCAGCAGCTGTGTGAGGATGCAGTGTGTGAGGATGCAGCCGTGTGAGGAGGATGCAGCGTGTGAGGATGCAGCTGTGTGAGGATGCGTGTGAGGATGTGTGTGTGAGGATGCAGCCGTGTGAGGATGCTGTGTGTGAGGATGCAGCCGTGTGAGGATGCAGCCGTGTGAGGATGCTGTGTGTGAGGATGCAGCCGTGTGAGGATGCATGCTGTGTGTGAGGATGCAGCTGTGTGAGGATGCTGTGTGTGAGGATGCTGTGTGTGAGGATGCTGTGAGGATGCTGTTTGTGAGGATGCTGCTGTGTGTGAGGATGCGTGTGAGGATGCAGTGTGTGAGGATGCTGTGTGTGAGGATGCTGTGTGTGAGGATGCAGCCGTGTGAGGATGCTGTGTGTGAGGATGCTGCTGTGTGAGGATGCAGCTGTGTGAGGATGCAGCTGTGTGAGGATGCTGTGTGTGAGGATGCAGCTGTGTGAGGATGCAGCTGTGTGAGGATGCTGTGTGTGAGGATGCTGTGTGTGAGGATGCAGCCGTGTGAGGATGCTGTGTGTGAGGATGCAGCTGTGTGTGAGGATGCAGTGTGTGAGGATGCAGTGTGTGAGGATGCATGCTGTGTGTGAGGATGCTGTGTGTGTGAGGATGCTGTGTGTGAGGATGCAGCCGTGTGAGGATGCTGTGTGTGAGGATGCAGGCGTGTGAGGATGCTGTGAGGATGCTGTGTGTGAGGATGCAGCTGTGTGAGGATGCTGTGTGTGAGGATGCAGCCGTGTGAGGATGCTGTGTGTGAGGATGCAGCTGTGTGAGGATGCAGTGTGTGAGGATGCTGTGTGTGAGGATGTGTGTGAGGATGCAGATGTGTGTGAGGATGCTGTGTGTGAGGATGCTGCTGTGTGTGAGGATGCAGCCGTGTGATGTGAGGATGCAGCAGGCTGTGTGTGAGGATGCTGTGTGTGAGGTGTGAGGATGCTGTGTGTGAGGATGCAGCCGTGTGAGGATGCAGTGTGTGTGAGGATGCAGTGTGTGAGGATGCTGTGTGTGAGGATGCAGCTGTGTGAGGATGCTGTGTGTGAGGATGCAGCCGTGTGAGGATGCTGTGTGTGAGGATGCTGTGTGTGAGGATGCTGTGTGTGAGGATGCAGCCGTGTGAGGATGCTGTGTGTGAGGATGCAGCCGTGTGAGGATGCTGTGTGTGAGGATGCAGTGTGTGAGGATGCTGTGTGTGAGGATGCAGCCGTGTGAGGATGCTGTGTGTGAGGATGCAGTGTGTGAGGATGCAGCTGTGTGAGGATGCTGTGTGTGAGGATGCAGGCGTGTGAGGATGCTGTGTGTGAGGATGCAGCGTGTGAGGATGCTGTGTGTGAGGATGTGTGTGAGGATGCTGTGTGTGAGGATGCTGCGTGTGAGGATGCTGTGTGTGAGGATGCAGCCGTGTGAGGATGCTGTGTGTGAGGATGCTGTGTGTGAGGATGCAGTGTGTGAGGATGCTGTGTGTGAGGATGCAGCTGTGTGAGGATGCAGCTGTGTGAGGATGCTGTGTGTGAGGATGCAGCTGTGTGAGGATGCAGCTGTGTGAGGATGCAGCTGTGTGAGGATGCAGCCGTGTGAGGATGAGGATGCAGTGTGTGAGGATGCAGGCGTGTGAGGATGCTGTGTGTGAGGATGCAGCCGTGTGAGGATGCTGTGTGTGAGGATGCAGCTGTGTGAGGATGCAGATGTGTGAGGATGTGTGAGGATGCAGTGTGTGAGGATGATGCTGTGTGTGAGGATGATGCTGTGTGTGAGGATGCTGTGTGTGAGGATGCTGTGTGTGAGGATGCAGCCGTGTGAGGATGCTGTGTGTGAGGATGCAGCCGTGTGAGGATGCTGTGTGTGAGGATGCTGTGTGTGAGGATGCTGTGTGTGAGGATGCTGTGTGTGAGGATGCAGCTGTGTGAGGATGCAGTGTGTGAGGATGCTGTGTGTGAGGATGCAGGCGTGTGAGGATGCTGTGTGTGAGATGCAGCTGTGTGAGGATGCTGTGTGTGAGGATGCAGCCGTGTGAGGATGCTGTGTGTGAGGATGCAGTGTGTGAGGATGCTGTGTGTGAGGATGCAGCCGTGTGAGGATGCTGCGTGTGAGGATGCTGTGTGGGAGGATGCAGCTGTGTGAGGATGCAGCTGTGTGAGGATGCAGCCGTGTGAGGATGCTGTGTGTGAGGATGCAGCCGTGTGAGGATGCAGTGTGTGAGGATGCAGCTGTGTGAGGATGCAGTGTGTGAGGATGCTGTGTGTGAGGATGCAGCTGTGTGAGGATGCAGCTGTGTGAGGATGTGTGTGGGGATGCAGCGTGTGAGGATGCTGTGTGAGGATGCTGTGTGTGAGGATGCAGGCGTGTGAGGATGCAGCCGTGTGAGGATGCTGTGTGTGAGGATGCAGCTGTGTGAGGATGCTGTGTGTGAGGATGCAGCTGTGTGAGGATGTGTGTGAGGATGCAGCCGTGTGAGGATGCTGTGTGTGAGGATGCAGCCGTGTGAGGATGCTGTGTGAGGATGAGGATGAGGATGCTGATGTGTGAGGATGCAGCTGTGTGAGGATGCAGCTGTGTGTGAGGATGCAGTGTGTGAGGATGCAGCTGTGTGAGGATGCTGTGTGTGAGGATGCAGTGTGTGAGGATGCTGCTGTGTGAGGATGCAGCCGTGTGAGGATGCTGTGTGTGAGGATGCTGTGTGTGAGGATGCAGTGTGTGAGGATGCTGTGTGTGAGGATGCAGCCGTGTGAGGATGCTGTGTGTGAGGATGCAGCCTGTGTGAGGATGCAGCCGTGTGAGGATGCTGTGTGTGAGGAGGATGTGTGAGGAGCCGTGTGAGGATGCTGTGTGTGAGGATGCAGCTGTGTGAGGATGCAGTGTGTGAGGATGATAAGGATTCAGGCGTGTGAGGATGCTGTGTGTGAGGATGCAGCCGTGTGAGGATGCTGTGTGTGAGGATGCTGTGTGTGAGGATGCAGCCGTGTGAGGATGCGTGTGAGGATGCTGTGTGTGAGGATGCAGTGTGTGTGAGGATGCAGTGTGTGAGGATGCAGCCGTGTGAGGATGCTGTGTGTGAGGATGCAGCTGTGTGAGGATGCTGTGTGTGAGGATGCTGTGTGTGAGGATGCTGTGTGTGAGGATGCAGTGTGTGAGGATGCTGTGTGTGAGGATGCTGTGTGTGAGGATGCAGTGTGTGAGGATGCAGCTGTGTGAGGATGCTGTGAGGATGTGTGTGTGAGGATGCAGTGTGTGAGGATGTGTGTGTGAGGATGCAGTGTGTGAGGATGCTGTGTGTGAGGATGCAGCTGTGTGAGGATGCAGTGTGTGAGGATGCAGCCGTGTGAGGATGCTGTGTGTGAGGATGCTGAGGATGTGTGAGGATGCTGTGTGTGAGGATGCTGTGTGTGAGGATGTGAGGATGCTGTGTGTGAGGATGCAGCTGTGTGAGGATGCTGTGTGTGAGGATGCAGCCGTGTGAGGATGCTGTGTGTGAGGATGCAGCCGTGTGAGGATGCTGTGTGTGAGGATGCAGCCGTGTGAGGATGCTGTGTGTGAGGATGCAGCCGTGTGAGGATGCTGTGTGAGGATGCAGGCGTGTGAGGATGCAGCCCTGTGAGGTGTGAGGATGCAGCCGTGTGAGGATGCTGTGTGTATGGATTCAGGCGTGTGAGGATGCTGTGTGTGAGGATGCTGTGAGGATGTGAGGATCAGGCATGTGAGGATGCTGTGTGTGAGGATGCAGGCAGCCGTGTGAGGATGCTGTGTGTGTGTGTGAGGATTCAGGCGTGTGAGGATGCAGCTGTGTGAGGATGCAGCCGTGTGAGGATGCTGTGTGTGAGGATTCAGGCGTGTGAGGTTGCAGCCGTGTGAGGATGCAGCCGTGTGAGGATGCTGTGTGTGAGGATTCAGGCGTGTGAGGATGCTGTGTGTGAGGATGCAGCCGTGTGAGGATGCAGCCGTGTGAGGATGCTGTGTGTAAGGATGCGTGTGAGGATGCTGTGTGTGAGGATGCAGGCGTGTGAGGATGCTGTGTGTGAGGATTCAGGCGTGTGAGGATGCTGTGTGTGAGGATGCAGGCGTGTGAGGATGCTGTGTGTGAGGATTCAGGCGTGTGAGGATGCTGTGTGTGAGGATGCAGGCATGTGAGGATGCTGTGTGTGAGGATGCAGCCGTGTGAGTATGCTGTGTGTGAGGATGCAGGCGTGTGAGGATGCAGCCATCTGAGGATGCAGCTGTGTGAGGATGCAGCCGTGTGAGGATGCAGCCGTGTGAGGATGCTGTGTGTGAGGATGCAGCCTTGTGAGGATTCTGTGTGTGAGGATGCTGTGTGTGAGGATGCTGGCGTGTGAGGATGCTGTGTGTGAGGATGCAGACGTGTGAGGATGCTGTGTGTGAGGATGCACACGTGTGGGGATGCTGTGTGTGAGGATGCAGACGTGTGAGGATGCTGTGTGTGAGGATGCAGACGTGTGAGGATGCTGTGTGTGAGGATGCAGCCGTGTGAGGATGCTGTGTGTGAGGATGCAGGCGTGTGAGGATGCAGCCATCTGAGGATGCAGCTGTGTGAGGATGCAGCCGTGTGAGGATGCTGTGTGTGAGGATGCAGACCTGTGAGGATGCAGCTGTGTGAGGATGCTGTGTGTGGGGATGCAGCCGTGTGAGGATGCAGCTGTGTGAGGATGTGTGAGGATGCTGTGTGTGAGGATGCAGGCGTGTGAGGATGCTGTGTGTGAGGATGCAGGTGTGTGAGGATGCAGGTGTGTGAGGATGCAGCCGTGTGAGGATGCTGTGTGTGAGGATGCAGGTGTGTGAGGATGCAGCCGTGTGAGGATGCTGTGTGTGAGGATGCAGCCGTGTGAGGATGCTGTGTGTATGGATTCAGGCGTGTGAGGATGCTGTGTGTGAGGATGCAGCCGTGTGAGGATGCTGTGTGTGAGGATGGATGCAGGATTCAGGCATGTGAGGATGCTGTGTGTGAGGATGCAGGCATGTGAGGATGCTGTGTGTGAGGATGCTGTGTGTGAGGATGCAGCCCTGTGATGAGGATGCTGTGTGTGAGGATGCAGCCGTGTGAGGATGCTGTGTGTATGGATTCAGGCGTGTGAGGATGCTGTGTGTGAGGATGCAGCCGTGTGAGGATGCAGCCGTGTGAGGATGCAGCCGTGTGAGGATGCTGTGTGTAAGGATTCAGGCGTGTGAGGATGCTGTGTGTGAGGATGCAGGCATGTGAGGATGCTGTGTGTGAGGATGCAGGCGTGTGAGGATGCTGTGTGTATGGATTCAGGCGTGTGAGGATGCTGTGTGTGAGGATGCAGGCATGTGAGGATGCTGTTTGTGAGGATGCAGCGTGTGGGTATGCTGTGTGTGAGGATGCTGTGTGTGAGGATGCAGCCTTGTGAGGATTCTATGTGTGAGGATGCAGCTGTGTGAGGATGCAGCCGTGTGAGTATGCTGTGTGTGAGGATGCAGGCGTGTGAGGATGCAGCCATCTGAGGATGCAGCTGTGTGAGGATGCAGCCGTGTGAGGATGCTGTGTGTGAGCATGCAGCCGTGTGAGGATTCTATGTGTGAGGATGCATTCATGAGGATGCTGTGTGTGAGGATGCTGTGTGTGAGGATGCTGTGTGTGAGGATGCTGTGTGTGAGGATGCTGTGAGGATGCAGCCGTGTGAGGATGCAGCCGTGTGAGGATGCTGTGTGTGAGGATGCTGTCTGTGAGGATGCTGTGTGTGAGGATGCTGTGTGTGAAGATGCAGCCGTGTGAGGATGCAGCCGTGTGAGGATGCTGTCTGTGAGGATGCTGTGTGTGAGGATGCAGCCGTGTGAGGATGCTGTCTGTGAGGATGCTGTGTGTGAGGATGCTGTGTGAGGATGCAGCCGTGTGAGGATGCTGTTTGTGAGGATGCTGTGTGTGAAGATGCAGGCGTGTGAGGATGCAGGCGTGTGAGGATGCTGTGTGAGGATGCTGTGTGTGAGGATGCTGTGTGTGAGGATGCTGTGTGTGAGGATGCAGCCGTGTGAGGATGCTGTGTGTGAGGATGCTGTGTGTGAGGATGCAGCTGTGTGAGGATGCTGTTTGTGAGGATGCTGTGTGTGAGGATGCAGGCGTGTGAGGATGCAGGCGTGTGAGGATGCTGTGTGAGGATGCAGCCCTGTGAGGATGCTGTGTGTGAGGATGCTGTGTGTGAGGATGCTGCAGTGTGAGGATGCAGCCGTGTGAGGATGCAGCCGTGTGAGGATGCTGCTGTGTGAGGATGCTGCAGTGTGAGGATGCAGCCGTGTGAGGATGCAGCCGTGTGAGGATGCTGTGTGTGAGGATGCTGTGTGTGAGGATGCTGTGTGTGAGGATGCTGTGTGTGAGGATGCAGGCGTGTGGGGATGCAGGCGTGTGAGGATGCTGTGTGAGGATGCTGTGTGTGAGGATGCCTTGTGTGAGGATGCTGTATGTGAGGATGCAGCCGTGTGAGGATGCTGCTGTGTGAGGATGCAGCCCTGTGAGGATGCTGTGTGTGAGGATGCTGTTTGTGAGGATGCTGTGTGTGACGATGCAGGCGTGTGAGGATGCAGGCGTGTGAGGATGCTGTGTGAGGATGCAGCCCTGTGAGGATGCTGCAGTGTGAGGATGCAGCCGTGTGAGGATGCTGCAGTGTGAGGATGCAGCCGTGTGAGGATGCAGCCGTGTGAGGATGCTGTGTGTGAGGATGCTGTGTGTGAGGATGCTGTGTGTGAGGATGCTGTGTGTGACGATGCAGGCGTGTGAGGATGCAGGCGTGTGAGGATGCTGTGTGAGGATGCAGCCCTGTGAGGATGCTGTGTGTGAGGATGCTGTGTGTGAGGATGCTGCAGTGTGAGGATGCAGCCGTGTGAGGATGCTGTGTGTGAGGCTGCTGTGGGTGAGGATGTAGCTGTGTGAGGATGCAGCTGTGTGAGGATGCTGTATGTGAGGATGCAGTGTGTTAGGATGCAGCTGTGAGAGGATGCAGCCATGTGAGGATGCTGTGTGTGAGGATGCTGTGTGTGAGGATGCAGGCGTGTGAGGATGCAACAGTGTGAGGATGCTGTGTGTGAGGATGCTGTGTGTGAGGATGCAGCCGTGTGAGGATGCAGCAGTGTGTGAGGATGCTGTGTGTGAGGATGCAGCCGTGTGAGGATGCTGTGTGTGAGGATGCTGTGTGTGAGGATGCAGGCGTGTGAGGATGCAACAGTGTGAGGATGCTGTGTGTGAGGATGCTGTGTGCGAGGATGCAGCCGTGTGAGGATGCAGCCGTGTGAGGATGCTGTGTGTGAGGATGCAGGCGTGTGAGGATGCAGCAGTGTGAGGATGCTGTGTGTGAGGATGCAGCCGTGTGAGGATGCTGTGTGTGAGGATGCAGGCGTGTGAGGATGCAGCAGTGTGAGGATGCTGTTTGTGAGGATGCTGTGTGTGAGGATGCAGGCGTGTGAGGATGCAGCAGTGTGTGAGGATGCTGTGTGTGAGGATGCAGGCGTGTGAGGATGCTGTGTGTGAGGATGCTGTGTGTGAGGATGCAGGCGTGTGAGGATGCAGGCGTGTGAGGATGCTGTATGTGAGGATGCAGGCGTGTGAGGATGCTGTATGTGAGGATGCAGGCGTGTTAGGATGCAGCTGTGAGAGAATGCAGCAATGTGAGGATGCTGTGTGTTAGGATGCTGTGTGTGAGGATGCAGGCGTGTGAGGATGCAACAGTGTGAGGATGCTGTGTGTGAGGATGCTTTGTGCGAGGATGCAGCCGTGTGAGGATGCAGCCGTGTGAGGATGCTGTGTGTGAGGATGCAGCCGTGTGAGGATGCTGTGTGTATGGATTCAGGCATGTGAGGATGCTGTGTGTGAGGATGCAGCCGTGTGAGGATGCTGTGTGTAAGGATTCAGGCGTGTGAGGATCCTCTGTGTGAGGATGCAGGCATGTGAGGATGCTGTGTGTGAGGATGCAGCCGTGTGAGTATGCTGTGTGTGAGGATGCAGGCGTGTGAGGATGCAGCCATCTGGGGATGCAGCTGTGTGAGGATGCAGCCGTGTGAGGATGCAGCCGTGTGAGGATGCTGTGTGTGAGGATGCAGCCTTGTGAGGATTCTGTGTGTGAGGATGCAGCCGTGTGAGGATGCTGTGTGTGAGGATGCTGTGTGTGAGGATGCAGGCGTGTGAGGATGCTGTGTGTGAGGATGCTGTGTGTGAGGATGCTGTGTGCGAGTATGCAGCCGTGTGAGGATGCAGCCGTGTGAGGATGCTGTGTGTGAGGATGCTGTGTGTGAGGATGCAGGCGTGTGAGGATGCTGTGTGTGAGGATGCTGTGTGTGAGGATGCTGTGTGTGAGGATGCAGCCGTGTGAGGATGCTGTGTGTGAGGATGCTGTGTGTGAGGATGCTGTGTGTGACGATGCAGCCGTGTGAGGATGCTGTGTGTATGGATTCAGGCGTGTGAGGATGCTGTGTGTGAGGATGCAGCCGTGTGAGGATGCAGCCGTGTGAGGATGCTGTGTGTAAGGATTCAGGCGTGTGAGGATGCTGTGTGTGAGGATGCAGGCATGTGAGGATGCTGTGTGTGAGGATGCAGGCGTGTGAGGATGCTGTGTGTATGGATTCAGGCGTGTGAGGATGCTGTGTGTGAGGATGCAGCCGTGTGAGTATGCTGTGTGTGAGGATGCAGCCGTGTGAGGATGCAGCCGTGTGAGGATGCTGTGTGTGAGGATGCAGCCGTGTGAGGATGCAGCCGTGTGAGGATGCTGTGTGTGAGGATGCTGTGTGTGAGGATGCTGTGTGTGAGGATGCAGCCGTGTGAGGATGCTGTGTGTGAGGATGCTGTGTGTGAGGATGCAGGCGTGTGAGGATGCTGTGTGTGAGGATGCTGTGTGTGAGGATGCAGGCGTGTGAGGATGCTGTGTGTGAGGATGCTGTGTGTGAGGATGCAGGCGTGTGAGGATGCAGGCGTGTGAGGATGCTGTGTGTGAGGATGCAGCCGTGTGAGGATGCTGTGTGTGAGGATGCTGTGTGTGAGGATGCAGGCGTGTGAGGATGCTGTGTGTGAGGATGCTGTGTGTGAGGATGCTGTGTGTGAGGATGCAGCCATGTGAGGATGCAGCTGTGTGAGGATGCTGTGTGTGAGGATGCTGTGTGTGAGGATGCTGTGTGTGAGGATGCAGCCATGTGAGGATGCAGCCATGTGAGGATGCTGTGTGTGAGGATGCTGTGTGTGAGGATGCTGTGTGTGAGGATGCTGTGTGCGAGGATGCAGCCGTGTGAGGATGCAGCCGTGTGAGGATGCTGTGTGTGAGGATGCTGCGTGTGAGGATGCAGCCGTGTGAGGATGCTGTGTGTGAGGATGCAGGCGAGTGAGGATGCAGCTGTGTGAGGATGCTGTGTGTGAGGATGCTGTGTGTAAGGATGCAGGCGTGTGAGGATGCAGGCGTGTGAGGATGCTGTGTGTGAGGATGCTGTGTGTGAGGATGCTGTGTGTGAGGATGCAGCCATGTGAGGATGCAGCCGTGTGAGGATGCTGTGTGTGAGGATGCTGTGTGTGAGGATGCTGTGTGTGAGGATGCAGCCATGTGAGGATGCAGCCATGTGAGGATGCTGTGTGTGAGGATGCTGTGTGTGAGGATGCTGTGTGTGAGGATGCTGTGTGCGAGGATGCAGCCGTGTGAGGATGCAGCCGTGTGAGGATGCTGTGTGTGAGGATGCTGCGTGTGAGGATGCAGCCGTGTGAGGATGCTGTGTGTGAGGATGCAGGCGAGTGAGGATGCAGCTGTGTGAGGATGCTGTGTGTGAGGATGCTGTGTGTGAGGATGCAGGCGTGTGAGGATGCAGCAGTGTGAGGATGCTGTGTGTGAGGATGCAGCCGTGTGAGGATTCTGTGTGTGAGGATGCAGCCGTGTGAGGATGCTGTGTGTGAGGATGCAGGCGTGTGAGGATGCTGTGTGTAAGGATTCAGGCGTGTGAGGATGCTGTGTGTGAGGATGCAGCCGTGTGAGGATGCAGGCGTGTGAGGATGCTGTGTGTATGGATTCAGGCGTGTGAGGATGCTGTGTGTGAGGATGCAGGCATGTGAGGATGCTGTGTGTGAGGATGCAGCCGTTTGAGTATGCTGTGTGTGAGGATGCAGGCGTGTGAGGATGCAGCCATCTGGGGATGCAGCTGTGTGAGGATGCAGCCGTGTGAGGATGCAGCCGTGTGAGGATGCTGTGTGTGAGGATGCAGCCTTGTGAGGATTCTGTGTGTGAGGATGCAGCCGTGTGAGGATGCTGTGTGTGAGCATGCTGTGTGTGAGGATGCAGGCGTGTGAGGATGCTGTGTGTGAGGATGCTGTGTGTGAGGATGCTGTGTGCGAGTATGCAGCCGTGTGAGGATGCAGCCGTGTGAGGATGCTGTGTGTGAGGATGCTGTGTGTGAGGATGCAGCCGTGTGAGGATGCTGTGTGTGAGGATGCTGTGTGTGAGGATGCTGTGTGTGACGATGCAGCCGTGTGAGGATGCTGTGTGTATGGATTCAGGCGTGTGAGGATGCTGTGTGTGAGGATGCAGCCGTGTGAGGAAGCAGCCGTGTGAGGATGCAGCCGTGTGAGGATGCTGTGTGTAAGGATTCAGGCGTGTGAGGATGCTGTGTGTGAGGATGCAGGCATGTGAGGATGCTGTGTGTGAGGATGCAGGCGTGTGAGGATGCTGTGTGTATGGATTCAGGCGTGTGAGGATGCTGTGTGTGAGGATGCAGCCGTGTGAGTATGCTGTGTGTGAGGATGCAGCCGTGTGAGGATGCAGCCGTGTGAGGATGCTGTGTGTGAGGATGCAGCCGTGTGAGGATGCAGCCGTGTGAGGATGCTGTGTGTGAGGATGCTGTGTGTGAGGATGCTGTGTGTGAGGATGCTGTGTGTGAGGATGCTGTGTGTGAGGATGCAGCCGTGTGAGGATGCTGTGTGTGAGGATGCTGTGTGTGAGGATGCAGGCGTGTGAGGATGCTGTGTGTGAGGATGCTGTGTGTGAGGATGCAGGCGTGTGAGGATGCTGTGTGTGAGGATGCTGTGTGTGAGGATGCTGTGTGTGAGGATGCAGCCATGTGAGGATGCAGCCGTGTGAGGATGCTGTGTGTGAGGATGCTGTGTGTGAGGATGCTGTGTGTGAGGATGCAGCCATGTGAGGATGCAGCCATGTGAGGATGCTGTGTGTGAGGATGCTGTGTGTGAGGATGCTGTGTGTGAGGATGCTGTGTGCGAGGATGCAGCCGTGTGAGGATGCAGCCGTGTGAGGATGCTGTGTGTGAGGATGCTGTGTGTAAGGATGCAGGCGTGTGAGGATGCAGGCGTGTGAGGATGCTGTGTGTGAGGATGCTGTGTGTGAGGATGCTGTGTGTGAGGATGCAGCCATGTGAGGATGCAGCCGTGTGAGGATGCTGTGTGTGAGGATGTGTGAGGATGCTGTGTGTGAGGATGCTGCTGTGTGAGGATGCAGCCATGTGAGGATGCAGCCGTGTGAGGATGCTGTGTGTGAGGATGCTGTGTGTGAGGATGCTGTGTGTGAGGATGCAGCCGTGTGAGGATGCAGCCGTGTGAGGATGCTGTGTGTGAGGATGCCGTGTGAGGATGCAGCCGTGTGAGGATGCTGTGTGTGAGGATGCAGGATGCAGTGAGGATGCATGCTGTGTGAGGATGCTGTGTGTGAGGATGCTGTGTGTGAGGATGCAGGCGTGTGAGGATGCATGCAGTGTGAGGATGCTGTGTGTGAGGATGCAGCTGTGTGAGGATGCTGTGTGTGAGGATGCTGTGTGTGAGGATGCAGCCGTGTGAGGATGCTGTGTGTGATGCATGATTCTGTGTGTGAGGATGTGAGGATGCAGGCGTGTGAGGATGCTGTGTGTAAGGCAGGCGTGTGAGGATGCTGTGTGTGAGGATGCAGGCATGTGAGGATGCTGTGTGTGAGGATGCAGCCGTTTGAGTATGCTGTGTGTGAGGATGCAGGCGTGTGAGGATGCAGCCATCTGGGGATGCAGCTGTGTGAGGATGCAGCCGTGTGAGGATGCAGCCGTGAGGATGCTGTGTGTGAGGATGCAGCCTTGTGAGGATTCTGTGTGTGAGGATGCAGCCGTGTGAGGATGCTGTGTGTGAGCATGCTGTGTGTGAGGATGCAGGCGTGTGAGGATGCTGTGTGTGAGGATGCGTGTGAGGATGCTGTGTGTGAGGATGCTGATGTGTGAGGATGCAGTGTGTGAGGATGCTGTGTGCTGTGTGTGAGGATGCAGCCGTGTGAGGATGCAGCCGTGTGAGGATGCTGTGTGTGAGGATGCTGCTGTGTGTGAGGATGCTGTGTGTGAGGATGCTGTGTGTGAGGATGCTGTGTGTGAGGATGCCTGTGAGGATGCTGTGTGTGAGGATGTGAGGATGCATGCTGTGTGTGAGGATGCTGTGTGTGAGGATGCAGCCTGTGTGTGAGGATGCTGTGTGTGAGGATGCTGTGTGTGACGATGCAGCCGTGTGAGGATGCTGTGTGTATGGATTCAGGCGTGTGAGGATGCTGTGTGTGAGGATGCAGCCGTGTGAGGATGCAGCCGTGTGAGGATGCTGTGTGTAAGGATTCAGGCGTGTGAGGATGCTGTGTGTGAGGATGCAGGCATGTGAGGATGCTGTGTGTGAGGATGCAGGCGTGTGAGGATGCTGTGTGTATGGATTCAGGCGTGTGAGGATGCTGTGTGTGAGGATGCAGCCGTGTGAGTATGCTGTGTGTGAGGATGCAGCCGTGTGAGGATGCAGCCGTGTGAGGATGCTGTGTGTGAGGATGCAGCTGTGTGAGGATGCAGCCGTGTGAGGATGCTGTGTGTGAGGATGCTGTGTGTGAGGATGCTGTGTGTGAGGATGCTGTGTGTGAGGATGCAGCCGTGTGAGGATGCTGTGTGTGAGGATGCTGTGTGTGAGAATGCAGGCGTGTGAGGATGCTGTGTGTGAGGATGCTGTGTGTGAGGATGCAGGCGTGTGAGGATGCTGTGTGTGAGGATGCTGTGTGTGAAGATGCTGTGTGTGAGGATGCAGGCGTGTGAGGATGCTGTGTGTGAGGATGCAGCCGTGTGAGGATGCTGTGTGTGAGGATGCTGTGTGTGAGGATGCAGGCGTGTGAGGATGCTGTGTGTGAGGATGCTGTGTGTGAGGATGCTGTGTGTGAGGATGCAGCCATGTGAGGATGCAGCCGTGTGAGGATGCTGTGTGTGAGGATGCTGTGTGTGAGGATGCTGTGTGTGAGGATGCAGCCATGTGAGGATGCAGCCATGTGAGGATGCTGTGTGTGAGGATGCTGTGTGTGAGGATGCTGTGTGTGAGGATGCTGTGTGCGAGGATGCAGCCGTGTGAGGATGCAGCCGAGTGAGGATGCTGTGTGTGAGGATGCTGCGTGTGAGGATGCAGCCGTGTGAGGATGCTGTGTGTGAGGATGCAGCCGTGTGAGGATGCAGCCGTGTGAGGATGCAGCCGTGTGAGGATGCTGTGTGTAAGGATTCAGGCGTGTGTGGATGCTGTGTGTGAGGATGCAGGCATGTGAGGATGCTGTGTGTGAGGATGCAGGCGTGTGAGGATGCTGTGTATGGATTCAGGCGTGTGAGGATGCTGTGTCTGAGGATGCAGCCGTGTGAGTATGCTGTGTGTGAGGATGCAGCCGTGTGAGGATGCAGCCGTGTGAGGATGCTGTGTGTGAGGATGCAGCCTTGTGAGGATTCTGTGTGAGGATGCAGCCGTGTGAGGATGCTGTGTGTGAGGATGCTGTGTGTGAGGATGCAGGCGTGTGAGGATGCTGTGTGTGAGGATGCTGTGTGTGAGCATGCTGTGTGTGAGGATGCAGCCATGTGAGGATGCAGCCGTGTGAGGATGCTGTGTGTGAGGATGCTGTGTGTGAGGATGCTGTGTGTGAGGATGCAGCCATGTGAGGATGCAGCCATGTGAGGATGCTGTGTGTGAGGATGCTGTGTGTGAGGATGCTGTGTGTGAGGATGCAGCCGTGTGAGGATGCAGCCGTGTGAGGATGCTGTGTGTGAGGATGCAGGCGAGTGAGGATGCAGCTGTGTGAGGATGCTGTGTGTGAGGATGCAGCCGTGTGAGGATGCTGTGTGTGAGGATGCTGTGTGTGTGAGGATGCAGGCGTGTGAGGATGCAGCAGTGTGAGGATGCTGTGTGTGAGGATGCAGCCGTGTGAGGATGCTGTGTGTGAGGATGCTGTGTGTGTGAGGATGCTGTGTGTGAGGATGCAGCCGTGTGAGGATGCTGTGTGTATGGATTGAGGATGCAGCCGTGTGAGGATGCTGTGTGTGAGGATGCAGCCGTGTGAGGATGCAGCCGTGTGAGGATGCTGTGTGTAAGGATTCAGGCGTGTGAGGATGCTGTGTGTGAGGATGCAGGCATGTGAGGATGCTGTGTGTGAGGATGCGTGTGAGGATGCTGTGTGTATGGATTCAGGCGTGTGAGGATGCTGTGTGTGAGGATGCAGGCATGTGAGGATGCTGTGTGTGAGGATGCAGCCGTGTGAGTATGCTGTGTGTGAGGATGCAGGCGTGTGAGGATGCAGCCATCTGAGGATGCAGCTGTGTGAGGATGCAGCCGTGTGAGGATGCAGCCGTGTGAGGATGCTGTGTGTGAGGATGCAGCCTTGTGAGGATTCTGTGTGTGAGGATGCAGCCGTGTGAGGATGCTGTGTGTGAGGATGCAGCCGTGTGAGGATGCTGTGTGTGTGAGGATGCAGCCGTGTGAGGATGCAGCCCTGTGAGGATGCTGTGTGTGAGGATGCAGCCGTGTGAGATGCTGTGTGATGGATTCAGGCATGTGAGGATGCTGTGTGTGAGGATGCAGCCGTGTGAGGATGCTGTGTGTAAGGATTCAGGCGTGAGGATGCTGTGTGTGAGGATGCAGGCATGTGAGGATGCTGTGTGTGCTGTGTGTGAGGATGCAGGCGTGTGAGGATGCTGTGTGTATGGATTCAGGCGTGTGAGGATGCTGTGTGTGAGGATGCAGGCATGTGAGGATGCTGTGTGTGAGATGCAGCCGTGTGAGTATGCTGTGTGTGAGGATGCAGGCGTGTGAGGATGCAGCCATCTGAGGATGCAGCTGTGAGGATGCAGCCGTGTGAGGATGCAGCCGTGTGAGGATGCTGTGTGTGAGGATGCAGCCTTGTGAGGATTCTGTGTGTGAGGATGCAGCCGTGTGAGGATGCTGTGTGTGAGGATGCTGTGTGTGAGGATGCAGGCGTTTGAGGATGCTGTGTGTGAGGATGCAGGCGTGTGAGGATGCAGCTCTTCATGCAGAATGACCTCAGGCAGGCTGGAACCTGCTCCCTGGGGGTGTTCAGGCCAGGCTGGATGAGCAGCCTGTGCTGGTGGGAGGTGTCCCTGCGTGGCAGGGGAGCTGAGCTGGCTGAGCTTTGAGCTCCCTTCCAACCCATGCTGTGCTTCTGTGAATCTGATCCTCATTGTTTTGATAGGATTATGGAATTGGTTGAGTTGGAAAAGGCCTCTGAGATCCTCCGAGTCCAAACCTTTCCTTAGGGCACAAAGCCAAATTCCTCTGGAAAAGGTCTAAGAAGAGCAGAGGGGAAAATGAGAGCTGGGAACACCCTCCAGAAGCAGAGTGTTGGAACCAGGTGATCTCTGAAAGCTCCTTCTAACCCAAAGCAGCCTGTGATTGAGTGGCTGTGAGTCAGCACTAGGTGATGCCACCTCTGTCTGCATACAACAAGTAGTCCTCAGCTATCTGATGTGATCTGGCACTGAAGAATCAGCAGGAAAGAGGCAGCTCTGCTCCTATCTTCTGCTGTTCCCTGCTTCTTGTGGGTCACTAGGAGCCCCCAAAGCATGCAGCCTATGAGGGACCTAGCTGGGGGTGTTTAGCCTGGAGGAGGCTCAGGGAGACCTTCTTGCTCTCTCCAACTCCCTGAAGGAGGTTGTACCAGGTGGGGGTTGGGCTCTTCTCCCAGAGCAAGCAGCACCAGAACTAGAGGACACAGTCTCAAGCTGTGCCAGGGAGGTTCAGGCTGGAGGTGAGGAAGAAGTTCTTCCCAGCAAGAGAGATTTGCCATGGGAATGTGCTGCACCAGGGGAGGTGGTGGAGTCCCCATCCCTGGAGGTGTTCAAGGAGAGCCTGGCTGAGGCCCTTGGTGTCATGGTCTGGTTGATCAGTTGGGGTTGGGTGATAGGTTGGACTCGGTGATCTTGGAGGTCTCTTCCAGCCTGGCTGATTCTGTGACTCTGCTGCTCAGCCACCGCTGTGCCTGTTCCACCTCCCCTTTGGTTCTCCTCCTCGCCAAGTCCTTCTGGACCACCTAGGTACTGAAACCCCACCAGCTCCACTTTTCAGGCGGATTCCTGCCCTCTGCGGCGCCCTGCCCGCCCGGCAGCAGCGGCCGGAACAAGCCGGGGCAGAGGCCGTGCGTGCGGCTGCCTGCGGAGCAGCCCGGCGCCCCGCAGCCCGCCGCCGGCCGCCCGCACCGGGCAGCCGCGCCCTGCCAGCCCGCGGGGCCCGCTGCCCCGCACAGCCCACAGCTCCCGGAGGGCTTGGTAGAAGCGAGCGAAGAGTTTGAAGGTAGGTTAAGGCTTCATCGGCGGCGGCGGTGTGTTGTCTGGGGCTGCCGGGCTGCGCGCCGGGCTCGCCCGAAGCGCTCGGCAGGCTTGGCTGCGCTGCTGCAACACGGCGCAGGGACCTGAAGGACCTGCACGGCTCTCTCCCGGGCTGGCCTCAGAACTCGCTTCAGCTACTCACGCTACCAGCTCTGCAGGGCAGGAGCTGCCTTTGTGTGATGTGTCACAGCCAGCATCTGCAACAATGGTTTCTAGATCCAGTTGCAGATCACTAGATCCTTTTCTCCTGGGAGCGAGGAACTGTGGCAGCCTGCTCAGAGCAGAGCCGGCAGGGCTCTGCCACGGGCCCAGGGTGGCTGCGGTGTGACGTTCTGCATCAAAGCTTGGCCACTTCTCTTAGAGGAGCGGCTGAGGGAGCTGGGGGGGTCAGCCTGGAGCAGAGGAGGCTGAGGGAGACCTCATTGCTCTCTGCAGCTCCCTGAGAGGAGGCTGCAGGCAGCTGGGGGTTGGGCTCTGCTCCCCAGGCTCAGGGGAGAGAAGGAGAAGAACTGGCCTGGAGTTGTGCCAGGGGAGGCTGAGGTTGGAGAGGAGGCAAAATGTCTTTGGTGCCAGAGTGGTCAGGGACTGCAGAGGCTGCCCAGGGGGTGGTGGAGTCCCCATGGCTAGAGGGGTTCCAGAACCCTGTGGCCATGGCAGCTGGTGCCATGGTTGGGTGGCCATGGTGGGGTTGGGTTGGTGTTGGACTGGATGAGCTTGGAGGTCCCTAGAGGTGTTCGAGAAGCTGTGGATGTGGTGCTTCAAGCTGTCATGTAGTGGTCAGTATCACAGTATCACATGGTAGCTGGGTTACAGTCAGACTCAGTGGTGGTCTGAAGGCTCTTTTCCAGCCTGAAGGATTCTCCTGCTGCGTGCTCCGGGCCCAGCCGGTGCCCCAATGCCACCCCCGCCCAGACTGGCAGGGGAACCACGGTGCCTGAGGGGGAGAAAGGTTTGCCAACAGGCCAGCTGCGACAGGATGGGGAAGCGCTGCACTGACAGACCTCAACTCATGGCATGAAGCTTGAGCCCACCAAGGTTTCCTAGCTCCTGTGGGACCCCAACAGGACCAGAGGGAGCCTCCCACCGTGCTCAGACCGCTGCCTGCCATGGAAGGCTCAGTTCATGCAGCATCACTGCTGCCCAGCCCTGCAGCACCCCAGCTGTCCCATGCAGAACCCATTCAGGTGTCCGGTCCCCTGTGCCCTGTCTCAATAGCTCCTGACTCGCTTGGGGTGGCGCTTTTCCTAGGCCTTTCCGGGACCTGCTACGAGCACCCGGCGAGCTGGGTTCCGCCTGCAGGCTATCAGCGAACCACCACGTCTCAGTTTGCCTTTCCTCCTCAAACGCGCGGTGTGCCGGCCTCCGCGGGCAGCCTGTGCGGGCAGCCGAGGCTCGGCCCGGCCCGGGGCAGTGCCCGGCCTCCGCGGGCAGCCTGTGCGGGCAGCCGAGGCTCGGCCCGGCCCGGGGCAGTGCCCGGCCTCCGCGGGCAGCCTGTGCGGGCAGCCTCGGCCCGGGGCAGTGCCCCGGCGTGCGGCCTGCAGGTGGAGGGCACGGCCGCGGCTCTCCTCGCCGCGGTACCGGCAGGGCCGTGCGCTATCGACGGCAGCAGCTCTGCTCCCGCAGCCGGCGCAGGGCCCGGCAGCGCTGGGCAGGGGCAGTGAGCTGCTCTCCCACCCCGAACCCCGCGTAGGAGCCATCTCTGCCGCCTCCGGGCGCTGCCGCGGGGAGAGCAGCCCCGCAGCCGCAGGGGAGGGCGGCCCGAAGGCAGCGCGCGGGAGGCGGTGGGCGCCTGCAGCGCGGCTCCGGCCAGGCCTTCCCCTCGGCCCGGCGCTTCCCAGGAGGGGCCGTCGCGGGGCCGGCAGCAGAGTCCCGGCCCTGGGGACGGCCGGCCAAAGCCTCGCAGCCCCCGGGGAGGGGGCGCAGGGGAGCGGGGACGGCAGCGGCACCGCGGTGACCCTCCCGGGCGAGGCGGCGGCCGGCGCCCTGCCCCTCTCCCAGCTCCCCGCCGCCCCAGGGACCACCCCGGGGCCGCCCCGCGGCCAGGCCGCGGTGGGCGGGCGGCGGCCGCTGATTGACAGGCAGCGCGGCCCACCGGGAGGGCGGTGGCGGCGGGGGCCGCCTATCAGGGGCGGCCGCTGCTCGCGGCGGGGCGGGGCGCTGGGCGGGGGCCGCGGCCGCCGGCGGGGCGCGCTCCGCTCCGCCGCGCTCCCCCCGCACGCACATTGTCCGGGCGGCGGCAGCAGCGACGGCGGTAGCGGCACAGCGCCCCGGCGCCCGGTGCCAATGCGGGGCGGGCGCGGCACGCCGGGGCGCCTCCACCACCGCGGTGGAAACTTCGCCTTGCCGCTGGGCCGACGAGCGGCTGAACCCCCGGCGGGGCCGGGCCGGGCCGGGCGGGGAGGAGCGGCGCAGAGCGGCGGCGGCGGCGGCCGGGGAGGGCGGAGGAGCGGTTTCGTCCGCCTTGGCGCCGGGGGGTGCCTCGTCTCGTTTGATTCGTCTCCGTTGGAACCAAACCCACAGAATAATCTTATCCCGCTTTAAACTTCCGCGCCTCGCATCCCGCCTGCCGGGGTGGGCGAGCCGGTGAGTGACCGCCGGGAACGGGGCTGGGGGTGGAACGGGGCTGGGGGTGGGACGGGACGGGACGCGCCGTCGCGGGGGCTGCACCCAGCGCCTGGGCGGGGCCGGGCCGGCACTGCCGCCGCCGCCGCCACCTGTTAGCGGGGCGGCTGCCCCCGAGCCCCGGGAAGTTTGTGCCCCCTGTGCCGGGGCTGCCTCTGCCCTGCCCCAGGGGAGGGAGGGAGCCCTGGTGCGGTGGGCAGCGGCGGGGCCGGGAGCTGCTGGGGGGCGGTGTCGCGGAACCCACCTGCCCGCGCCATGACTCTGCTGCCTGGGCGCTGCCCGACGGCCCCGGCCCCGGGCAGCGCCGCCATGGGGGCACCAAGGCACCGCTGCCCCTTCGCCTCTGCACCCCCATGCGGCCCTCCTTCGCCCTTCTTGTCCCCGCTTGGGCCCTTCTTCCTCCCTCTTGCACCCCCTTGGGCCACCATAGACCCTCTTTTCCCCTGCCCTCTGTCTCCTGCTCCTTCTTCCTCGTTCACCTCCTTCCTGCTCTTCCAGCCTTGACCAAGCTGCAGCCCCATTCCATGTCTTCCCGCTCCCCATCGTGTACCTTAACTGCAGCCCTCTCGACCCCCTCTCCCTTCCCTCCCTCACACCTCCAGTTTGATAGCCCCCTCCAGCCCCTCTTCCTGACACACCCAATTCGCAGCCCCTTGCACCCTCCTTCCCACCTCCCCTTGCACTCTCCCCAGAGCCTGGAGCCCCCCCCCGAGCCCCTGTGATGCTCCCAGAGGAGAGCCCTGGAGCCCCCCAGAGCCCCTGTGATGCTCCCAGAGGAGAGCCCTGGAGCCTCCCCCAGAGCCCCTGTGATGCTCCCAGAGGAGAGCCCTGGAGCCCCCCCCCAGAGCCCCTGTGATGCTCCCAGAGGAGAGCCCTGGAGCCCCCTCCTCTGCCAAAGTGTGTGCCTGCCAGGCTCTGGCTGCCCCCCCCCCCCCCCCAGCCCCCCTGAGGAGAGCCCAGCCTCCTGGCAGTGCCAGGCCCTTGCAGGGCAGAGGGGGGGGCACATGTAAGCCGTGCTCCCCCCGTTCCTGTGAGCTTCCCCCTTGCCCCTGGAGCTGCTGGCACCTCTCGTGCTGCCAGGGGCACTGGAGCGGGCGCTGCTCTTGCCCTGCCTGCTCCTCTGAGGGCATCCTGGGGTGCAGGGTGCCAGCTGCTCACCCTCAGGCGGGGGCAGCTCAGCTGGTGGCTTGCTTGGCCCCCGGGGGTCCAGGCTGCAGTTGTGTTTGGGCTGCCTGGAGCGGGGGAGGCAGCCAGGAGCCCAAAGGGCTGCTGAGACACTGCAGAGCCCTGGCGAGCGCTGGAGGGATGCTGGGCCCTGGGTGGGCTGCGGCCTGCAGCTCCTCTGTGCTCTGATGGTGAGTGCTGGGGAGGTCAGGGCAGCAGGAGCACAAGCCCTTGGGACCAGGCACAGAGCAAGAGGGGGTGTGTGCCTGCAGAATCAGGGGGCAGAAGCTCCTCACCTCCCTCCCTGCCTGTGCCCTGGGCATTTTCAGGTGCTCAGAGTGGAGCCTGAAGGTTTCCCCCTGATGCCCTCCACTGTTCTGTAGCAAACATTTGGTGCAATGAGTGTGACAGCTCATAGTGTCATAGCATCAGTCAGGGTTGGAAGGGACCCCAAGGATCAGCCAGTTCCAACCCCCCTGCCATGGGCAGGGACACCCCACACTAGATCAGCCTGGCCACAGCCTCATCCAGCCTGGCCTTAAACACCTCCAGGGACGGGGCCTCAACCACCTCCCTGCACAACCCATTCCAGGGCTTCACCACTCTCATGGGGAAGAACTTCCTCCCCACCTCCAGCTTCAGTCCATCCCCCCTAGTCCCATCACTGCCTGAGATCCTGAGCAGTCCCTCCCCAGCCTTCCTGGAGCCCTCTTCAGATCCTGGAAGGCCACAATGAGGTCACCTGGGAGCCTTCTCTTCTCCAGACTGAACAGCCCCAACTCCTTCAGTCTGTGCTCACAGGAGAGGTGCTCCAGCCCTCTGCTCCTCCTCCTGGCCCTGCTCTGGACACCTTCCAGCACCTCCAGATCCCTCTTGGAATAGGGGCTCCAGAACTGGAGGCAGTACTCCAGGTGGGGTCTCCCCAGGGCTGAGCAGAGGGGCAGAATCCCCTCCCTTGCCCTGCTGGCCACACTTCTCCTGCTGCAGCCCAGGCTCTGATTGGCTTTCCGGGCTGCAAGTGCACACTGAGAGCTCCTGTTGAGCTTCTCCTCCCCCAGCACCCCCAAGTCTCTCTCCTCAGGGCTGCTCTCCAGCCAGTCCCTGCCCAGCCTGGAGTTGTGCCTGGGGTTGCCTCCACCCAGCTGCAGGACCCTGCCCTTGGTCTTGTTGAAGCTCCTGAGGTTGGCTTGTGCCCACCTCTGCAGCCTGTCCAGGTGCCTCTGGATGGATCCTTCCCTCCAGCTGTCTGCTGCACCACACAGCTTGGTGTCACCAGCAACCTGCTGAGGCTGCACTCAGTGCCACTGCCCATGGCACCCACAGAGATGTTGAACAAGCCTGGTGCCAGGCCTGATCCCTGAGGGACTCTGCTTGTCCCTGGCCTCCACTGGGACATGGACCACAAGCCAGTTCTTAGCTGCCTCTTCCCTGGAGGTGTTAAGAGGGGATTGGATGTGGCACTTGGTGCCATGGTTTAGTCATGAGGTCTGTGGTGACAGGTTGGACTTGGTGATCTTTGAGGTCTCTTCCAACCTTGGTGATTCTGTGTGATTCTGCCCAGGACTGCCAGTGCAGCAGCAGTGGCTTGACCCAAGTCAAGATCCCCCAAGGCCCAAGACTTGGGTCAAGCCATTGCCTATTTCAGTGGCCTAGGTCATGTCTGTAGCCTTGGTGGTGTGGAGCTGCCCCCAGGGAGGTCATTGAGATGCAGCAGGGCTCCAGGTTCCTGCTGAGGCTGTGTGGTGATGGAGCAGAGGTTCTTCAGCCCTTGGCCTCCTTCTCTGGACTCACTCCAACAGCTCTGTGTCCTTATGTTGGGGACAGCAGAACTGGATGTGGTGTGTGAGGTTGGGAATGCCCTCTCTTGCCCTGCTGGCCACGCTCCTCTGGGTGCAGCCAGCACATGGGTTGCCCTCTGGGCTGCATGAGGGGCTGCTGGCTCCTGGGGAGCTTCTCATCAGTCAAACCTCGAGGAAAAACAATCACTGTGCTCTTTTTCACAGCATCACACAGAATCACCAAGGTGGGAAGAGACCTCAAAGATCACCAAGTCCAACCTGTCACCACAGACCTCATGACCAGACCATGGCACCAAGTGCCACATCCAGTCCCCTCTTGAACCCCTCCAGGGATGGTGACTCCACCACCTCCCTGGGCAGCACATCCCAAGGGCCAATCTCTCTCAGTGAAGAACTTTCTCCTCCCCTCCAGCCTAAATTTCCCCTGGCACAGCTTGAGACTGTGTCCTCTTGTTCTGGTGCTGGCTGCCTGGGAGAAGAGCCCAACCCCCACCTGGCTACAACCTCCCTTCAGGGAGTTGCAGAGAGCAATGAGGTCTCCCCTGAGCCTCCTCTTCTCCAGGCTAAGCAACCCCAGCTCCCTCAGCCTCTCCTCACAGGGCTGTGCTCCAGACCCCTCCCCAGCCTTGTTGCCCTTCTCTGGACACCTTCAAGTCTCTCAATGTCCTTCCTAACCTGAGGGGCCCAGAACTGGACACAGGACTCAAGGTGTGGCCTAACCAGTGCTGAGCACAGGGCACAATGACCTCCCTGCTCCTGCTGGCCACACTGTGCCTGATGCAGGCCAGGATGCCATTGGCCCTCTTGGCCCCCTGGGCACACTGCTGGCTCATGTTCAGGCAGCTGTCAATCAGCACCCCCAGGTCCCTCTCTGCCTGGCTGCTCTCAGCCACTCTGCCCCCAGCCTGTAGCTCTGCCTGGGGTTGCTGTGGCCAAAGGGCAGCCCTTGGCACTTGTACTTGTTGAATGCCATCCTGTTGGCCTCTGCCCATCTGTGCAGCCTGGCAAGGTCCCTCTGCAGAGCCCTTCTGCCCTCTGACTGACCAACATCTGCCCCCAGCTTGGTGTCATCTGCACATTTGCTGATGACTGTCTCAATGCCCTCATCCAGATCATCAGTGAAGACATTGAAGAGGCTGGGGCCCAGCACTGATCCCTGGGGCACACCACTGGTGCCTGGCTGCCAGCTGGCTGTGGCACCATTCACCACCACTCTCTGGGCTCAGCCTCCAGCCAGTTCCTCACCCAGCTCAGAGTGCTGCTGTCCCAGCCAGGGGCTGACAGCTTGGCCAGGAGGTTGCTGTGGGGGACGGTGTCAAAGGCCTTGCTGAGGTCCAGGCAGACTCCATCCACAGCCTGCCCCACGTCCAGCAGGCAGTCACCTGGGCATGGAAGGAGATCAGGTTGGTGAGGCAGGACCTGCCCTTCCTGAATCCCTGCTGGCTGAGCCTGACCCCTTGGCCATCCCGCAGGTGCACAGTGACTGCCCCCAAGATGATCTGCTCCATAGTGATGGTCTGATGATGGCCTGACTTGGTGGCTTTGACAACCCCAGGTCTGAGGGCTCTCAAGGGGGTTCCCTTACTACTATGTTGGGCCAGAGAGGGGGAGAAAACAGGATCAAAATTTGCTATTTTACCTTTTCTTTCCCCCCCTGGTTTTCCTGGGGAGGGTTGGAGAAGGTACCCAGGAAGCTGCTCCCTGTGCGAGGGGAGGTGCTGAGGCACCGCTGTCCTCCTGGCCATCTCTCACCCAACCCTCCTGCCCCTGAGGAGCAGCAAAGCTCAGCTCACAAATGTAAACCTCTGCTTCACACACTGTAGACCTCTGCACACTGCTGGCTCCTGCTGAGCTTCTCCTCCACCAGCACCCCCAAGGCCTTTTCTTCAGGGCTGGAGAGCAGGGAGCACTTGCAGCCCAGAGAGCCAAGCAGAGCCTGGGCTGCAGCAAGAGAAGTGTGGCCAGCAGGGCCAGGGAGGGGATTCTGCCCCTCTGCTCCACTCTGCTCACACCACAGCTGCAGCTCTGGGTCCAGCTCTGGAGCCTCTGTGCCAGGAAGGCTCTGGAGGGGCTGGAAGGTGTCCAGAGCAGGGCCAGGAGGAGGAGCAGAGGGCTGGAGCTGCTCTGGAGACAGCCTGAGAGAGTTGGGGCTGTGCAGGCTGGAGAGGAGAAGGCTCCCAGGAGACCTTCTGGTGGCCTTCCAGGATCTGCAGGGGGCTCCAAGCAAGCTGGGGAGGGACTTTGGAGGGGGTCAGGGAGGGATAGGCCTGGGGGGGATGGAGCAGAACTAGAAGTGGGGAGATTGAGCTTGGCTGTGAGGAAGAAGTTGTTGCCCAGGAGGGTGGTGAGAGCCTGGCACAGGCTGCCCAGGGAGGTGGTGGCAGCCTCCTGGCTGGAGGTGTTTGCAGCCAGGCTGGAGGTGGCTGTGAGCAAGCTGCTGCGGTGTGAGGTGTCCCTGCCCATGGCAGGGGGTTGGAGCTGGCTGAGCCTTGGGGTCCCTCCCAGCCCTGGCAGCTCTGTGGTTCTACACTAATCTGGTTCTGCCCTGATGGTTCGATCAGCTCTGGAGCTGCCTGAAGACCACAGGAGATGATTAATCAAACCAGTGATTGGGACCCATGAAGGCTGAGCTGAAACAAGTGGCTCTGGTTGCCAGCTGCCCCCTGCTGCTCTGCCATGGCACCTTCCTCTTCCTCTTACCTTTGCTTTCCAGTTTCCATTCCACTTCCCCCTCCCACCCCCACCCCATGGCTTCTCTTCTCCTGACCTCTTTCCTTTCCCCTTGGTTATTCTTTGTCTCTTTCCTGCTGTGGGTTTCCTTTCAGCCTTCCTTCTGCTCCTTTCTTCAGCCTCTCTTTCCATGCTTTGTGAGTCCTCAGCTTTCCTCCTCTTCTCCTCCTTCCTGGTGGAGGTTTTTGCTTCCCAGGCAGCTCAGCTGAACCTGGGATGAGTTTATAGCCAGGAACATGGTGAGGCTGACCCCAGCCTGGGTGAGTCAGAAGAGGTTTGGAGGGTGGGGGTGGGGAGTGCTTCTCTGCCTCTCCCTGGCTCTTTGGGCTGTCACAGGAAGGCTCTTCCTACCCTGCTGGAGGGTTTGCACAGCTCTTCATTTTTGCCTCTCCTCCTCTTCTCCCTTTCCCTCTGTGCCCTAAGGGAAGGTTGGACTCAGTGCTCTTGGAGACCTTTGCCAGCTGAACCAATGCTGTGGAGACAGTGAGGATCCAATTCATAGAGCCACAGCAGGGTTGGGCTGGGAGGCAGCTCAGAGCTCAGCCAGCCCCAGCCCCTTGCCCTGGGCAGGGACCCCTCCCAACAGCACAGGCTGCTCAAGGCCTCATCCAGCCTGGTCCTGAACCCCTCCAGGCAGGAGGTAGCCACAGCCTCCCTGGGCAGCCTGGGCCAGAGTCTCCCCAGCCTCACTGCCAACAATTTCTTCCTCCTCTCCACTCTCAGTCTCCTCTCTCCCAGCTCAAAGCCATTGTCCCTCAGCCTGGCACTCCCAGCCCTCGTCCAGAGTCCCTCCCCAGCTCTCCTGGAGCCCTTCAGGCACTGCAAGGCTGCTCTGAGGCCTCCCTGCAGCCTTCTCTTCTGCAGGCTGCACAGCCCCAGCTCTCCCAGCCTGGCCCCACAGGGGAGGTTCTGCAGCCTCTGCTCATCTCGGTGGCCTCCTCTGGAGCCTCTCCAGCAGCTCCAGGTCCTCCCTGTGCTGGGCCCCAGGGCTGGAGGCAGTGCTGCAGGGGGGTCGGAGCAGAGGGGCAGAATGCCCTCCCTGTGGCGCTGTGAGGGAGCTGTGCCCTGCCCCGGCGGCGCTGAGCCGTGTGCCGGCCGCGGCGCCGCTGCTGCGGGCAGGGAGCTCAGCCGTGTGCCAGAGCTGCCAGCCGCGCTCCTGGAGCCGCCTGCCCCTGCCTGCCCTCCGTGCCCGGGGCGGGAGGCTCCTCCGCTGCCCCGTGCCCTGTGGGCGGCTCTGGGCGGCGCTCGGGGGCCCTGCCCCGGCGGGGGGCCGTGGGGGTGCCAGGCTGAGGCGACCGGGGAGAGGAGGCCAAGGGGACTGGGCACTGGGGGCTGGGAGGGCAGCTGCTGCTGCTTGGGTTCTAAGGACAGTGAGCCATAGGAAGTGGCTTCAAGGTGATCCTCTCCTGCGGTGGGCATCGCCCCCACCCCCTGGTGCCCGTGCGGCACGGGGCAGCGCTGCCCGGTGTGTGCTCTGGCCCCAGAGCTGCATGAGTGACTGCCCCTGCCGAGACCTGGCTGAGGAGAGCCAGGACAGGCCCAGAGAGCCTCTCCTGCCCCTCTGCTCTGCTCTGCCCTGCTGGGGCCACAGCTGGAGCCCTGGGTCCTGTCCTGGGCTCCCCAGCTGCAGAGGGACAGGGAAGTGCTGGAGAGAGCCCAGGGCAGGCTGCAGAGCTGCTGAGGGGCCTGGAGCAGCTCTGGCAGCAACAGAGGCTGAGAGCCCTGGGGCTGAGAGCCTGCAGCAGAGCAGCCCCAGAGGGCAGCTGAGCAATGCTCAGCAAGAGCTGAAGGAGCTGTGGGGGGCAAGAGGCTGGGGCCAGGCTCTGCCCAGTGGTGCCCAGGGACAGCACAAGGGGCACAGAGTGTCAGGCAGGAGGCTGGAGCTGAGCAGGAGGAGAAAGTTGTTTGGTGTGTGGCTGCTGGAGGCCTGGAGCAGGCTGCCCAGAGAGGTTGTGGAGTCTGCTGGTGTGGAGAGCTTCCAAACCCCCCTGGGCACTGTGCTGCTGGGCAGGCTGCTGGGGGGAGCCCTGCTGGGTCAGGGGCTGGAGTGGGTGATCCCCAGGGGTCCCTTCCAGCCCCCAGCACGCTGGGCTGCTGCTCTGGCTGACTCAAAGCAGCCTGAATGCCTGCAGTGAGCAGAGGCTCTCTGTGCTCAGTGTCTTAATGCATGACCTGCCCATGGTGCCCCTGTGATGGCTACCTGGGCTCTTGGAGCAGGCTGAGGAGCTGGGGGTGTGCAGCCTGGAGAGGAGAAGGCTCCAGGCAGACCTCAGAGCAGCCTGCCAGGAGCTGAAGGGGCTCCAAGAAGGCTGCAGAGAGACTGTTCCCAAAGGCCTGCAGGGACAGCCCCAGGGGCAATGGCTTCAGAGCAGAGCAGAGCAGATGGAGATTGGATGTGAGGAACAAGCTCTGCCCCAGGAGGCTGCTGGAGCACTGCAGCAGGTTGCCCAGGGAGGTGGCTGAGGCTCCATCCCTGGAGCTATTGCAGGGGAGGCTGGAGAGGGCTCTGGGCAAGCTGCTCCAGGGGAGGATGTCCCTGCTGAGGGCAGGGCTTGGCCTGGCTGAGCTCTGGAGCTCCCTTCCAGCCCAGAGCACTCTGTGCCTATGGTTCTGTCCCTGTGCTGAAGGGTGCCTGGAATGCAGGATTCCAAACCCAGGAGTCCTGACCTCCCCTCTGGCCTTGCCTGAGCTGCTGCCTCCTCTGTCTGTGCGCTGCTGCTGAGCGCCAGGCACCCAGCGGCTGCCTGCTGGAGGCTGGGCTGCCCGGCCTGGGGGCACTCTGGCAGCACAGCAGCAGCCTGGGGGCCTGGCTGGCAGTGGTTTTTCCTTTGGCACAGCTGAAGCCCTCTCAGATCAGGCTGCTCATCTGCAAGGGGGGTGTGGAGCTGGGGGAGCTGAGTTTGGCTGTGTGTGGGAGCAGAGCCTTGACAAGCACAGCGGCAGACTCTGCTGCCGCGGCTCTGGGAGGAGGCTGCTGCTGCCTGAGCATCCCTGGGAGCCCAGCAGCTGAGAGGGGCAACCTGTGGCCTGTGAAGGGAAGAGGAGGTCATCCTCATACTGGGAAAGGGAGAGGGCTGAGGCCTAAAAAGTAGGGGAGCAGGAGTGAAATAGCAGCCTGCCAGCACCTGAAGGGGCTCCAAGAAGGCTGCAGAGAGACTGTTCCCAAAGGCCTGCAGGGACAGGCCCAGGGGCAATGGCTTCAGAGCAGAGCAGAGCAGATGGAGATTGGATGTGAGGAACAAGCTCTGCCCCAGGAGGCTGCTGGAGCACTGCAGCAGGTTGCCCAGGGAGGTGGCTGAGGCTCCATCCCTGGAGCTATTGCAGGGGAGGCTGGAGAGGGCTCTGGGCAAGCTGCTCCAGGGGAGGATGTCCCTGCTGAGGGCAGGGCTTGGCCTGGCTGAGCTCTGGAGCTCCCTTCCAGCCCAGAGCTCTCTGTGATTCCAGGATCCCTTCAGGTGCTGGGAGGCTGCTCTGAGGTCCCCCTGCAGCCTTCTCCTCTCCAGGCTCAGCAGCCCCAACTCTCCCAGCCTGTGGCCACAGCAGAGCTGCTCCAGCCTCTGAGCATCCTCGGGGCCTCCTCTGGTCTCTCTTCTATATTGAGGGTCCCATATCTGGCCTCAGCCAGAGCTACTCCTGGTGAGGCTGGAGAGGGCTCTGGGCACCCTGCTGCAGTGGAGGATGTCCCTGCTGGGTGCAGGGGGGTTGGGCAAGATGCCCTTGGGAGGTCCCCTCCAGCCCAGCCCATGCTGTGGGTCTATGCAGTGAGCAGTGCTGCCCTGCTCTCCCTGCAGGGGAGGAGGCTGGGTGGCAGAGGCACTGTGGAGGCTGCTGCTGGGCACAGTTGGCAGGAGGCTGCTGCCCCTGTGGCTGGCAGTGTGGAGTGTGCAGGATCAGCTGCCCACACAGAAGCAGACTGGGGTAAAACCTCCCCAGGAGAGTCTGGAGCCAGGGGTGGTGGGCAGGCAAGCCAGGGGGCTGTTTGGAGGCCTGCTGAGACGGGAGCTCTGTTGATCAGTGCCTGCCCTGGGGGCTTCCTGCAGAGCCGGTGCTGGAGGAGGCTGCTCTGAGGCTCCACACTCTCCCCAGCAGCTCTCTGCCTTGTGTCCAGCTCTGTTCAGCCAAACCATGTGGGTCTGGAGAGCATGAAGGGTCTGGAGAGCAGGGCTGGGGAGGAGCAGCTGAGGGAGCTGGGGGGGTTCAGCTTGGAGCAGAGGAGGCTGAGGGAGACCTCATTGCTCTCTGCAGCTCCCTGAGAGGAGGCTGCAGGCAGCTGGGGGTTGGGCTCTGCTCCCCAGGCTCAGGGGAGAGGAGAGGAACTGGCCTGGAATTGTGCCAGGGGAGGCTGAGGTTGGAGAGGAGGCAAAATGTCTTTGGTGCCAGAGTGGTCAGGGCCTGGCAGAGGCTGCCCAGGGGGTGGTGGAGTCCCCATGGCTGGAGGGGTTCCTGTGGCCGTGGCCCCTGGGTCAGGGTTTGGTGCCACGGTGGGGCTGGGCTGGGGTTGGCCTGGCTGAGCTCAGAGGCCTTTCCCAAGCCAGCCAGGAGCGTGGCTCTGCAGGGAGCCCTGGCCACGGGAGCCGTGTGCCCTGCTGCGGCTCCTGCCCAGGGCAGGCCCAGCCTTGGGGAAGGTTTTCCCTGCAGGGCAGGAAGCCCCTGGCAGGGCGGGGCGGGGGCGGGGCGGGGCAGGGCAGGGCACCCCCATTCCCTCCCCTTCCCCCACAGGCTGCTTGGTTCCTGCTGGAGCTCGGCAGGCTCTGCCTGGGGGCTCTCCGCTGCCTGCTCTGCCTTCCCTGGGGGCTCAGAGCCGGGAGAGCAAGCGGGAGCCGCTGAGAACAGCCTGAGCCAGCCCTGCGGTGCCAGCCCTGCGGTGCCACGGTGCCAGCCCTGTGTGGTGCTGTGGTGCCAGCCCTGCGCGGTGCCGCAGTGCCACAGTGCCAGCCCTGTGCGGTGCCAGCCCTGCATAGTGCCACAGTGCCAGCCCTGTGCGGTGCCAGCCCTGTGCAGTGCTGTGGTGCCAGCCCTGTGCAGTGCCAGCCCTGTGCAGTGCCACAGTGCCAGCCCTGTGTGGTGCTGTGGTGCCAGCCCTGTGCAGTGCCAGCCCTGTGCAGTGCCACAGTGCCAGCCCTGTGTGGTGCTGTGGTGCCAGCCCTGCGGTGCCAGCCCTGTGTGGTGCTGTGGTGCCAGCCCTGCGCGGTGCCAGCCCTGCGCGGTGCCAGCCCTGCGGTGCCAGCCCTGTGTGGTGCCACGGTGCCAGCCCTGCACGGTGCCAGCCCTGTGCAGTGCCAGCCCTGTGTGGTGCCATTGTGCCAGCCCTGCGCGGTGCCAACCCTGCACAGTGCCACAGTGCCAGCCTTGTGGTGCCAGCCCTGCAGTGCCAGCCCTGCACGGTGCTACGGTGCCAGCCCTGTGTGGTGCCAGCCCTGTGCGGTGCCAGCCCTGCACGGTGCTGTGATGCCAGCCCTGCGCGGTGCCAGCCCTGCGTGGTGCCAGCCCTGCGGTGCCAGCCCTGTGGTGCCACAGTGCCAGCCCTGTGCGGTGCCAGCCCTGTGCGGTGCTGTGGTGCCAGCCCTGTGCAGTGCCAGCCCTGTGCAGTGCCACAGTGCCAGCCCTGTGTGGTGCTGTGGTGCCAGCCCTGCGGTGCCAGCCCTGTGTGGTGCTGTGGTGCCAGCCCTGCGCGGTGCCAGCCCTGCGCGGTGCCACAGTGCCAGCCCTGTGTGGTGCTGTGGTGCCAGCCCTGCGGTGCCAGCCCTGCGTGGTGCCACAGTGCCAGCCCTGCGGTGCCAGCCCTGCGTGGTGCCACAGTGCCAGCCCTGTGCGGTGCCAGCCCTGCGTGGTGCCACAGTGCCAGCCCTGTGCGGTGCCAGCCCTGCGTGGTGCCACAGTGCCAGCCCTGCGGTGCCAGCCCTGTGCGGTGCTGTGGTGCCAGCCCTGCGCGGTGCCAGCCCTGCGGTGCCAGTCCTGCGTGGTGCCACAGTGCCAGCCCTGTGTGGTGCCAGCCCTGCGTGGTGCCACAGTGCCAGCCCTGTGCGGTGCCAGCCCTGCGTGGTGCCGCGGTGCCAGCCCTGTGCGGTGCTGTGGTGCCAGCCCTGCGCGGTGCCAGCCCTGCGGTGCCAGCCCTGCGTGGTGCCACAGTGCCAGCCCTGTGTGGTGCCAGCCCTGCGTGGTGCCACAGTGCCAGCCCTGTGCGGTGCCAGCCCTGTGCGGTGCCACAGTGCCAGCCCTGTGCGGTGCCAGCCCTGTGCGGTGCCACAGTGCCAGCCCTGCTTGGTGCCGTGGGGCAGGGCCCTGCCCTCTGCCCTGCTGTGCTGGCACCGGCGGGCGGCGCAGCGGCGCGCACAGGGCCCTGGGGCTGCTGCAAACCAGCTCTGGGGCTGCTCCTGGCCTGCACCAGCGAGCCGCTGCGGCCCCCCGGCCCTGGGGACCTGCTGTGCTGGCTGCTCGGCCTTGGGGCGCCCAGCCGGGGCTGGGTGGCGTGGGTGCCCCAGCAGGGTCCTTCCAGCCGGGGCTGGGTGGCGTGGGTGCCCCCAGCAGGGTCCTTCCAGCCGGGGCTGGGTGGTGTGGGTGCCCCCAGCAGGGTCCTTCCAGCCGGGGCTGGGTGGTGTGGGTGCCCCCAGCAGGGTCCTTCCAGCCGGGGCTGGGTGGTGTGGGTGCCCCCAGCAGGGTCCTTCCAGCCGGGGCTGGGTGGTGTGGGTGCCCCCAGCAGGGTCCTTCCGGCTGGCTCTGGTCACTGTGTCCCAGCCCTGCTGCAGGGTGCCCCGGTCCCTTCCTGCACTCTGGGCAGCAGCTAGGAGGTGCCAGCCTTGCTTCAGTCCTTGGTGTGCCCCCAGGTGGTGCAGGGTGAGCCCCCAGGTGGTGCAGGGTGAGCCCCCAGGTGGTGCAGGGTGAGCCCCCAGGTGGTGCAGGATGAGCTGGTGCCCCAGCTGGTGCAGGATGTGCCCCCAGCTGGTGCAGGGTGAGCCCTGCTCTGCCCCCGGGATGCTCTCCAAGGCCCTGGGGCCTTTCACCCACATCCTGCCCCTGCTGCTCAGCTGGGGCAGCCTTGGCTCCAGAGGGCTGTGGGAGCTGGGCTGCTGCCAGCCGTGCCAGGCCTGCCAGGGCTCATGGGGGCATCCATGCACGTGCCCTCCTCAGCTGCTCCTCCTGAGGGTGCCCTGTGGACACAGGCTGGCAGAGTTGGGGCTGTTGAGCCTGGGGAAGGCTCCAGGGAGCCCTCAGGGCAGCCTTCTGCGATGGAGGGGCAAGGGAGGAGCTCGGGGTGCCACCTCTCTGGGCTTCTGTAAGGCCTTTGCCGTGGCAGCCCCCAGCTGAGGGGGAGGGAGGTGGGGCTGGGGGGCAGGCTGCTCGCTGGGGAGGAGCGGCTGGGGTGGTCCCATGCGGAGGGCAGCAGTCAGGGCACCGCTGCCCGGGGTCAGGGCACCGCTGCCCGGGGTCAGGGCAGTGACAGCCGTGTCCCTCGGTGCCCTTCAGGCTCCTCAGCGGCGGCACTGAGGCTCCCCCAGGGAGCTTGGAGGTGGCATCAGGCTGGGTGGTGTGGGCGGCACGCCTGAGGGGCAGGAGCCAGGGAGGGCCCCGGGCCAGCTGGGGAGGGCACCCCTGTGAGCCACACGAGGCTCGGCAAGGCCAAGGGCAGCGGCCTGGCCCCGGCTCGGGGCAGGCCCCGGGGGCAGCGTGGATGGGGCTGAAGGGCTGGAGGGCAGCCCTGGGGGGAAGCCTTGGGGGTGCACAGCTGGAGAGGAGCCGGCCCCGGGCACGGCCCCAGGCACGGCCCCAGCCCGGGCTGAGCCCCGGCAGCAGGGGCAGGGAGGGGATTCTGCCCCTCTGCTGTGCTCCCCGGCAGTGCTGGGGCAGCTCTGCTGCTGGGCTGCCAGGGACCACTGCTGGCTGCTGGGGACTGGCACCACCTGGCACCCCCAAGGCCTTCTCCTGCAGGCTGCTCTCAGCCACTCCTCCCCCAGCCTGGGTCTGTGCTGGGAGTGCCCTGCCCCAGCTGCCGGCCCTGGCCCTTGGCCTGGTCGAACTGCGTGAGATGCTTTGGTGCTCCTCTGCTCTCTTCAGGAGACAAAAATCCCCAAGCCCAGCAGCTGGGGAGCAGCCTGGTGAGCTGGGAAGCATTCCTGCAGCTGGGGTCTCTGCTCAGACCACAGCTGGAGCTCTGGGTCCAGCTCTGGAGCCTCTGTGCCAGGGGCCAGGGGCTGTGCACACACTGGCAGAAGGCAGCTCCTGCTGCCACCAGCCTGTGCTGTGCCCCTGTGATACAAAGAGGGGGAGGAGGAGGCTCCAGGGAGAGCTCAGAGCAGCCTTGCAGTGCCTGAAGGGCTCCAGGAGAGCTGGGGAGGGACTCTGGACAAGGGCTGGGAGTGCCAGGCTGAGGGACAATGGCTTTGAGCTGGGAGAGAGGAGATTGTGGCCAGCAGGGCCAGGGAGGGGATTCTGCCCCTCTGCTCCACTCTGCTCACACCACAGCTGCAGCTCTGGGTCCAGCTCTGGAGCCTCTGTGCCAGGAAGGATCTGGAGGGGCTGGAAGGTGTCCAGAGCAGGGCCAGGAGGAGGAGCAGAGGGCTGGAGCTGCTCTGGAGACAGCCTGAGAGAGTTGGGGTTGTGCAGGCTGGAGAGGAGAAGGCTCCCAGGAGACCTTCTGGTGGCCTTCCAGGAGCTGCAGGGGGCTGCAAGCAAGCTGGGGAGGGGCTTTGGAGGGGGTCAGGGAGGGATAGGCCTGGGGGGATGGAGCAGAACTACAGGAGGGGAGTGTGAGGTTGGCTGTGAGGAAGAAGTTGTTGCCCAGGAGGGTGGTGAGAGCCTGGCACAGGCTGCCCAGGGAGGTGGTGGCAGCCTCCTGGCTGGAGGTGTTTGCAGCCAGGCTGGAGGTGGCTGTGAGCAACCTGCTGTGGTGTGAGGTGTCCCTGCCCAGGGCAGGGGGTTGGAGCTGGCTGAGCCTTGGGGTCCCTCCCAGCCCTGAGAGCTGTGACTCAGTGAGGCAGGGCCAGGCTCTGCTCAGGGCTGCTCTGCCCTCTCCTGGCCCCAGCCCTGCAGGCTGCCCGAGCCCTCAGCTGCAGCAGGAGCCAGGCAGCAGCAGCAGCAGCTCTGGTGGGCATGGTGCCACCCCGTTGGCCTTTGGCCTTCCCCCTGCCCTGGCTTCAAAGTGAAGGCCTCTGTGGCCGGCCGCTCTCTGGCACGGGGGTGTGAGCTGGGAGCTGTGCCAGGGCTGAGCCCTGTGCCAGGGCCTGTCCCTGCCTGCTGGAGCCCTTCTGCGGCGCCAGGGCTTGCACCTGGCTGCTGGGCAGAGGCACTGCCTGCCCCCAGACCTGCCTGGGCCTCCGCCCTGCCCACAGCTCTCCTCCTCCCAGCTTGCTCCTGGCGTGCCTGCCTGTGCTTTTAGCCTCCCAGCTGATGTCAGCCCTCTGCAGCACCCTTGCTTGGGCTCTTGGCACAGCCTCTGCCTTCAGGTCTTGAGGAGCTTGCAGAGCGCAGGAGAAGCATTTCTCTTCCTCCTGGGGGAGGCTGCAGTGGGGCTGTTGGTCTCTTCTCCGTAGTAATGAGCGATGGGAGGAGAGGCAGTGGTCTCCAGCTGCCCCAGGGGAGCTTTAGGTTGGACACTGGGAGAACCTTCTCCCCTGAAAGGGTTCTCCAAGCCTGGCACAGGCTGCTCAGGGAGCTGGTTGAATGCCCATGCCTGGAGGGGTTGAGTATTGTCCTAGATGTGGTGCTGAGGGCCATGGCTCAGCCCCAGCCTGGGTAGAGCTAGAGCCTGGCTGGGCTGGATGAGCTGAGAGGGCTTTGCTGTTCTGTGAGAGGAAGGAGCCTGGAAGGTCCCCAGGCTGAGCCAGACCAGCTCCCCTCTGTCCCCTGAGGCTGGGGAGCAGAGCCCAGCCCCCAGCTCCCTGCAGCCTCCTCCCAGGGAGCTGCAGAGAGCAATGAGGTCTCCCTCAGCCTCCTCTGCTCCAGGCTGAACCCCCCAGCTGCCTCAGCTGCTCCTCCCCAGCCCTGCTCTCCAGACCCTTCCCCAGCTCTGCTGTCCTCCCCTGGCCCTGCTCCTGCAGCTCAGCCATGGGAGCTTGGCCCTGGCCCCTGGGCTGCCCAGCAGGAGCAGCAGGGCAGAGCTGCCTCCTGCCCTCCCCTGCACCTTCCTCTCTCCCTGCAGGTGAGGTGCTGGTGCCCCCCAGGGCTGGGTGCTCGCCCTCTGGGCCTGCTGAGCAAGGCTGGAAGATGTTTCTTGTCTGCTGGAGCCAGGCAGAAGCTCCTGCTGAGGCTTTCCTGGGCAGCTGTGGCTGGCAGCCAGGAGGCCTTGTGACAGCAGAGAGCCTCCAGGCAGGAGCTGCAGCAGCTCTGGCTCCACACCCTGGCTGCTGGCTGGAAGGGACCCCCAGAGAGCATCCAGCAACCCCCCTGCCGGAGCAGGGCAGCAGGGCAGGGCAGCAGGGCAGGGCACCCAGGGCAGGGCACCCAGGGCAGGGCAGCAGGGCAGGGCAGCACGGCAGGGCACCGAGGAGCACAGCCAGGGGGGCTGGAAGCTCTCCACCCCAGGAGACTCCACAACCTCTCTGGGCAACCTGCTCCAGGCCTCCAGCAGCCTCACAACAAACAACTTTCTCCTCCTGCTCAGACCCAACCTCCTGCCTGACACTCTGTGCCCCTTGTGCTGTCCCTGGGCACCACTGGGCAGAGCCTGGCCCCAGCCTCTTGCCCCCCACAGCTCCTTCAGCTCTTGCTGAGCATTGCTCAGCTGCCCTCTGGGGCTGCTCTGCTGCAGGCTCTCAGCCCCAGGGCTCTCAGCCTTCCCTCCTCACACAGCTGCTCCAGGCCCTTCAGCATCCTCACTGCCTCCCCTGGGCTCTCCCCAGCAGTTCCCTGTCTGCAGCTGGGCAGCCCAGAACCAGACCCAGTGCTGCAGGTATGGCCTGACCAGGGCAGAGCAGAGGGGCAGCAGGGCCTCCCTTGCCCTGCTGGCCACACTTAATGCTCCCCAGGGCCCCAGCGGCCTTCTCGGCCACCAGGGCTCTTTGCTGGCCCATGCACAACTTGCTGTCCACCCAGGTCCTTCCCTGTGGAGCTGCTTTCCACCCCAGCAGGAGGAGAAAGCTGTTTGGTGTGAGGCTGCTGGAGCCTGGAGCAGGCTGCCCAGAGAGGTTGTGGAGTCTGCTGGGGTGGAGAGCTTCCAACCCCCTGGCTGTGCCCCTGGCTGCCCTGCCCTGGCCGGGGGTCTGGTCCCTCCCCTGCTCTCCCCTGCTGTGGCTGCAGGCGGGCCGTGGTGGTGCCCGGCTGCCCCCAGCACCGGCGGGGGGTGGAGCCGAGTGGGGCAGGGGGCAGGCTGGGGGGTGAGGGCAGGGTTCTGGCAAGGTGCAGAGTGGGGCTGGAGCGGCCTTTGCCGGCCAGGCTGTGGGGAGCAGGACAGGGGAGGGGGTGCAGGGGGCGCTGGTGGGGCTGAGCCGCGGGGCTGGTGTGGGGCGCATTGAGTGGCAGCCAGCCAGGGCAAGCTGGGGGGGGGTCCCCAGGGCTCCCAGGAGGCAGCTGGGGGTGAGGGTCTGCCCCCGGGGTGGTTGCAGGGCGCCGAGGGTCGGTTTGGGCTTAAGCCTGCAGGGGTTGGCAATCTTCCTGAGTCCCAGGCTCCTCTTCCTCGGCCCAGCTGGGCCAGAGCTGGGGGGAGGGCTGGGAGGGGGAGTCTGCCCCTGCTGAAGTGCCGCGGCAGGGCCCCAGACCTGTGGTTTGCTCCTCCTGACCTTCCTTCCCTGGGAGCACCTCCTGTGGTAGCTCCTCCTGCTCTCTGCTGGGGCCTGCCAGCTTCAGGGGGCACCTTGGGCACCCCTCTTGCCCAGGGGGGTGGGCACAGGGGGGGCATGGTGGCCTCTTCTCCCAGGGACGTAATGACAGGGCCGGAGGAGGTGGCTCCAGGCTCCAGGTTGATGGAGTCACAGAGCTGCCAGGGCTGGAAGGGAGCTCAAGGCTCAGCCAGCTCCAAGCCCCTGCCAGGGGCAGGGACCCCTCCCACCACAGCCACAGGTTGGACATCAGAAGCAGCTTCTTGCCTGGAAGGGTTCTCAAAGCCCTGGCACAGGCTGCCCGGGGGTGGTGGGGGCTCAGGCTCAGCCTGGCGGTGTCCCTGGGCAGCCTGCCCTGGCTGGAGCTGTCCCTGCCCACGGCAGGGGCTGGCACAGGAGGCTCCCCGCCAGCCTGCTGCCAGCTGTGAAGCCCTGGTGGTGAGGGACCCCTCCTGACCCCTCCTGCCCCCTTCATCTCTCCTTGCAGGTGGTGCTGCTCCTGGAGGTGCTGAGCTGGGGTCAGCTGGAAGATGACCGAATACAAGCTGGTGGTGGTGGGAGCCGGTGGTGTTGGGAAGAGTGCTCTGACCATCCAGCTCATCCAGAACCACTTTGTCGATGAGTATGACCCCACAATAGAGGTAAGCAGGGGGCGGAGGGGCTGCCCCCCGCGCCACAGACCCCTCGGGGCTGGCGGGGCTCTCCCGGGGGCGCTGCTCTGCTTTGCAGCCAGCCTGCATGGGGGTGGCATGGGGGAAGCTGCCCCTTCTCTCCTGCTCTGCCTTGGCCCCTCCACCTTCTTCAGTCCCTGCCCCTCTGCCCTGCCTGCTGGGACAGGAGGCTTGTGTGCAGGGCTGGGCTGCCCAGCTCATGACAGGGACCTGCTGGGGAGAGCCCGGGGGGGGCTGCTGAAGGGCCTGGAACAGCTCCTGTGCAGGAAGGCTGAGGGCCCTGGGGGTGTGGAGCCTGGAGAGGCACAGAGCTGCCAGGGCTGGGAGGGACCCCAAGGCTCAGCCAGCCCCAACCCCCTGCCACGGCCAGGGACACCTCACACCGCAGCAGGTTGCTCACAGCCACCTCCAGCCTGGCTGCAAACACCTCCAGCCAGGAGGCTGCCACCACCTCCCTGGGCAGCCTGTGCCAGGCTCTCACCACCCTCCTGGGCAACAACTTCTTCCTCACAGCCAAGCTCACTCTCCCTTCCTGTAGTTCTGCTCCATCCCCCCAGGTCCTATCCCTCCCTGACCCCCTCCAAAGTCCCTCCCCAGCTTGCTTGGAGCCCCCTGCAGCTCCTGGAAGGCCACCAGAAGGTCTCCTGGGAGCCTTCTCCTCTCCAGCCTGCACAACCCCAACCCCCTCAGGCTGTGCTGAGAGCAGAGCAGCTCCAGCCCTCTGCTCCTCCTCCTGGCATCCACCCTCAGATAGTGACAGACCTTGCTCAGAGCCCCTCTCAGGCTGCTCCAGGGCTCCAGCACCCTCACAACCAGCAGGGTGGTAGAAGTGATCCTTGAGGCATCTCCTTCCACCCCCTCCCTGGGCAGCCTGTGCCAGGCTCTCACCACCCTCCTGGGCACCAACTTCTTCCTCACATCCAGTCTGAATCTCCTCAGAGAAGCAGCCAAGGCTTGGGGGCAAGGCAGGAGCAGCCCTACAGCCAGGGAGGAGAGGAAGCCCTCGGCAGCAGCTGCTGGGACCTCCCTGGCCAGGGGCACCCAGGAGGGGCAGGGCAGAGTGCGGCTGAAGGGCTCCCGAGTCCTGCTGCTGCCCCTCCCGGGTGCTGTTCCCTCCTCCCCAGCTCCTCTCCCCCTGTGCTCTCCCCAGCAGCAGCTGCTGCTTTTGGAGGCCTGTCCCGGGCTGGGTGTGGGGCAGAGCTGCTGCCGCGAGCGGCCTCCCGGGCCGGCACCTGCCGCGCTGGGCATGGGCTCCGCCCCGCTGCTCCCCCCTGGCTTTGGGCTCCCCTCTGCTCTTTGCTCTCCAGCTGCCTGCCCCAGGCCCGTGCCCCCCAGGGAAGGCTCTCGCTGCAGGCAGGCAGCAGGGAATGCCAACCCCGCCCGGCACTTCCCTGCTCGCCCTCCTGCCCCTGCCTGCCTGCCCCCGCAGGTGCCAGCTCTCCTCTTCAGTCCCCTCAGCCCCACTCTGCTGCTCTCCTCCTCCTCTTCTCTTGCTAAAGGAGCCCCCAGCTCCTCCTCAGCCCTCCCAGCCCTGCTGCGTCCCCACCTGCGAGCCCCGGCAGCCTCTGCTGCCTTGGCAGCCCTGCCTGGTGCCCACGTCCTCCCAACAGCCACGCAGTGGGAGGGGCCGGAAGGGACCCCTGGAGCTCACCCAGCACAACCCCTGCCCCAGCAGGGCACCAGGGCAGGGCACCAGGGCAGGGTACCAGGGCAGGGTACCAGGGCAGGGCACCCAGGGCAGGGCACCAGGGCAGGGCACCCAGAGCAGGGCACCAGGGCAGGGCACCCAGGGCAGGGCACCCAGAGCAGGGCACCCAGGGCAGGGCACCAGGGCAGGGCACCCAGGGCAGGGCACCCAGAGCAGGGCACCCAGAGCAGGGCACCAGGGCAGGGCACCCAGGGCAGGGCACCAGAGCAGGGCACCCAGGGCAGGGCACCAGAGCAGGGCACCCAGAGCAGGGCACCAGGGCAGGGCACCCAGAGCAGGGCACCCAGAGCAGGGCACCAGGGCAGGGCACCCAGGGCAGGGCACCAGAGCAGGGCACCCAGGGCAGGGCACCAGAGCAGGGCACCCAGAGCAGGGCACCAGGGCAGGGCACCCAGGGCAGGGCACCAGGGCAGGGCACCCAGGGCAGGGCACCAGAGCAGGGCACCCAGGGCAGGGCACCAGAGCAGGGCACCCAGGGCAGGGCACCCAGGGCAGGGCACCCAGGGCAGGGCACCAGAGCAGGGCACCCAGGGCAGGGCACCCAGGGCAGGGCACCCAGAGCAGGGCACCAGAGCAGGGCACCAGGGCAGGGCACCCAGAGCAGGGCACCCAGAGCAGGGCACCAGGGCAGGGCACCCAGGGCAGGGCACCAGAGCAGGGCACCCAGGGCAGGGCACCAGAGCAGGGCACCCAGAGCAGGGCACCAGGGCAGGGCACCAGGGCAGGGCACCCAGGGCAGGGCACCAGGGCAGGGCACCCAGGGCAGGGCACCAGAGCAGGGCACCCAGGGCAGGGCACCCAGGGCAGGGCACCAGAGCAGGGCACCAGGGCAGGGCACCCAGGGCAGGGCACCCAGGGCAGGGCACCAGAGCAGGGCACCCAGGGCAGGGCACCCAGGGCAGGGCACCCAGAGCAGGGCACCAGAGCAGGGCACCCAGGGCAGGGCACCCAGAGCAGGGCACCAGGGCAGGGCACCAGGGCAGGGCACCCAGGGCAGGGCACCAGGGCAGGGCACCCAGGGCAGGGCACCAGGGCAGGGCACCCAGGGCAGGGCACCCAGAGCAGGGCACCCAGAGCAGGGCACCAGGGCAGGGCACCCAGGGCAGGGCACCAGAGCAGGGCACCCAGGGCAGGGCACCAGAGCAGGGCACCCAGAGCAGGGCACCAGGGCAGGGCACCCAGGGCAGGGCACCAGGGCAGGGCACCCAGGGCAGGGCACCAGAGCAGGGCACCCAGGGCAGGGCACCCAGGGCAGGGCACCAGAGCAGGGCACCCAGGGCACCAGGGCAGGGCACCAGGGCAGGGCACCCAGGGCAGGGCACCAGAGCAGGGCACCAGGCAGGGCACCAGGGCAGGGCACCCAGAGCAGGGCACCAGAGCAGGGCAGGGCACCCAGAGCAGGGCACCCAGAGCAGGGCACCCAGGGCAGGGCAGGGCAGGACTCCAGAGCAGGGCACCCAGGGCAGGGCACCCAGAGCAGGGCACCCGAGCAGGGCACCCAGGGCAGGGCACCCAGGGCAGGGCACCAGAGCAGGGCACCAGGGCAGGGCACCCAGGGCAGGGCACCCAGAGCAGGGCACCCAGGGCAGGGCACCAGAGCAGGGCACCCAGGGCAGGGCACCCAGGGCAGGGCACCCAGAGCAGGGCACCAGAGCAGGGCACCCAGGGCAGGGCACCCAGAGCAGGGCACCCAGAGCAGGGCACCAGAGCAGGGCACCCAGGGCAGGGCACCCAGGGCAGGGCACCCAGAGCAGGGCACCAGAGCAGGGCACCCAGGGCAGGGCACCCAGGGCAGGGCACCCAGAGCAGGGCACCAGAGCAGGGCACCCAGGGCAGGGCACCCAGGGCAGGGCACCCAGAGCAGGGCAGAGGGGCACCCAGAGCAGGGCACCAGGGCAGGGCACCCAGGGCAGGGCACCAGAGCAGGGCACCCAGGGCAGGGCACCAGGGCAGGGCACCCAGGGCAGGGCACCCAGAGCAGGGCACCCAGAGCAGGGCACCAGGGCAGGGCACCAGAGCAGGGCACCCAGAGCAGGGCACCAGGGCAGGGCACCCAGGGCAGGGCACCAGGGCAGGGCACCCAGGGCAGGGCACCAGAGCAGGGCACCCAGGGCAGGGCACCAGGGCAGGGCACCAGAGCAGGGCACCCAGAGCAGGGCACCAGGGCAGGGCACCAGGGCAGGGCACCAGGGCAGGGCACCCAGGGCAGGGCACCAGGCAGGGCACCAGGGCAGGGCACCCAGGGCACCCAGAGCAGGGCACCAGGGCAGGGCACCCAGGGCAGAGCAGGGCACCAGAGCAGGGCAGGGCAGGGCACCCAGAGCAGGGCACCCAGGGCAGGGCACCCAGGGCAGGGCACCAGGGCAGGACTCCAGAGCAGCAGAGCAGGGCATCAGGGCAGGGCACCCAGAGCAGGGCACCCAGGGCAGGGCACCCCAGGGCAGGGCACCAGGGCAGGGCACCAGGGCAGGGCACCCAGGGCAGGGCACCCAGGGCAGGGCACCCAGCACCCAGGGCAGGGCACCAGAGCAGGGCACCCAGGGCAGGGCACCCAGGGCAGGGCACCCAGAGCAGGGCACCAGAGCAGGGCACCCAGGGCAGGGCACCCAGAGCAGGGCACCAGAGCAGGGCACCAGGGCAGGGCACCAGGGCAGGGCACCCAGGGCAGGGCACCCAGAGCAGGGCACCCAGAGCAGGGCACCAGAGCAGGGCACCAGGGCAGGGCACCCAGGGCAGGGCACCAGGGCAGGGCACCCAGAGCAGGGCACCAGAGCAGGGCACCCAGGGCAGGGCACCCAGGGCAGGGCACCCAGAGCAGGGCACCAGAGCAGGGCACCCAGAGCAGGGCACCAGGGCAGGGCACCCAGGGCAGGGCACCAGAGCAGGGCACCCAGGGCAGGGCACCAGGGCAGGGCACCCAGGGCAGGGCACCCAGAGCAGGGCACCCAGAGCAGGGCACCAGGGCAGGGCACCCAGGGCAGGGCACCAGAGCAGGGCACCCAGGGCAGGGCACCAGAGCAGGGCACCCAGAGCAGGGCACCAGAGCAGGGCACCCAGGGCAGGGCACCAGGGCAGGGCACCAGAGCAGGGCACCCAGGGCAGGGCACCCAGGGCACCCAGAGCAGGGCACCAGGGCAGGGCACCAGGGCAGGGCACCAGGGCAGGGCACCCAGGGCAGGGCACCAGAGCAGGGCACCAGGGCAGGGCACCCAGGGCAGGGCACCAGAGCAGGGCACCAGGGCAGGGCACCCAGGGCAGGGCACCCAGAGCAGGGCACCAGAGCAGGGCACCAGGGCAGGGCACCAGGGCAGGGCACCCAGAGCAGGGCACCCAGGGCAGGGCACCAGGGCAGGACTCCAGAGCAGGGCTCCAGAGCAGGGCATCAGAGCAGGGCATCAGGGCAGGGCACCCAGAGCAGGGCACCCGGGCAGGGCACCCAGGGCAGGGCACCAGAGCAGGGCACCAGGGCAGGGCACCCAGGGCAGGGCACCCAGGGCAGGGCACCCAGAGCAGGGCACCCAGGGCAGGGCACCAGAGCAGGGCACCCAGGGCAGGGCACCCAGGGCAGGGCACCCAGAGCAGGGCACCAGAGCAGGGCACCCAGGGCAGGGCACCCAGAGCAGGGCACCAGAGCAGGGCACCAGGGCAGGGCAGTGCCCAGGGGGGTTGGAAGCTCTCCACCCCAGCAGACTCCACAACCTCTCTGGGCAGCCTGCTCCAGGCCTCCAGCAGCCTCACCCCAAACCGCTTGCTCCTCCTGCTCAGCTCCTACCTCCTGGCTGCCACTCTGTGTCCATTGCTCCCTGTGCTGTCAGCCCTGAGCCTCAGTCGCCTTCCCCCCATTGCAGGCTGCCTCCTTTCCATGCTGCTTCACTCCATGGGTGTGGGAGGCACAGGCAGGTTCCTGCCAGCCCCCTGTGGCCCCCCAGCCCCCTCCCGGCGCCGCGCTGCCCTGCCTCACGCCCGGGAGCTGGCTCCGTGCCGCCCGCTGCCAACCAGCTTGCTCGTTCCTCATCCAGCCTGGCCTTGGACAGGAGGGGACACCCACTGCCTCCCTGGCAGCCTGTGCCAGGGTCTCCCCAGCCTGGCTGTCCAGCTGCTGTGCTGCACCTGGGGGTGGCTGTTGGAGAGGGATGAAGCTCTCCTTCCCTGCCCTAGAGGCAGCCCTGGGGGCAGCAGGCACGGTGGGGAGGAGCACTGCTCTGAGGAGCCTGCCTTGGCAAGGAAACCTTCTGGGGGCTGCCCTGGGTGACTGAGGAACAAGCTCTGCCCCAGGAGGCTGCTGGAGCACTGCAGCAGGTTGCCCAGGGAGGTGGCTGAGGCTCCATCCCTGGAGCTATTGCAGGGGAGGCTGGAGAGGGCTCTGGGCAAGCTGCTCCAGGGGAGGATGTCCCTGCTGAGGGCAGGGCTTGGCCTGGCTGAGCTCTGGAGCTCCCTTCCAGCATTCTGTGATTAGGATTTCCAGGCCTTCCCACGTCTGTGGTGAGTTTGATTACCTCTGCTGCAGGGAAGACCTCAGTTGCAGAGGACCTGGATAGGCCCTGCCACTGCTGCAGGTGGTGGGCAGCAGCCTGCTGACAGTTTGCTCTCAGGTTGGAAGACATTAACCATCCAGAGGCACCTTGCAGGCTGGGCAGAGGCCAAGGGCAGGAGATTGAACACATCCAAGTGCCAGGTGCTGCACACTGGCCACGGCAACCCCAGGCATTGCCACAGGCTGGGGTCAGAGTGGCTGAGAGCAGCCAGGCAGAGAGGGACCTGGGGGTGCTGGTTGATGGGAGGCTGAACATGAGCCTGCAGTGTGCCCAGGGGGCCAAGAAGGCCAATGGCATCCTGGCCTGCAGCAGGCACAGTGTGGCCAGCAGGAGCAGGGAGGTCATTGTGCCCTGTGCTCAGCACTGCTTAGGCCACACCTTGAGTCCTGTGTCCAGTTCTGGGCCCCTCAGGTTAGGAAGGAGGTTGAGCTGCTGGAAGGTGTCCAGAGAAGGGCAACAAGGCTGGGGAGGGGTCTGGAGCACAGCCCTGGGAGGAGAGGCTGAGGGAGCTGGGGTTGCTCAGCCTGGAGAAGAGGAGGCTCAGGGGAGACCTCATTGCTCTCTGCAACTCCCTGAAGGGAGGTTGTAGCCAGCTGGGGTTGGTCTCTTCTCCCAGGCCCCCAGCCCCAGAACAAGAGGACACAGTCTCAAGCTGTGCCAGGGGAGGTTTAGGCTGGAGGTGAGGAGAAAGTTCTTCACTGAGAGAGATTGGCCATGGGGATGTGCTGCCCAGGGAGGTGGTGGAGTCCCCATCCCTGGAGGTGTTCAGGCAGAGCCTGGATGAGGCCCTTGGTGCCATGGTTGAGTTGATCAGATGGTGCTGGGTGAGAGGTTGGACTTGGTGAGCTCAAAGGTCTTTTCCAACCTGGTTAATTCTATTCTATTCCATTCCATTCCATTCCATTCCATTCCATTCCATTCCATTCCATTCCATTCCATTCCATTCCATTCCATTCCATTCCATTCCATTCCATTCCATTCCAGCCATGCTTGCAGCCCTGCTGGTGGCTTTTTGCCTCTGGTGCCTGCCCTGGATGCCCTGGAGGGGTGCAGGATTTCCAGGGGGTGTTGGGCAGCTGCCAGCTCCAGCAGCTGCAGGGGTGCCAGGCAGCCCTGGCTGGCTGGAGGGGCATCTCCTGGTGTCCCAGGGCAGCAGCAGAAGGGATTAGCCTGGGACTAAATAAAGCTTAGGAGAAGAGTGGTTGAGGGTTCTGGGATGTGGCAGAGACAAAGTCTGGGGGTTGGACTCAGCACTGGGGAGGGCACAGCTTGAGGGCTGGGTTCAGTTTTGGGCCTCTCACTCCCAGAAGGACCTTGAGGGCTGGAGCAGGGCCAGAGAAGGGCAACAGAGCTGGGGAAGGGTCTGGAGAGCAGGGCTGGGGAGGAGCAGCTGAGGCAGCTGGGGGGGTTCAGCCTGGAGCAGAGGAGGCTGAGGGAGACCTCATTGCTCTCTGCAGCTCCCTGAGAGGAGGCTGCAGGCAGCTGGGGGTTGGGCTCTGCTCCCCAGGCTCAGGGGAGAGAAGGAGAGGAACTGGCCTGGAGTTGTGCCAGGGGAGGCTGAGGTTGGAGAGGAGGGAAAATGTCTTTGGTGCCAGAGTGGTCAGGGCCTGGCAGAGGCTGCCCAGGGGGGTGGTGGAGTCCCCCTGGCTGGAGGGGTTCCTGTGGCCGTGGCCCCTGGGGTTTGGTGGCCAGGGTGGGGCTGGGTTGAAGGTTGGACTCAGTCTGAAATGTCTCTTCCAACCACCACAGCTCTCTGCTCCTGTGCTCCTGAGCTTCCCCTGCGGTGCTGGAGGCAGGGCTGGGAATGGGATGAGCAAGCCTGGGGCTGGCTTGGCTGGGGCTGTGCCAGGGAAGGGGAAGCCTGCTCGGACGTTCCTTTGTCCCTCTTGGCTTTCCCATTGCTCCTTTGGCCTTCCCTCCCTCTGCTGAGGCAGTTTCGGTCCTCTGTCTGCTGGAGCTAAAGCCAGGGAGAAGGGGAAAATGTAAGGGGCAGGGTTAGGGATAAGGTTAGGGTTAGGTTTGGGCTTAGGGATTAGTATTAGAGTCAGGGTTAGGGTTTTGGGGTTAGGGTTGGCGTTAGGGATAAGGTTAGGGTTAAGTTTAGGCTTAGGGATTAGTGTTGGGGTCAGGGTTAGGGTTTTGGGGTTAGGCTTAGGGATAAGGTTATGGTTAGGCTCAGGGATTAGTGTTAGGGTCAGGGTTAGGGTTTTGGAGTTAGGGTTAAGGTTAAGGTTAGGGATAAAGTTAGGGTTAGGTTTAGTCTTGGGGATTAGTGTTAGAGTCAGGGTTAGGGTTTGGGGTTAGGGTTAGGGGTTAGGGATAAGGTTAGGGTTAGGTTTAGGCTTAGGGATTAGTGTTGGGGTCAGGGTTAGGGTGTTGGGGTCAGGGTTAGGGTTTTGGGGTTAGGGTTAGGGATAAGGTTAGAGTTAGGCTCAGGGATTAGTGTTAGGGTCAGGGTTAGGGTTTTGGAGTTAGGGTTAGGGATAAGGTTAGGGTTAGGCTCAGGGATTAGTGTTAGGGTCAGGGTTAGGGTGTTGGGGTTAAGGTTAGTGTTAGGGATAGGGTTAGGTTTAGGCTCAGGGATTAGTGTTGGGGTCAGGGTTAGGGTGTTGGGGTTAAGGTTAGTGTTAGGGATAAGGTTAGGGTTAGGTTTAGGCTCAGGGATTAGTGTTGGGGTCAGGGTTAGGGTGTTGGGGTTAAGGTTAGTGTTAGGGATAAGGTTAGGGTTAGGTTTAGGCTTAGGGATTAGTGTTGGGGTCAGGGTTAGGGTTTTGGGGTTAGGGTTAGGGTTAGTGTTAGGGATAAGGTTAGGGTTAGGTTTAGGCTCAGGGATTAGTGTTGGGGTCAGGGTTAGGGTTTTGGGGTTAGGCTTAGGGATAAGGTTATGGTTAGGCTCAGGGATTAGTGTTAGGGTCAGGGTTAGGGTTTTGGAGTTAGGGTTAAGGTTAAGGTTAGGGATAAAGTTAGGGTTAGGTTTAGTCTTGGGGATTAGTGTTAGAGTCAGGGTTAGGGTTTGGGGTTAGGGTTAGGGGTTAGGGATAAGGTTAGGGTTAGGTTTAGGCTTAGGGATTAGTGTTGGGGTCAGGGTTAGGGTGTTGGGGTCAGGGTTAGGGTTTTGGGGTTAGGGTTAGGGATAAGGTTAGAGTTAGGCTCAGGGATTAGTGTTATGGTCAGGGTTAGGGTTTTGGAGTTAGGGTTAGGGATAAGGTTAGGGTTAGGCTCAGGGATTAGTGTTAGGGTGTTGGGGTCAGGGTTAGGGTTTTGGGGTTAGGGTTAGGGATAAGGTTAGAGTTAGGCTCAGGGATTAGTGTTAGGGTCAGGGTTAGGGTTTTGGAGTTAGGGTTAGGGATAAGGTTAGGGTTAGGCTCAGGGATTAGTGTTAGGGTCAGGGTTAGGGTGTTGGGGTTAAGGTTAGTGTTAGGGATAGGGTTAGGTTTAGGCTCAGGGATTAGTGTTGGGGTCAGGGTTAGGGTGTTGGGGTTAAGGTTAGTGTTAGGGATAAGGTTAGGGTTAGGTTTAGGCTCAGGGATTAGTGTTGGGGTCAGGGTTAGGGTGTTGGGGTTAAGGTTAGTGTTAGGGATAAGGTTAGGGTTAGGTTTAGGCTTAGGGATTAGTGTTGGGGTCAGGGTTAGGGTTTTGGGGTTAGGGTTAGGGTTAGTGTTAGGGATAAGGTTAGGGTTAGGTTTAGGCTCAGGGATTAGTGTTGGGGTCAGGGTTAGGGTTTTGGGGTTAGGCTTAGGGATAAGGTTATGGTTAGGCTCAGGGATTAGTGTTAGGGTCAGGGTTAGGGTTTTGGAGTTAGGGTAAAGGTTAAGGTTAGGGATAAAGTTAGGGTTAGGTTTAGTCTTGGGGATTAGTGTTAGAGTCAGGGTTAGGGTTTGGGGTTAGGGTTAGGGGTTAGGGATAAGGTTAGGGTTAGGTTTAGGCTTAGGGATTAGTGTTGGGGTCAGGGTTAGGGTGTTGGGGTCAGGGTTAGGGTTTTGGGGTTAGGGTTAGGGATAAGGTTAGAGTTAGGCTCAGGGATTAGTGTTAGGGTCAGGGTTAGGGTTTTGGAGTTAGGGTTAGGGATAAGGTTAGGGTTAGGCTCAGGGATTAGTGTTGGGGTCAGGGTTAGGGTGTTGGGGTTAAGGTTAGTGTTAGGGATAAGGTTAGGGTTAGGTTTAGGCTTAGGGATTAGTGTTGGGGTCAGGGTTAGGGTTTGGGGTTAGGCTTAGGGATAAGGTTAGGGTTAGGCTCAGGGATTAGTGTTATGGTCAGGGTTAGGGTTTTGGGGTTAGGGTTAAGCTTAGGGGTTAGGGATAAGGTTAGTGTTAGGTTTAGGCTTAGGGATTAGTGTTAGGGTCAGGGTTAGGGTGTTGGGGTCAGGGTTAGGGTTTTGGGGTTAGGGTTAGGGATAAGGTTAGAGTTAGGCTCAGGGATTAGTGTTAGGGTCAGGGTTAGGGTTTTGGGGTTAGGGTTAGGGATAAGGTTAGGGTTAGGCTCAGGGATTAGTGTTAGGGTTAGGGTTTTGGGGTCAGGGTTAGGGTTTTGGAGTTAGGGTTAGGGATAAGGTTAGGGTTAGGCTCAGGGATTAGTGTTAGGGTCAGGGTTAGGGTTTTGGGGTTAGGATTAGGGTTAGTGTTAGGGATAAGGTTAGGGTTAGGTTTAGGCTCAGGGATTAGTGTTAGGGTCAGGGTTAGGGTGTTGGGGTTAGGGTTAGTGTTAGGGATAAGGTTAGGGTTAGGTTTAGGCTTAGGGATTAGTGTTGGGGTCAGGGTTAGGGTGTTGGGGTTAAGGTTAGTGTTAGGGATAAGGTTAGGGTTAGGTTTAGGCTCAGGGATTAGTGTTAGGGTCAGGGTTAGGGTGTTGGGGTCAGGGTTAGGGTTTTGGGGTTAGGGTTAGGGATAAGGTTAGAGTTAGGCTCAGGGATTAGTGTTAGGGTCAGGGTTAGGGTTTTGGAGTTAGGGTTAGGGATAAGGTTAGGGTTAGGCTCAGGGATTAGTGTTAGGGTCAGGGTTAGGGTTTTGGGGTTAGGGTTAAGGTTAGCGTTAGGGATAAAGTTAGGGTTAGGTTTAGTCTTGGGGATTAGTGTTAGAGTCAGGGTTAGGGTTTGGGGTTAGGGTTAGGGGTTAGGGATAAGGTTAGGGTTAGGTTTAGTCTTAGGGATTAGTGTTGGGGTCAGGGTTAGGGTTTGGGGTTAGGCTTAGGGATAAGGTTAGGGTTAGGCTCAGGGATTAGTGTTATGGTCAGGGTTAGGGTTTTGGGGTTAGGGTTAAGTTTAGGGGTTAGGGATAAGGTTAGTGTTAGGTTTAGGCTTAGGGATTAGTGTTAGGGTCAGGGTTAGGGTGTTGGGGTCAGGGTTAGGGTTTTGGAGTTAGGGTTAGGTATAAGGTTAGGGTTAGGTTTAGGTTTAGGGATTAGTGTTAGAGTCAGGGTTAGGGTTTTGGGGTTAGGGATAAGGTTAGGGTTAGGTTTAGGTTTAGGGATTAGTGTTAGGGTCAGGGTTAGGGTGTTGGGGTTAGGATTAGGGCTAGGGCTTGGGATTAGGTTTAGGGGTTAGGGTTAGGATTAGGCAGCTTCACCTGGCAGCTTTCCACTCAGGCAATGGCTCTGAGCTGGGAGAGAGGAGACTGAGAGTGGAGAGGAGGAAGGAATTGTTGGGAGTGAGGCTGGGGGGACTCTGGCACAGGCTGCCCAGGGAGGCTGTGGCTGCCTCCTGCCTGGAGGGGTTCAGGACCAGGCTGGATGAGGCCCTGAGCAGCCTGTGCTTGTGGGAGGTGTCCCTGCCCAAGGCAGGGGCTGGAGCTGGCTGAGCTCTGAGCTCCCTTCCAGCCCAGGCCGTGCTGTGCCTGTGGTGTGCACTGGTGCCAGGGCCCGGCTGTGTCCCTCGGCAGCAGGCAGCCTGTGCCAGCTCACGCTGCTGAGCAGCCTCAGGAGCTTTGCTCTGGACCTCCAAGGAAATGAAAGCTGCTGCTGGTGTCCTGTGGTGGCTGAAGGAGGGGGAGTGAGGGGATCAGGGTGGGAATCACACAGTATCGCTAAGGTTGGAAGAGACCTCAAAGCTCATCGAGTCCAACCTGTCACCACAGACCTCACGACCAGACCATGGCACCAAGTGCCACATCCAGTCCCCTCCTGAACACCTCCAGGGATGGGGACTCCACCCCCTCCCTGGGCAGCACATCCCAGTGGCTAACAACTCTCTCTGGGAAGAACTTTCTCCTCACCTCCAGCCTAAACCTCCCCTCGCACAGCTTGAGACTGTGTCCCCTATCCTTTGGTTCAGCCTCCAGCTCTTAGCAGTCAGCTTGTGATAGGCTTCCCCAGCCTCTGGTTGTGGCCTGCCCATGGGAGGGGCTTGGCCCTGGATGATCTTTGGGGTCCTGGCCAGCCTGAACCATTCTATGGATAAAGAACAGCCCCACGGAGCAGGACAGGTTGGGGACTGAGCTGCTGCAGAGCAGGGAAAGGGACCTGGGAGTCCTGGTGGATGGGAGGTTGACCTTGAGCCAGCAATGTGCTCTGGGGGCCAGGAAGGCCAAGGGCAGCCTGGGCTGGTGTTGAGTAGGTTGAAAGAGGTTGTCCTCCCCCTCTGCTCTGCCCTGCTGAGGCCTCATCAGGCATCTTGTGTCCAGTTCTGGGCCCCTCAGCTCCAGAGGGACCTCAGGGAGCTGCTGGAAAGAGTCCAGCCCAGAGCCACAGAGATGCTGCAGGCAGTGGAAGATCTTCCTCATGAGGAGAGCATGAGGGGGCTGAAGGCTCTGGAGCTTGGCGAGGAGGAGCCTGAGGGTGAGCTGACTGCTGGGGGTAAAGCTGTGCAGGGTGATGCCCAGAGGCTGGAGCCAGGCTCTGCTGGGGGTGCCCAAGGACAGCACAAGGGGCAGAGGTGGAAGGTGAGGCAGAGGAAGGGCCATGGGAACAGGAGGAAGAATTTTGTCACTGTGAGGGTGCCAGAGGCCTGGAGCAGGCTGCCCAGGGGGCTGTGGAGTCTCCCTCTCAGGAGACATTCCAACCCCCCTGGATGTGTTCCTGTGTGCCCTGCCCTGGGTGCCCTGCCCTGGGTGCCCTGCCCTGGGTGCCCTGCCCTGGTGCCCTGCCCTGGGTGCCCTGCCCTGGGTGCCCTGCCCTGGTGCCCTGCCCTGGGTGCCCTGCTCTGGTGCCCTGCCCTGGGTGCCCTGCCCTGGGTGCCCTGCTCTGGTGCCCTGCCCTGGGTGCCCTGCCCTGGGTGCCCTGCTCTGGTGCCCTGCCCTGGTGCCCTGCCCTGGGTGCCCTGCCCTGGGTGCCCTGCCCTGGGTGCCCTGCTCTGGTGCCCTGCCCTGGGTGCCCTGCCCTGGGTGCCCTGCTCTGGTGCCCTGCCCTGGTGCCCTGCCCTGGGTGCCCTGCTCTGGTGCCCTGCCCTGGGTGCCCTGCCCTGGGTGCCCTGCTCTGGTGCCCTGCTCTGGCAGGGGCCTGGACTGGGTGATCTTCGGAGGTCCCTCCCAGCCCCTGGCGGTGCTCCGTGTGAAGCTCTCGGTGACCCGGGGGGTTCTGAGGCCCCTGCAGCCCCCGGCTGTGCTCCGTGCCGCACCGGGGCTCTGGCGGCGTCGCCCTGGATGGGGGCTGTGCCGGGCCGAGGCCCGGTGCCCGCCGGAGGCCCGGTGCCCGCCGAGGCCCGGTGCCCGGCTGAGGCGTGGCGCCGGCGCCGGCGCAGGACTCGTACAGGAAGCAGGTGGTGATCGATGGGGAGACGTGCCTGCTGGACATCCTGGACACGGCGGGGCAGGAGGAGTACAGCGCCATGCGCGACCAGTACATGCGCACCGGCGAGGGCTTCCTCTGCGTCTTCGCCATCAACAACACCAAGTCCTTCGAGGACATCCACCAGTACAGGTGAGCTGGGGCAGCCCCTGCCCCCCAGCCAGGCTGCTCTGCCCCCCCCCCCCCCCTTGCCCTCCCCTGCAGCCCAGGGCCTGTGCACGAATGGCTCAGGGAGAGCAGCAGCACAGGGAGGGGATTCTGCCCCTCTGCTCTGCTCTGCTCAGCCCCCACCTGCAGCACTGCCTCCAGCTCTGGGCCCCCAGCACAAGGAGGACCTGGAGCTGCTGGAGAGGCTCCAGAGGAGGCCACCCAGAGGATCAGAGGCTGCAGAACCTCCCCTGTGGGGCCAGGCTGGGAGAGCTGGGGCTGTGCAGCCTGGGGAAGAGAAGGCTCCAGGCAGACCTCAGAGCAGCCTTGCAGTGCCTGAAGGGCTCCAGGAGAGCTGGGGAGGGACTCTGGACAAGGGCTGGGAGTGCCAGGCTGAGGGACAATGGCTTTGAGCTGGGAGAGAGGAGACTGAGAGTGGAGAGGAGGAAGAAATTGTTGGCAGTGAGGCTGGGGAGATTCTGGCACAGGCTGCCCAGGGAGGCTGTGGCTGCCTCCTGCCTGGAGGTGTTCAGGACCAGGCTGGATGAGGCCTTGAGCAGCCTGTGCTGGTGGGAGGTGTCTCTGCCCCTGGCAGGGGCTGAAGCTGGCTGAGCTCTGAGCTCCCTTCCAACCTAACCCTGCTGTGACTCCATGACCATGGCCATTCCCCAGGGCTGGGCTGCAGCAGCCAGTGGCTGTCAGACTCCTGTAAAACCCATCCAAAGGGCTGGCTCCTGACCCCAGGGACTCACTAATGCAGTGCCTGAGTGTTGATGGTGGCTAAAGAGAGGCCTGATCCTCTCTGCCACCCTCCTTCCCCTCCCTAATTGATGCAGTTGCTTCTTGAGTGCAATCGATCTCTGTGGGGAGAGCAGAGCCTGGGAGGCTCTCCTCTGCCTTCTGTGCTCTGCTGGCTGCACTCACAGGGGGGAGGCAGCCCTGGCCTCCTGCAGCCTGCCTGCAAACAGGGCACAGACAGCAGGAGGAGAGCGCTGGAGGCTGCCCAGAGAGGTCTCCATCTCTGGAGAGCTTCCAGCCCCCTGGCTGTGTTCCTGGGTGCCCTGCCCTGGGTGCCCTGCTCTGGCAGGGGGTTGGATGGATGAGCTCCAGAGGTCCCTTCCAGCCCACAGCACTCTGTGGTTCTGTGAGCAGCAGAGCCCCAGTGAGCTGACGAGCCCAGGGCAGGTTGGACACCAGCACTGGAAGGACATCGGCAGAGCAGTCCTGGCATGGTCCTGCTTTGGCTGCATCCTGCTTCCCCCTGCTGCTGCCACAGGCCTGCAGAGCTGGAGGGCCAAGGAGGTGGCAGGAACGCACCAGGAGTCTTCCCTGGTTGTCTCAGTGCAGTTCAGGGAGGGATCTCTCTGCTTGATGGCTGCTTTTGAGGCTTGGCTGTGCCGAGAGGCACTTGCAGACGATCACAGAGTCCCCCCTGCCAGGGCAGGGCACACAGAACACAGCCAGGGGGCTTGGAAGCTCCACCAGGAGCACCAGGAGGCTCCACAGCCTCTCTGGGCAGCCTGCTCCAGGCCTCCAGCAGCCTCACACCAGGGAAGTTTCTCCTGATGCTGAGGTGGAACTGCTGTGACTCAGTTCACTTCCATTGCCCCTTGTGCTGCCACTGGGCGGCCCTGGGAGGGGCCTGGCTCCATCCTGCTGCAGCCACCCTGCAGCTGCCTGTGCTCATTGAGGAGGTCTCTCAGCCTGCAGGAGGTGGCTCTGCCTGTCCCAGCTCTGGGCACTGCCCAGCACGGCACCATGGATCCCAGTACCTCCCATGAAGCCAGGCCCCACATGAGGCTGCGGCTCCAGGCTGTTGAGATGTCTCAGTCTCGGGCTGCTCGGTGTGTTGTGTCACAGTGGTGTGGCTGGCCTGACAGCCATGGGACCAGGGAATGGCTCAGGGTGCAAAGGGAGCTCAGAGATCATCTACTGCAACCCCCTGCCATGGGCAGGGACACCTCCCACCAGCACAGGCTGCTCAGGGCCTCATCCAGCCTGGCCCTGAACACCTCCAGGCAGGAGGCAGCCACAGCCTCCCTGGGCAGCCTGTGCCAGAGTCTCCCCAGCCTCACTCTCAACAACTTCTTCCTCAGCTCCACTCTCACCCTGCTCTGCCTCAGCTCCAAACCCTTCCCCCTGGGCCTGGCTCCAGACCCCCTCAGCACAAGTCTCTCTGCAGCCTTCCTGCAGGATCCCTTCAGCTCCTGGCAGCAGCTCTGAGGTGCCCCTGGAGCCTTCTCCTCTGCAGGCTGCACAGCCCCAGCTCCCTCAGCCTGTGCTCCCAGCAGAGCTGCTCCAGCCCTGGCAGCATCTCTGTGGCCTCCTCTGGCCTCCCTGCAGCAGCTCTGAGTCCTTCTGCTGCTGGGGACAGCAGCTAAGCCACTGGGGCTTGGTTTAGCTGTGGGCTGAGGTTCTCCTGGGGAGCCGAGCAGCTCTCAGCCCTGTGCTGAGCCTGCTGCCTGTGGCTGCTCCCTGGCAGGCTGCTGGCTCCCCTCCAAGCCCTGGCTGTAACCCTGCTGTAAATCACTGCCTGTCACCCCCCTGCCCCTCTGCTCTTTGTGTCTGCACTTTGAGAGGCTGTTCCCCTGAGCCAGGCTGGCTCTCCCTGCCTGGCAGCCATTAGCAGGTATCTCCTTCCAGCTAAGTGGAGCTGGGGCACTGCATTTAGTGCTTGCACTGCCTGCCCAGGGTGTGCCATGCAGCATCTAAGTGGCTTTATGGCACACTGGCCATGCAGTCAGACCTCACTGCCACCTCCTGCTGCATGAAAGACATGAAGGCTGCTGCTGGTGCCTGCTCCACAGCCAGCTGCTGCTGGGGGGATTTGGATTCAGTGACCATGCAGGAATGGGCAAGAGGCAAAGCAGCACAGAATGGTTTGGGTTGGAAAAGGCCTCTGAGCTCACCCAGTCCAACCCCAGCCCAGCCCCACCACGGCCACCAAACCCTGACCCAGGGGCCATGGCCACAGGAACCCCTCCAGCCAGGGGGACTCCACCACCCCCTGGGCAGCCTCTGCCAGGCCCTCACCACTCTGGCACCAAAGACATTTTCCCTCCTCTCCAGCCTCAGCCTCCCCTGGCACAATTTCAGGCCAGTTCCTCTCCTTCTGTCCCCTGAGCCTGGGGAGCAGAGCCCAACCCCCAGCTGCCTGCAGCCTCCTCTCAGGGAGCTGCAGAGAGCAATGAGGTCTCCCTCAGGCTCCTCTGCTCCAGGCTGACCCCCCAGCTGCCTCAGCTGCTCCTCCCCAGCCCTGCTCTCCAGACCCTTCCCCAGCTCTGTTGCCCTTCTCTGGCCCTGCTCCAGCCCTCAGTGTCCTTCTTAAACTGAATTAAGATCACAGCCAAATGTGGTCAAGGCCACATAAAGCCAGGGTCCTCAAGGTCATTCCCAGGTTGGACTGGGTGGTCCTTGGGGGCCCTTCCAAGCTGCTCTTCTGTGACTCTCTGACTCATTCCAAGTGGTGGTTGGTGAACAGTTGCGCTCTAAGGGCAGAAGGCTGCAGGTTGGTTCTTCACTGCTGTGCTGCTGCAGAGTCAGGGAGTCGCAGAGGCTGTGGCTGGCAAAGCCCTTTCAGCTCACCGAGTCCAACCATGCTCTACCTCTGCCAAGGCTGGGGCTCAACCCTGGCCCCCAGCACCACAGCTCCTTGTCGTAGACACCTCCAGGGGTGGGCACTTGTGTTCTCCTAAGAGCCCAGCACAAGGCACTTGGCAGGAAGGAATTGTGGCTGCTGACTGCTGATGAAAGGCTGCTGGGGAGGGTCCTGGAGCTGCCCCCTGATGACTTTTGGCATCTAGGGTTAGAGTGGAGCTGAGGAAGAAGTTGTTGAGTGTGAGGCTGGGAGACTCTGGCACAGGCTGCCCAGGGAGGCTGTGGCTGCCTGGAGGTGTTGAAGGCCAGGCTGGATGAGGCCTTGAGCAGCCTGTGCTGGTGGGAGGAGTCCCTGCCCAGAGCAGGGGTTGGAGCTGGCTGAGCTCTGAGCTCCCTTCCAACCCAAGCCATTGCCTGACTGTGGTCTGCACCGGTGCCAGGGCCCAGCTCTGTCCCTCGGCAGCAGCCGGAGTCCCTGCCCACGGCAGGGGCTTGGAGCAGAGGATCTCTGAGCTGCCTTCCAACCTGAGCCACTCTCTGCTTCTCTGCTGAGTCCCTGACCTCTTCCCGTTTCAGGGAGCAGATCAAGAGGGTGAAGGACTCAGACGACGTCCCCATGGTGCTGGTGGGGAACAAGTGTGACCTGCCGGCGCGGACGGTGGAGACGCGGCAGGCGCAGGACCTGGCCCGCAGCTACGGCATCCCCTACATCGAGACCTCCGCCAAGACCAGACAGGTAGGAGCCGCTCTCACACCGCTGCCGCTCTCACACCGCTGCTGCTCTCACACCACAGCCACTCTCACGCCGCTGCCGCTCTCACGCCACAGCCGCTCTCACGCCGCTGCCGCTCTCACACCGCTGCCGCTCTCACACCGCTGCTGCTCTCACACCACAGCCACTCTCACGCCGCTGCCGCTCTCACGCCACAGCCGCTCTCACGCCGCTGCCGCTCTCACACCACAGCCGCTCTCACGCCGCTGCCGCTCTCACGCCGCAGCCGCTCTCACACCGCTGCCGCTCTCACGCCACAGCCGCTCTCACGCCACAGCCGCTCTCACACCGCTGCCGCTCTCACACCGCTGCTGCTCTCACACCACAGCCACTCTCACGCCGCGCTGCCGCTCTCACGCCACAGCCGCTCTCACGCCGCTGCCGCTCTCACACCACAGCCGCTCTCACGCCGCTGCCGCTCTCACGCCGCAGCCGCTCTCACACCGCTGCCGCTCTCACGCCACAGCCGCTCTCACACCACAGCCGCTCTCACGCCGCAGCCACTCTCACACCGCTGCCGCTCTCACGCCGCTGCCGCTCTCACACCGCAGCCGCTCTCACGCCGCTGCCGCTCTCACGCCACAGCCGCTCTCACACCACAGCCGCTCTCACACCGCTGCCGCTCTCACACCGCTGCCGCTCTCACACCACAGCCGCTCTCACACCACAGCCGCTCTCACACCGCTGCCGCTCTCACACCGCTGCCGCTCTCACACCGCTGCCGCTCTCACACCGCAGCCGCTCTCACACCACAGCCGCTCTCACGCCGCAGCCGCTCTCACGCCGCAGCCGCTCTCACGCCACAGCCGCTCTCACGCCACAGCCGCTCTCACACCGCTGCCGCTCTCACGCCGCTGCCGCTCTCACGCCGCAGCCTCTCTCACACCACTGCCGCTCTCACACCACAGCCGCTCTCACACCACAGCCGCTCTCACGCCGCAGCCGCTCTCACACCACTGCCGCTCTCACACCACAGCCGCTCTCACGCCGCTGCCGCTCTCACGCCACTGCCGCTCTCACGCCGCTGCCGCTCTCACACCACAGCCGCTCTCACACCACAGCCGCTCTCACACCACAGCCGCTCTCACACCGCTGCCGCTCTCACACCACAGCCGCTCTCACGCCGCAGCCGCTCTCACACCGCTGCCGCTCTCACACCACAGCCGCTCTCACGCCGCTGCCGCTCTCACACCGCTGCCGCTCTCACACCGCTGCCGCTCTCACACCGCTGCCGCTCTCACGCCGCTGCCGCTCTCACACCGCAGCCGCTCTCACACCGCAGCCGCTCTCACACCGCAGCCGCTCTCACACCGCTGCCGCTCTCACACCACATCCGCTCTCACACCACAGCCGCTCTCACACCGCTGCCGCTCACACCACAGCCGCTCTCACACCGCTGCCGCTCTCACACCGCTGCCGCTCTCACACCGCTGCCGCTCTCACACCGCTGCCGCTCTCACACCGCTGCCGCTCTCACACCGCTGCCGCTCTCACGCCGCTGCCGCTCTCACGCCGCTGCCGCTCTCACACCGCTGCCGCTCTCACGCCGCTGCCGCTCTCACGCCACAGCCGCTCTCACGCCACAGCCGCTCTCACGCCACAGCCGCTCTCACACCGCTGCCGCTCACACCACAGCCGCTCTCACGCCGCTGCCGCTCTCACGCCGCTGCCGCTCTCACACCACAGCCGCTCTCACGCCGCTGCCGCTCTCACACCGCTGCCGCAGCCTGCTCTCACACCGCTCTCACGCCGCTGCCGCTCACGCCACAGCCGCTCTCACGCCGCAGCCGCTCACCGCTGCCGCTCTCACGCCACAGCCGCTCTCACGCCGCTGCCGCTCACACCGCTGCCGCTCTCACACCGCTGCTGCTCTCACCGCAGCCACTCTCACGCCGCTGCCGCTCTCACGCCACAGCCGCTCTCACGCCGCTGCCGCTCACACCACAGCCGCTCTCACGCCGCTGCCGCTCACGCCGCAGCCGCTCTCACACCGCTGCCGCTCTCACGCCACAGCCGCTCTCACACCACAGCCGCTCTCACGCCGCAGCCACTCTCACCGCTGCCGCTCTCACGCCGCTGCCGCTCTCACGCCGCAGCCGCTCTCACGCCACTGCCGCTCTCACGCCACAGCCGCTCTCACACCACAGCCGCTCACACCGCTGCCGCTCTCACACCGCTGCCGCTCTCACACCACAGCCGCTCTCACACCACAGCCGCTCTCACACCGCTGCCGCTCTCACACCGCTGCCGCTCACACCGCTGCCGCTCTCACACCGCAGCCGCTCACACCACAGCCGCTCTCACGCCGCAGCCGCTCTCACGCCACAGCCGCTCTCACGCCACAGCCGCTCTCACACCGCTGCCGCTCTCACGCCACAGCCGCTCTCACACCACAGCCGCTCTCACGCCACAGCCGCTCTCACACCGCTGCCGCTCTCACACCACTGTCGCTCTCACACCACAGCCGCTCTCACACCACAGCCGCTCTCACGCCGCAGCCGCTCTCACACCACTGCCGCTCTCACACCACAGCCGCTCTCACGCCGCAGCCGCTCTCACGCCGCTGCCGCTCTCACGCCACAGCCGCTCTCACACCACAGCCGCTCTCACGCCGCTGCCGCTCTCACGCCGCAGCCGCTCTCACACCGCTGCCGCTCTCACGCCACAGCCGCTCTCACACCACAGCCGCTCTCACGCCGCAGCCACTCTCACACCGCTGCCGCTCTCACGCCGCTGCCGCTCTCACGCCGCAGCCGCTCTCACGCCGCTGCCGCTCTCACGCCACAGCCGCTCTCACACCACAGCCGCTCTCACACCGCTGCCGCTCTCACACCGCTGCCGCTCACACCACAGCCGCTCTCACACCACAGCCGCTCTCACACCGCTGCCGCTCTCACACCGCTGCCGCTCTCACACCGCTGCCGCTCTCACACCGCAGCCGCTCTCACACCACAGCCGCTCTCACGCCGCAGCCGCTCTCACGCCACAGCCGCTCTCACGCCACAGCCGCTCTCACACCGCTGCCGCTCTCACGCCACAGCCGCTCTCACACCACAGCCGCTCTCACGCCACAGCCGCTCTCACACCGCTGCCGCTCTCACACCACTGTCGCTCTCACACCACAGCCGCTCTCACACCACAGCCGCTCTCACGCCGCAGCCGCTCACACACCACCCGCTCTCACACCACAGCCGCTCTCACGCCGCTGCCGCTCTCACGCCACTGCCGCTCACGCCGCTGCCGCTCTCACACCACAGCCGCTCTCACACCACAGCCGCTCTCACACCACAGCCGCTCTCACACCGCTGCCGCTCTCACACCACAGCCGCTCTCACGCCGCAGCCGCTCTCACACCGCTGCCGCTCTCACACCACAGCCGCTCTCACGCCGCTGCCGCTCTCACACCGCTGCCGCTCTCACACCGCTGCCGCTCTCACACCGCTGCCGCTCTCACACCGCTGCCGCTCTCACACCGCTGCCGCTCTCACGCCGCTGCCGCTCTCACACCACAGCCGCTCTCACGCCGCTGCCGCTCTCACACCGCTGCCGCTCTCACACCGCTGCCGCTCTCACACCGCTGCCGCTCTCACACCGCTGCCGCTCTCACACCACAGCCGCTCTCACGCCGCTGCCGCTCTCACACCGCTGCCGCTCTCACACCACAGCCGCTCTCACGCCGCTGCCGCTCTCACACCGCTGCCGCTCTCACACCGCTGCCGCTCTCACGCCGCTGCCGCTCTCACACCGCAGCCGCTCTCACACCACAGCCGCTCTCACACCGCAGCCGCTCTCACACCGCTGCCGCTCTCACACCACATCCGCTCTCACACCACAGCCGCTCTCACACCGCTGCCGCTCTCACACCGCTGCCGCTCTCACACCACATCCGCTCTCACACCACAGCCGCTCTCACACCGCTGCCGCTCTCACACCGCTGCCGCTCTCACACCGCTGCCGCTCTCACACCGCTGCCGCTCTCACACCGCTGCCGCTCTCACGCCGCTGCCGCTCTCACACCGCTGCCGCTCTCACGCCACAGCCGCTCTCACGCCACAGCCGCTCTCACGCCACAGCCGCTCTCACGCCGCTGCCGCTCTCACACCGCTGCCGCTCTCACGCCGCTGCCGCTCTCACGCCACAGCCGCTCTCACGCCACAGCCGCTCTCACGCCACAGCCGCTCTCACACCGCTGCCGCTCTCACACCACAGCCGCTCTCACGCCGCTGCCGCTCTCACGCCGCTGCCGCTCTCACACCACAGCCGCTCTCACGCCGCTGCCGCTCTCACGCCGCTGCCGCTCTCACGCCGCTGCCGCTCTCACGCTGCAGCTCTCTGCCTCCTCTCTGCTCCATCTCTGTCCTGCAGAGCCAGGGACAGCAGCGCTGCAGCCTCCACAGGCACGGTGCAAGGGCTGGGCTGGGTTGCTTGCTGAGTGCTTCAGGAGAGCCTTCCGTTCCCTGGCCAGGTTCTCCAGCCTCGAGTGGTGTCTGAGTCCTCTGGCAGCAGTGAGGGGAAGAGGCCTGCTCAGGACTCTCTCCAAGGCTCTGGAATGAGCCACCTGGTCACTGCAGGTCTGCTAAGCTCAGGGATCACCCATGGCCTCTCCTGGCAGCCCGGCAGGCAGTGCTGGGAGGACCACAACAGAGGCCTCCCAGAACACAGATGTGGAAGTGGAGCAGCTGCCACCTCTGGAGCTCTAGTGGAGGCTTTTCTCTTGTGTGGTAGACATCCTCCAGGCTGCTGAGAGCTGCTTGAAGCCCAAGGAGGGAAGAGCTCCTTGGCCTTGTGGCCCCTCACTCAGTCTCATTCTCTGCTTGGAGCTGCCTGTTAGCTTCCCTGTCGTGGGTTAAACTTGCCCCCAGCCCCCAAACATGAAGTTTGCCAGAGCAGCTCAGCTGGGAGCAGATGAAGCTGTACCCCCAGGCAAAGCTAACTCTGCAATGGGCTGCAGGGAGTGTGTGCAGAACACACAGCACTAACAGCACTGACAGAGACTGACCACCAATGAGCAGCACAAGGACCCCCCCCTGGCCAAAGGCCAGGGGCAGCTACCAGCTTCTCCCTCCTTGCCTTCCCCTTGTCCCCTGGACAAGAGAAAGGAGCAGTGAAGCTATTAGACTTAGCCAAAACAATGCAGGCAGGGGCAAGCAGAGGCAAGGCAGTGGCTGCCAGAGTGAAGAGGTGAGAGGAGAAGGGGGAAGAGAGGAGGGAAGGGGGAAGAGAGGAGGGAAGGGGGAAGAGAGGAGGGAAGGGGGAAGAGAGGAGGGAAGGGGGAAGAGAGGAGGGAAGGGGGAAGAGAGGAGGGAAGGGGGAAGAGAGGAGGGAAGGGGGAAGAGAGGAGGGAAGGGGGAAGAGAGGAGGGAAGGGGGAAGAGAGGAGGGAAGGGGGAAGAGAGGAGGGAAGGGGGAAGAGAGGAGGGAAGGGGGAAGAGAAGAGGGAAGGGGGAAGAGAAGAGGGAAGGGGGAAGAGAAGAGGGAAGGGGGAAGGGAAGGGGGAAGAGAAGGGGGAAGAGAAGAGGGAAGGGGGAAGAGAAGAGGGAAGGGGGAAGAGAAGAGGGAAGGGGGAAGAGAAGAGGGAAGGGGGAAGAGAAAAGAGAGAGAAGAAGGGAAGAGGGAAGGGAAGGGAAGGAAGGGAAGGGAAGGGAAGGGAAGGGAAGGGAAGGGAAGGGAAGGGAAGGGAAGGGAAGGGAAGGGAAGGGAAGGGAAGGGAAGGGAAGGGAAGGGAAGGGAAGGAAGGGAAGGGAAGGGAAGGGAAGGAAGGGAAGGAAGGGAAGGGGAGGGAAGGGGAGGGAAGGGGAGGGAAGGGAAGGGAAGGGGAGGGGAGGGGAGGGGAGGGGGGGGGGCCCAGTGCCTGCCTGCACTTCCTGCCTGTGCTGCCTGCCTGCGCTGCCCACACTGCCTGCGCTGCCCACACTGCCTGCGCTGCCCACACTGCCTATGCTGCCCACACTGCCTATGCTGCCCGCACTGCCTGCGCTGCCCACACTGCCTATGCTGCCCGCACTGCCTGCGCTGCCCACACTGCCTATGCTGCCCACACTGCCTATGCTGCCCGCACTGCCTGCGCTGCCCACACTGCCTATGCTGCCCGCACTGCCTGCGCTGCCCACACTGCCTGCGCTGCCCACACTGCCTGCGCTGCCCACACTGCCTGCGCTGCCCACACTGCCTGCGCTGCCCGCACTGCCTGCGCTGCCCACACTGCCTGCGCTGCCCGCACTGCCTGCGCTGCCCACACTGCCTGCGCTGCCCGCACTGCCTGCGCTGCCCACACTGCCTATGCTGCCCGCACTGCCTGCGCTGCCCACACTGCCTGCGCTGCCCACACTGCCTATGCTGCCCGCACTGCCTGCGCTGCCCACACTGCGCTGCCCACACTGCCTGCGCTGCCCACACTGCCTATGCTGCCCGCACTGCCTGCGCTGCCCACACTGCGCTGCCCACACTGCCTGCGTTGCCCACACTGCCTATGCTGCCCGCACTGCCTGCGTTGCCCACACTGCCTGCGCTGCCCGCACTGCCTGCGCTGCCCACACTGCCTGCGCTGCCCGCACTGCCTGCGCTGCCCACACTGCCTATGCTGCCCACACTGCCTATGCTGCCCGCCCGCAGGAAGGCAGCCGTGGGGGCAGGGGGCCCTGGGCGGGCGGGGGCAGGGGGCCCTGGGCGGGCAGGGGCAGGGCCTGAGCGGTGCTCGTCCGGCAGGGGTGGAGGACGCCTTCTACACGCTGGTGCGGGAGATCCGGCAGCACAAGCTGCGCAAGCTCAACCCCCCCGACGAGAGCGGCCCCGGCTGCACCAACTGCAAGTGTGTGGTGTCCTGAGGTGAGGCTGCGGCGGCGGGCGGCCCGGGGCACACTGCCGGCACCCGGGGCACACTGCCGGCACCCGGGGCACACTGCCGGCACACTGCCGGCACCCGGGGCACGCTGCCGGCAGGGCACAGCGGGCAGCGGGTGGGGAGGGGGGGTGGGGAGGTGGGGATCAGGAGGTGGGGAGGGGGAGATGGGGAGGGGGAGATGGGGAGCAGGGGGAGGGCATTGGGAGCAGGAGATGGGGAGGGGGAGATGGGGAGCAGGGGATGGGGAGGGGGAGATGGGGAGCAGGGGGAGGGCACTGGGAGCAGGGGAGGGCATTGGGAGCAGGAGATGGGGAGGGGGAGATGGGGAGCAGGAGATGGGGAGGGGGAGATGGGGAGCAGGGGAGGGCATTGGGAGCAGGAGGTGGGGAGGGGGAGATGGGGAGCAGGAGATGGGGAGGGGGGGGAGATGGGGAGCAGGGGAGGGCATTGGGAGCAGGAGGTGGGGAGGGGGAGATGGGGAGCAGGAGATGGGGAGGGGGAGATGGGGAGCAGGGGGAGGGCACTGGGAGCAGGGGAGGGCATTGGGAGCAGGAGATGGGGAGGGGGAGATGGGGAGCAGGAGATGGGGAGGGGAGATGGGGAGCAGGGGAGGGCATTGGGAGCAGGAAGTGGGGAGGGGGAGATGGGGAGGGGGAGATGGGGAGCTGCTGAGGGCAGTGGCTTCCCTCCTCCATCCCGGCCATGCCTCGACAGAATGGATCAGGCTGGAAGGGAGCTCAACGCTCAGCCAGGGGCAGGGACCCCTCCCAGCAGCCCAGGCTGCTCCAGGCCTCATCCAGCCTGGCCCTCAGTACCTCCAGGCAGCCACAGCCTCCCTGGGCAGCCTGTGCCAGGCTCTCCCCAGCCTCACTGCCAAGGACTCAGTCCCCTGGGTGCTGCTCCCCAGCCTCTCCAGCCCCGGAAGGAGCTGGTTCCTCAGCCAGGTGTTGCCAGGCCTTGGGCTGAAGGCCACCCAGGGCTCAGGCAGGGGCCAGGAGCTGTCCCCCACAGCTCCCCAGCAGGATGGCCAAGGCTGGAAGAGAGTTGTCAGGGGATAAAACCAGCAAGGAGCAAAGCAGGCAGGGGACACCCACAGCAGGGGCAGCACAAGGGGCACAGAGTGTCAGGCAGGAGGTTGGATCTGAGCAGGAGGAGAAAGTTGTTTGGGGTGAGGCTGCTGGAGGCCTGGAGCAGGCTGCCCAGAGAGGTTGTGGAGTCTGCTGGTGTGGAGAGCTTCCATCCCTCCCTGGGCACTGTGCTGCTGGGCAAGCTGCTGGGGGAGCCCTGCTGGGGCAGGGGGCTGGGTGGGGGAGCTCCAGGGTCCCTCCCAAGCTCTGCCACTCTGCTCCTTGAGCATCTGGAGAGGTTTGCACTGCTGAACTCCCTGTGACAGCCCAAGGCTTCAGCAGGGTCCCCTCTGCCAGCACCAGGAGGCAGCTTCCCCGGCTGCAGGTCAAGAGAGCAGCAGAGCTCCTGCAGCACGCTTGGGCAGAGCCTGCTGGGTTCCAGTGCGTGCCCACTGCCCCCTGGCCTGTCCCTGGGCACCACTGACAGGAGTCTGGCCCCAGCCTCTTGCCCCCAGCCTTGAGCTTCAGCTGGGGGATCGGCGTGGAGCTGAGAGCAGAGCAGGGCAGGGCAGAGGAGCACAACCCCTGTGGCCTTACCATAGCTTCTGCAGGCTGCAGCCTGGCATCAGCAGCCCCTTGCAGAGGTGCTCAACACCTGCATCTCCCAGCTCATTGTTGTTCAGCTTCAGCTCTGTCAGGGAGGGATTCACATGGATGATGGAGGAGAGATCCTTGCAGTGACTGCTGGAGAGGTTGCAGTCATCCAGCCTGCAAGAGGAGCAGAGAAGCACTTCAGTCCCCAGGGCTGCTCTGTTCTCCTGGCTGCCTGGAGCAGAGGAGGCTGAGGGAGACCTCATTGCTCTCTGCAGCTCCCTGAGAGGAGGCTGCAGGCAGCTGGGGGCTGAGCTCTGCTCCCAGCCTGGAGCAGGCTGCCCGGAGAGGTTGTGGAGACCTGAGCAATACTCAGCAAGAGCTAAAGGAGCTGTGGGGGGCAAGAGGCTGGGGCCAGGCTCTGCTCAGTGGTGCCCAGGGACAGCACAAGGGGCAAGGGGCACAGAGTGTCAGCCAGGAGGTTGGATCTGAGCAGGAGGAGGAAGTTGCTTGTTGTGAGGCTGCTGGAGGCCTGGAGCAGGCTGCCCAGAGAGGTTGTGGAGTCTGCTGGTGTGGAGAGCTTCCAACCCCCCCCCCTGGGCACTGTGCTGCTGGGCAGGCTGCTGGGGGTGGGTTGGGCTGGGGAGCTCCAGGGGTCCTTCCAGCCCCCAGCACTCTGATCCTGGGGGTCTGCTGAGTGTCCTTTCTGCTTGCAGCCGGCTGGGCCCTGGCCTGGAGAGGTTCCTGCGGCGCAGAGCGGAGGAGAGAGCTGAGGCCGCGGCGGAGGAAGCGGCCAGCGGATGCGGGGCAGGAGGCGTGTGGGGGGTGGGGGAGAGGAGGAGGAGGAGGAGGAAGAGGACAGGGAGGGGGAGCATGAGCCCCTCCAAGGACTATCTCAGCCTCCAGCCAGGCCTGCAGCAAGTGACTCTCTGTCTTTGGGTTTGGTTCCTCGTTCCTCGCCCCGTGCCCTCCCCCGGGGCTCCTCCCCCAGCAGCTGTACAAAGCCACAAGGTTGACTCACAGTAAATTATTATTTGATGGTCTCACCAGAGGGTCTCCAGGGCTCTGCCCTCCCCCACAGCCTCCTCCCGCTCTGCTGCTGCTGCTGCTGCTCTGGGGGACAGCAGGGCAGGAAGGGCACCAGGGTTTGCTCCCCACAGCCTGAGGGCGTGCTGCAGGTGTTCAGCGAAGAGCTGCCCCTGCCTGCCCCTGCCCACCGGCCCTCTGCGGGCCCCAGGGCTTGGGGGGTGGAAGAGCACAGCCAGACCAGATCTGGCCTTGGCCCTGGCCTTGGCCCTGGCCTTGGCCCTCCCTTGGCTCCTTTGCCCTCAGCCTAGGCCTGGGGAGATGTTTTGTAGCCTCTGATGCACTGCCTGCAAGGGAAGAACCACCAGGCAGGAGAGCTGGGGCAGGAGAGCTGAGAGCTGGGGGCAGGAGAGCTGAGAGCTGGGGGCAGGAGAGCTGAGAGCTGGGGGCAGGAGAGCTGAGGGCTGGGGGCAGGAGAGCTGAGGGCTGGGGCAGGAGAGCTGAGAGCTGGGGGCAGGAGAGCTGAGAGCTGGGGGCAGGAGAGCTGAGGGCTGGGGCAGGAGAGCTGAGAGCTGGGGGCAGGAGAGCTGAGAGCTGGGGGCAGGAGAGCTGAGGGCTGGGGCAGGAGAGCTGAGGGCTGGGGGCAGGAGAGCTGAGAGCTGGGGGCAGGAGAGCTGACGGCTGGGGCAGGAGAGCTGAGAGCTGGGGGCAGGAGAGCTGAGGGCTGGGGCAGGAGAGCTGAGGGCTGGGGGCAGGAGAGCTGAGAGCTGGGGGCAGGAGAGCTGAGAGCTGGGGGCAGGAGAGCTGAGAGCTGGGGGCAGGAGAGCTGAGGGCTGGGGCAGGAGAGCTGAGAGCTGGGGGCAGGAGAGCTGAGGGCTGGGGGCAGGAGAGCTGAGAGCTGGGGGCAGGAGAGCTGAGGGCTGGGGCAGGAGAGCTGAGGGCTGGGGGCAGGAGAGCTGAGGGCTGGGGGCAGGAGAGCTGAGAGCTGGGGCAGGAGAGCTGAGGGCTGGGGGCAGGAGAGCTGAGGGCTGGGGCAGGAGAGCTGAGAGCTGGGGGCAGGAGAGCTGAGGGCTGGGGCAGGAGAGCTGAGAGCTGGGGGCAGGAGAGCTGAGGGCTGGGGGCAGGAGAGCTGAGAGCTGGGGGCAGGAGAGCTGAGGGCTGGGGCAGGAGAGCTGAGGGCTGGGGGCAGGAGAGCTGAGGGCTGGGGGCAGGAGAGCTGAGAGCTGGGGCAGGAGAGCTGAGAGCTGGGGCAGGAGAGCTGAGGGCTGGGGGCAGGAGAGCTGAGGGCTGGGGCAGGAGAGCTGAGAGCTGGGGGCAGGAGAGCTGAGGGCTGGGGCAGGAGAGCTGAGAGCTGGGGGCAGGAGAGCTGAGAGCTGGGGGCAGGAGAGCTGAGGGCTGGGGGTCACTTCAGCTTGTGCCACTTCTTTGCCTCCTTTATCCTCACCCTGGCAGCTCATTCTGGCACAGCACCTCCCCAGTGCTGATGTGCTCCACAGGCAGCATTAGGCCTCCCTGCTGCCCTGCAGCACCTGGCTGATGCTGTCCCTGCCCAGGCTGGGCTGCTCCAGCGGGCAGCAGTGGCTGTGGGCTGCAGGCCCTGCCCTGCCCCTGCACGTTTGGCTGCTGGGCAGGGGGTGGCAGCAGGGACCTGCTGCAGCTTCCTGCTGCTGAGCATCAGCCCCGGCTGAGGGCTTCAGGCCTCACTCCTTGGCGCTGGAGGGTTCTGCAGCAGGCTGAGCCCTTGGTAATCTCAGCCCAGCCCTGCCCAGCCCGGCCCAGCCCAGCTCAGCCCAGCTCAGTCCAGCCCTGCCCAGCCCTGCCCAGCTCAGCCCTGCCCAGCCCTGCCCAGCCCAGCCCAGCTCAGCCCAGCTCAGTCCAGGCCTGCCCAGCCCAGCCCAGCCCTGCCCAGCCCTGCCTGGCCCAGCCCAGCTCAGCCCAGCTCAGTCCAGGCCTACCCAGCCCAGCTCAGCCCTGCCCAGCCCTGCCCGGCGCAGCCCAGCTCAGCCCAGCTCAGTCCAGCACTGCCCAGCTCAGCTCAGCCCTGCCCAACCCTGCCAGGCTCAGCCCTGCCCAACCCTGCCCAGCCCAGCTCAAATCTGCCCAGCCCAGCTCAGCCCAGCTCAGTCCAGCACTGCCCAGCTCAGCTCAGCCCTGCCCAACCCTGCCAGGCTCAGCCCTGCCCAACCCTGCCCAGCCCAGCTCAAATCTGCCCAGCCCAGCTCAGACCTGCCCAACCCTGCCAGGCTCAGCCCTGCCCAGCCCTGCCCAACCCTGCTCAGCTAAGCTCAGCCCTGCCCAGCCCAGCCCAGCCCGGCTCAGCCCTACCAGGCTCAGCCCTGCTCTGCTCTTCCCAGCCCAGCCCTGCCCAGCTCAGCCATGCCCAACCCTGCCCAGCCCAGCTCAGCTCAGCCCTGCAAACCTCACCTGTGCCCAGCCCTGACCAGCACTGCCCAGCCCTGACCAGGTCAGCTCAGCCCAGCCCTGCTCAGCTCAGCCCAGCCTAGCACTGCCCAGCTCAACCCCACCCAGCTCAGCCCTGCCCAGCTCAGCCCTTCTAAGCTCAGCCCTGCCAGGCTCAGCACAGCCCAGCTCAGCCCTGCCCTGCCCAGCCCATCCCGGTCATGCCCAGCCCAGCTCAGCTCAGCCCTGTGCAACCCAACCCAGCCCAGCCCAGCCCAGCCCAGCTCAGATCAGCTCAGCCCTGCCAGGCTCAGCACAGCCCAGCTCAGCCCTGCCCGGTCATGCCCAGCCCAGCTCAGCTCAGCCCTGTCCAGCTCAGCCCTGTGCAACCCAACCCAGCCCAGCCCAGCCCAGCCCAGCTCAGCTCAGCCCTGCCAGGCTCAGCCCTGCCCATGCCAGCCCTGCCCAGTACAGCCCAGCCCTGCACAGCCCTGCCCATCCCAGCTCAGCCCATCCCAGCTCAGCCCTGCCCAGCTCAGACCAGACCCGCCCAGTCCTGCCTAGCTCAGCCCACCCCTGCCCAGCAAAGCCCAGCTCAGCTCAGCTCAGCTCAGCCCTGCACAGCTCAGCTCAGCTCAGCCCAGTCCAGCTGAGCTCAGCCCCGTAGCTCAGCCCTGCTCAGGTCAGCCCAGCTCAGCTCAGCTCAGCTCAGCCCTGCACAGCTCAGCTCAGCTCAGCCCATCCCAGCTTAGCTCAGCCCATCCCTACCCACCGTAGCTCAGCCCTGCCCAGCCCAGCCCAGAAGAGCCCAGCCCAGCTCCGATGAGCTCAGCCCTCCTCAGCCCTACATGGTCCTGCCCAGCTGAGCCCAGCCCAGCCCTGCCAGGCTCAGCCCTGCCAAGCTCTGCCCAGCCCAACTCAGCCCAGCCCTTATCAGCCCTGCCAAGCCTAGCTCAGACCTGCCCAGCCCTGCCCAGCACAGTCCTGCCCAACCCTGCCCAGCTCAGCTCAGCCCTGCCCAGCACAGCCCAGCCCACCCCAACCCAGCCCAGCTCAGCCCTTCCCAGCCCAGCTCATCCCTGCCCAGCTCCACCCTGCACAGCACAGCCCAGCCCAGCCCTGCCCTGCCCAGCCCAGCCGAGCCCTGCCCAGCCCAGCCCAGCCCAGCCCAGCTCGGCCCAGCTCAGTTCAGCTCAGCCCTGCCCACCTCAGCTCAGCTCAGCCTGCCCAGCTCAGCCCTGCCCACCTCAGCTCAGCTCAGCCCTGCCCAGCCCAGCTCAGCCCAGCCCAGATCAGCCCTGCCCGGCCCAGCCCAGCTCAGCCCAGCTCAGTCCAGGCCTGCCCAGCCCAGCTCAGCCCTGCCCAGCCCTCCTCAGCTCAGCCCTCCCCATCCCTCCCCAGCACAGCCCAGCCCAGCCCAGCTCAGCACTGCCCAGCCCAGCCCAGCCTAGCTCAGCTGAGCTCAGCCCTCCTCAGCCCTGCCCGGCCCTACCCAGCTCTGCTCAGCTCAAATCAGCCCTGTCCTGCCTGGCCCTGCCAAACCCTGCCCAGATCAGCCCAACCCAGCCCTGATCAGCTCAGCCCAACCCTGCCCAGCTCAGCCCAACCCTGCCCAGCTCAGCCCAGTCCAGCCCTGCCCAGCTCAACCCTGCCCAGCTCAGTCGTGCCCTGCCAAGCCCAGCCCAGCTCAACCCTACCCAGCTCAGCCCTGCCAAGACCAGCCCTGCCCGGCCCAGCCCAGCCCAGCTGAACCCTGCCCAGCCCAGCCCTGCCAAGCCCAGCCCAGCTCAGCCCAGCCCTGCCCAGCTCAGCCCTGCCCAGCTCAACCCTGCCCTGCCCAGCCCAGCCCAGCGCAGCTTGGCCCTGCTCAGCTCTGCTCAGCCCTGCCCAGCCCAGCTCAGCCCTGTCCAGCCCAGCTCAGCTCAGCTCAGCTCAGCCCTGCCCCGCCATGCCCAGCTCAGCCCTGCCCAGCTCAGCCCTGCCCAGCTGTGACAAGCCCAGCTCAGCCCCGCCCAGCTCAGCCCTACCCACCTCAGCCCTGCCCTGCCCTGCCCAGCCCAGCCCAGCCTAACTCAGCCCTAATCACATCAGCCCTGCCCATCCCTGTCCATCCCAGCTCAGTCCAGCCTAGCTCAGCTCATCTCAGCCCTCCTCACTCCTGCCCAGCCCTGCTCAGCCCAGCTCAGCTCAGTTCAGCACAGCCCTGCCCTGTCCAGCCCAGCTCGACCCAGCTCAGGTCAGCTCAGCCCTCTCCAGCTCAACACTGCCCTGCCCAGCCCTGCCGAGCTCTGGCCAAGCCAACTCAGCCCAGCCCTTATCAGCCCTGCCAAGCCCAGCCCAGCCCAGCCCAGCCTAGCTCAGCTGAGCTCAGGCCTCCTCAGCCCTTCCTGGCCCTACCCATCTCCGCTCAATTCAGCCCTGCCCTGCCTAGCCCTGCCCAACCCTGCCCAGCTCAGCCCTGCCAAGCCCAGCCCTGTCCACCCTCAGCCCTGCCCAGCTCAGCCCAACCCTGCCCAGCTCAGCCCAGCCCAGCTCAGCCCAACCCTGCCCAGCTCAGCCCAGCCCAGCTCAGCTCAGTCCTGCCCAGCTCAGCCCAGCTCAGCTCAGTCCTGCCCAGCTCAGCCCAGCTCAGCTCAGCCCTGCCCAGCTCAACACTGCCCAGCACAGACCAGCCCAGCCCAGTCCTGCCCAGCTCAGCTCAGCCCTGCCCAGCTCAGCCTAGCCCAGCCCTGCCCTGCCCAGCTCAGCCCACCCCTGCCCAGCTCAGCTCAGCCCTGCCCAGCTCAGCCTAGCCCAGCCCTGCCCTGCCCAGCTCAGCCCACCCCTGCCCAGCTCAGCCTAGCCCAGCCCTGCCCTGCCCAGCTCAGCCCACCCCTGCCCAGCTCAGCCTAGCCCAGCCCTGCCCTGCCAAGCCCAGCCTGGCCCTGCCCAGCTCAGCTCAAGTCAGCTCAGCCGTGTCCAGCTCAACACTGCCCTGCCCAGCCCTGCCAGGCCCAGCCTAGCCGAACTCTGGCCAAGCCAACTCAGCCCAGCCCTTATCAGCCCTGCCACGCCCAGCTCAGCTCAGCTCACCTCAGCTCAGCTCAGCCCTGCCCAGCTCAGCCCTGCCCAGCTCAGCTCAGCCCTGCCCAGCCCAGCTCAACCCTGCCCAGCTCAGCTCAAACCTGCCCAGCTCAGTCCTGTCCAGCTCAAACCTGCCCAGCTCAGCCCTGCCCAGCTCAGCCCTGCCCAGCTCAGCTCAGCTCAGCCCATCTCAGCCCTGCCCAGCTCAGCCCTGCCCAGCTCAGCTCAGCCCTGCCCAGCCCAGCTCAACCCTGCCCAGCTCAGCTCAGCCCTGCCCAGCTCAACCCTGCCCAGCACAACCCTGCCCAGCTCAGCCCTGCCCAGCTCAGTCCAGCCCAGCTCAGCCCACCCCAGCCCAGTCCTGGCCACATCAGCCCAGCCCAGCCCAGCTCCTGCCCAGCTCAGTCCAGCCCACCCACCCCAGCCCAGCCTCAGTCCAGTCCTGCCCAGCTCAGCCCTGCCCAGCTCAGCCCAGCCCAGTCCTGCCCAGCTCAGCCCTGCCCAGCTCAGCCCAGCCCAGCGTAGCCCTGCCCAGCTCAGCCCACCCCTGCCCAGCTCAGCCTAGCTCAGCCCTGCCCAGCTCAACCCTGCCCAGATCAGCCCTGTCCAGCTGAGCTCAGACCTGCCCAGCTAAGCCGTGCCCATCTCAGCTCAACCCTGCCCAGCTCAGCCCTGCCCAGCCCTGCCCAGCTCAGCCCTGCCCAGCTCAGCTCAACCCTGCCCAGATCAGCCCTGCCCAGCTCAGCCCTACTCAGCTAAGTCCTGCCCAGCTCAGCCCAGCCCAGCCCAGTCCTGCCCAGCTCAGCCCACACCTGCCCAGCTCAGCCTAGCTCAGCCCTGCCCAGCTCAGCCCTGTCCAGCTGAGCTCAGCCCTGCCCAGCTAAGCCCTGCCCAGCTCAGCTCAGCTCTGCCCAGCTCAGCCCTGCCCAGCCCTGCCCAGCCCTGCCCTACCCTGCCCAGCTCAGCCCTGCCCAGCTCAGCTCAAACCTGCCCAGCTCAGCCCAGCCCAGCTCAGCCCACCCCAGCTCAGCTCAGCCCTGCCCAGCTCAGCTCTGCCCTGCCCAGCTCAGCCCTGCCCACCCCAGCCCTGCCCAGCTCAGCCCTGCCCAGCTCAGCTCTGCCCTGCCCAGCTCAGCTCAGCCCAACCCTGCCCAGCTCAGCTCAGCCCTACTCAGCTCAGCCCTGCCCAGCTCAGCCCTGCCCACCTGAGCTCAACCCTGCCCATCTCAGCCCTGCCCATCTCAGTCCAGCCCAGCTCAGTCCTGCCCAGCTCAGCTCAGTCCTGCCCAGCTCAGCTCAGTCCTGCCCAGCTCAGCCCTGCCCAGCCCTGCCCAACCCTGCCCAGCTCAGCCCTGCCCAGCTCAACCCTGCCCAGCTCAGCCCTGCCCAGCTCAGCCCTGCCCAGCTCAGTCCTCCCCAGCTCAGCTCAGTCCTGCCCAGCTCAGCCCAGCCCAGCCCAGCCCTGCCCAGCTCAGCCCTGTCCAGCTGAGCTCAGCCCTGCCCAGCCCAGCCCTGCCCAGCTAAGCCCTGCCCAGCTCAGCTCAACCCTGCCCAGCTCAGCCCTGCCCAGCCCTGCCCTACCCTGCCCAGCTCAGCCCTGCCCAGCTCAGCTCAAACCTGCCCAGCTCAACCCTGCCCAGCCCAACTCAGCCCAGCCCAGCTCAGCCCACCCCAGCTCAGCTCAGCCCTGCCCAGCTCAGCTCAGCCCTGCCCAGCCCAGCCCTGCCCACCCCAGCCCTGCCCAGGTCAGCTCTGCCCTGCCCAGCTCAGCCCTGCCCAGCTCAGCTCAACCCTGCCCAGCTCAGCCCTGCCCAGCTCAGCTCAGCCCTGCCCAGCCCAGCTCAACTCTGCCCAGCTCAGCTCAAACCTGCCCAGCTCAGTCCTGTCCAGCTCAAACCTGCCCAGCTCAGCCCTGCCCAGCACAGCTCAGCTCAGCCCATCTCAGCCCTGCCCAGCTCAGCTCAACCCCGCCCAGATCAGCCCTGCCTAGCTCAGCCCTGCCCAACCCTGCCCAACCCTGCCCAGCTAAGCTCGGCCCTGCCCAGCTCAGACCTGCCCAGCCCTGCCCAGCACAGTCCTGCCCTGCCCAGCCCAGCTCAGCTCAGCTCAGCCCTGCCCAGCCCAGGTCAGCTCTGCTCAGCTCAGCCCTGCCCAGCCCTGCCCAGCTCAGCCCTGCCCAGCTCAGCTCAAACCTGCCCAGCTCAGCCCAGCCCAGCTCAGCCCACCCCAGCTCAGCTCAGCCCTGCCCAGCTCAGCTCTGCCCTGCCCAGTCCAGCCCTGCCCACCCCAGCCCTGCCCAGCTCAGCCCTGCCCAGCTCAGCTCTGCCCTGCCCAGCTCAGCTCAGCCCAACCCTGCCCAGCTCAGCTCAGCCCTACTCAGCTCAGCCCTGCCCAGCTCAGCCCTGCCCACCTGAGCTCAACCCTGCCCATCTCAGCCCTGCCCATCTCAGTCCAGCCCAGCTCAGTCCTGCCCAGCTCAGCTCAGTCCTGCCCAGCTCAGCTCAGTCCTGCCCAGCTCAGCCCTGCCCAGCCCTGCCCAACCCTGCCCAGCTCAGCCCTGCCCAGCTCAACCCTGCCCAGCTCAGCCCTGCCCAGCTCAGCCCTGCCCAGCTCAGTCCTCCCCAGCTCAGCTCAGTCCTGCCCAGCTCAGCCCAGCCCAGCCCAGCCCTGCCCAGCTCAGCCCTGTCCAGCTGAGCTCAGCCCTGCCCAGCCCAGCCCTGCCCAGCTAAGCCCTGCCCAGCTCAGCTCAACCCTGCCCAGCTCAGCCCTGCCCAGCCCTGCCCTACCCTGCCCAGCTCAGCCCTGCCCAGCTCAGCTCAAACCTGCCCAGCTCAACCCTGCCCAGCCCAACTCAGCCCAGCCCAGCTCAGCCCACCCCAGCTCAGCTCAGCCCTGCCCAGCTCAGCTCAGCCCTGCCCAGCCCAGCCCTGCCCACCCCAGCCCTGCCCAGGTCAGCTCTGCCCTGCCCAGCTCAGCCCTGCCCAGCTCAGCTCAACCCTGCCCAGCTCAGCCCTGCCCAGCTCAGCTCAGCCCTGCCCAGCCCAGCTCAACTCTGCCCAGCTCAGCTCAAACCTGCCCAGCTCAGTCCTGTCCAGCTCAAACCTGCCCAGCTCAGCCCTGCCCAGCACAGCTCAGCTCAGCCCATCTCAGCCCTGCCCAGCTCAGCTCAACCCCGCCCAGATCAGCCCTGCCTAGCTCAGCCCTGCCCAACCCTGCCCAACCCTGCCCAGCTAAGCTCAGCCCTGCCCAGCTCAGACCTGCCCAGCCCTGCCCAGCACAGTCCTGCCCTGCCCAGCCCAGCTCAGCTCAGCTCAGCCCTGCCCAGCCCAGGTCAGCTCTGCTCAGCTCAGCCCTGCCCAGCCCTGCCCAGCTCAGCCCTGCCCAGCTCAACTCAACCCTGCCCAGCTCAGCCCTGCCCAGCTCAGCCCTGCCCAGCTCAGCCCTGCCCAGTTCAGCTCAACCCTGCCCAGCTCAACCCTGCCCAGCCCAGTCCTGCCCAGCTCAGCCCTGCCCAGCTCAGCTCAACCCTGCCCAGCTAAACCCTGCCCAGCTCAGCCCTGCCCACCCCAGTCCTGCCCAGCTCAGCCCTGCCCAGCTCAGCTCAACCCTGCCCAGCTCAACCCTGCCCAGCCCAGTCCTGCCCAGCTCAGCCCTGCCCAGCTCAGCTCAACCCTGCCCAGCTCAACCCTGCCCAGCTCAGCCCTGCCCAGCTCAGCCCTGCCCAGCTCAGTCCAGCCCAGCTCAGCCCACCCCAGCCCAGTTCTGCCCACATCAGCCCAGCTCAGCCCAGTCCTGCCCAGCTCAGCCCACCTTTGCCCAGCTCAGCCCAGCCCAGCCCAGTCCTGCCCAGCTCAGCCCAGCCCAGCCCAGTCCTGCCCAGCTCAGCCCTGCCCAGCTCAGCCCAGCCCAGCCCAGTCCTGCCCAGCTCAGCCCTGCCCAGCTCAGCCCAGCCCAGCGTAGCCCTGCCCAGCTCAACCCACCCCTGCCCAGCTCAGCCTAGCTCAGCCCTGCTCAGCTCAGCCCTGCCCAGCTCAGCCCTGTCCAGCTGAGCTCAGCCCTGCCCAGCTAAGCCGTGCCCATCTCAGCTCAGCCCTGCCCAGCTCAGCCCTGCCCAACCCTGCCCAACCCTGCCCAGCGAAGCTCAGCCCTGCCCAGCCCTGCCCAGCACTGTCCTGCCCTGCCCAGCCCAGCTCAGCTCAGCTCAGCCCTGCCCAGCCCAGCTCAGCTCTGCTCAGCTCAGCCCTGCCCAGCTCAGCCCTGCCCAGCTCAGCTCAACCCTGCCCAGCTCAGCCCTGCCCAGCTCAGCCCTGCCCAGCTCAGCCCTACTCAGCTCAGCCCTGCCCAGCTCAGCCCTGCCCACCTGAGCTCAACCCTGCCCATCTCAGCCCTGCCCAGCTCAGCCCTGCCCAGCTCAGCCCTGCCCAGCTCAGCCCTGCCCAGCTCAGCTCAGTCCTGCCCAGCTCAGCTCAGTCTGCCCAGCTCAGCCCTGCCCAGCCCTGCCCAACCCCGCCCAGATCAGCCCTGCCCAGCTCAGCCCTGCCCAACCCTGCCCAGCTAAGCTCAGCCCTGCCCAGCTCAGACCTGCCCAGCCCTGCCCAGCACAGTCCTGCCCTGCCCAGCCCAGCTCAGCTCAGCTCAGCCCTGACCAGCCCAGCTCAGCTCTGCTCAGCTCAGCCCTGCCAAGCCCTCCCAAGCTCAGCCCTGCCCAGCTCAGCTCAACCCTGCCCAGATCAGCCCTGCCCAGCTCAGCCCTACTCAGCTCAGCCCTGCCCAGCTCAGCCCTACTCAGCTCAGCCCTGCCCAGCTCAGCCCTGCCCACCTGAGCTCAACCCTGCCCATCTCAGCCCTGCCCATCTCAGCCCTGCCCATCTCAGCCCTGCGCATCTCAGTCCAGCCCAGCTCAGTCCTGCCCAGCTCAGCTCAGTCCTGCCCAGCTCAGCTCAGTCCTGCCCAGCTCAGCCCTGCCCAGCCCTGCCCAACCCTGCCCAGCTCAGCCCTGCCCAGCTCAACCCTGCCCAGCTCAGCCCTGCCCAGCTCAGCCCTGCCCAGCTCAGTCCAGCCCAGCTCAGTCCTCCCCAGCTCAGCTCAGTCCTGCCCAGCTCAGCCCTGTCCAGCTGAGCTCAGCCCTGCCCAGCCCAGCCCTGCCCAGCTAAGCCCTGCCCAGCTCAGCTCAACCCTGCCCAGCTCAGCCCTGCCCAGCCCTGCCCTACCCTGCCCAGCTCAGCCCTGCCCAGCTCAGCTCAAACCTGCCCAGCTCAACCCTGCCCAGCCCAACTCAGCCCAGCCCAGCTCAGCCCACCCCAGCTCAGCTCAGCCCTGCCCAGCTCAGCTCAGCCCTGCCCAGCTCAGCTCAGCCCTGCCCAGCCCAGCCCTGCCCACCCCAGCCCTGCCCAGGTCAGCTCTGCCCTGCCCAGCTCAGCCCTGCCCAGCTCAGCTCAACCCTGCCCAGCTCAGCCCTGCCCAGCTCAGCTCAGCCCTGCCCAGCCCAGCTCAACTCTGCCCAGCTCAGCTCAAACCTGCCCAGCTCAGTCCTGTCCAGCTCAAACCTGCCCAGCTCAGCCCTGCCCAGCACAGCTCAGCTCAGCCCATCTCAGCCCTGCCCAGCTCAGCTCAACCCCGCCCAGATCAGCCCTGCCTAGCTCAGCCCTGCCCAACCCTGCCCAACCCTGCCCAGCTAAGCTCAGCCCTGCCCAGCTCAGACCTGCCCAGCCCTGCCCAGCACAGTCCTGCCCTGCCCAGCCCAGCTCAGCTCAGCTCAGCCCTGCCCAGCCCAGCTCAGCTCTGCTCAGCTCAGCCCTGCCCAGCCCTGCCCAGCTCAGCCCTGCCCAGCTCAGCTCAACCCTGCCCAGCTCAGCCCTGCCCAGCTCAGCCCTGCCCAGTTCAGCTCAACCCTGCCCAGCTCAACCCTGCCCAGCCCAGTCCTGCCCAGCTCAGCCCTGCCCAGCTCAGCTCAACCCTGCCCAGCTAAACCCTGCCCAGCTCAGCCCTGCCCACCCCAGTCCTGCCCAGCTCAGCCCTGCCCAGCTCAGCTCAACCCTGCCCAGCTCAACCCTGCCCAGCCCAGTCCTGCCCAGCTCAGCCCTGCCCAGCTCAGCTCAACCCTGCCCAGCTCAGCCCTGCCCAGCTCAGCCCTGCCCACCCCAGTCCTGCCCAGCTCAGTCCAGCCCAGCACAACCCTGCCCAGCTCAGCCCTGCCCAGCTCAGCCCTGCCCAGCTCAGTCCAGCCCAGCTCAGCCCACCCCAGCCCAGTTCTGCCCACATCAGCCCAGCTCAGCCCAGTCCTGCCCAGCTCAGCCCACCTTTGCCCAGCTCAGCCCAGCCCAGCCCAGTCCTGCCCAGCTCAGCCCAGCCCAGCCCAGTCCTGCCCAGCTCAGCCCTGCCCAGCTCAGCCCAGCCCAGCCCAGTCCTGCCCAGCTCAGCCCTGCCCAGCTCAGCCCAGCCCAGCGTAGCCCTGCCCAGCTCAGCCCACCCCTGCCCAGCTCAGCCTAGCTCAGCCCTGCTCAGCTCAGCCCTGCCCAGCTCAGCCCTGTCCAGCTGAGCTCAGCCCTGCCCAGCTAAGCCGTGCCCATCTCAGCTCAGCCCTGCCCAGCTCAGCCCTGCCCAACCCTGCCCAACCCTGCCCAGCCCTGCTCAGCCCTGCCCAGCCCTGCCCAGCACAGTCCTGCCCTGCCCAGCCCAGCTCAGCTCAGCTCAGCCCTGCCCAGCCCAGCTCAGCTCTGCTCAGCTCAGCCCTGCCCAGCTCAGCCCTGCCCAGCTCAGCTCAACCCTGCCCAGCTCAGCCCTGCCCAGCTCAGCCCTGCCCAGCTCAGCCCTACTCAGCTCAGCCCTGCCCAGCTCAGCCCTGCCCACCTGAGCTCAACCCTGCCCATCTCAGCCCTGCCCAGCTCAGCCCCCTGCCCAGCTCAGCCCAGCCCAGCTCAGCTCAGTCCTGCCCAGCCCAGCTCAGTCCAGCCCAGCTCAGCCCTGCCCAGCCCAGCCCAACCCTGCCCAGATCAGCCCTGCCCAGCTCAGCCCTGCCCAACCCTGCCCAACCCTGCCCAGCTAAGCTCAGCCCTGCCCAGCTCAGACCTGCCCAGCCCTGCCCAGCACAGTCCTGCCCATCCCAGCCCAGCTCAGCTCAGCTCAGCCCTGCCCAGCCCAGCTCAGCTCTGCTCAGCTCAGCCCAGCCCAGCCCAGCTCAGCTCTGCTCAGCTCAGCCCTGCCCAGCCCTGCCCAGCTCAGCCCAGCCCTGCCCAGCTCAGCTCAACCCTGACAAGTCCAGCTCAGCCCTGCCCAGCTCAGCCCTGCCCAGCTCAGCTCAACCCCCTGCCCAGCTCAACCCTGCCCAGCCCAGTCCTGCCCAGCTCAGCCCAGCCAGCTCAGCTCAGCTCAGCCCTGCCCAGCTCAACCCTGCCCAGCTCAGCCCTGCCCAGCTCAGCCCTGCCCAGCTCAGCTCAGCCCTGCCCAGCCCAGCTGCCCTGCCCAGCTCAGCTCAATCACCTGCCCAGCTCAGTCCTGTCCAGCTCAGCTCAGCCCTGCTCAGATCAGCTCAACCCTGCCCAGCTCAGCTCAAACCTGCCCAGCTCAGTTCTGCCACAGCTCAAACCTGCCCAGCTCAGCCCTGCCCAGCTCAGCCCTGCCCAGCCCAGCCCTGCCCAGCTCAGCCCTGCCCAGCTCAGCCCTGCCCAGCTCCAGCCCTGCCCAGCCTCAGCCCTGCCCAGCTCAGCCCTGCCCAGCTCAGCCCTGCCCAGCCCAGCTCATCTGCCCAACTCAGCCCTGCCCAGCTCAGCCCAGCCCAGCCCAGCCCAGCGCAGCTTGGCCCTGCCCAGCTCTGCTCAGCCCAGCCCAGCCCTGCCCTACCCAGCCCAGCTCAGCTCAGCCCTGCCCCGCCATGCCCAGATCAGCCCTGCCCAGCTCAGCCCTGCCCAGCTGTGACAAGCCCAGCTCAGCCCCGCCCAGCTCAGTCCTACCCACCTCAGCCCTGCCCTGCCCAGCCCTGCCGGGCTCTGGCCAAGCCAACTCAGCCCAGCCCTTAACAGCCCTGCCAAGCCCAGGTCAGACCTGCCCAGCCCAGCCCAGCTCAGCTCTGCTCAGCTCAGCCCTGTCCAGCCCAGCCCAGCCCAGCCCAGCCTAGATCAGCTGAGCTCAGGCCTCCTCAGCCCTTCCTGGCCCTACCCATCTCCGCTCAGCTCAACTCAGCCCTGCCCTGCCTAGCCCTGCCCAACCCTGCCCAGCTCAGCCCTGCCAAGCCCAGCCCTCTCCAGCCTCAGCCCTGCCCAGCTCAGCCCAACCCTGCCCAGCTCAGCCCAGCCCAGCCCAGCTCAGCCCTGCCCAGCCCTGCCCTGCCAAGCCCAGCCTGGCCCTGCCCAGCTCAGCTCAAGTCAGCTCAGCTCTGTCCAGCTCAACACTGCCCTGCCCAGCCCTGCCCAGCTCTGGCCAAGACAACTCAGCCCAGCCCTTATCAGCCCTGCCAAGCCCAGCTCAGACCTGCCCAGCCCTGCCCAGCACAGTCCTGCCCTGCCCAGCCTAGCTCAGCTCAGCTCAGCTCAGTCCTGCCCAGCCCAGCCCAGCCCAGCCCAGCCTAGCTCAGCTGAGCTCAGCCCTGCCCAACCCTACCCAGCTCCGCCCTCAGCTCAACTCAAGCCTGCCCATCCTAGCCCTGCCCAACCCTGCCCAGCTCAACCCTGCCCAGCCCTCCTCAGATTAGCCCTGCCCATCCATGCCAAGCCTAGCCCAGCCCGGCCCTGCCAAGCCTGGCCTGGCCCTGCCCAGCTCAGCCCTGCCCAGCTTGGCCCACACCAGCTTAGCTGAGCCCAGCCCAGCTCAGTGCAGCCCAGCCCAGCCCAGCTCAGCTCAGCTCAGCTCAGCTCAGCTCAGCTCAGCCTGCCCAGCTCAACCCTGCTCAACGCAGCCCAGCCCAGCCCAGCTCAGCCCTGCCCAGCTCAGCCCTGCCCAACCCTGCCCAGCCATGCCCAGCCCTGCCAGGATCAGCCCTGCTCAGCTCAGCCCAGCCCAGCCCTGCCCACCTGAGCCCTGCCAAGCCCAGCCCTGTCCAGCCTGGTCAGGCTCAGCCCTGCCCAGATCAGCCCAACCCAGCCCTGATCAGCTCAGCCCAACCCTGCCCAGCTCAACCCTGTGCAGCTCAGCCCTGCCAAGCACAACCCTGCATAGATCAGCCCAGCCCAGCCCAGCTCAGCCCTGCTCAGTCCTGCCCATCCCAGCTCAGCCCACCCTAGCCCAGCCCAGCCCAGCCCAGCCCAGCTCGGCCCAGTTCAGGTCAGCTCAGCCCTGCCCAGCTCAGCCCAGCCCAGCTCAGCCCTGCCCAGCTCAACACTGCCCAGCGCAGACCAGACCAGCCTAGTCCTCCCCAGCTCAGCCCACCCCAGCCCAGCTCAGCCCAGCCCTGCCCAGCCCTGCCCAACTCAACCCTGCCCAGTCTTGCCCTACCCTCCCCAGCTCAGCTCAAACCTGCCCAGCTCAGCCCTGCCCAGCCCAGACCAGATCAGCCCTGCCCAGACCAGCTCAGCCCTGCCCAGACCAGCTCAGCCCAGCCCAGCCTAGCACTGCTCAGTTCAGCCCAGCCCAGTCCTGCCCAGCTCATCCCTGCCCAGCTCAGCCCAGCCAATTCCTGCTCAGCTCAGCCCAGCCCTGCCCAGCCCTGCCCAGCTCAGCCCAGCCCAGCCTAGCACTGCTCAGCTCAGCCCAGCCCAGTCCTGCCCAGCTCAGCCCTGCCCAGCTCAGCCCAGCCAATTCCTGCCCAGCCCAGCTCAGCCCAGCCCAACCCAGCCGAGCTCAACCCTCCCCAGCCCAGCCCAATTCAGCTCAGCTCAGCTCTGCTCAGCTCAGCCCAGCACAGCCCTCGCCAGCTCAGCCCTTACTGGATCAGCCAAGCCCAGCCCTGTTCAGCTCAGTCCAGCCCAGCCCAGCCCAGCTCAGCTCAGCCCTGCCCAGCTCAGCTCAGCTCAGCCTGCCCAGCTCAACCTTGCCCAACGCAGCCCAGCCCAGCTCAGCCCTGCCCAGCCCTCCCCAGCCCAGCTCAGCTCAGCCCAGCACAGCCCAGCTCAGCCCTGCCCAGCTCAGCTCAGCCCTCCTCAGTTCAGCCCTGCCCAGCCCAGCCCAGCTCAGCCCTGCCCAGCCCTCCCCAGCCCAGCTCAGCTCAGCCCTGCCCAGCCCAGCTCAGCCCTGCCCAGCCCTCCCCAGCCCAGCTCAGCTCAGCCCTGCCCAGCCCAGCTCAGCCCTGCCCAGCTCAACCCTGCACAGCTCAACCCTGCACAGCCCAGCCCAGCCCAGTCCTGCCCTGCCCAGCCCAGCTCGGCCCAGCTCAGCTCTGCTCAGCCCTGCCCAGACCTGCCCTACCCAGCCCAGCTCAGCTCAGCTAAGCTCAGCCCTGCCCAGCCCTGCTTAGCTCAGCCCTGCCCAGCTCAACCCTGCCCAGCTCAGCTCAGCCCAGCTCAGCCCTGCCCAGGAGTGACAAGCCCAGGTCAGCTCAGCCCAGCTCAGTCCTACCCAGCTCAGCCCTGCCCTGCCCAGCCCAGCCCTGCCCAGCCCAGCCTAGCTCAGCCCTGAGCACCTCAGCCCAGCCCTGCCCAGCCCTGCCCAGCCCAGCCCAGCCCAGCCTAGCTCAGCCCTGAGCACCTCAGCCCAGCCCAGCCCTGCCCTGCCCAGCCCAGCCCAACCCTCGCCAGCTCAGCCCTTCCTGCATCAGCCAAGCTCAGCCCTGTTCAGCTCAACCCAGCCCAGCCCAGCTCAGCTCAGTTCAGCCCTGCCCAGCTCAGCTCAGCCCTGCCCAGCTCAGCTCAGCCCTGCCCAGCTCAGCTCAGCTTGCCCAGCTCAACCCTGCCCAACACAGCCTAGCCCAGCCCAGCCCTGCCCAGCTCAGCCCTGTCCAGCTCAGCCCTGCCCAACCCTGCCCAGCCATGCCCAGCCCTGCCAGGATCAGCGATGCTCAGCCCAGCCCAGCCCACCCCAGCCCAGCCCAGTCCAGCCTAGCTCAGCCCTGAGCATGTCAGCCCTGCCCATCCCTGCCCAGCCTAGCACAGCCCAGCTCAGACATGACCAGCTCAGCCCTGCCTAACCCTGCCCAACTCAGCCCTGCTCAGCTCAGCCCAGCCCAGCTCGGCCCTGCCAAGCCCAGCCCTGTCCAGCCTGGTAAGGGTCAGACCTGCTCAGATCAGCCCAACCCCGCGCAGTACAGCTCTGTAAAGCCCAGCTCTGCCAAGCCCAGCCCTGTCCAGCCTGGTCAGGCTCAGACCTGCCCAGATCAGCCCAACCCAGCCCTGATCAGCTCAGCCCAACCCTGCCCTGCTCAGCTCAGCCCAGCCCTGCCCAGCTCAGCCCTGCCAAGCCCAGCCCTGTCCAGCCTGGTCAGGCTCAGCCCTGCCCAGATCAGCCCAACCCAGCCCTGCTCAGCTCAGCCCAGCCCTGCCCAGCTCAGCCCTGCCCAGCTCAGCCCTGTCCAGCCTGGTCAGGCTCAGCCCTGCCCAGATCAGCCCAACCCAGCCCTGATCAGCTCAGCCCAGCCCAGCTCAGCCCAGCCCAGTCCAGCCCAGCTCAGTCCTGCCCAGCCCAGCTCATCCCAGCCCAGCTCAGCCCAGCCCAGCCCAGCCCAGCCCAGCTCAGTCCTGCCCAGTCCAGCCCAGCCCAGCCCAGCCTCATCCCTGCCCAGCTCAACCCTGCCCATCTCAACCCTGCCCTGCCCAGCCCTGCCCAGCAGTGAAAAGCCCAGGTCATCTCAGCCCAGCCTAGCTCAGCCCTGAGCACCTCAGCCCTGCCCAGTCTTGCCCTACCCTCCCCAGCTCAGCTCAAACCTGCCCAGCTCAGCCCTGACCAGTTCAGCCCTGCCCAACCCTGCCCAGCTCAGCCCTGCCAAGCCCAGCCCTATCCAGCCTGGTCAGGCTCAGCCCTGCCCAGCTGAGCCCTGCCAAGCCCAGCCCTGTCCAGCCTGGTCAGGCTCAGCCCTGCCCAGATCAGCCCAACCCAGCCCTGATCAGCTCAGCCCAATCCTGCCCAGCTCAGCCCAGTCCAGCCCTGCCCAGCTCAACCCCGTGCAGCTCAGCCCTGCCCAGCCCAGCTCTGCCAAGCCCAGCCCTACCCAGCTCAACCCTGCCCAGCTCAGCCCTGCCCAACCCTGCCCAGCTCAACCCTGCCCAGCTCAGCCCTGCCCAGCTCAGCCCTGCCCAGCACTGCCCAGTTATGCCCCGTTCAGCCCTGCTCAGCACTGAACAGCCCAGCCCAGCCTAGCTCCGCTGAGCTCAGCGCCTCCTCAGCCCTACCTGGCCCTGCCCAGCTCAAACCTGGCCAGCCCAAACCAGCCCAGCTCAGCCCTGCCCAGCCCAGCTCAGCCCTGCCCAGCCCAGCTCAACCCTGCCCAGTTTAGCCTTGCCCAGCTCAACCCAGACCAGCTCTGCCCTGCCCAGCTCTGCCCTACCCTGCCCAGCTCAGCCCTGCCCAGCTCAATCCTAACCAGCTCAACCCTAACCAGCTCAGCCCTGCCCAGCTAAGCACAGTTCAGCCCAGCCCAGCCCTGCCCAGCTCGCCCCAGCCCAGTCCAGTTCAACACTGCCCAGCCCATCCCAGCCCTCCCCAGCCCAGCTCAACTCTGCTCAGCTCAGCCCTCCCCAGCTCAGCCCTACCCATCTCTGCCCAACCCTGCCCAGATCAGCCAAGCCCAGCGCTGCCCAGATCAGCCCTCCCCACCCCTCACCAGCTCACCCCAGCCCAGCTCTCCTCACCCCAGTCCAGCTCAACACTGCCCAGCCCTCCCCAGCTCAGCCCTACCCAGCCCTGCCCAACCCTGCCCAGCTCAGCCCTGCCCAGATCAGCCAAGCCCAGCCCTGCTCAGCTCAGCTCTGCCCAGCCCTGCTCAGCTCAGCTCTGATCAGCCCTGACCAGACCTGCCCGCCCTGCTCAGCTCAGCTCAACCCTGCCCAGCTCAACCCGAACCAGCTCAGCCCTGCCTATCTTATCCCTGCCCAGCAGTGCCAAGCCCTGCTCAGTTCAGCCCTGCCCAGCCCTGCCATGCCCAGCCCTGCCCAGCTCAGCTCAGCTCAGCCCTGCCCAGCCCTGCCAGGCTCAGCCCTGCCCAGCCCTGCACTGCCAAGCCCTGCCCTGCAAAGCCCTGACCATCTCGGCCCAACATAGCCCAGCTCAGCCCTGCCCAGCTCAGCCATGCCCAGCTCAGCCCTGCCCAGCCCTGCCAAGCACAGTCCTGCCCTGCCCAGCCCAGCTCAGCTCAGCTCAGCCCTGCCCAGCCCAGCCCAGCCCAGCTCAGCCCTTCCTGGATCAGCCCAGCCCAGCCTAGCTCAGCCCTCCTCAGCCCAGCCCGGCCCTACCCATCTCCGCTCAGCTCAACTCAGCCTTGCCCTGCCTAGCCCTGCCAAACCCTGCCCAGCTCAGCCCTCCTCAGCACAGCCCTGCCCAGCCCTCCCCAGCCCAGCCCAGCCCTGCCCAGCTCAGCCCAGCCCCCTTGTCCAGCCCTCAGCCCAGCTGATCAGCTCAGCCCAACCCTGCCAGCTCATCCCTGCCCAGCTCAGCCCAGCCTAGCCCTGCCCAGGCTCAGCCCTCCAGCCTTCAGCCCTCCCAGCTCAGCTCAGCCCTGCCTCAGATCAGCCCAAACCCAGCCAGACCAGCCCAGTCCTCCCCAGCTCATCCCAGCTCAGCTCAGCCCTGTCCAGCTCAACACTGCCCTGCCCAGCTCATCCCAAGCCAACTCAGCCCAGCCAATTCCTCAGCCCAGCCCTGCCAGCTAGCCCTGCCCAGGCTCAGCCCTGCCCAGCTCAGCCCGGCCCAGCCCAGTTCAGCCCTGCCCAGCTCAGCCCAGCCCAGCTCAGCCCTGCCAGGCTCAGGCTTGCCCAGCTCAGCCCAGCCCAGCTCAGCCCAGCCCAGCTCAGCCCTGCCCACTCAACACTGCCCAGTGCAGACCAGACCAGCCCAGTCCTCCCCAGCTCAGCCCACCCCTGCCCAGCTCAGCCCAGCCGAACTCATCTCAGCTCCGCTCTGCTCAGCTCAGCCCAGCCCAGCCCTCGCCAGCTCAGCCCTTCCTGGATCAGCCAAGACCAGCCCTGTTCAGCTCAGCCCAGCTCAGCACAGCTCAGCTCAGCTCAGCTCAGCTCAGCTCTGCCCAGCTCAGCACAGCTCAGCTCAGCTCAGCCCAGCTCAGCTCAGCTCAGCTCAGCTCTGCCCAGCTCAGCACAGCTCAGCTCAGCTCAGCTCAGCTCAGCTCAGCTCAGCCTGCCCAGCTCAACCCTGCCCAGCCCAGCCCAGCCCTGCCCAGCTCAGTCCTGCCCAGCAGTGACAAGTCCAGGTCAGCTCAGCCCAGCTCAGTCCTACCCACCTCAGCTCAGCTCAGCTCAGCTCAGCCCAGCCCAGCCCTCGCCAGCTCAGCCCTTCCTGGATCAGCCAAGCCCAGCCCTGTTCAGTTCAGCCCAGCCCAGCCCAGCCCAGCCCAGCCCAGCTCAGCTCAGCTCAGCCCAGCTCAGCCCAGCCCTGCCCAGCTCAGCTCAGCTCAGCTCAGCCTGCCCAGCTCAACCCTGCCCAATGCAGCCCTGCCCAGCCCAGCCCTGCTCAGCTCAGCCCTGCCCATCTCAGCCCTGCCCAGCTCAACCCTAACCAGCTCAGCCCTCCCCAGCTCAGCCCTACCCATCTCTGCCCAACCCTGCCCAGCTCAGCCCTGCCCAGCCCTGCCCTACCCTGCCCAGCTCAGCCCTGCCCAGCTCAATCCTAACCAGCTCAACCCTAACCAGCTCAGCCCTGCCCAGCTAAGCACAGTTCAGCCCAGCCCAGCCCTGCCCAGCTCGCCCCAGCCCAGTCCAGTTCAACACTGCCCAGCCCATCCCAGCCCTCCCCAGCCCAGCTCAACTCTGCTCAGCTCAGCCCTCCCCAGCTCAGCCCTACCCATCTCTGCCCAACCCTGCCCAGATCAGCCAAGCCCAGCGCTGCCCAGATCAGCCCTCCCCACCCCTCACCAGCTCACCCCAGCCCAGCTCTCCTCACCCCAGTCCAGCTCAACACTGCCCAGCCCTCCCCAGCTCAGCCCTACCCAGCCCTGCCCAACCCTGCCCAGCTCAGCCCTGCCCAGATCAGCCAAGCCCAGCCCTGCTCAGCTCAGCTCTGCCCAGCCCTGCTCAGCTCAGCTCTGATCAGCCCTGACCAGACCTGCCCGCCCTGCTCAGCTCAGCTCAACCCTGCCCAGCTCAACCCGAACCAGCTCAGCCCTGCCTATCTTATCCCTGCCCAGCAGTGCCAAGCCCTGCTCAGTTCAGCCCTGCCCAGCCCTGCCATGCCCAGCCCTGCCCAGCTCAGCTCAGCTCAGCCCTGCCCAGCCCTGCCAGGCTCAGCCCTGCCCAGCCCTGCACTGCCAAGCCCTGCCCTGCAAAGCCCTGACCATCTCGGCCCAACATAGCCCAGCTCAGCCCTGCCCAGCTCAGCCATGCCCAGCTCAGCCCTGCCCAGCCCTGCCAAGCACAGTCCTGCCCTGCCCAGCCCAGCTCAGCTCAGCTCAGCCCTGCCCAGCCCAGCCCAGCTCAGCCCTTCCTGGATCAGCCCAGCCCAGCCTAGCTCAGCCCTCCTCAGCCCAGCCCGGCCCTACCCATCTCCGCTCAGCTCAACTCAGCCTTGCCCTGCCTAGCCCTGCCAAACCCTGCCCAGCTCAGCCCTCCTCAGCACAGCCCTGCCCAGCCCTCCCCAGCCCAGCCCAGCCCTGCCCAGCTCAGCCCTGCCAAGGCCAACCCTTGTCCAGCCTAGTCAGGCTCAGCCCTGCCCAGATCAGCCCAAACCAGCCCTGATCAGCTCAGCCCAACCCTGCCCAGCTCATCCCTGCCCAGCTCAGCCCAGCCTAGCCCTGCCCAGGCTCAGCCCTGCCCAGCTCAGCCCGGCCCAGCCCAGTTCAGCCCTGCCCAGCTCAGCCCAGCCCAGCTCAGCCCTGCCAGGCTCAGGCTTGCCCAGCTCAGCCCAGCCCAGCTCAGCCCAGCCCAGCTCAGCCCTGCCCACTCAACACTGCCCAGTGCAGACCAGACCAGCCCAGTCCTCCCCAGCTCAGCCCACCCCTGCCCAGCTCAGCTCAAGTCAGCTCAGCCCTGTCCAGCTCAACACTGCCCTGCCCAGCCCTGCCCAGCTCTGGCCAAGCCAACTCAGCCCAGCCAATTCCTGCTCAGCTTAGCCCAGCCCAGCCCTGCCCAGCTCAGCCCAGCCGAACTCATCTCAGCTCCGCTCTGCTCAGCTCAGCCCAGCCCAGCCCTCGCCAGCTCAGCCCTTCCTGGATCAGCCAAGACCAGCCCTGTTCAGCTCAGCCCAGCTCAGCACAGCTCAGCTCAGCTCAGCTCAGCTCAGCTCTGCCCAGCTCAGCACAGCTCAGCTCAGCTCAGCCCAGCTCAGCTCAGCTCAGCTCAGCTCTGCCCAGCTCAGCACAGCTCAGCTCAGCTCAGCTCAGCTCAGCTCAGCCTGCCCAGCTCAACCCTGCCCAGCCCAGCCCAGCCCTGCCCAGCTCAGTCCTGCCCAGCAGTGACAAGTCCAGGTCAGCTCAGCCCAGCTCAGTCCTACCCACCTCAGCTCAGCTCAGCTCAGCTCAGCCCAGCCCAGCCCTCGCCAGCTCAGCCCTTCCTGGATCAGCCAAGCCCAGCCCTGTTCAGTTCAGCCCAGCCCAGCCCAGCCCAGCCCAGCCCAGCCCAGCTCAGCTCAGCTCAGCCCAGCTCAGCCCAGCCCTGCCCAGCTCAGCTCAGCTCAGCTCAGCCTGCCCAGCTCAACCCTGCCCAATGCAGCCCTGCCCAGCCCAGCCCCTGCTCAGCTCAGCCCTGCCCATCTCAGCCCTGCCCAGCTCAACCCTAACCAGCTCAGCCCTCCCCAGCTCAGCCCTACCCATCTCTGCCCAACCCTGCCCAGCTCAGCCCTGCCCAGCCCTGCCCTACCCTGCCCAGCTCAGCCCTGCCCATCTCAGCCCTGCCCAGCTCAACCCTAACCAGCTCAACCCTAACCAGCTCAGCCCTGCCCAGTTCAGCTCAGCCCTGCCCAGCTCAGACCAGCCCAGCCCAGCCCAGCCAGGCTCAGCCCTTCCCAGCCCAGACCTGTATTTTGCTGCCCTCCCAGCCCTACCCAACTCAGCCCTGCCCAGCCCAACCCGGCCATGACCAGATAAGCTCAGCTCAGTTCATCACTGCCTTGCCCTGGCCAGGTCGGCCAGCCCAGCTCAGCTCAGCCCAACCCAGCTCAGCTCAGCTCAGCTCAGCTCAGCTCAACTCAGCCCTGCCAGGCACAGCCCTGCCCAGCTCAACCCTGCCCAGCTCAGCCCAGCCCAGCCCTGCTCAGCTCAGCCCTGACTGGCTCAGCCCTGCCCAGCTGAGCCCTGCGCTGCCCAGCCCAGCTGAGCTCAGATCAGCCCTGCCCAGCCCAGCCCAGCTCAGCCCTGCCCAGCCCAGCCCAGCCCAGCCCAGCCCTGCCCTGCCCTGCCCAGCCCAGCCCAGCTCAGCCCTGCCCAGCCCAGCCTAGCCCAGCCCAGTTCAGCCCTGCCAAAGCCTGCCCAGCCCAGCCCTTCCCAGCCCTGCCCAACCCAGCACAGCACAGCTCAGCCCATCCCTGCCCATCCCTCCAAAGCCCTGCCCAGCCCAGCCCACCGCAGCACAGCCCTGACCAGCCCAGCTCAGCTGAGCCCTGCAAAGCCCAGCTCAGCTCAGCTCTGACCAGCTCAGCCTTGCCCAACCCTGTCCAGCCTAGCCCAGCCCATCCCAACCCACCTCTGCCCAGCCCTGCCTGGCCCTGCCCATCTCAGCTCAGATCAGCCCTGCCCAGCACTGCACAGACTAGCCCTGGCCAGCCCTGTCCAACAATGCCAGGCTCAGCCATGCCCAGCCCTGCCCTGCTCAGCCCAGCCCAGCTCAGCTCAGCCCTGCCCTGCCTAGCCCTGCCCAGCCCAGCCCAGCTCAGCTCAGCTCAGCTCAGCTCAGCTCAGCCCTGCCCTGCCTAGCCCTGCCCAGCCCAGCCCAGCTCAGCTCAGCTCAGCTCAGCTCAGCCCTGCCCTGCCTAGCCCTGCCCAGCCCTGCCCAGCTCAGCCCTGCCCTGCCTAGCCCTGCCCAGTCCAGCCCAGCTCAGCTCAGTCCTCTCAGCCCAGCCCTGCCCAGCTCAGCCCAGCCCAGCTCAGCTCTGCCCTGCCTAGCCCTGCCCAGCCCAGCCCAGCTCAGCTCAGCTCAGCCCTGCCCAGCCCAGCTCAGCTCAGCTCAGCCCTGCCCAGCCCTGCCCAGCTCAGCCCAGCCCAGCCCAGCCCAGCTCAGCTCTGCCCTGCCTAGCCCTGCCCAGCCCAGCTCAGCTCAGCCCAGTCCTGCTCATACCTGCCCAGCTCAGCTCCGCTCAGCCCTGCCCAGCCCTTCCCAACTCTGCCCTGCCCACCTCAGCCGTGCCCAGCTCAGCCCTGCCCAGCTCAGCACTGCCCACATCAGCCCTGCCCACGTCAGCCCTGCCCAGCTCAGCACTGACCAACCCAGCTCAGCTCAGCCCTGCCCAGCTCTTTGAAGCCCAGCCCAGCTCAACCCTGCCCACCTCAGCCCTTCCCACCTCAGCCCAGCCCAGCCCTGCCCAGCTCAACCTTGTCCAGCCCAGCTCTGTCCAGTGTGGCTCAGCTCAGCTCAGCTCAGCGCTGCCCACCCTTACCCTACCCAGCCCAGCCCCGCCAAGCCCTGCCCAGCCCTGCGCAAACTCAGTCCTGCCCAGTGCAGCTCAGCCCCGCCCGACTTTGTCCTGCCCAGCCCAGCTCACCCCTGCCCAGCCCAGCTCACCCCCCTGCCCAGCCCAGCCCAGCTCACCCCTGCCCAGCCCAGCTCACCCCTGCCCAGCCCAGCCCAGCTCACCCCTGCCCAGCCCAGCTCACCCCTGCCCAGCCCAGCCCAGCTCACCCCTGCCCAGCCCAGCCAATCTCAGCCCAGCCCAGCTCAACCCTGCCCACCTCAGCTCTGCCCAGCTCAGCTCAGCCCAGCCCTACCCAGCCCAGCCGTGCCCAGGTCAGCCCTGCCCAGCCCAGCCGTGCCCAGGTCAGCCCTGCCCAGCCCAGCTCAGCTCAGCCCAACCCAGCCCGGCTCATACTTGCCCAGCTCAGCTCAGCTCAGCTCAGCTCAGCCCAGCCCAGCCCTGCTTAGCTAAGCCGAGCCCCGCCCACCCCTGTCCAGCTCAGCACAGCCCAGCCCTGCCTAGCTGTGCCCTGCCCAGCCCTGCCCATCCCAGCCCTGCCCAGCGCAGCTCAGCCCTGCCCAGCTCAGCCCTACCCAGCCCAGCCCAGTCCGGCTCAGCCCTGCCAAGCCCAGCTCAGCCCTGCCGTGCCCATCTCACTCCTGCCCAGCCCAGCTCCGCCCAACCCTGCCACGTGCAGCTCAGTCCTGCCCAGCCCACGTCCACCCTGCCCTGCCCAACCCTGTCCAGCCAAGCCCCACCCAGCCCTGCCCAGCCCAGCTCTGCCCATCTCTGCCCAACCCAGCCCAACCTGGCTCAGCCCAGCCCGTCTCAGTCCTGCCCAGCCCAGCTCTGCCCATCCCAGCTATGCCCAGCACTGTCCAGCCTAGCTCAGTCCTGCCCAGCCCACCTCTGCCCAGCACTGTCCAGCCTAGCTCAGTCCTGCCCAGCCCAGCTCTGCCCAGCACTGTCCAGCCTAGCTCAGTCCTGCCCAGCCCTGCTCTGCCCAGCACTGTCCAGCCTAGCTCAGCCCTGCCCAGCCCAGCCCTGCCCAGCTCACCACGGTCCTGCCCAGCCCTGCCCTGCCCACCACAGAAGGCTATCAGCTTAGCCAAGCAGGATCTCCCTTGGTGAATCCATGCTGACTGCTCCTGATCATCATCTTCTCTTCCCAGTGCCTAGAGATGACCTCCAGAAGGAGCTGCTCCATCATGTGCCCAGGGATGGAGGTGAGGCTCCCTGCTCGCTAGCGTCCTGCAACCTCTGTCTTGCCCTTTTTGAAGCCTGGAGTGACTTTGGCTTCCCTCCAGCCCTCAGCACCTCTCCTGTCTGCCACAACCTTGCAAAAGTGCTGGAGAGTGGCAGAGTGATGACCTCAGGCAGCTCTCTCAGCACCCTTGGGTGCACCTCCCCAGGCCCCATGGCCTTGTGCTTAGTCTGAGGAGCTCACAGGGGATGGAGATCCTGGTAGGGGATCCTGGGATGGAGATCCCAGGCTGGACAGGTAGGCAAAGCCCAGGGTGGTCTCCTCCTGGGGAGGGCTCTGCAGTGGGTACTTGGCCAAGCCCCACAGCCCTGCCGCAGCCTCCCACGCGGCACCCATCCGAGCTGGGCACCGCTGCGCTCCTGCGGGAGCTGGCAGGATGCTGGCAGGGACCAGAGGGGAACAGGACTCTGCCTGCCACAGCCCTCAGACCCGGCACCCCGCTCAGCTGGGACCTCCTGGGTTCCATTTTGTGCCCAGTGCCCCTTGTCCCGTCCCTGGGCACCATCCTCTTGCCCCCTGACCCACCCAAGGTCCCCGTAGCGGCCCCAAGGCAGCAGTGGCTTGGCCACCCCCGCAGAGGAAGCCCTGGCGCAGGGTGTGAGGTGACTCAGAGGTGCTGCTCACACACAGCTCCGCGAGACCCCTGCCCAGCTGTGGCTGGCACCTGCTCAGGGCCTGGCATAAGCGTGACTCGGCCCCGACTCAGGCAGCTGCAGCCACACACTCCCCCAGCATGCCGGGAGCTGTGTCCCTCTGCTCCCCACCGTGTCCAACCCTCCCAGCGCTGCCCAGGGGCAGGAAAACAAACCCCAAGGCCAACAGCTTGGCCACAGCAGGGCTGCAGGCCCCTGGCCCTGTGCAGAGGGACATGCCGGGGCCAGGAGCAGGATGCCATGGAACACCCCCAGCCATGGGGACTCCACCACCCCCCTGGGCAGCCTCTGCCAGGCCCTCACCACCAAAGAAATGTTTCCTCCTCTCCAGCCTCAGCCTCCCCTGGCACAACTCCAGGCCAGTTCCTCTCCTTCTCTCCCCTGAGCCTGGGGAGCAGAGCCCAACCCCCAGCTGCCTGCAGCCTCCTCTCAGGGAGCTGCAGAGAGCAATGAGGTCTCCCTCAGGCTCCTCTGCTCCAGGCTGAACCCCCCAGCTCCCTCAGCTGCTCCTCCCCAGCCCTGCTCTCCAGACCCTTCCCCAGCTCTGTTGCCCTTCTCTGGCCCTGCTCCAGCCCTCAAGGTCCTTCTGGGAGTGAGGAGCCCAAAACTGAACCCAGCCCTCAAGCTGTGCCCTCCCCAGTGCCCAGCCCAGGGGCACCATCCCTGCCCTGCTGCTGCTGCCCACAGCATTGCTGCTCCAGGCCAGGCTGCTGCTGCCCTTCTTGCCCCCCCTGGGCACTGCTGGCTCCTCTCCAGCTGCTGGCACCCAGCACCCCCAGGGCCTTTCCTGCTGGGCAGTGTGCAGCCACTGTGCCCCCAGCCTGGAGCCTTCCTGGGGTGGTTGTGACTGAGGTGCAGCACTCAGCCCTTGGCCTTGTTGAGCCTCATCCCATTGGCCTCAGCCCTGGCTCCAGCCTGGCCAGGGCCCTCTGCAGAGCCTTCCTGCCCTGCAGCAGCTCCCCACAGGCACCCAGCTTGGTGTGCTCTGCCCGAGGGGGTGTGTGGTGTGGCAGGAAGAAACCTTGGGGAGGCTGACTTAGTGCTCAGCTTCTTCAGCCTTTGCCATTCCAACCGTGCCAGCCAGCCCCAAACTCCCTGCACAGTCGGTTGGGTCTTCCTCCCCTCCCCCGCCCCCATTTCGTACCCCCCGCCCGAACACCCCAAGCGGCAGGAGCAGCCGCTGGCGCTTAAGTACCAATGGGCAGGGGTTAGAAAGAGCCAGGAGGAAGCTTTGTTCCAGCTGTAAACAGCAGCAGCAGCTCACTAAAGCAGACGGCCCCCAGCTGCGGCCCCCGCCCCGCGCTGGGGCTGCTCCCCAGTGCCAGCCCCCTGCCCCCCACCCGCTGCGGCCACCCAGAGTGCTCACCCAGACCCGACCCAAGCCCCAGGCTGCTGCGGAGGGCAACCGAGCAGGAGCTGTGCCAAGGTGCTGAGGTGAGGCTGCGGTGCTGAGCCTGCTGAGGGGCTGGGGCAGGGGGCAAGGGGCAAGGGGCTTGGGCCAGGTACAGGTCCTGCTGAGCTGCCAGCCTTGACCCCCCCTTCCCCTCCTAACCCCAGCAGGAGCTGAGGCTGGCCATGTGCTGCCCACCCTGGCACAGCCCCACAGGCAGGTACAGGTCCTGCTGAGCTGCCAGCCTTGACCTTCTCCTTCCCCTCCTAACCCCAGCAGGAGCTGAGGCTGGCCATGTGCTGCCCACCCTGGCACAGCCCCACAGGCAGGTACAGGTCCTGCTGAGCTGCCAGCCTTGACCTTCTCCTTCCTCTCCTAACCCCAGCAGGAGCTGAGGCTGGGCCATGTGCTGCCCACCCTGGCACAGCCCCGGGTTTACCTGCAGCAGGAGGCAGGGAGCCAGGCTGGGTTGTCTCCAGCAGGGGATGCTTGGAGGCGCTGAGACGCCTCCAAGGACAGCCCCAGGCACACTGCTGGCTCCCAGCCACCTCAGCCCGCTCTGCCCCCTGCAACTCTCCCCACAGCTGCCAGGGGCTGCAGCTTGGCAAAGAGCCTCTTAGGCGGCGCAGTGAGGAGCTCTGAGCCCTCCTCTGCCGGGCAGCACCTGGTGGGGCTGGGGATGTGGCTGCCTGGTCCAGACGGGTGGCTGAGAGCAGCTGGTGGCAGGGCCCAGGCTCAGAGGTGACCTTGCTGCTCGCCCCTGGCAGGCCTCGCGGAGAGGATCCCTGCCTTGGGCTCCCGTGGGCGCCACCTGCCCTGCCAGGAGGGCAACGCTGCCCAGCTGCCCAGCGGGGTCAGCAGCTCCGGCCCCTGCCCACCGCCCGCAGGGCCTGCCTGCAACGGGGGAAGGGCAAAAGGGGACAAAGCCACTGCAGCTCCTGCACCTTGCAGCTCCTGCACCCTGCATCTGCAGCTCCTGCACCCCTGCACCCTGCAGCTCCTGCACCCCTGTAGCTCCTGCACCTGCAGCTCCTGCACCCTGCATCTGCAGCTCCTGCACCCCTGCACCCTGCAGCTCCTGCACCCCTGTAGCTCCTGCACCTGCAGCTCCTGCACCCTGCATCTGCAGCTCCTGCACCCCTGCAGCTCCTACACCCTGCATCTGCAGCTCCTGCACCCCTGCAGCTCCTGCACCCTGCAGCTCCTGCACCCTGCATCTGCAGCTCCTGCACCCCTGCAGCTCCAGCACCCTGCAGCTCCTGCACCTTCAGCTCCTGCACCCCTGCAGCTCCTGCACGCCCTGCATACTGCAGATCCTGTACCCTGTAGCTCCTGCACCTGCAGCTCCTGCACCCTGCAGCTCCTGTACCCTGCAGCTCCTGCACCTGCAGCTCCTGCACATTGCAGCTCCTGCACATGCAGCTCCTGCACCCTGCAGCTCCTGCACCCCTGCAGCTCCTGTACCCTGCAGCTCCTGCACCTGCAGCTCCTGCACCCTGCAGCTCCTGCAGCCCTGCAGCTCCTGCACCTGCAGCTCCTGCACCCTGCAGCTCTTGCACCCCTGCAGCTCCTGTACCCTGCAGCTCCTGCACCCCTGCAGCTCCTGCACCTGCAGCTCAGCTGCAGGAGGCCTTCCAGAGACCAGATCCAGCCCTGCCCAGCTGCAGGAGCCAGGCCAAGAGGTGACCACCAGCTCCGAGGGGCTCCTCGATGGTACCTGGGCACCTCCCAAGGCCAGGGGACTGCTGCCAGCCCTGAACCACTGCCCAGGCCTGGCACACCAACCCTGCAGGGCTACCAGACCTCCAAACCAGCTCCAGCACTGGTGCCCTCCACAGCAGCCATGATGTGCCCTCCACAGGGGCCATGGTGCCCCCTCCACAGCAGGAGGACACCACTGCCTGGACACCATGCCTGGGCACCATGCCAGCTCCAGCAGCCTGCCCCTGAAGGCAGGATGCTCCTGGAGCAGCAGCTCCTGTTCCTGTCGGGCCAAGGGAGCGGCAGCGCCTGCTCGCTGCCCTGCCACACAGAGGCCACTGCCCAGTGCCCAGCCCCAAGCCTCCCTGCTGTCCTTGTCACCTGGAGAACCTGGCAGAGAAGCACCCTGCTGGCTGCCCTCCGCTGGGCTCACGCCAAGGAGGCTGCCCAGGGAGTGCACAGCTGCTCAGCCCCCACTTCGGGGCCGCGGCCGCCACCACGCCGGCATCCAGCGCGGCGGCAGCGGGTGGCTCCAGCCAGGCCGTGGAGTGGCACAGAGGCCGCCGGGGCCCTGGCTCGCAGCGCTGCTGCCCACAGGCCCGGCAGAGGAAGATCTGTGGAGGCCTCCGGAAGCACCGCCGCAGGCCGCCCGCAGCGGGCGCCCACCGAAAGCATCTGACAGCCCCTGGCTGGCAGGGGCAGGAGGAGGCCACGCCGCAGCCCCAGCAGGCCCGGGCGTGCCCTGGCGAGCGCCCAGGCTGTGGGAGCTGTGGGGAAGCAGAGGGAGCCCCTCCCAGCCTGTCCCTGGCGGAGCAGCCGCCGCTGCCCCCCGCTGCCGCTCCTCGCCGCGCCCAGGCGCAGCCCCGCTCAGAGGGGTCCTGCCCACGGGCTGAGGGTGCTGCCCTGGCGCCTGCCTCTGCCTGCCCACACCCCTGCTAGAAGGTGACTGACTTGGGCAGCTTGGGCAGGGCAGGGGAGGCTGGCAGGAAGCTGTTCTCGGACTGGGACTTGGGCACCGGCGGCGGCAGCTTGGGCTTGGGGCTCAGGGGCGGCCGCGGGGCTCTCAGTGCAGGGAAGGCCTTCTGGAGGCTCCCAGGGGCATCTGGGGCCAGGGCTGGTGGCACGGAGGCGGCAGGCAGGGGCTGTCCAGTCTCTGGCAGAGGCAACGCCACCTGCTTTCTGTTGGAGAAGTCCTGCTCCGTGGCGTGGGCCAGGTGGAGGGGGTGGTGGTCGTGATAAGGGCATAGGGGCTGCTCCCCTCCCTGCCAGGGGATGCTGCCCGCCGGTCGGGGCTGCCCTGGGCCGGCCCTGCCAGCCCCGCCTGGCTGCCCGCCAGGAGGGGCACACTGCCCCCAAGCCTTGTGGCAGCAGGGGGCTCCGCTGCAGGCTGCTGAGCTCCCCCATGGATGCAGCTTTGGAGGCCAAGTGCTGCCAGTCCCTTCTGTTGGGCACCGCTGCCTGGCACCGCGCCGGGGCCGCTGCCTCCTCGCTGCCCTGCTGCGGGGGCACGGAGGGGCAGCGCCGGCAGCCTGGCAGAGGGTGAGGATCCCCCTGGAGTGCATGAAGGCCTTGCCCCGGGCAGGGGGAAGGGGCCGGCAGGGCGGCAGGGTCGGGCTCCGTGGCAGGAGGCTCCGCAGGGCTCCAGCCGGGAGGGCCGGAGGCGTTCCGGAGAGAGGAGTCCGAGAGGTCAGCCGGCGTGGGGAGGGGGCCCGAGGCGCGCTGCTCCCCGGCAGGGCTGGCAGGAAGCGGAGGCTGCTGCAGGGGCAGGGCTGCGGGCGGGAGGTGGGGAGGGGTCTGCGCCTCGCCGGGCTCCAGCTGCCCCTCCTGCGCTGCCGCTGCTTCCCTGTCCTGGCGAGGGGCGGTCCTCGCCGCTGCTGCCGGCGCTGCTCCTGCCGCCCCAGGGCCTCGGCGCTCCGGCGGCTGCTCGCCCAGGAGGCCGTTCTGGCCGTTGGCCGCCGCGGTGCCCTTCCTGGCCACGGGGCTGAGGGAGAGCTCCAGCCCCAGAGGCTTCCGTGGGAACTCCTCAGGCTTTGCTGCGTTGGAAACAGGGAAACAGAGAAGAGTTTGAGGTCAGCAGATCCAACCCTGCCCTGCACACTGCTGCCTCAGCTTCCGCTGCTGCCAACCACCACCCCGGGACCTGTTCTCCTGGGCACCTTCCAGCCACTCTGCCCCTGGCCTGGAGCCTTCCTGGGCTTGTTGTGACCCAAGGGCAGGACCCAGCCCTTGGCCTTGCTGAACCTCATCCCACTGGCCTCAGCCACGGACCCAGCCCAGTCAGGTCCCTCTGTACAACCTCCTGACCCTCCAGCAGACCATCACTGCCACCCAGCTTGGTGTTCCCTGCCAGCTGCCTGAGGCTGCCTCAGTTCCCTTGCCCAGATCCTTGCTGAAGCCTGAGACCAAACACATCCCAAGTGTCACAGTCACACAGCTGTCAGGGCTGGAAGGGACCTCAGGGCTCAGCCAGTCCCAACCCCCTGCCACGGGCAGGGACCCCTCACACCACAGCAGGTTGCTCACAGCCACCTCCAGCCTGGCTGCAAACACCTCCAGCCAGGGGGCTGCCACCACCTCCCTGGGCAGCCTGTGCCAGGCTCTCACCACCCTCCTGGGCAACAACTTCTTCCTCACAGCCAAGCTCAATCTCTCCTCTTCTGCTTTTGCTCCATCCCCCCAACTCCTGTCCCTCCCTGACACCCTCCAAAGTCCCTCCCCAGCTTTCCTGGAGCCCCCTGCAGATGCTGGAAGGCCACCAAAAGGTCTCCTGGGAGCCTTCTCCTCTCCAGTCTGCACAACCCCAACTCTCTCAGGCTGTGCTCAGAGCAGAGCAGCTCCAGCCCTCTGCTCCTCCTCCTGGCCCTGCTCTGGACACCTTCCAGCCCCTCCAGATCCTTCCTGGCACAGAGGCTCCAGAGCTGGCCCCAGAGCTGCAGCTGTGGTCTGAGCAGAGTGGAGCAGAGGGGCAGAATCCCCTCCCCGGCCCAGGCTGTGATTCTGTGTCCCTCAGCTCAGCTCTGCTGCCCACTCTGCCACACCCGGGTGGGGGGCACTGCTGCACCTGGGGCTGCCCTGGCTCCCTGCCGTGCCAGGGGGCTGCCGTGGGCTGCAGCTGGCCCGGCACCCACCTGGGGGGGGCAGGTCGCACTTGATCCTGCGCAGCTCGGCCATGGAGAGCTGCAGCTGCTCGATGACGGCGTCGTCCTCGTAGTGCAGCGAGCCGGCGATGCGCTCCTGCAGGAACTCCCGCAGCTCCTCCAGGCTCATCCTCAGCAGGCGCTCTGGCAGCCACACACACAGGGGGCTGGGCTTGGGTGGGACCCTCGGGACCACCCAGTTCCACCCCCCTCCGTGCCCATCACTCGGTGCCCAGGTGGCTCCAGGCCCCATCCAGCCTGGCGGCTCCGGGGCGGCACAGCCTGAACCCTTCTGCCTCTCCCCCAGCTGCCTCCTGTGCCGCCTGAGCAACCCCCTCTGGACCCACCCAGCATGCAAGAGGAAGCTGGCAGGGCCAGGCAGGGCATGGGGTGCAGGGAAGGTGCTTCATGGCGCTGATCACCACGCAGCCCTCGCTAAAGCAGGAGACTAAACCCTGGGCGGCAGCTGAGCAGCGGCGGCCACGGAACCCCTGCTGAGCGGGATGCAGCTCGCGGGCTGCAGCTGGAAGTTCTCCCCAAAGCCTCTAGGAGGAGGAAAAGCTCCGTGAGACAGACCCCGAGCGGCAGACGGCAGCACTGCCGGCGGCCACCCGGCAGCCGCGGCTGCAGACCTGCTCCGGCCGGCGCAGCTCAGCCGCGGCAGGCAGGGAAGGGAGGCTGAGCCAGGGCAGGCACGCAGGCAGGGGGGCATGCAGGCAGGAACAGGGTACAGGCAGGGATTTGACCCATGCTAAGGATGCAGGCAGGGCTAGCATTCAGGTGGGAACAGGATACAGGCAGGGATTTGATCCACACCAGGAATGCAGGCAGGGGCGGGATGCAGGCAGGGGTGGGATGATCCATGCCAGGGATGCAGGCAGGCAGGGGATGCAGGCAGGCAAGGACACATGATCCATGCCAGGGATGCAGGCAGGCAGGGGATGCCAGGCCAGGAATGCAGGCAGGAACAGAGTACAGGCATGGATTTGATCCACACCAGGGATGCAGGCAGGAACAGAGTACAGGCATGGATTTGATCCACACCAGGGATGCAGGCAGGAACAGAGTACAGGCAGGGATTTGATCCACACCAGGGATGCAGGCAGGAACAGAGTACAGGCAGGGATTTGATCCACACCAGGGATGCAGGCAGGAACAGAGTACAGGCAGGGATTTGATCCACACCAGGAATGCAGGTAGGGGTGGGATGCAGGCAGGGGTGGGATGCAGGCAAGGACACTGATCCATGCCAGGGATGCAGGCAGGCAGGGGATGCAGGCAGGAACAGGGTACAGGCAGGGATTTGATCCACACCAGGGATGCAGACAGGGGTGGGATGCAGGCAAGGGTGGGATGCAGGCAGGGGTGGGATGCAGGCAAGGGTGGGATACAGGCAAGGGTGGGATGCAGGCAGGGCTGCACATCCCCAGCAGCCATTTCTCAGGGAGGAGAGCTGATTTCCCAGCCAGGCTGAGCCATCCCTGCCATCAGCAGGACCCCAGGAGGTGCATCTCTGGGCAGCTGGAGGAGCAGGGAGGCTCTCTGCAGAAGCCACCAGCTGCAGCCCGGCACTGTCCCCAGCATGCAAGGGCAGCATCCCTGCTGAGGGGAGGGGTGGCAAAGCGAGGCTCAGGGCACCGGAGGGGCTGAGAGTCCCAAAGATCTCGAGGCAGATGCATGCCTGCCCCAAGCTCCTGCAGGGAAAGCAGGGCTGGGGCCGTCTGGCCCTGGGTTTATTTCTCCCTCTGCAGCCTGTTGAGCTCTAGAGCCTTGCCCAGGCAGCTGGGTGCCGCCTGCCCTGCCCCTGCAGCCTGCTGGCAGAGGCTGTGGGGTGCAGCATGCAGGAAGGGGCAGCTGGGAGTGAGGCAGGTGGCTCTGCTGGGTGCTGAGCATCCTCCAGCCCCTGCAGCATCTCATCTCCACCTTCACACCTCCCCCCTTGCACCTCATGGGGCCAAATTTCTCCTAGGGAGGCTCTGACTGGGCACAAGAGGAATCTTTCCCCCCCAGGGATCGCAGAGTTGTTTGGCTTGGGAGGGACCTCCAAGGTCATCCAGTCCAACCTTCAACCCAGCACCACCAGGTCACCACCACTAACCCATGGCCCTCAGCACCACATCTCTGCAACCCCCCAGGGCTGAGGCCTCCAGCACAGCCCTGGGCAGCCTGGGCCAGGCCTTGCCTGAGAGGTTTGCTAACACCCAACCCTCCCCTGGAGCAGCCTGAGGCCAGCTCCCCTCCTCCTGTTGGCAGGAGCCGTTAGAGGGCCATTAGGTCTCCCCTGCTCCTTTCCTCCACTGCTCAGGGCAGGGGTGGACCCCCCAGCGCTGGGGCAGCTCGAAGGGGCAGCTGGAGGTGGTGCTGGGCAGCCCTCCCAGGCTCTTCTCTTGGACTAGAGGACTCCTGGAGTCCCTTCCAAGCTGGCAAGCCACGGTCCCGGGAGCACTAGCATGAGTCTGCTGGCTTTGGGGCCAGCAGAGGGCTCCAGCAGAGGGCTCCCAGCAGGCTGTGGGGGTGGGCAGCCCAGCAGCCCCCAGGAGCTTACTCTTGTGCAGTTTGAGGATGGTGTAGGCCATGGCAGTCAGCACTCGCTCCCCTTCCAGGATGTAGATGTCCCAGAGGCGCAGGGTGAGGGTGAAGGGGGTCTGATCCAAACACAAACAGCAGCTGGTTAGCAGGGGCAGGCACGGGGGGGGCATCCCGACCCCCCCGGGCAGGGCAGGGCAGGCACTGGCTGGGCAGGACTCAGCCATTCCTCTGAGCCTTCGTGCTGCTGACTTCAAGCTAAGAGCCTTGGGGGGCCAGGCCAGGACCTGGAGCCTGGCTGTGGGTGAAGGGAAGGAGAAGCCTCCCACAGCAGCAGATGGATTCCCTGGCCCTGGAGGGAGCATCATCACCTTTCACCCTGTGCACACACAAACCCACTCCATCCAAACTGCTCCCAGAGGGGAAGGGCTCTGCAGGGAGGGCTGAAGGTCCAGCAGTGCTTCACTGAGCACTAGAAACCCTTCCCTTGGTGTCCAGGATCAGAGTGGGTTGGGCTGGAAGGGAGCTCAAAGCTCAGCCAGCTCCAGCCCCCTGCCCTGGGCAGGGACACCTCCCACCAGCACAGGCTGCTCAGGGCCTCATCCAGCCTGGCCCTGAACACCTCCAGGCAGCAGGCAGCCACAGCCTCCCTGGGCAGCCTGTGCCAGAGTCTCCCCAGCCTCACTGCCAACAATTTCTTCCCAGCAGCCTTCTGCACATGCAGCCAAGGTGAGCAGAGGCTGCAGAACCTCCCCTGCAGGGCCAGGCTGGGAGAGCTGGGGCTGTGCAGCCTGCAGAAGAGAAGGCTCCAGAGAAGGCTCCAGGGAGACCCCAGAGCAGCCTTGCAGTGCCTGAAGGGCTCCAGGAGAGCTGGGGAGGGACTCTGGACAAGGGCTGGGAGTGCCAGGAAGAGGAACAATGGCTTTGAGCTGGGAGAGAGGAGATGGAGAGTGGAGAGGAGGAAGAAATTGTTGGCAGTGAGGCTGGGGAGGCTCTGGCCCAGGCTGCCCAGGGAGGCTGTGGGCAAGCTGTTGTGAAAGTCTTGGCTCAGGACCGGCCAAGGACTTGCCCCCTGCTTTGCTGTGTCTCCAGTGCCCATCCCTGCAGCTGCTGCAGTGCTGTCTGCTCAGGTCTGTGCCTGCAGCTCTTTCCCAGAGCCAGAGGCAGGTGAGTTGCCTTTGCAGCAGGGCCAGTGGGCAGGAGGAGGATCCCTGCTGGCTTGGCAGCTCAGACTGCTGCCACTGAGCCACCTCTCCAGGAGCAGCTGTGGTGAGGCAGCAGGACCGGCACCTTGGCAGCTTTGGCTTCTACCTCCTTAACTGCACTGCTGGGTGAGCACAGGCCCCAGGTCCCCCCTCCTGCCACCCTGGGAGCTCTCCACAGAAGGAAGCCAGCAGGTGAGGCAGAGCAGCCCAGGCCCAGGGCGTCCTCACCCTGTCGATGAAGCACTGCAGGAACCACTTGGTGGTGTAAATCCCCGTGGTCATCTGCTCCTTGTCCTAGGAGACAGCAGAGGAGAGACAGGAGGGTCAGCAGGCTGCTGGCTGCAGGGCAAGCAGCTCACAGGGCTTCAGGGGAGGTTGGTTGGTTGCTGCTGGGGGTCTGGGTGCAGGATCTGTCTCCCCACAAAGCCCCTCTATAAATACCAAGCTTGAAGGCCTTGCCCCAAGACATGAACTGACCACAAGCCTTGATGTGGCCAGACCCCAGCCACAGCTCTGCAGGGGGACTGCTAGGAGAAGATTTTCTGGCCCCAGCCCACAGCCAGGGCCAGGCTGGGGCAGGGATCACAGAGCCCCAGCAACAGTCAGCTGGGAACAGAGCCTCAGCAGCACCAGCTCCAACCCAGATCCCTGCTCTGCAAGGCTCAGCCCCAAACCACAGCCCCAAGCACCACAGCCCAACCCCCTGCAACACCTCCAGGCCTGGGGACTCCAGCACCTCCCTGGGCAGCACATCCCAGCCCCTGACCACTCTGCATGGGGAACATTTCTTCCTGCTCTCCAGCCTGAACCTCCCCAGGGGCAGCCTGAGGCCATTCCCTCTTGTCCTGCCCCTCATCACCTGGGAGGAGAGACCAGCAGCAGCCTCTCCACAGCCTCCTCTCAGGCAGCTGTAGACACCAATGAGGCCTCCCTCAGCCTCCTCTGTTTCACTCTAACCATCCCCAGCTCCTGCAGTCTCTCCTCACCAGATTTATTCCCCAGGCCCTTCCCAGCTCCCTTGCCCTGCTCTGCCCTGGCTCCAGCCCCTCCACAGCTCTCTGGCACCGAGGAGCCCAACGCCAGGCACAGCACTCGAGGTGAGTCCTCCCCAGAGCTGAGTCCCAGGGCACAATCCCCTCCCTGCTCCTCTGGACACAGCACTGCTGAGCCCAGCCAGGAGGCCTTTGGCTTTCTTGGCCCCCTGGGCACACTGCTGGCTCCTGTTCAGCTGCTGGGCCAGCAGCACCCCCAGGTCCCTTCCTGCCAGCAGCTTTCAGCCACACTGCCCCAGGCCTGCAGCCTCGCTCGGGGTTGTTGTGCCCCAAGGGCAGGACCTGGCACTTGGCCTGGTTGAAGCTCCTCCTGGTACCCTTGGCCATGGATCCAATCCATCCAAGTGCCTCTGCAGAGCCTCCCTGCCCTGGTGCAGATCAACACTCAGCACCTAACTTGGTGTCATCTGCAGACAGATGTGAAACAGAAGTGGTCCCAGCAGTGAGCTGGAAGGAGCAGTGAGCTGGTCACAAGGAACACCTCTTGGGACCAGCAACCAGCTGCACAGAGCTCCATTGAGCTCTTTTGTGTCCCTTCAGCCAGGCAGGGCTGTATCCAGTGGAGTCTGTGCTCATCCAAGCCATCAGCAGCCAGATGGCCATGAGAATTCTGTGGGAGATGATGCCAGGGGCTGGAAGGGAGCTCTGGAGAGCTTCCAGTCCAAGCCCTGCCAGAGCAGGAGCAGAGGATCCAGCACAGGGCACACAGAACACCTCCAGACAGGGCTGGAAAGGCTCCAGAGCAGGAGACTCCACAACCTCTCTGGGCAGCCTGCTCCAGGCCTCTGGGAGCCTCACAGTGCAGAAGTTCCTCCTCATGCTGGAACCTCCTGTGCTGCAGTTCATAGCCATAACATGAAAGCCCCTGGGAAGGCCAGGCCTGCACTCCTCACAGGCTGGTCTTGCTCTTACCATCTCCTTCCCTTGTGAGCCTCTGGGGGCCCCCACAAACTGTCAACCCCAAGTATTACAGGATCAGAGAACCACAGAAGTGTTGAGGCTGGAAGAGACCTTTGAGCTCCTCCAGCCCAGCCACTGCCACCCCTGCTGCTGAGCCCCTGGGCCACAGCCCTCAGCACCACATCCATCAGGCTCTGAAACACCTCCAGGGATGGGACTGCAGCACCTCCCTGGGCAGCCTGGGCCAGAGCCTCAGAGCCCTTGCTGGGAGGAAATTGTTGCCGACATCCAGGCTACACCTCCCCTGGCACAGCCTGAGGCTGTTTCTTCTTGTCCTGCCACTTGTTGCCATGTGCCCCACAGGTACCTCCAGACCTGCCCAGCCAGGACAGCTTTGCCAGCACCAGCTCGTGTGCACGGCATGGCTGCAGCTGGAGCAGGATGTCCTGAGAGGCTGAGGAGAGCTCTTCAACAGCTCACTGCATCCCCCGGCCTCTCACTTCTCCACCCCTGCCTGGTGCCCAGGGCATGGCCACAGAAAGCTCCATGGGATGAATGCCCAGCTCTGGCCTTTGCTTGTGCTTGGCACCTGCAAGCAGGGGGGCTTCGGCAGCCAGGAGGCTCAGGCAGCCTTCCCAGAGTACTTCCCACACTCTCTGTGGCTCTAAGGAGAGCCCTGACTCTGCTTCTCTGGCCAGGGCTGGCTGGGCTGCAGCTGCTGCAGAGGGGGCAGTTAAGAGCAGCCCGGCCTGGAGCTGGGCCACCAAGAACCTGTGCAGCAGGAGGGAGGTGCAGGGGCAGGGCCACCGAACAGCCCAGCAGGTGCAAGGGGAAGAGAACAGGGAGCAGCTGCTGGGGAACGCTCCCCTGGGCCGTAGGCTGCAGCTGCCGCGTCCTGCAGCCGCTCCTGCAGCCACCCAGCGGGTTTGTGCCACCTGCCAGCTGGAGGTGCCCGAGCAGGCAGCAGAGCTCTTCAGTGCCTCACCTGGGGCTAGCAGGGGCTGAGCTCAGGCTGCAGACAGCGCAGGGGCAGCCGCTGGGCTCCTCGGCGGGGGGCAGAGCCCGGCCCCAGCTGCTGCAGGCCCTGGGGAGGCCTCCAGCTTGCAGCAGTCCTGACACTGCTGGGCCTACAATGGCTTGGGAGGGAAAGGACCTGCCAGGCTCACCCAGGGCAGCCCCCTGCAGCCCCCAGGGACAGCCCCAACCCCAGCAGGCTGCTCCCAGCCCCACACACCCTGCCCTGCACTGCTGCCAGCCAGGGGGCAGCTCCCAGCTCTCTGGGCAGCCTGGGCCAGGCTCTCCCCACCCTCAGCACCAAACATTTCTCCTTCTCTCCACTCTCCGGCTCCCTCTTGCAGTTCAAACCATCCCCCTTGGCCTGGCCCCACAGGCCCTGCTCCAGACTCTGTCCCCAGCTCTCTGCTCAGCCCTTGCAGCACTGCAAGGCCACCAGAAGGTCTCCTGCAGCCTTCTCCCCTGCAGGCTGCCCAAGGCCAACTCTCTCAGCCTGGCTCCCAGCAGAGGGCTTCCAGCCCTGCCAGCACTGCTGTGGCCTCCTCTGGCCCTGCTGCAGCGGCTCCCTGGCTGTGCTGAGGGCTCCAGAGCCACCCCAGTGCTGCAGGGGAGGTCTGAGCAGGATCCCCTCCCTGCCCCTGATGCCCACACTGCTGGGCTCAGCCCAGGGCATGGCTCATGTGGCTGAAGCAGTCCTGCATGGTAAGACACTCAGTGCTGCATCTCCTGGCAGAACATCCCCCTGGCTGCCCTGGCAGGGAGGTGATTCTCCCCCTCTGCTCAGCCCTGGGGAGACCCCACCTGGAGTACTGCCTCCAGGTCTGGAGCCCCTACGACAAGAGGGATCTGGAGGTGCTGGAAGGTGTCCAGAGCAGGGCCAGGAGGAGGAGCAGAGGGCTGGAGCAGCTCTCCTGTGAGCACAGACTGAAGGAGTTGGGGCTGTTCAGGCTGGAGAAGAGAAGGCTCCCAGGTGACCTCATTGTGGCCTTCCAGGATCTGCAGGGGGCTCCAGGAAGGCTGGGGAGGGACTGCTCAGGATCTCAGGCAGTGGTAGGACTAGGGGGAATGGACTGAAGCTGGAGGTGGGGAGATTGAGGCTGGAGGTGAGGAGGAAGTTCTTCCCCAGGAGAGTGGTGAAGCCCTGGAATGGGTTGTGCAGGGAGGTGGTTGAGGCCCCGTCCCTGGAGGTGTTTAAGGCCAGGCTGGATGAGGCTGTGGCCAGGCTGATCTAGTGTGGGGTGTCCCTGCCCATGGCAGGGGGGTTGGAACTGGCTGATCCTTGGGGTCCCTTCCAACCCTGACTGATGCTGTGATACTGTGATACTGTGGAAGGGGAGGTCAGCATGGGCAGAGCTGGCCAAGAGGTACCAGGTGCTTCTTCAGCTTGGGGAACAGCTTGCTGAGGATCTGCTCATGGTGGGCCTGGAATCTCTGCAGCTTTGGGAAGCCAGGGATGAAAAATCCTAGGTGAGAGAAAGTGAGAGACATGAGGACCAAGCAGCAGAGCTGTGGAGCAGCCCCAGGCAGCCTGGGCTCCAGACACTCCTCCCTGCCTTGCCTGCTGCTGTTGGCTGGACCACAGCTCACCCAGCTCCTGCACTGCCCACCCCTCAGCCCATCCCCTGCCTGGGTGACAGCACCCTCAGCACTGCCTCTAGCTGCTCCTTCTCACCCAGCTCCACGGAGCACCACCTCTCCCTTGCCCACCACCTGCCCAGGCCCTCTCTGGCCACACGTCAGTGCTTGCCCAGGCCCAGAGAGAAGCTGGAGGAGCTGGCAGAGCACGAGCTGCCAGGCACAGGACTGCCTGCAGTCAGCAAGCCACAGGGCTTGGTGCTCTGCTCAGGAGGGTCCTCTGTGCACCAGGCACTGCTGAGCAGGAGCAAGGGGCAGGGATCTGCAGTGTGCCTGGAGCAGCGGCGGAGTGGAACTCCAGCTGCAGGAAGGGGCAAGGGCAGGCAGCTGGTGGCATGCCCAGGGCACAGCATTGCAGGATGCCTTGGGACCTGCTTCTGGGAGACTTCTCAATCACCTGGAACCTTGAGGCACTGGCTGGCCCAGGGGATGCAGAGGGAAGGCAGCACCTCCCTGGAGCTGCTCCTCACTGAGCACCACAGCCCAGGGCTGGCAAACCACAATCTCCTCTGCTGGGCTCTGCCTCAGCCCCATGGGTGACCTCAGCCCCCACCCCTCTCAGCGGTGCTGGCTGGACCACAGCCTCAAAGACTGCAGCTGGTGGGAAGGGAGCCTCCAGGGGCATCCTGTGCCACCCCCTGGCATGGGCAGCAGGGACCCCTCCAGCCAGAGCAGGCTGCCCAGGGACACAGCCAGGCTGAGCCTGAATGGCTCCAGGCATGGAGCCTCAACCACCTCCCTGGGCAGCCTGTGCCAGTGTCTCCCCAGCCTCCCTCTGCACAACTTCCTCCTGGTGTCCAACCTGACTCTGCCCTGCTCCAGTTCCAGACCCTTGCCCCTTGGCCTAGCCCCACAGCCCCTCCTGAGCAGTCCCTCCCCAGCTGCCTGCAGCTCCCCTGCAGGTATTGCACTGCAGCTCTGAGGGCTCCCTGCAGCCTTCTCCTCTCCAGGCTGCACAGCCCCAGCTGTGCCCACAGCAGAGGTTCTCCAGCCCTCTGCTCACTGACTACACCTTACCCACCTCAAAGAACTCTGTGAGCAGCAGCAGTGCTGCAGTGCCCAAGCTGCAGAACCTCCCCTGCCCCCTGCAGAGCTCCCTGCCCAGCCCCTGCTGCCCCTGCCCGTCCCCTGCCCTCCCCGCGGGTACCGTGCATGGCGTGCCGCTGGTTGGTGAGCAGCTGTGCCAGGGCCCAGAAGGCATCCTCCTCGTTGAGGTACATCAGCAGGATGGCTGCAATCTGGCTCATGCCTTGGCAGTAGCTCACCTCCTGCAAGCACCAAGCGCCCAGAGCTGTGCCACCCCCAGGGCTGCCCTGCTCACAGCCAGGGGGTCTGCAGCAGCTGTCCGAGCACCGACTCGGAGGGGTTGGAGGGGAAGGAACCTTTCAGGCTCACCCAGTGCAGCCCCCAGGGACAGCCCCAACCCCAGCAGGCTGCTCCCAGCCCCACACACCCTGCCCTGCACTGCTGCCAGCCAGGGGGCAGCTCCCAGCTCTCTGGGCAGCCTGGGCCAGGCTCTCCCCACCCTCAGCACCAAACAGTTCTCCTTCTCTCCACTCTCCAGCTCCCTCTTGCAGTTCAAACCATCCCCCCTTGGCCTGGCCCCACAGGCCCTGCTCCAGACTCTCCCCAGCTCTCTGCTCAGCCCTTGCAGCACTGCAAGGCCACCAGAAGGTCTCCTGCAGCCTTCTGCAGACTGAACAGCCCCAGGGGCCACGGCCACAGGAACCCCTCCAGCCAGGGGGACTCCACCACCCCCCTGGGCAGCCTCTGCCAGGCCCTGACCACTCTGGCACCAAAGACATTTTGCCTCCTCTCCAACCTCAGCCTCCCCTGGCACAACTCCAGGCCAGTTCCTCTCCTTCTGTCCCCTGAGCCTGGGGAGCAGAGCCCAACCCCCAACTGCCTGCAGCCTCCTCTCGGGGAGCTGCAGAGAGCAATGAGGTCTCCCTCAGGCTCCTCTGCTCCAGGCTGAACCCCCCAGCTCCCTCAGCTGCTCCTCCCCAGCCCTGCTCTCCAGACCCTTCCCCAGCTCTGGTGCCCTCCTCTGGCCCTGCCCCAGCCTCTTGCTGCCCTTCCCCAGGAGCTGCTGTGCAATCCTCTGCTCCTTGCCGTGCCCAGGCCACATCAGCAGGAGACAAAAGGCGCAGGGGAGGCAGCAGCTGTGCAGAGCCTTCTGCTGCCCCCGGGCTGCGGCTGCGCCGGGACACCGCGGGGGCACTGCCACCGGTGCCCCGGGGCCGCGTGGCACCCAGACTGCGGCGGGGCCGGGCGGGGGGCCGCGGGCAGCCCCAGGCAGGGGCCGTGCTCACTACTCACCGTGTTGTACACGGAGTAAGCGGTCAGGACGTGGAAGAGAGCCTGCTGCCTGCGGAGGAAGCACCGAGCCCCTGAGCACCCCGCCGGGCCCGCCCCCAGCCTCCAGAGCCCCGCAGCACCGGGCATGGCACCTCTGCCAGCCCCACCCCTGGCACCTCTGCCAGCCCCACCCGCAGCACCTCTGCCAGCCCCACCCGCGGCTCCTCTGCCAGCCCCACCCCTGGCACCTCTGCCAGCCCCACCCGCGGCACCTCTGCCAGCCCCACCCGCGGCTCCTCTGCCAGCCCCACCCCTGGCACCTCTGCCAGCCCCACCCGCGGCACCTCTGCCAGCCCCACCCCTGGCACCTCTGCCAGTCCTGCCCACAGCTCCTCTGCCAGTCCCACCCGCGGCACCTCTGCCAGCCCCACCCGCGGCTCCTCTGCCAGCCCCACCCCTGGCACCTCTGCCAGCCCCACCCGCGGCACCTCTGCCAGCCCCACCCGCGGCTCCTCTGCCAGGCCCACCCCTGGCACCTCTGCCAGCCCCACCCGCGGCTCCTCTGCCAGCCCCACCCGCGGCACCTCTGCCAGCCCCACCCCTGGCACCTCTGCCAGTCCTGCCCACAGCTCCTCTGCCAGTCCCACCCGGGGCACCTCTGCCAGGCCCACCCGTGGCTCCTCTGCCAGTCCTGCCCCCGTCCCTGGAGCCCCTCCCCTGTCCCTGGAGCCCCCTCCCCTGTCTCTGGTCCCTACAACCCTATCCCTGGATCCCCCACCCCTGTCCCTGGAGCCCCCACCCCAGTCCCTGGAGCCCCCTCCTCTGTCTCTGGTCCCTACAACCCAATCCCTGGATCCCCCACCCCTGTCCCTGGAGCCCCCTCCTCTGTCTCTGGTCCCTACAACCCTATCCCTGGAGCCCCCACCCACGCCTCTGGAGGCCCCACCCCTGTCCCTGGAGCCCCCATCACAGTCCCTGGAGCCACAGAGCTGTCCCTATGCCACAGCGCCCTCTGCCTGCAGCGCCCCCTGCCTGCAGCGCTGTCCCTGCGCCGCAGCGCCCCCTGCCTGCAGCACCCCCTGTTCACAGCGCCCCCCGCCCGCAGCGGCCCCCGCCCGCAGCGCCCCCTGCCTGCAGCGCTGTCCCTGTGCCGCAGCGCCCCCTGCCCACAGCGCCCCCTGCCCGCAGCGCTGTCCCTGTGCCGCAGCGCCCCTGCCCGCAGCGCCCCCTGCCCACAGCGCCCCCTGCCCGCAGCGCCCCCTGCCCGCAGCGCTGTCCCTGTGCCGCAGCACCCCCTGCCCGCAGCGCTGTCCCTGTGCCGCAGCGCCCCCTGCCCGCAGCGCCCCCTGCCCGCAGCGCTGTCCCTGTGCCGCAGCGCCCCCTGCCCGCAGCGCCCCCTGCCCGCAGCGCTGTCCCTGTGCCGCAGCGCCCCCTGCCCGCAGCGCCCCTGCCCGCAGCGCCCCCTGCCCGCAGCGCTGTCCCTGTGCCGCAGCACCCCCTGCCCGCAGCGCCCCTGCCCGCAGCGCCCCCTGCCCGCAGCGCTGTCCCTGTGCCGCAGCGCCCCCTGCCCGCAGCGCCCCTGCCCGCAGCGCCCCTGCCCGCAGCGCCCCCTGCCCGCAGCGCTGTCCCTGCCCGCAGCGCCCCCTGCCCGCAGCGCCCCTGCCCGCAGCGCCCCTGCCCGCAGCGCTGTCCCTGTGCCGCAGCGCCCCCTGCCCGCAGCACCCCCTGCCCGCAGCGCCCCTGCCCGCAGCGCCCCCTGCCCGCAGCGCTGTCCCTGTGCCGCAGCGCCCCCTGCCCGCAGCGCCCCCTGCCCGCAGCGCCCCTGCCCGCAGCGCCCCCTGCCCGCAGCGCCCCCTGCCGGCTCACTTGACGCCGTAGCGCTCCCGGAACATGATGTGGTTGCGGAAGGTTCTGTTCACGTCCAGGTCGATCTGTTTGATCTCCGAGGAGAGGCTCTTGGCCTGCTCCTTCATTTGCTGAGGGGAGGAGGAGCAGACACGGGCAGGAGTCAGGCCCAGCCCACAGCCAGGAGGTCTCCAGTAGCTGGTGGCTGCAAGGGCTGGCTGGAGGTCATCACAACCCCAGGGGGTGCTGGAAGCCTCCTGCCTGGAGGTGTTTGCAGCCAGGCTGGAGGTGGCTGTGAGCAACCTGCTGTGGGGTGAGGTGTCCCTGCCCATGTCAGGGGGTTGGAGCTGGCTGAGCCTTGAGGTCCCTTCCAGCCCTGACAGTTCTGTGATTCTAAGGGGAAGGGACACTGCCCTGCTAGCCCCCAGCCAGCCCCCAACTAGCCCCCAGCCAGCCCCCCAGCCAGCCCTCAGCCAGTCCCCACCCTACCCCCAGCCAGTCCCCAAACAGTCCCCAACTAGTCCCCAGCCAGCCCCCAGCCAGCCCTCAGCCAGTCCCCAGCCTACCCCCAGCTAGTCCCCAGCCAGTCCCCAACCAGCCCCCAGCCAGTCCCCAGCCAGTCCCCAGCCAGTCCCCAGCCAGCCCCCAGCCAGTCCCCAACCAGTCCCCAGCCTACCCCCAGCTAGTCCCCAACCAGTCCCCAGCCAGTCCCCAGCCAGTCCCCAGCCAGCCCCCAGCCAGTCCCCAACCAGTCCCCAGCCTACCCCCAGCCAGTCCCCAAACAGTCCCCAACTAGTCCCCAGCCAGCCCCCAGCCAGCCCTCAGCCAGTCCCCAACTAGTCCCCAGCCAGCCCCCAGCCAGCCCTCAGCCAGTCCCCAGCCTACCCCCAGCCAGTCCCCAACTAGTCCCCAGCCAGCCCTAGCCAGTCCCCAGCCTACCCCCAGCCAGTCCCCAACTAGTCCCCAGCCAGCCCCCAGCCAGCCCCCAGCCAGCCCCCAGCCAGCCCTCAGCCAGTCCCCAGCCTACCCCCAGCCAGTCCCCAGCCAGCCCCCAGCCAGTCCCCAGCCAGCCCCCAGCCAGCCCTCAGCCAGTCCCCAGCCTACCCCCAGCCAGTCCCCAGCCAGCCCCCAGCCAGTCCCCAGCCAGCCCCCAGCCAGCCCTCAGCCAGTCCCCAGCCTACCCCCAGCCAGACCCCAGCCAGCCCCCAGCCAGCCATCAGCCAGTCCCCAGCCAGTCCCCAACTAGTCCCCAGCCAGCCCCCAGCCAGCCCTCAGCCAGTCCCCAGCCTACCCCCAGCCAGCCCCCAGCCAGTCCCCAGCCAGTCCCCAACCAGGCCCCAGCCAGTCCCCAGCCAGTCCCCAGCCAGCCCCCAGCCAGTCCCCAACCATCCCCCAACCATCCCCCAGCCAGTCCCCAACCATCCCCCAGCCAGCCCCCAGCCAGTCCCCAGCCAGCCCCCAGCCAGTCCCCAACCATCCCCCAACCAGCCCCCAGCCAGTCCCCAGCCAGTCCCCAGCCAGCCCCCAGCCAGTCCCCAACCATCCCCCAACCAGCCCCCAGCCAGTCCCCAGCCAGTCCCCAACCAATCCCCAACCATCCCCCAGCCAGTCCCCAGCCAGTCCCCAGCCAGTTCCCAACCATCCCCCAGCCAGTCCCCAACCATCCCCCAACCATCCCCCAGCCAGTCCCCAACCACCCCCAGCCAGCCCCCAGCCAGTCCCCAACCATCCCCCAGCCAGCCCCCAACCATCCCCCAACCAGCCCCCAGCCAGTCCCCAACCAGTCCCCAGCCAGTTCCCAACCAGGCCCCAGCCAGCCCCCAGCCAGTCCCCAACCAGCCCCCAGCCAGCCCCAGCCAGTCCCCAACCAGCCCCCAGCCAGTCCCCAGCCAGTTCCCAACCAGGCCCCAGCCATCCCCCAGCCAGTCCCCATCCAGCCCCCAGCCAGCCCCCAGCCAGTCCCCAGCCATCCCCCAGCCAGTCCCCAACCAGGCCCCAGCCAGCCCCCAGCCAGCCCCCAGCCAGCCCCCAGCCAGTCCCCAGCCATCCCCCAGCCAGTCCCCAACCAGGCCCCAGCCATCCCCCAGCCAGTCCCCAACCAGGCCCCAGCCAGCCCCCAGCCAGCCCCCAGCCAGTCCCCAGCCAGTCCCCACCCAGTCCCCAGCCAGCCCCCAGCCAGTCCCCAGCCAGTCCCCACCCAGTCCCCAGCCAGCCCCCAGCCAGTCCCCAGCCATCCCCAGCCAGTCCCCAGCCAGTCCCCAGCCAGCCCCCAGCCAGTCCCCAACCAGTCCCCAGCCAGCCCCCATCCAGTCCCCATCCAGTCCCCAACCAGTCCCCAGCCAGCCCCCAGCCAGTCCCCAGCCAGTCCCCAGCCAGTCCCCAACCATCCCCCAGCCAGTCCCCAACCATCCCCCATCCAGCCCCCAGCCAGCCCCCAGCCAGCCCCCAGCCAGTCCCCAGCCAGTCCCCAACCATCCCCCAGCCAGTCCCCAGCCAGTCCCCAACCAGTCCCCAACCATCCCCCATCCAGCCCCCAGCCAGCCCCCAGCCAGCCCCCAGCCAGTCCCCAGCCAGTCCCCAACCATCCCCCAGCCAGTCCCCAGCCAGTCCCCAACCAGTCCCCAACCATCCCCCAGCCAGTCCCCAGCCAGTCCCCAACCATCCCCCAGCCAGTCCCCAGCCAGTCCCCAGCCAGTCCCCAGCCAGTCCCCAGCCAGTCCCCAACCATCCCCCATCCAGCCCCCAGCCAGCCCCCAGCCAGCCCCCAGCCAGTCCCCAACCATCCCCCATCCAGTCCCCAGCCAGTCCCCAACCAGTCCCCAACCAGCCCCCATCCAGCCCACAGCCAGTCCCCAACCATCCCCCAGCCAGTCCCCAACCATCCCCCATCCAGCCCCCAGCCAGTCCCCAACCAGCCCCCATCCAGCCCCCAGCCAGTCCCCAACCAGTCCCCAGCCAGTCCCCAGCCAGTCCCCAGCCAGCCCCCAGCCAGTCCCCAACCAGTCCCCAGCCAGGCCCCATCCAGTCCCCAGCCAGTCCCCAGCCAGCCCCCAGCCAGTCCCCAGCCAGTCCCCAGCCAGTCCCCAACCAGTCCCCAGCCAGCCCCCAGCCAGTCCCCAGCCAGCCCCCAGCCAGCCCCCAGCCAGTCCCCAGCCAGCCCCCAGCCAGTCCCCAGCCAGTCCCCAGCCAGCCCCCAGCCAGTCCCCAGCCAGTCCCCAACCAGTCCCCATCCAGCCCCCAGTCCAGTCCCCAACCAGTCCCCATCCAGCCCCCCAGTCCCCAACCAGTCCCCATCCAGCCCCCAGCCAGTCCCCAGCCAGTCCCCAGCCATCCAGCCCCCAGCCAGTCCCCAGCCAGCCCCAGCCAGCCCCCAGCCAGTCCCCAGCCAGCCCCCAGCCAGCCCCCCAGCCAGCCAGTCCCCAACCAGCCCCCAGCCCCATCCAGCCCCCATCCAGCCCCCAGCCAGTCCCCATCCAGCCCCCCAGCCCCCAGCCAGTCCCCAACCAGCCCCCAGTCCCCATCCAGCCCCCATCCAGCCCCCAGCCAGCCCCCCAGCCTCCCCCATCCATCCCAGCCCCCAGCCAGTCCCCAGCCAGCCCCCAGCCAGCCCCCAGCCTCCCTCCATCCCAGGATCAGAGCCCCAGCAACAGTCAGCTGGGAACAGAGCCTCAGCAGCACCAGCTCCAACCCAGGACCCTGCTCTGCAAGGCTCAGCCCCAAACCACAGCCCCAAGCACCACAGCCCAACCCCCCTGCAACACCTCCAGGCCTGGGGACTCCAGCACCTCCCTGGGCAGCACATCCCAGCCCCTGACCACTCTGCATGGGGAACATTTCTTCCTGCTCTCCAGCCTGAACCTCCCCAGGGGCAGCCTGAGGCCATTCCCTCTTGTCCTGCCCCTCATCACCTGGGAGGAGAGACCAGGAGCAGCCTCTCCACAGCCTCCTCTCAGGCAGCTGTAGACACCAGTGAGGCCTCCCTCAGCCTCCTCTGTTTCACTCTAACCAGCCCCAGCTCCTGCAGTCCCTCCTCACCACATTTATTCCCCAGGCCCTTCCCAGCTCCCTTGCCCTGCTCTGCCCTGGCTCCAGCCCCTCCACAGCTCTCTGGCACCGAGGAGCCCAACGCCGGGCACAGCACTCGAGGTGAGTCCTCCCCAGAACTGAGTCCCAGGGCACAATCCCCTCCCTGCTCCTCTGGACACAGCACTGCTGAGCCCAGCCAGGAGGCCTTTGGCTTTCTTGGCCCCCTGGGCACACTGCTGGCTCCTGTTCAGCTGCTGGGCCAGCAGCACCCCCAGGTCCCTTCCTGCCAGCAGCTTTCAGCCACACTGCCCCAGGCCTGCAGCCTCGCTCGGGGTTGTTGTGCCCCAACACAGCTCAGAACCTAAAGCCTTCCAGTTCAGCTCCGCTCTGGCTCCTTCTGGTGTCTTTGTGGGAGCCACTCTGACTGCTCTGAAGTGTGGAGACCTCAGCTGGCACTCAAGGAACACTGTCTAAGCCCCACATGGAGGCACAGCCCCAGGCCTCCACCACGCCACAGGCTCAGACACAACCAAGTCCAAAGTGTGCAGAGGAGGCTTCCAGTGACCCTTCCCATGGGGAGCTGGCAGAGGAGCACTCTGAGCCTGCAGCAGTGCCAGCAGCTGCTCAGCTGGAGCTGCTGCCAGGACCTGAGGGGATCCTGCTGGAAGGCTGCAGAGAGACTTCTGCTGAGGGGGTCTGGAGCCAGGCCCAGGGGGAAGGGTTTGGAGCTGAGGCAGAGCAGGGTTAGAGTGGAGCTGAGGAAGAAGTTGTTGAGTGTGAGGCTGGGGAGACTCTGGCCCAGGCTGCCCAGGGAGGCTGTGGCTGCCTCCTGCCTGGAGGTGTTCAGGGCCAGGCTGGATGAGGCCCTGAGCAGCTGAGCCTGGCTGGGAGGGGTCCCTGGGCATGGCAGGGGGTGGAGCAGATGATCTCTGAGCTCCCCTCCACCCTGAGCCCTTCTGTGGTTCTGTGAACACCACTAAGCAGCACAGCCCCAGGCCCCCACAGCTCCAGAGGCTCAGTCACAGTGAAGTCCAAACTGCTACAGAGACTCTCTGCAGTGCCCTCCAACTCCTGCCCTTGCAGAACCACCCCAGGGTGAAGCGGTGCCCACCCCAAGAGCAGCCCTGGGCCACGGCCTTGGGCTGGTGGCAAGTCTCAGGAGCTGCCACAGAAGCTCAACTCAAAGCTAAGAGTCCTCAGCTCCCCCCATGCTGGCTCTCCACTGGGACACTGAAACACAGAACATTAGAGGCTGGAAGGGACCTTGGAGATCATCCAGTCCGAGCCCCTGCCAGGGGAGCATCTCCCAGGGCAGGGCACACAGGAACACAGCCAGGGGGGTTGGAAGCTCTCCACCCCAGCAGACTCCACAACCTCTCTGGGCAGCCTGCTCCAGGCTCCAGCAGCCTCACAACAAACAACTTTCTCCTCCTGCTCAGCTCCAACCTCCTGCCTGACACTCTGTGCCCCTTGTGCTGTCCCTGGGCACCACTGGGCAGAGCCTGGCCCCAGCCTCTTGCCCCCCACAGCTCCTTCAGCTCTTGCTGAGCATTGCTCAGCTGCCCTCTGGGGCTGCTCTGCTGCAGGCTCTCAGCCCCAGGGCTCTCAGCCTTTGCTGCTGTCAGAGCTGCTCCAGGCGCCTCAGCATCCTCACACCCTCCCCTGGACTCTCTCCAGCAGTTCCCTGTCCCTCTGCAACTGGGGAGCCCAGGACTGGACCCAGTGCCCCAGATGCAGCCTCAGCAGGGCAAAGCAGAACCCCTCATGCAAGGCCTGCAGTGAGCCTCTCCTGGAGGCCATTAGGGGACAGCTAATTACTGGCAGCAGATGCACCAGAGAAGAGGCAGCTTAAGAAGAGCTTGTAGAGGGCTGGCAGCCAGCAAAGCCTCTTAGCCCTAAAGCTGCTGCTTAGTGCAGACCCTCTGCAGCAAACAGCAAACTCCTGGGGACTTTCCCTTGCTTGGACTGCTTCCAGCACCCTGCTTGGAGGGAGGGAGCAGGGCAAGGATCTGCTTGCTGGGATTGCTTCGGACCTCTGCTGATTGCCCAAGCCCCTGGCAGCTCCACTGGAGTGAGGATGATGAGGGTTAGCATCATCCTGCTTAGCAGGCAGGGATTGCACAAACACCTGCTGGCAGCAGCACTGCACCTCCTGCCCCAAACCAGAACTGCCTCCCCAGTGCCACAGCCTGGGCTGCATCCAGGGCAGCGTGGCCAGAGCTGGGGAGAGGATCCTGCCCCTCTGCCCTGCTCTGGGGAGACCTCACCGGCAGGGCTGGGGCCAGCTCTGGGCCCCCAGCACAAGAGGGACCTGCAGCTGCTGGAGAGGCTCCAGAGGAGGCCACCAAGGTGATCAGAGGCTGCAGAACCTCCTCTGTGAGGACAAGCTGGGAGAGCTGGGGCTGTGCAGCCTGGAGAAGAGAAGGCTCCAGGCAGACCTCAGAGCAGCCTTGCAGTGCCTGAAGGGCTCCAGGAGAGCTGGGGAGGGACTCTGGACAGGGGCTGGGAGTGCCAGGCTGAGGGACAATGGCTTTGAGCTGGGAGAGAGGAGACTGAGAGTGGAGAGGAGGAAGAAATTGTTGAGAGTGAGGCTGGGGAGACTCTGGCACAGGCTGCCCAGGGAGGCTGTGGCTGCCTCCTGCCTGGAGGTGTTCAGGACCAGGCTGGATGAGGCCCTGAGCAGCCTGTGCTGGTGGGAGGTGTCCCTGCCCGTGGCAGGGGCTGGAGCTGGCTGAGCTCTGAGCTCCCTTCCAACCCAACCCTGCTGTGACTCCATGACCATGGCCATTCCCCAGGGCTGGGCTGCAGCAGCCAGTGGCTGTCAGACTCCTGTAAAACCCATCCAAAGGGCTGGCTCCTGACCCCAGGGACTCACTAATGCAGTGCCTGAGTGTTGATGGTGGCTGAGCAAGGTCACCCCTGAGCGAGGCCATCCCTGAGCGAGGCCATCCCTGAGCGAGGCCATCCCTGAGCGAGGCCACCCCTGACCCCTGCGAGGCCATCCCTGAGCGAGGTCACCCCTGAGCGAGGCCATCCCTGAGCGAGGCCATCCCTGAGCGAGGCCATCCCTGAGCGAGGCCACCCCTGAGCGAGGCCATCCCTGAGCGAGGCCACCCCGAGGCCATGAGCGAGGCCATCCCTGAGCGAGGCCATCCCTGAGCGAGGCCATCCCTGAGGGAGGCCATCCCTGAGCGAGGCCACCCCTGAGGAGGCCATCCCTGAGCGAGGCCATCCCTGAGCGAGGCCATCCCTGAGCGAGCCATCCCTGAGCGAGGCCACCCCTGAGCGAGGCCATCCCTGAGCCCATCCCTGAGCGAGGCCATCCCTGAGGGAGGCCATCCCTGAGCGAGGCCACCCCTGAGCCCACCCCTGAGCGAGGCCATCCCTGAGCGAGGCCACCCCTGAGCGAGGCCATCCCTGAGCGAGGCCACCCCTGAGCGAGGCCACCCCTGAGCGAGGCCATCCCTGAGCGAGGTCACCCCTGAGCGAGGCCATCCCTGAGCGAGGCCATCCCTGAGCGAGGCCATCCCTGAGCGAGGCCATCCCTGAGCGAGGCCACCCCTGAGCGAGGCCACCCCTGAGCGAGGCCATCCCTGAGCGAGGCCACCCCTGAGCGAGGCCATCCCTGAGCGAGGCCATCCCTGAGGGAGGCCATCCCTGAGCGAGGCCACCCCTGAGCGAGGCCATCCCTGAGCGAGGCCACCCCTGAGCGAGGCCATCCCTGAGCGAGGCCACCCCTGAGCGAGGCCACCCCTGAGCGAGGCCATCCCTGAGCGAGGCCATCCCTGAGCGAGGTCACCCCTGAGCCCAACCCTGAGCGAGGCCACCCCTGAGCGAGGCCATCCCTGAGCGAGGCCACCCCTGAGCGAGGCCATCCCTGAGCGAGGCCATCCCTGAGCGAGGCCAACCCTGAGCGAGGCCATCCCTGAGCGAGGCCAACCCTGAGCGAGGCCAACCCTGAGCGAGGCCATCCCTGAGCGAGGCCACCCCTGAGCGAGGTCATCCCTGAGCGAGGCCACCCCTGAGCGAGGTCACCCCTGAGCGAGGCCATCCCTGAGCGAGGCCACCCCTGAGCGAGGTCACCCCTGAGCGAGGCCATCCCTGAGCGAGGCCACCCCTGAGCGAGGCCATCCCTGAGCGAGGCCATCCCTGAGCGAGGTCACCCCTGAGCGAGGTCACCCCTGAGCGAGGCCATCCCTGAGCGAGGTCATCCCTGAGCGAGGCCACCCCTGAGCGAGGCCATCCCTGAGCGAGGCCATCCCTGAGCGAGGTCACCCCTGAGCGAGGTCAGGCCACCCCTGAGCGAGGCCCCTGAGCGAGGTCATCCCTGAGCGAGGCCATCCCTGAGCGAGGCCAACCCTGAGCGAGGCCATCCCTGAGCGAGGCCAACCCTCACAACCTGAGCGAGGCCATCCCTGAGCGAGGCCACCCCTGAGCGAGGTCATCCCTGATCCCTGAGCGAGGCCACCCCTGAGCGAGGCCACCCCTGAGCGAGGTCACCCTGAGGTCACCCCTGAGCGAGGCCATCCCTGAGCGAGGCCACCCCTGAGCGAGGTCCACCCCCCTGAGCGAGGCCATCCCTGAGCCCACCCCTGAGCGAGGCCACCCCTGAGCGAGGCCCCTGACCCACCCCTGAGCGAGGCCACCCCTGAGCGAGGCCACCCCTGAGCGAGGCCATCCCTGAGCGAGGCCAACCCTGAGCGAGGCCACCCCTGAGCGAGGTCATCCCTGAGCGAGGCCACCCCTGAGCGAGGCCATCCCTGAGCGAGGCCACCCCTGAGCGAGGCCATCCCTGAGCGAGGTCACCCCTGAGCGAGGCCATCCCTGAGCGAGGCCATCCCTGAGCGAGGCCACCCCTGAGCGAGGCCATCCCTGAGCGAGGCCAACCCTGAGCGAGGCCACCCCTGAGCGAGGCCATCCCTGAGCGAGGCCACCCCTGAGCGAGGCCATCCCTGAGCGAGGCCACCCCTGAGCGAGGCCAACCCTGAGCGAGGCCATCCCTGAGCGAGGCCATCCCTGAGCGAGGCCACCCCTGAGCGAGGCCAACCCTGAGCGAGGCCATCCCTGAGCGAGGCCAACCCTGAGCGAGGCCATCCCTGAGCGAGGCCATCCCTGAGCGAGGCCACCCCTGAGCGAGGCCATCCCTGAGCGAGGCCATCCCTGAGCGAGGCCAACCCTGAGCGAGGCCAACCCTGGCGAGGCCATCCCTGAGCGAGGCCACCCCTGAGCGAGGCCAACCCTGAGCGAGGCCATCCCTGAGCGAGGCCACCCCTGAGCGAGGCCATCCCTGAGCGAGGCCAACCCTGAGCGAGGCCACCCCTGAGCGAGTCCATCCCTGAGCGAGGCCATCCCTGAGCGAGGCCATCCCTGAGCGAGGCCAACCCTGAGCGAGGCCACCCCTGAGCGAGGCCAACCCTGAGCGAGGTCATCCCTGAGCGAGGCCATCCCTGAGCGAGGTCACCCCTGAGCGAGGCCACCCCTGAGCGAGGTCACCCCTGAGCGAGGCCATCCCTGAGCGAGGTCATCCCTGAGCGAGGCCACCCCTGAGCGAGGTCACCCCTGAGCGAGGCCACCCCTGAGCGAGGCCACCCCTGAGCGAGGTCACCCCTGAGCGAGGCCACCCCTGAGCGAGGCCATCCCTGAGCGAGGCCAACCCTGAGCGAGGCCACCCCTGAGCGAGGCCAACCCTGAGCGAGGCCATCCCTGAGCGAGGCCACCCCTGAGCGAGGTCACCCCTGAGCGAGGCCACCCCTGAGCGAGGTCACCCCTGAGGCCATCCCATCCCTGAGCGAGGCCATCCCACCCCCTGAGCAGGCCATCCCTGGCCCATCCCTGAGCAAGGCCAGTGAACAGCTGGAGGAGGCTGGAAGCCCCCAGCCCAGTGCAGAGGCGGAGGAGGAGCTGGCAGCTTTCACCTTTTCAGCCCCCACTCATTTTGAGCCTCTTTCCTTCCCAGAGGTCACAGCAGTTCCCGGCCAGGGCCAGAGCCCCCTCCCGGGCCCGCCGGGGGCACCTCGGCTCCCCCAGCGAGGGCTCCGTGCAGCGTGCCCCAGCCCACCCCCAGCCCACCCCCAGCCCACCTCCGGCCCTGCCTCCCCGCAGGTGGGCACGGAGCCTCCCGCAGCAGCCCGGGCCCAGGCCGCCCGCGCCCCCAGCCCACCTCCCGCGCCCGGGCAGCGCCTACCTCGTACTTCCCTTCGTTCTCCTTCTTCATCCTCTCCACGTCCAGCAGCAGAGCCCAGACCTGGCCCCGCACCTGCAGCGGGATCCCCTTGTAGACGCGGCGGCACATCTGCGGGACACGGGCACGCTGCTGCCAGGCACAGCTCAGGCTGCCAGGCACACTGCTGCCAGGGACACTGCTGCCAGGCACAGCTCAGGTTGGCAGGCACACTGCTGCCAGGCAGACTGCTGCCAGGCACAGCTCAGGTTGGCAGGCACACTGCTGCCAGGCAGACTGCTGCCAGGCACACTGCTGCCAGGGCATGCTGCTGCCAGGCACACTGCTGCCAGGCACAGCTCAGGTTGGCAGGCACACTGCTGCCAGGCACAGCTCAGGCTGCCAGGCACACTGCTGCCAGGCACAGCTCAGGCTGCCAGGCACACTGCTGCCAGGCACAGCTCAGGCTGCCAGGCACAGCTCAGGTTGGCAGGCACACTGCTGCCAGGCACACTGCTGCCAGGCACACTGCTGCCAGGCGCACTGCTGCCAGGGACACTGCTGCCAGGCACAGCTCAGGCTGCCAGGCACACTGCTGCCAGGGACACTGCTGCCAGGCACAGCTCAGGTTGGCAGGCACACTGCTGCCAGGCAGACTGCTGCCAGGCACACTGCTGCCAGGGCATGCTGCTGCCAGGCACACTGCTGCCAGGCACAGCTCAGGTTGGCAGGCACACTGCTGCCAGGCACAGCTCAGGCTGCCAGGCACACTGCTGCCAGGCACAGCTCAGGCTGCCAGGCACACTGCTGCCAGGCACAGCTCAGGCTGCCAGGCACAGCTCAGGTTGGCAGGCACACTGCTGCCAGGCACACTGCTGCCAGGCACACTGCTGCCAGGCGCACTGCTGCCAGGGACACTGCTGCCAGGCACAGCTCAGGCTGCCAGGCACACTGCTGCCAGGGCACACTGCTGCCAGGCACAGCTCAGGCTGCCAGGCACACTGCTGCCAGGCACACTGCTGCCAGGGACACTGCTGCCAGGCACAGCTCAGGCTGCCAGGCACACTGCTGCCAGGGCACACTGCTGCCAGGCACACTGCTGCCAGGGACACTGCTGCCAGGGCACACTGCTGCCAGGCACAGCTCAGGCTGCCAGGCACACTGCTGCCAGGGCATGCTGCTGCCAGGCACAGCTCAGGCTGCCAGGCACACTGCTGCCAGGCACACTGCTACCAGGGCATGCTGCTGCCAGGGCACACTGCTGCCAGGCACACTGCTGCCAGGGACACTGCTGCCAGGGCACACTGCTGCCAGGCACAGCTCAGGCTGCCAGGCACACTGCTGCCAGGGCATGCTGCTGCCAGGCACAGCTCAGGCTGCCAGGCACACTGCTGCCAGGCACACTGCTACCAGGGCATGCTGCTGCCAGGGCACACTGCTGCCAGGCACACTGCTGCCAGGCACACTGCTGCCAGGGCATGCTGCTGCCAGGCACAGCTCAGGCTGCCAGGCACACTGCTGCCAGGCACACTGCTACCAGGGCATGCTGCTGCCAGGGCACACTGCTGCCAGGCACACTGCTGCCAGGCACAGCTCAGGCTGCCAGGCACACTGCTGCCAGGGCATGCTGCTGCCAGGCACACTGCTGCCAGGCACACTGCTGCCAGGCACAGCTCAGGCTGCCAGGCACAGCTCAGGCTGCCAGGCACACTGCTGCCAGGCACAGCTCAGGCTGCCAGGCACACTGCTGCCAGGGCATGCTGCTGCCAGGCACACTGCTGCCAGGCACACTGCTGCCAGGCACACTGCTGCCAGGGCATGCTGCTGCCAGGGCATGCTGCTGCCAGGCACACTGCTGCCAGGCACAGCTCAGGCTGCCAGGCAGACTGCTGCCAGGCACACTGCTGCCAGGGCATGCTGCTGCCAGGCACACTGCTGCCAGGCACAGCTCAGGTTGGCAGGCACACTGCTGCCAGGCACAGCTCAGGCTGCCAGGCACACTGCTGCCAGGCACAGCTCAGGCTGCCAGGCACAGCTCAGGTTGGCAGGCACACTGCTGCCAGGCACAGCTCAGGTTGGCAGGCACACTGCTGCCAGGCACAGCTCAGGTTGGCAGGCACACTGCTGCCAGGGCATGCTGCTGCCAGGCACACTGCTGCCAGGCGCACTGCTGCCAGGGACACTGCTGCCAGGCACAGCTCAGGCTGCCAGGCACACTGCTGCCAGGGCACACTGCTGCCAGGCACAGCTCAGGCTGCCAGGCACACTGCTGCCAGGCACACTGCTGCCAGGGACACTGCTGCCAGGCACAGCTCAGGCTGCCAGGCACACTGCTGCCAGGGCACACTGCTGCCAGGCACACTGCTGCCAGGGACACTGCTGCCAGGGCACACTGCTGCCAGGCACAGCTCAGGCTGCCAGGCACACTGCTGCCAGGCACAGCTCAGGCTGCCAGGCACACTGCTGCCAGGCACACTGCTACCAGGGCATGCTGCTGCCAGGGCACACTGCTGCCAGGCACACTGCTGCCAGGCACAGCTCAGGCTGCCAGGCACACTGCTGCCAGGCACACTGCTGCCAGGGACACTGCTGCCAGGGACACTGCTGCCAGGGCACACTGCTGCCAGGCACAGCTCAGGCTGCCAGGCACACTGCTGCCAGGGCATGCTGCTGCCAGGCACAGCTCAGGCTGCCAGGCACACTGCTGCCAGGCACACTGCTACCAGGGCATGCTGCTGCCAGGGCACACTGCTGCCAGGCACACTGCTGCCAGGCACAGCTCAGGCTGCCAGGCACACTGCTGCCAGGCACACTGCTGCCAGGGACACTGCTGCCAGGCACAGCTCAGGCTGCCAGGCACACTGCTGCCAGGGCACACTGCTGCCAGGCACACTGCTGCCAGGGACACTGCTGCCAGGGCACACTGCTGCCAGGCACAGCTCAGGCTGCCAGGCACACTGCTGCCAGGGCATGCTGCTGCCAGGCACAGCTCAGGCTGCCAGGCACACTGCTGCCAGGCACACTGCTACCAGGGCATGCTGCTGCCAGGGCACACTGCTGCCAGGCACACTGCTGCCAGGCACAGCTCAGGCTGCCAGGCACACTGCTGCCAGGCACACTGCTGCCAGGGACACTGCTGCCAGGGACACTGCTGCCAGGGCACACTGCTGCCAGGCACAGCTCAGGCTGCCAGGCACACTGCTGCCAGGGCATGCTGCTGCCAGGCACAGCTCAGGCTGCCAGGCACACTGCTGCCAGGCACACTGCTACCAGGGCATGCTGCTGCCAGGGCACACTGCTGCCAGGCACACTGCTGCCAGGCACAGCTCAGGCTGCCAGGCACACTGCTGCCAGGCACAGCTCAGGCTGCCAGGCACAGCTCAGGTTGCCAGGCACACTGCTGCCAGGCACAGCTCAGGCTGCCAGGCACACTGCTGCCAGGCACAGCTCAGGCTGCCAGGCACACTGCTGCCAGGCACACTGCTGCCAGGGCATGCTGCTGCCAGGGCATGCTGCTGCCAGGCACACTGCTGCCAGGCACAGCTCAGGCTGCCAGGCACACTGCTGCCAGGCACAGCTCAGGCTGCCAGGCACAGCTCAGGTTGCCAGGCACACTGCTGCCAGGCACAGCTCAGGCTGCCAGGCACACTGCTGCCAGGCACAGCTCAGGCTGCCAGGCACAGCTCAGGCTGCCAGGCACACTGCTGCCAGGCACACTGCTGCCAGGGCATGCTGCTGCCAGGGCATGCTGCTGCCAGGCACACTGCTGCCAGGCACAGCTCAGGCTGCCAGGCACACTGCTGCCAGGCACAGCTCAGGCTGCCAGGCACAGCTCAGGTTGCCAGGCACACTGCTGCCAGGCACACTGCTGCCAGGCACACTGCTGCCAGGCACACTGCTGCCAGGCACACAGCTCAGGCTGCCAGGCACACTGCTGCCAGGCACACTGCTGCCAGGCACACAGCTCAGGCTGCCAGGCACACTGCTGCTAGGGCACACTGCTGCCAGGCACACTGCTCCAGGCACACTGCAGCTGCTGCCCACCAGCCTCCCCCAGAGGCTGTGCTGCCCCCAGGGAGGGCAGGGCAGGCCGAGCTGGCTGCAGGCAAAGCTGCTGGAGGTCAGCCAGGAGCAGGGCAGCAGCAGCAGCAGCAGCAGAAGCAGCAGCAGCAGCAGCTGCAGAAGCAGCAGCAGCAGCAGCAGCAGAAGCAGCAGCAGCAGCAGCAGAAGCAGCAGCAGCAGAAGCAGCAGCAGCAGCAGCAGCAGAAGCAGCAGCAGCAGCAGCAGCAGCAGCAGCTGCAGCAGCAGCAGCAGCAGCAGCAGCAGCAGCAGCAGCAGCAGCAGCAGCAGCAGCAGCAGCAGCAGCAGCAGCAGCAGCAGCAGCAGCAGCAGCAGCAGCAGCAGCAGCAGCAGCAGCAGCAGCAGCAGAAGCAGCAGCAGCAGCAGCAGCAGCAGCAGCAGCAGCAGCAGCAGCAGCAGCAGCAGCAGCAGAAGCAGCAGCAGCAGCAGCAGCAGCAGCAGCAGCAGCAGGCCGGGCCAGGGGCTCCCTGCTGCGGAGCAGCTCCCTGGGGTGCTGGGGGAGCCGCTGCCCCGCGGGACAGCCCTGTGCCCTGCCGGCCGCGAGAGCCCCTGGGGGCCCGGGGTGCGTGAGGAAGAGTGTGGCCGGAGTGTGATCCTCCCCTCCTGCACTCTGCCCTGGGGAGGACCCCCTGGAGTCCTGTGTCCAGCTCTGAGCTCCCCAGCTCCAGAGGACTGTGACCTCAGCCCAGCTCCACGCAGATGCTCCCCTCAGCCAGCCCAGGCCCAGCAGCTCCCTGTGCCCCAGTGTGCCACTGCGTGGCCAGCAGCAGGGAGGAGGCAGAAAGGGACCGGAGGCACCAAAACCTGCAGAGCTGCTGGCTTTGGGCTTTGTGCTGCCAGCCAGAAGCCTTCAGGCTGTTGCTGGAAGCAGAGAGCAGAGGCACCCTGGGCTGTGCTAGGAAGAGTGTGGCCAGCAGGGCAAGGGAGGTTCTCCTGCCCCTCTGCTCTGCCCTGGAGAGGTCACCTCTGGAGCCCTGGGTCCTGTCCTGGGCTCCCCAGCTGCAGAGGGACAGGGAAGTGCTGGAGAGAGCCCAGGGCAGGCTGCAGAGCTGCTGAGGGGCCTGGAGCAGCTCTGGCAGCAGCAGAGGCTGAGAGCCCTGGGGCTGAGAGCCTGCAGCAGAGCAGCCCCAGAGGGCAGCTGAGCAATGCTCAGCAAGAGCTGAAGGAGCTGTGGGGGGCAAGAGGCTGGGGCCAGGCTCTGCCCAGTGGTGCCCAGGGACAGCACAAGGGGCACAGAGTGTCAGGCAGGAGGCTGGAGCTGAGCAGGAGGGGAAAGTTGTTTGGTGTGAGGCTGCTGGAGGCCTGGAGCAGGCTGCCCAGAGAGGTTGTGGAGTCTGCTGGGGTGGAGAGCTTCCAACCCCCCTGGGCACTGTGCCCCTGGGTGCCCTGCCCTGGGTGCCCTGCCCTGGGGTAGGGGGTTGGGCTGGATGCCTTCCAGAGGTCCCTTCCAAGCCCTCCCATCCTCTGCCTGACCATGGCCTCTGTGCTGGGAGCTTTGAGAGGGAGGTTGATCCTGTGGCAAATATGGAGCAGGTTTGGGACACTGTGCTCAGTCCCTGCACAGCACCTCCAGCCAGCAGTGACCAGCAGTGACCAGCAGTGACCAGCAGCACCTCCAGCCCAGCAGTGACCAGCAGTGACCAGCAGCACCTCCAGCCAGCAGTGACCAGCAGTGACCAGCAGTGACCAGCAGTGACCAGCAGTGACCAGCAGCACCTCCAGCCAGCAGTGACCAGCAGCACCTCCAGCCAGCAGTGACCAGCAGTGACCAGCAGCACCTCCAGCCAGCAGTGACCAGCAGTGACCAGCAGCACCTCCAGCCAGCAGTGACCAGCAGTGACCAGCAGCACCTCCAGCCAGCAGTGACCAGCAGTGACCAGCAGCACCTCCAGCCCAGCAGTGACCAGCAGTGACCAGCAGCACCTCCAGCCAGCAGTGACCAGCAGTGACCAGCAGTGACCAGCAGTGACCAGCAGCACCTCCAGCCCAGCAGTGACCAGCAGTGACCAGCAGCATCTCCAGCCAGCAGTGACCAGCAGTGACCAGCAGCACCTCCAGCCAGCAGTGACCAGCAGTGACCAGCAGTGACCAGCAGCACCTCCAGCCAGCAGTGACCAGCAGTGACCAGCAGTGACCAGCAGCACCTCCATCCACCTGGGAGTGCACTGCTGTCCATGCTGCCTGCAGTGCCTTGGGCTGCCTGGCAGCCTGCATGGCCCTGGGCCAAAGGCTCTCTTCCCCTCCCTGAGGACCAGTTTGCAAGAGACAGGAGGTGGTGACCCTGAGGGCTGTTTTCCCTTCTGAGGGGGAGCAGGAGGTGCCAGCCCCTGCTGGGGCTCACCCTGCTGTGGATGAGCTTCCCTCTCTGCCTTCAGCTTGCAGTGCTCATTTGCCTCTGCAGGACTCTCAGCTCTGAGGCTTGATCACAGAACACAGAACTAACCAGGTTGGAAAAGGCCTTTGAGCTCATCCAGTCCAACCTCTCCCCCAGCACCATCTGAGCAACTCAACCATGGCACCAAGGGCCTCATCCAGGCTCTGCCTGAACACCTCCAGGGGTGGGGACTCCACCACCTCCCCGGGCAGCACATCCCCAGGGCCAATCTCCCTTGCTGGGAAGAATGTCTTCCTCACACCCAGGCTGAACTTGCAGGTCTGAGGCAGTGGGAGGAGGCAGGTCCTTGGGTGGGTGCTTCAGGGTGGTGCCATCTCAGCATGCCTTGTGACTCCCCTGTTCCTGCCACTCTCCCACGTGGAGAAGATCAGCAGAGGGCAAAACAATGACTGCTGAGCCCCTGGGCAGCCTGCCCCAGCTGGAGCTGTCCCTGCTGCCTGCAGGGGTTGGATGAGAAGCCCTTGCAGGCTCCCTTCCAGCTCAAGGCAATCTGTGGCCCTGTGGGGCCCTTCCCACAGAGCTGAGCCTCCTCTCCTCCCCCAGCAGCGGCCAGCTGGGCATTCTGGATGGTGTCTGAAGTGCTGCAGACCACAGACTGCACTGGGCTGGGAGGGAGCCTGCAGGGGCATCCTGTGCCACCCCCTGCCATGGGCAGGGACCCCTCCAGCCAGAGCAGGCTGCCCAGGGACACAGCCAGGCTGAGCCTGAATGGCTCCAGGCATGGAGCCTCAGCCACCTCCCTGGGCAGCCTGTGCCAGTGTCTCCCCAGCCTCCCTCTGCACAGCTTCCTCCTGATGATCCTGAGGGGATCCTGCAGGAAGGCTGCAGAGAGCCTCTTGCTGAGGGGGTCTGGAGCCAGGCCAAGGGGGAAGGGTTTGGAGCTGAGGCAGAGCAGGGTTAGAGTGGAGCTGAGGAAGAAGTTCTGCAGTGTGAGGCTGGGAAGACCCTGGCCCAGGCTGCCCAGGGAGGCTGTGGAACAACCCTGGGGGTGCTCTAGGCCAGGCTGGATGAGGCCTTGAGCAGCTGAGCCTGGCTGGGAGGGGTCCCTGGGCATGGCAGGGGCTTGGGGCAGATGAGCTCTGGAGTCCCTTCCAGCCTGAGCCCCTGGGATTCCCTGAGCAAAGGGAAGGGTCCTGCCCCAGCGAGAGCTCTGCCCCAAAGCTGGCAGCCAAGGCTCTATCCCAGCGACCCAGAGCTGCTGCCTGCCGACACTCAGCTTCCACCCTGCCAGCCAAGGGGCAAAACCAAACTGCTGGGAACCTGCAGGCAGCTCTGAGGGCTGAGAGGGCAGCCAAGCAACCCCCTAGCCTCCAGCAGCACCACAGCAGGGGCTCAGCACCTCTGCTTCAGCCAGAACATCCCACAGCCAGCTGAGGGGCATGACTGTGGGGCCACCATCAGCCCCTTCAAACGCCACCCCTGCTCCTTTAAATGCCACTTCTGGTCCTTCAAATGCCACCCCTGGGCAGCAGCAGCCTTGGCAGCAGGCACCTCTGGGCAGCTGCCCCTGCTCCTGACCCCAGGCTGGGGTGCTGCACCTCCAGGTGAAGGACACAGCCTGACTCCATTCATTGTTTCTAAGCAGTTCTGTGCCCTGGAGGTCTTGGTGCCTCTCTCCAGCTCCTTGTCCTCACTGCTGCCCAGCTGCTGCGTGGCACAGCCCTTCCTGCCTGCACTGGCACAGGGCAGCAGGGGGTCAGGCTGGTCAGGACTGAAACCAAAGCTCCTTTCTCCTCCCTGGGGTCAGCAGACTGCTCCTTCCCGCCGGGGCCCAGCACTGCTTGCTGGGAGGCAGGAGAGGCACTTCCAGTGCCCCAGCAGAGGGACAATGCCCTCTCTGTGCCCCAGTGTCAATGGCGGCCTTTATTCCACTGCAGGAGCTCTGAGAGATTCTGGCTCCAAGAGCCTCCCAGCCCACTTGGCCACTCCAGCCCCTGGCCACCCAGCAGACCTGCTGGCATCAGCCTCTGCTGCTGAACACACCCAGGGGCTCTGGGAGAGGCTGAGGAGCTGGGGGTGTTCAGCCTGGAGAGGAGAAGGCTCCAGGCAGACCTCAGAGCAGCCTGCCAGGACCTGAAGGGGCTACAAGAAGGCTGCAGAGAGACTGTTCCCAAAGGCCTGCAGGGACAGGCCCAGGGGCAATGGCTTCAGAGCAGAGCAGAGCAGATGGAGATTGGATGTGAGGAACAAGCTCTGCCCCAGGAGGCTGCTGGAGCACTGCAGCAGGTTGCCCAGGGAGGTGGCTGAGGCTCCATCCCTGGAGCTATTCCAGGGGAGGCTGGAGAGGGCTCTGGGCAAGCTGCTCCAGGGGAGGATGTCCCTGCTGAGGGCAGGGCTTGGCCTGGCTGAGCTCTGGAGCTCCCTTCCAGCCCAGAGCACTATGCAAACCCCAGGACTGAGGTCACTCCTGCCCCACACAGCCCTGCCTGCCCCCCTGCCTGACCAGGGAAGCCCAGGGGTGCTCACACCACAGAAGCGTTGAGGCTGGAAGAGACCTTTGAGCTCCTCCAGCCCAGCCACTGCCCCAGAGCTCACCCTGACACCCCTGCTGCTGAGCCCCTGGGCCACAGCCCTCAGCACCACATCCATCAGGCTCTGAAACACCTCCAGGGATGGGACTGCAGCACCTCCCTGGGCAGCCTGTGCCAGAGTCTCCCCAGCCTCACTCTCAACGATTTCTTCCTCCTCTCCACTCTCAGTCTCCTCTCTCCCAGCTCAAAGCCATTGTCCCTCATCCTGGCACTCCCAGCCCTTGTCCAGAGTCCCTCCCCAGCTCTCCTGGAGCCCTTCAGGCACTGCAAGGCTGCTCTGAGGTCTGCCTGGAGCCTTCTCTTCTCCAGGCTGCACAGCCCCAGCTCTGCCAGCCTGGCCCCACAGGGGAGGGTCTGCAGCCTCTGATCACCTTGGTGGCCTCCTCTGGAGCCTCTCCAGCAGCTCCAGGTCCTTGTGCTGGGGCCAGAGCTGGAGGCAGTGCTGCAGGTGGGGCTCCAGCAGCTGCACCATGCCAGTCCCATCTCCCACAGCACTGCCAGGTGCTGGGGACACAGCAGCAGCCCTGCTGTCAGGGCAGGCCCCTGATGGGTGCTGAAACATCTCTGCCCATGCAGGCAGGGGGAAGCAGCAGTGCAGGCAGGGGAAGCAGCAGTGCAGGCAGGGGGAAGCAGCAGTGCAGGCAGGGGGAAGCAGCAGTGCAGGCAGCCCAGCACTGGCCTCTGCTGCCCTCAGAGCAGGAGCCTCTGCCTGCCCTGGGCACCCAGCAGCTCCAGGGGAAAGGTCTCAGCAGTGCAGACGAAGAGGGCAGGGCGGTGCTGCCCGGGGGTCTCTGGCTTCTCCAGCAGCCTTCTGAGAGCCTCACTGGCAGGCTGCCTCCCTCTGGCCCTGTGCCCTTCCTCCTCCTCCTCCTCCTCACCTTGTCACTGCTCCTGTACTTCCCCCACTTCTTCAGCATCTTCAGCCACTTGTCCACACGCTCAATCTCCTGCTGCTTGTGCTGGGCAAGGGGGAGAGCAGAGGATGGACAGTGAGGGGCCGCAGGAGATGTGTCCTGAAACCCACAACGCTTCGCTCCCGGCTGCGGCGAGGTGGGCTCGGGCTCCTCTCCCGGGGACAAGCGGCAGGGCAAGAGGAAACTGCCTCCGGTCGCCCCGGGGCAGGTTTAGGCTGGCCATGAGGAAGAGTTTCCCTCCCCAAAGGGCTGCCCAGGGCAGTGGTGCAGTCCCCATGCCTGGAGGGGTTTCGAAGCCATGCAGCTGTGGTGCTGGGGGCCGCGGGGCAGGGCTGGGCTCAGGGCACCTCCCAGCAGGGATGGGGACACCCCCCAGGCAGCTGCAGGCTGCTGCCTCCAGCTGGGCTCTGTGAGGCCCTCGAGGCACAGAGGCTGGGCACAGAGTTGGCCCCCAGGAGGGGGGCGACAAATCTCTCTGCAGCTTCAGCTGAGCTCACATCCCAGCAGGGCAGCAGCAGCAGGATGCCCTCCAGTGCCAGCTGGCAGGACCCTCACAGGATGTGCTACCAGCTCTGAGGAGACCTTCAGGTGGCCTTGGAGTGCTGCAAGGGCTGAGCTGGGGAGAGTCTGGAGCAGGGCCTGTGGGGCCAGGCCAAGGGGGGATGGTTTGAACTGCAAGAGGGAGCTGGAGAGTGGAGAGAAGGAGAACTGTTTGGTGCTGAGGGTGGGGAGAGCCTGGCCCAGGCTGCCCAGAGAGCTGGGAGCTGCCCCCTGGCTGGCAGCAGTGCAGGGCGGGCTGTGTGGGGCTGGGAGCAGCCTGCTGGGGTTGGGGCTGTCCCTGGGGGCTGCAGGGGGCTGCCCTGGGTGAGCCTGGCAGGTCCCTTCCAGCCCAAGGCAGTCCGGGGCTCCAGCCTAGCAAAGCAGAAGCTCCAAGAGCTGGGGCACCAGGCAGAGCTCCTCCCTGTGTGGGCAGCAGTGGCCAACAGGCTCTGAGGGGCAGCAGGGGGGCTGGCACTCACCTTCTCCTCCAGGGCAGTGCGGGTGGGAAGCTCCTGCTCGCTGCAAGGGCCAGGACAGCGGTTACAGGGCAGCGAGGGCAGGAGGGGGCAGGGGAGGGAGGAGGGGGCAGGAGGGGGCAGGAGGGGGCAGCAGGGGGGCAGGAGGGGCAGCAGAGGGGCAGGATGGGGCAGCAGGGGGCAGGAGGGGAAGCAGAGGGGCAGGAGGGGGCAGCAGAGGGGCAGGATGGGGCAGCAGGGGGCAGGACGGGAAGCAGAGGGGCAGGAGGGGGCAGCAGGGGGCAGGAGGGGAAGCAGAGGGGCAGGATGGGGCAGCAGGGGGCAGGAGGGGAAGCAGAGGGGCAGGAGGGGGCAGCAGAGGGGCAGGATGGGTCAGCAGGGGGCAGGAGGGGAAGCAGAGGGGCAGGAGGGGGCAGCAGGGGGCAGGAGGGGAAGCAGAGGGGCAGGAGGGGGCAGCAGGGGGCAGGAGGGGAAGCAGAGGGGCAGGAGGGGGCAGCAGGGGGCAGGAGGGGAAGCAGAGGGGCAGGAGGGGGCAGCAGGGGGCAGGAGGGGAAGCAGAGGGGCAGGAGGGGGCAGCAGAGGGGCAGGATGGGGCAGCAGGGGGCAGGAGGGGAAGCAGAGGGGCAGGAGGGGGCAGCAGGGGGCAGGAGGGGAAGCAGAGGGGCAGGAGGGGGCAGCAGGACTCACTGGAGGAAGCCGAAGCGGTCGGTGACTTTGTAGAGGGAGAAGTCAGCATCCTCCCAGGGGTCGATGTGAGCTCCCTGCTGCCGGCCCTGCGGGCACAGAGCGCTCAGCCCCAGCAGCCCCTGCCCCAGGGCCTGAGCCCCACAGCCCCACAGCCACCCCAGCAGCCCCTGCCCCAGGGCCTGAGCCCCACAGCCCCACAGCCACCCCAGCAGCCCCTGCCCCAGGGCCTGAGCCCCACAGCCCCACAGCCACCCCAGCAGCCCCTGCCCCAGGGCCTGAGCCCCACAGCCCCACAGCCACCCCGGGGACCACATCCCACACCGTGCCCTCATCCCACCCGGTGCCCTCATCCCACCCCGTGCCCTCATCCCACCCCGTGCCCTCATCCCACCCAGTGCCCTCATCCCACCCCGTGCCCTCATCCCACCCAGTGCCCTCATCCCACCCCGTGCCCTCATCCCACCCAGTGCCCTCATCCCACCCCGTGCCCTCATCCCACCCCGTGCCCTCATCCCACCCCGGTGCCCTCATCCCACCCCGTGCCCTCATCCCACCCCGTGCCCGCATCCCACCCCGGTGCCCTCATCCCACCCCGTGCCCTCATCCCACCCCGGTGCCCTCATCCCACCCCGTGCCCTCATCCCACCCCGTGCCCGCATCCCACCCAGTGCCCTCATCCCACCCCGTGCCCACATCCCACCCCGTGCCCTCATCCCACCCCGTGCCCTCATCCCACCCAGTGCCCTCATCCCACCCCGTGCCCACATCCCACCCCGTGCCCTCATCCCACCCCGGTGCCCTCATCCCACCCAGTGCCCGCATCCCACTCCGTGCCCACATCCCACCCCGGTGCCCTCATCCCACCCCGGTGCCCTCATCCCACCCAGTGCCCTCATCCCACCCAGTGCCCGCATCCCACCCCGTGCCCACATCCCACCCCGTGCCCTCATCCCACCCCGTGCCCTCATCCCACCCCGTGCCCTCATCCCACCCAGTGCCCTCATCCCAGCCCGTGCCCTCATCCCACCCCCGTGCCCTCATCCCACCCCGGTGCCCACATCCCACCCCGTGCCCTCATCCCACCCCGTGCCCTCATCCCACCCCGGTGCCTGCATCCCACCCCGGTGCCCTCATCCCACCCAGTGCCCTCATCCCACCCAGTGCCCGCATCCCACCCCGTGCCCACATCCCACCCCGTGCCCTCATCCCACCCCGTGCCCTCATCCCACCCCGGTGCCCTCATCCCACCCCGTGCCCTCATCCCAGCCCCGTGCCCTCATCCCACCCCGGTGCCCTCATCCCACCCCGTGCCCTCATCCCAGCCCGTGCCCTCATCCCACCCCGTGCCCTCATCCCAGCCCGTGCCCTCATCCCACTCCGTGCCCACATCCCACCCCGTGCCCTCATCCCAGCCCGTGCCCTCATCCCACCCCGTGCCCTCATCCCACCCCGTGCCCTCATCCCAGCCCGTGCCCTCATCCCACCCCGTGCCCTCATCCCACCCAGTGCCCTCATCCCACCCCGGTGCCTGCATCCCACCCCGGTGCCCGCATCCCACCCAGTGCCCTCATCCCACCCCGGTGCCCTCATCCCACCCCGGTGCCCATATCCCTCCTCAGTGCCCACATCCCATCTCCAGTGCCCACATCCCACCCCAGTGCCCACATCCCTCCCCAGTGCCCCCATGCCACCCCTGTGCCCACATCCCTCCCCATTGCCATCATCCCACCCCAGTGCCCACATCCCTCCCCAGTGCCCCATGCCACCCCAGTGCCCACATCCCCCCGTGCCCGCCTGCCCCCAGGCACACCGGAGGCCCAACGCGGCTGGCAGGAGCCCCCGGGCAGGGGGAGGAGCAGGCAGCCGCCGAGCCCAGCCAGCAGCCCCGGCCTGGCCCTGCCACAGCCTGAGCAGCGCTGGGGGGCTGGAGCCCTGCGGGGGAAGGCTGCCTGGAAGGCCTCCAGCCGCCAGGAGGAGGAGGGAGAAGCCTGGGGGCGGGGGGGGGCTGTGCAGCAGCAGCAGGCAAAGCCTGGGGGCAGGAGGGCTGCTGGGGGCAGGAGGGGTGCTGGGAGCAGGGCTGCTGGGGGCAGGAGGGGTGCTGGGGGCAGGAGGGGTGCTGGGGGCAGGGCTGCTGGGGGCAGGGCTGCTGGGGGCAGGGGTGCTGGGGGCAGGAGGGGTGCTGGGGGCAGGGCTGCTGGGGGCAGGAGGGGTGCTGGGAGCAGGGCTGCTGGGGGGTGCAGGAGGGGTGCTGGGGGCAGGAGGGGTGCTGGGAGCAGGGCTGCTGGGGCAGGGGGGTGCTGGGGGCAGGGCTGCTGGGGGCAGGAGGTGCTGGGAGGGGCTGCTGGGGGCAGGGCTGCTGGGGGCAGGAGGGGTGCTGGGGGCAGGGCTGCTGGGGGCAGGAGGGGTGCTGGGTGCTGGGGGCAGGAGGGCTGGGGCAGGGGTGCTGGGGGCAGGAGGGCTGCTGGGGGCAGGAGGGGTGCTGGGGGCAGGAGGGGTGCTGGGGGCAGGGGTGCTGGGGGCAGGAGGGGTGCTGGGGGCAGGGCTGCTGGGGGCAGGAGGGGTGCTGGGAGCAGGGCTGCTGGGGGCAGGAGGGGTGCTGGGAGCAGGGCTGCTGGGGGCAGGAGGGGTGCTGGGGGCAGGGCTGCTGGGGGCAGGAGGGCTGCTGGGGCAGGAGGGCTGCTGGGAGCAGGAGGGCTGGGAGCTGGGCTGCTGGGGGCAGGAGGGCTGCTGGGGGCAGGAGGGGTGCTGGGGGCAGGAGGGCTGCTGGGGGCAGGAGGGGTGCTGGGAGCAGGGCTGCTGGGGGCAGGAGGGCTGCTGGGGGCAGGAGGTGCTGGGAGCAGGGCTGCTGGGGGCAGGAGGGGTGCTGGGGGCAGGAGGGGTGCTGGGAGCAGGGCTGCTGGGGGCAGGAGGGGTGCTGGGGCAGGAGGGGTGCTGGGGCAGGGGTGCTGGGGGCAGGAGGGGTGCTGGGGGCAGGGGTGCTGGGGGCAGGAGGGGTGCTGGGGGCAGGGCTGCTGGGGGCAGGAGGGGTGCTGGGGGCAGGAGGGGTGCTGGGAGCAGGGCTGCTGGGGGCAGGAGGGGTGCTGGGGGCAGGAGGGGTGCTGGGGGCAGGGCTGCTGGGGGGAAGGAGGGGTGCTGGGAGCAGGGCTGCTGGGGGCAGGAGGGGTGCTGGGGGCAGGAGGGGTGCTGGGAGCAGGGCTGCTGGGGGCAGGAGGGGTGCTGGGGGCAGGGGTGCTGGGGGCAGGAGGGCTGCTGGGGGCAGGAGGGGTGCTGGGAGCAGGAGGGGTGCTGGGAGCAGGGCTGCTGGGGGCAGGAGGGGTGCTGGGGGCAGGAGGGGTGCTGGGAGCAGGGCTGCTGGGGGCAGGAGGGGTGCTGGGGGCAGGGGTGCTGGGGGCAGGAGGGGTGCTGGGGGCAGGGCTGCTGGGGGCAGGGCTGCAGGAGGGGTGCTGGGGGCAGGGGTGCTGGGGGCAGGGGTGCTGGGGGCAGGGCAGGAGGGGTGCTGGGAGCAGGGCTGGGGGGCAGGAGGGTGCTGGGGGCAGGAGGGGTGCTGGGAGCAGGGCTGGGGGCAGGAGGGGTGCTGGGGGCAGGGGTGCTGGGGGCAGGAGGGCTGCTGGGGGCAGGAGGGGTGCTGGGAGCAGGGCTGCTGGGGGCAGGAGGGCTGCTGGGGGCAGGAGGGGTGCTGGGGGCAGGGGTGCTGGGGGCAGGAGGGGTGCTGGGGGCAGGGCTGCTGGGGGCAGGAGGGTGCTGGGGGCAGGAGGGGGTGCTGGGGGCAGGGGTGCTGGGGGCAGGAGGGGTGCTGGGAGCAGGGCTGGGGGCAGGAGGGGTGCTGGGGGCAGGAGGGGTGCTGGGAGCAGGGCTGCTGGGGGCAGGAGGGGTGCTGGGAGCAGGGCTGCTGGGGGCAGGAGGGGTGCTGGGGGCAGGAGGGGTGCTGGGAGCAGGGCTGCTGGGGGCAGGAGGGGTGCTGGGAGCAGGGCTGCTGGGGGCAGGAGGGGTGCTGGGGGCAGGAGGGGTGCTGGGGAGCAGGGCTGCTGGGGGCAGGAGGGGTGCTGGGGGCAGGGCTGCTGGGGGCAGGAGGGGTGCTGGGGGCAGGGCTGCTGGGGGCAGGAGGGGTGCTGGGGGCAGGGCTGCTGGGGGCAGGAGGGGTGCTGGGGGCAGGGCTGCTGGGGGCAGGAGGGGTGCTAGGAGCAGGGCTGCTGGGGGCAGGAGGGTGCTGGGGGCAGGGCTGCTGGGGGCAGGAGGGGTGCTGGGGGCAGGGGTGCTGGGGGCAGGAGGGCTGCTGGGGGCAGGAGGGGTGCTGGGGGCAGGAGGGGTGCTGGGGGCAGGGGTGCTGGGGGCAGGAGGGGTGCTGGGGGCAGGGGTGCTGGGGGCAGGAGGGGTGCTGGGGGCAGGGCTGCTGGGGGCAGGAGGGGTGCTGGGAGCAGGGCTGCTGGGGGCAGGAGGGGTGCTGGGGGCAGGGGTGCTGGGGGCAGGAGGGCTGCTGGGGGCAGGAGGGGTGCTGGGAGCAGGGCTGCTGGGGGCAGGAGGGCTGCTGGGGGCAGGAGGGGTGCTGGGGGCAGGGGTGCTGGGGGCAGGAGGGGTGCTGGGGGCAGGGCTGCTGGGGGCAGGAGGGGTGCTGGGGGCAGGAGGGGTGCTGGGGGCAGGGGTGCTGGGGGCAGGAGGGGTGCTGGGGAGCAGGGCTGCTGGGGGCAGGAGGGTGCTGGGGGCAGGAGGGGTGCTGGGGAGCAGGGCTGCTGGGGGCAGGAGGGTGCTGGGAGCAGGGCTGCTGGGGCAGGAGGGGTGCTGGGGGCAGGAGGGGTGCTGGGAGCAGGGCTGCTGGGGGCAGGAGGGGTGCTGGGAGCAGGGCTGCTGGGGGCAGGAGGGGTGCTGGGGGCAGGAGGGGTGCTGGGAGCAGGGCTGCTGGGGGCAGGAGGGTGCTGGGGGCAGGGCTGCTGGGGGCAGGAGGGGTGCTGGGGGCAGGGCTGCTGGGGGCAGGAGGGGTGCTGGGGGCAGGGCTGCTGGGGGCAGGAGGGGTGCTGGGGGCAGGGCTGCTGGGGGCAGGAGGGGTGCTAGGAGCAGGGCTGCTGGGGGCAGGAGGGGTGCTGGGGGCAGGGCTGCTGGGGGCAGGAGGGGTGCTGGGGGCAGGGGTGCTGGGGGCAGGAGGGCTGCTGGGGGCAGGAGGGGTGCTGGGGGCAGGAGGGGTGCTGGGGGCAGGGGTGCTGGGGGCAGGAGGGGTGCTGGGGGCAGGGGTGCTGGGGGCAGGAGGGGTGCTGGGGGCAGGGCTGCTGGGGGCAGGAGGGGTGCTGGGAGCAGGGCTGCTGGGGGCAGGAGGGGTGCTGGGGGCAGGGGTGCTGGGGGCAGGAGGGCTGCTGGGGGCAGGAGGGGTGCTGGGAGCAGGGCTGCTGGGGGCAGGAGGGCTGCTGGGGGCAGGAGGGGTGCTGGGAGCAGGGCTGCTGGGGGCAGGAGGGTGCTGGGGGCAGGAGGGGTGCTGGGAGCAGGGCTGCTGGGGGCAGGAGGGGTGCTGGGGGCAGGAGGGGTGCTGGGGGCAGGGGTGCTGGGGGCAGGAGGGGTGCTGGGGGCAGGGGTGCTGGGGGCAGGAGGGGTGCTGGTGGGCTGGGGGGCAGGAGGGGTGCTGGGGGCAGGAGGGGTGCTGGGAGCAGGGCTGCTGGGGGCAGGAGGGGTGCTGGGGGCAGGAGGGGTGCTGGGGGCAGGGCTGCTGGGGGAAGGAGGGGTGCTGGGAGCAGGGCTGCTGGGGGCAGGAGGGGTGCTGGGGGCAGGAGGGGTGCTGGGAGCAGGGCTGCTGGGGGCAGGAGGGGTGCTGGGGGCAGGGGTGCTGGGGGCAGGAGGGCTGCTGGGGGCAGGAGGGGTGCTGGGAGCAGGAGGGGTGCTGGGAGCAGGGCTGCTGGGGGCAGGAGGGGTGCTGGGGGCAGGAGGGGTGCTGGGAGCAGGGCTGCTGGGGGCAGGAGGGGTGCTGGGGGCAGGGGTGCTGGGGGCAGGGGGTGCTGGGGGCAGGGCTGCTGGGGGCAGGGCTGCTGGGGGCAGGAGGGGTGCTGGGGGCAGGGGTGCTGGGGGCAGGGGTGCTGGGGGCAGGGCTGCTGGGGGCAGGAGGGGTGCTGGGGGCAGGGCTGCTGGGGGAAGGAGGGGTGCTGGGAGCAGGGCTGCTGGGGGCAGGGGGTGCTGGGGTGGGGTGCTGGGGGCAGGAGGGCTGCTGGGGGCAGGAGGGGTGCTGGGAGCAGGGCTGCTGGGGGCAGGAGGGCTGCTGGGGGCAGGAGGGGTGCTGGGGGCAGGGGTGCTGGGGGCAGGAGGGGTGCTGGGGGCAGGGCTGCTGGGGGCAGGAGGGCTGCTGGGGGCAGGGCTGCTGGGGGCAGGAGGGGTGCTGGGGGCAGGGCTGCTGGGGGCAGGAGGGGTGCTGGGGGCAGGAGGGGTGCTGGGGGCAGGGCTGCTGGGGGCAGGGCTGCTGGGGGCAGGAGGGGTGCTGGGGGCAGGGCTGCTGGGGGCAGGGGTGCTGGGGGCAGGAGGGGTGCTGGGGGCAGGGGTGCTGGGGGCAGGAGGGGTGCTGGGGGCAGGGCTGCTGGGGGCAGGAGGGGTGCTGGGGGCAGGGGTGCTGGGGGCAGGAGGGGTGCTGGGGGCAGGGGTGCTGGGGGCAGGAGGGGTGCTGGGGGCAGGGCTGCTGGGGGCAGGAGGGGTGCTGGGGGCAGGAGGGGTGCTGGGGGCAGGAGGGGTGCTGGGGGCAGGAGGGGTGCTGGGGGCAGGGCTGCTGGGGGCAGGGCTGCTGGGGGCAGGAGGGGTGCTGGGGGCAGGGCTGCTGGGGGCAGGAGGGGTGCTGGGGGCAGGAGGGGTGCTGGGGGCAGGAGGGGTGCTGGGGGCAGGGCTGCTGGGGGCAGGGCTGCTGGGGGCAGGAGGGGTGCTGGGGGCAGGGCTGCTGGGGGCAGGAGGGGTGCTGGGGGCAGGAGGGGTGCTGGGGGCAGGGGTGCTGGGGGCAGGAGGGGTGCTGGGGGCAGGGCTGCTGGGGGCAGGAGGGGTGCTGGGGGCAGGGCTGCTGGGGGCAGGAGGGGTGCTGGGGGCAGGGCTGCAGGGAGCTGAAGGCTCTCACTCCAGGCAGGGCTGAGGGGCTCGGGCTGAGGCCGCTCTGGGGGCAGGCAGCAGCTCGGTACCTTCTCATACTTGGCCACAATCTCCTCTTTCTCCTGGGCTATTAAGGCCTCGATGTCCTTCCTCATGTCAGAAGCTCTGGGGCAAGGGAAGGAGCGGAGCAGAGGGGCAGAGGAGGTGAGGAGAGCTGCGGGCAGCACAGGCACATCTGCCAACACGACCCTGCGCTGAGCCTCAGCCTCCAGCCAGGGCCAGGCTGGGGCAGGGATCACAGAGCCCCAGCAACAGTCAGCTGGGAACAGAGCCTCAGCAGCACCAGCTCCAACCCAGATCCCTGCTCTGCAAGGCTCAGCCCCAAACCACAGCCCCAAGCACCACAGCCCAACCCCCCTGCAACACCTCCAGGCCTGGGGACTCCAGCACCTCCCTGGGCAGCACATCCCAGCCCCTGACCACTCTGCATGGGGAACATTTCTTCCTGCTCTCCAGCCTGAACCTCCCCAGGGGCAGCCTGAGGCCATTCCCTCTTGTCCTGCCCCTCATCACCTGGGAGGAGAGACCAGGAGCAGCCTCTCCACAGCCTCCTCTCAGGCAGCTGTAGACACCAGTGAGGCCTCCCTCAGCCTCCTCTGTTTCACTCTAACCATCCCCAGCTCCTGCAGTCTCTCCTCACCACATTTATTCCCCAGGCCCTTCCCAGCTCCCTTGCCCTGCTCTGCCCTGGCTCCAGCCCCTCCACAGCTCTCTGGCACCGAGGAGCCCAACGCCGGGCACAGCACTGCAGGTGTGGCCAGGCCCCAGCAGGAGCGGGCAGGGAGCCGGGCTGCCCAGGGAGGGCTTGCAGCCCCCTGCCCTCTGCAGCTGGGCACAGCTGGGCAGAGCTGGGCTGGCAAGGGGCCTGCTGAGAACCACCACAGCCTCAGCATCCTTCCCCCACACTCGCGTTCTGCACGCCCCAGCCTGGCGCGGGCTGCCCGCAGGGCACTGCACCCTCCTTCCCGGGAGCTCCAGGCCTGCCGGGCTGTGCTCCCTGCTCTGTGGCAGGCCTTGGACTCCCTGGTCTGCAGAGGTCCCTTCCAACCCCTTCCCTCCGGCGGTTTGCTTCTGAAAGCCGAACAACTCCAACACTGCAGCCCAAAAGCCTCCTGCAAGGAGCCCTCTGGAGCACCTGGGCTCCCCCTGGCCCAGCAGACCCTGAGGAGTCCCCCAAGGGACCCAGAGCGTCCTGAGAGGCCTTTGTAAAGCAGCAGCAGCAGCCTGAGCTCTGCCCCAGCCAAAGCTGGAGTGCAGCCGGCACTGCTCTGCTCTGGGCACACAGCAGACAGCCTGGGGGGTGGAAGGGACCCCTGGAGCTCCCCCAGCCCAACCCCTGCCCCAGCAGGGCTCCCCCAGCGGCACAGTGCCCAGGGGGGGTTGGAAGCTCTCCACCCCAGCAGACTCCACAACCTCTCTGGGCAGCCTGCTCCAGGCCTCCAGCAGCCTCACAACAAACAACTTTCTCCTCCTGCTCAGCTCCAACCTCCTGCCTGACACTCTGTGCCCCTTGTGCTGTCCCTGGGCACCACTGGGCAGAGCCTGGCCCCAGCCTCTTGCCCCCACAGCTCCTTCAGCTCTTGCTGAGCATTGCTCAGCTGCCCTCTGGGGCTGCTCTGCTGCAGGCTCTCAGCCCCAGGGCTCTCAGCCTCTGCTGCTGCCAGAGCTGCTCCAGGCCCCTCAGCAGCTCTGCAGCCTGCCCTGGGCTCTCTCCAGCACTTCCCTGTCCCTCTGCAGCTGGGGAGCCCAGGACAGGACCCAGGGCTCCAGAGGTGACCTCTCCAGGGCAGAGCAGAGGGGCAGGAGAACCTCCCTTGCCCTGCTGGCCACACTCTTCCTCATGCACCCCAGGACCCCATTGGCCTCCTTGCCCCCAGGAGCACACTGCTGGCTCCTGGGGAGCTCTTGTCCCCCAGCACCCCCAGCTCCTGCTCCTCACAGCTGCTCCCCAGCAGGTTCCCCTCCCCTGTGCTGCTGCAGGAGGCTGTTCCTGCCCAGGAGCAGGACTCCACACTTGCCCTTGCTGAGCCTCAGGAGGCTCCTCTCCCCAGCTCTCAGCCTGCCCAGCTCTCCCTGGATGCCAGCACAGCCTGGGGGCTGTCAGCACTGCTCCCAGTCTGGTGCCAACAGCAAGCTGGCAGAGGCTCCACTCTGTGCCCTCAGCCAGGTCAGTGATGAAGTTGAACAAGCCTGGAGCCAGTCCTGACCCCAGGGCACTCCCTGGGCTGCAGGTTCTAGACTCAGCTGATCAGAACCCTCTGGGCTGTGTCATCAGCCAGTTATACAATACAATACAACACAATCCAACACAATACACCACACCAGGTTGGAAGAGACCTTCAAGATCATCGAGTTCAACCCATCAACCAACCCTACCCACCCAAACAACTAACCCATGGCACCAAGCACCCCAGCAAGTCTCCTCCTGAACACCTCCAGTGATGGTGACTCCACCACCTCCCCAGGCAGCACATTCCAATGGGCAATCACTCTCTCTGTGTAGAACTTCTTCCTCACCTCCAGCCTAAATCTGCCCTGGCACAGCCTGAGACTGTGTCCTCTTGTTCTGGTGCTGGCTGCCTGGGAGAAGAGACCAACCTCTGCCTGGCTACAACCTCCCTGCAGGCAGTTGGAGAGAGCAATGAGGTCTCTCCTGAGCCTCCTCCTCTCCAGGCTAAGCACCCCCAGCTCCCTCAGCCTCTCCTCCCAGGGCTGTGCTCCAGACCCCTCCCCAGCTTTCTTGCCCTTCTCTGGACACCTTCCAGCAGCTCAACCTCCTTCCTAACATGAGGGGCCCAGAACTGGACACAGGACTCAAGGTGTGGCCTAACCAGTGCAGTGTACAGGGGCAGAATGACCTCCCTGCTCCTGCTGGCCACACTGCTCCTGCTGCAGGCCAGGATGCCATTGGCCCTCTTGGCCCCCTGGGCACACTGCAGGCTCATGTTCAGCCTACCATCAACCAGCACCCCCAGGTCCCTCTCTGCCTGGCTGCTCTCAGCCACTCTGCCCCCAGCCTGTAGCACTGCCTGGGGTTGCTGTGGCCAATGTGCAGCACCTGGCACTTGGATGTGTTCAGTCTCCTGCCCTTGGCCTCTGCCCATCTGCCCAGCCTGGCAAGGTCCCTCTGCAGAGCCTCTCTGCCCTCCAGCAGATCAACTCCTGCCCTCAGCTTGGTGTCATCTGCAAATTGACTGCTGATGGACTCAATCTCCTCATCCAGATCATCAATAAAGATGTTGAAGAGCATGGGGCCCAGCACTGCTCCCTGGGGCACACCACTGGTGCTGGCTGCCAGCTGGCTGTGGCACCATTCACCACCACTCTCTGGGCTCAGCCTCCAGCCAGTTCCTCACCCAGCTCAGAGTGCTGCTGTCCCAGCCAGGGGCTGACAGCTTGGCCAGGAGCTTGCTGTGGGGGACAGTGTCAAAGGCCTTGCTGAGGTCCAGGCAGACCACATCCACAGCCTGCCCCACATCCTGCTCCCCTCCCTGCCCACACTGCCCGAGCTTCCCAGCCGGATGTTAGGTGACTCTGTCAGCCAGCTGTCTCCTGTGAGTGCTGCAGACAGGGAACACAGCAAGCTACAAACAGGGATGGACAGAAACACCAAGAAGGGGCAGAAGGGTCCCAGGATGTGAGCACCAAAGCCCCAGGCCACGCACAGCCCAATCCAAGTGGCAAACAAAGCCACCAGCCAGCTCCTGCTGAAGGGAATGAGCTGGGACCAGCCCCAGGCTCCCAGCTCCCCCTCACAGCCTCAGCTGCCATTTCAGGAGGCAGAAATCACTCCCAGCAGCTGGAAGCCCAAAGAGGCTCCCTGAGGATGCCTGCAGACACTGAGCAGCAGCCAGCAGCCAGCTCCAGCAGCCACACCTGGGCTGCCAACAGCACTCCTGAAGCCCTCCCAGCAGCTGGGGAGGTGCTGGCAGTGCCAGGCAGGGCTCTGCATCACAGTGCAAGCTGGGTGCTGGGCTTGGTAAGGCTGAAGGGCAGGATGGAGCCCTCCAGAGGGACCTGCAGAGGTGGCTGAGGAGAACCTCAGGAGGCTCAAGAAGGCAAAGTGCAAGGTCCTGCACCTAGCTGAGGGCAGCCCTCAGCATCCATCCAGGCTGGGGGTGAGGAGACTGAGAGCAGCCCTGCAGAGAAGGCCTTGGGGGTGAAGCTGGGGGCAGCAGCTGGGCAGGAGGCAGCAATGGGCACTGGCAGCACAGGAGGCCAAGGGCAGCCTGGGCTGCAGCCAGAGCAGTGTGGCCAGAGCTGGAGAGAGGATCCTGCCCCTCTGCTCTGCTCTGGGGAGACCTCAGCTGCAGGGCTGGGGCCAGCTGTGGGGCCCCCAGCACAAGAGAGACCTGGAGCTGATGGAGAGGCTCCAGAGGAGGCCACAGAGATGCTCAGAGGCTGGAGCAGCTCTGCTGTGGGCACAGGCTGGGAGAGTTGGGGCTGTGCAGCCTGGAGAGGAGAAGGCTCCAGAGAGACCTCAGAGCAGCCTGCCAGGACTTGAAGGGGCTCCAAGAAGGCTGCAGAGAGACTGTTCCCAAAGGCCTGCAGGGACAGGCCCAGGGGCAATGGCTTCAGAGCAGAGCAGAGCAGATGGAGATTGGATGTGAGGAACAAGCTCTGCCCCAGGAGGCTGCTGGAGCACTGCAGCAGGTTGCCCAGGGAGGTGGCTGAGGCTCCATCCCTGGAGCTGTTGCAGGGGAGGCTGGAGAGGGCTCTGGGCAAGCTGCTCCAGGGGAGGATGTCCCTGCTGAGGGCAGGGCTTGGGCAAGATGCCCTTTGGAGCTCCCTTCCAGCCCATTCAGGGCTTGTCTGCTTTGGGGCACAAACTGCCACCCCCAGCTGACAGAAACCCTTCCAAGCTGCTCCCAAAGGCCTGGCTTTGGCAGCAGGATCTGCTCAGCTCCCTCTGCCCTGTGCAGGGCAGCAGGCAGCAGGCCCAGCCTGGGCAGCAGGATGGGGAAGCCTGGCCAGCAGCCAGCCCAGCTGGGTGGCACAGCCTTGCCCACTGCCCAGAGGAGGAACCGAGAGTTTCCCACGGCCCTGGGGGCACAGCCTCAGCTGCCCTGCCCCCTGCAGCAGGGCACAGGGTCCCTGCCCTCACTGCTCCCTCTGTGCCAGTGCCACTGCCAGCTGCCCCATGCAGGCCACTTGCAAGGGACACAGCTCAGCACCAGCCCCTCCTGCCCCACTGCTCAACCTCCCACCCAGCTGGGGGCTGCATGGGAGTGGCCTGCAGGGAAGGGAGGCTCTGCCCCTGCTCTGCTCTGCCCCTGCTCTGCCCTGCTGAGGCCACAGCTGGAGCACTGGGGCCAGTTCTGGGCTGCACAGCTCAGGAGGGACAGGGAACTGCTGGGGAGAGTCCAGGGGAGGCAGTGAGGATGCTGCAGGGCCTGGAGCAGCTGTGTGAGGAGGGCAGGCTGAGAGCCCTGGGGCTGAGAGCCTGCAGAGGAGAAGGCTGAGAGGGACCTGAGCAGTGTCTGTAAATACCTGAGGGGTGGGGGGCAGGAAGGGGCCAGGCTCTGCTCAGTGGTGCCCAGGGACAGCACCAGGGGCAGGGGGCACAAACTGGAACCCAGGAGGCTCCACCTCAGCAGGAGGAGAAAGTTGTTTGGTGTGAGGCTGCTGGAGCCAGGAGCAGGCTGCCCAGAGAGGCTGTGGAGTCTCCTGGGGTGGAGACTTTGCAGCCCCCCTGGCTGTGCTCCTGGGTGCCCTGCCCTGGTGCCCTGCCCTGGCAGGGGGCTGTGCTGGATGACTTCCAGAGGTCCCTTCCACCCCCTGGCACTCTGTGGCTCTGTGAAACTCCACAGGGCACAAGAGCTGCACACAGAGTTTAGGCCAGCAGAAGGCAAATGGAAGTGGTGTCAGGACTGGGGCTGAGGCATCAACAGCTCACCTGAGGGCCCTGCAGGGGCTGCACCTCAGGATGTCCCCAGATGGCCTCCCAGAAATGCCCTGCAGCTCTGCCTCCAGACCTGCCCCCTCTCAGCCTCCCTCACACAGTGGCCTTCTCTTGGGAGCTTGGCCAGGAATCAGGTTCACAGCTCCACAGACTGCACTGGGCTGGGAGGGAGCCTCCAGGGGCATCCTGTGCCACCCCCTGCCATGGGCAGCAGGGACCCCTCCAGCCAGAGGAGGCTGCCCAGGGACACAGCCAGGCTGAGCCTGAATGGCTCCAGGCATGGAGCCTCAACCACCTCCCTGGGCAGCCTGTGCCAGTGTCTCCCCAGCCTCCCTGGGCACAGCTTCCTCCTGGTGTCCAACCTGACTCTGCCCTGCTCCAGTTCCAGACCCTTGCCCCTTGGCCTAGCCCCACAGCCCCTCCTGAACAGTCCCTCCCCAGCTGCCTGCAGCTCCCCTGCAGGTATTGCACTGCAGCTCTGAGGTGTTCCTGGATGAGTGATTCTGCCCCTCTGCTCTGCTCAGCCCCCACCTGCAGCACTGCCTCCAGCTCTGGGCCCCCAGCACAGGAAGGACCTGGAGCTGCTTGAGAGGCTCCAGAGGAGGCCACTAAGGTGAGCAGAGGCTGCAGAACCTCCCCTGTGGGGCCAGGCTGGGAGAGCTGGGGCTGTGCAGCCTGGAGAAGAGAAGGCTCCAGGGAGAGCTCAGAGCAGCCTTGCAGTGCCTGAAGGGCTCCAGCAGAGCTGGGGAGGGACTCTGGACAAGGGCTGGGAGTGCCAGGATGAGGGACAATGGCTTTGAGCTGGGAGAGAGGAGACTGAGAGTGGAGAGGAGGAAGAAATTGTTGGCAGTGAGGCTGGGGAGACTCTGGCACAGGCTGCCCAGGGAGGCTGTGGCTGCCTCCTGCCTGGAGGTGTTCAGGACCAGGCTGGATGAGGCCCTGAGCAGCCTGTGCTGGTGGGAGGTGTCCCTGCCCCTGGCAGGGGGCTGGAGCTGGCTGAGCTTTGAGCTCCCTTCCAGCCCAACCCACCTCCAGGGCACAGCCTCCCATCTGCAGTCCTGCCCCAGCCACCTCTCCCAGCTCCATCACCTCTGCTGCCCAGCTGCACCAGCCCACGCAGGCAGCTGGAGCTTTGGGGGTTTTCTGCCTGCCACTGCAAGCACAAAGTCACTGCAGGGTGAGTCAGGTGAAGCTGTGTCCGAGTCCTGAGCACATGCAGCTCGCTCATGGCTGGGGAGGAAAGCAAGGAGGCAGCTCTGGCCCAGCAGGCTGGGCTGGCCCAGGCTGAAACCAGGGCTGGGGGTGAAGCCAAGAAGGTGCTTGGCTGCTGCAACCACATCCAGCGGGGCTGAGGCTCTGCAGGTCACTCTTCCTCTTTCAGCTGCTATTTTCCAAGCCCTCTTTGACACAGGGCTTTGCCTCCCAGCTGCTCTGCCAGGACCTGCAGCTTTCACTTGAGAGGAGCAGCCTGAAAGGAGACACTGACAGAAACCTCAGGGTGGGGAAAGAGCTCTAAGAGCATCCAGCACAACCTTCCACCCAGCCCCACCATGGGCACCAAACCCTGCCCCTGGGCCATGGCCACAGGAACCCTCCAGCCATGGGCACTCCACCACCCCCCTGGGCAGCCTCTGCCAGGCCCTCACCACTCTGGCACCAAAGACATTTTGCCTCCTCTCCAACCCCAGCCTCCCCTGGCACAACTCCAGGCCAGTTCCTCTCCTTCTCTCCCCTGGGACTGGGGAGCAGAGCCCAACCCCCAGCTGCCTGCAGCCTCCTCTCAGGGAGCTGCAGAGAGCAATGAGGTCTCCCTCAGCCTCCTCTGCTCCAGGCTGAACCCCCCCAGCTGCCTCAGCTGCTCCTCCCCAACCCTGCTCTCCAGAGCCTTCCCCAGCTCTGTTGCCCTTCTCTGGCCCTGCTCCAGCCCTCAAGGTCCTTCTGGGAGTGAGGAGCCCAAAACTGAACCCGGCCCTCAAGCTGTGCCCTCCCCAGTGCCCAGCCCAGGGGCACCATCCCTGCCCTGCTGCTGCCCACAGCATTGCTGCTCCAGGCCAGGCTGCTGGTGGCCTTCTTGCCCCCTGGGCACTGCTGGCTCCTCTCCAGCTGCTGGCACCCAGCACCCCCAGGGCCTTTCCTGCTGGGCAGTTGCAGCCTCCCTGAGCCAATCCTGCAGCCCTCCTGGGGTGCCTGTGCCCATCCTCACTGCACATCTGCTCAGGGTTGGAGCCTGGCATAGGGAGCTCCTGCAGCCTGCCCCAGTGCCCAGGCAAGCTCTGCACACCCTGCAGTGACCCCAGCCACACACAGAGCTCTGCCTGGAGCAGGTGACTGCAGCCCAGCAGGGGCTGCTCAGTGCCGGGCAGTGCCCCCATGCCCTGCACACCGGGCAGGCCGCGGGCTCACCACAGGCTCCCCGCCGGGCCGCCGGGCAGCAGCAAGGGGGCAGAGCAGCGGGCAGGAGCTGAGGGCAGCCGCCAGCAGGGGCTCTGCTCCCACACACCCACAGCCTTCCTGAGGCAGAGCCCCGGGGGGCAGCAGCACCTCAGGTACCTACCGGGCACAGCCCCGGCGAGCCTGGCCCCGGGGCGCTCCGAGCGAGGCGGCCAGGGGCTGCTGGCACGGGCGGCAGGAGCTGGGCACAGGCAGGGGGCAGGGCACGGATGGGGGCAGGGCACAGGCAGGGGGCAGGGCACAGGCAGGGGGCAGGGCACAGATGGGGGCAGGGCACAGGCAGGGGGCAGGGCACAGGCAGGGGGCAGGGCACAGATGGGGGCAGGGCACAGGCAGGGGGCAGGGCACAGGCAGGGGGCAGGGCACGGGCAGGGGGGCAGGGCACAGGCAGGGGGCAGGGCACAGGCAGGGGGCAGGGCACAGATGGGGGCAGGGCACAGGCAGGGGGCAGGGCACGGGCAGGGGGCAGGGCACAGATGGGGGCAGGGCACAGGCAGGGGGCAGGGCACAGGCAGGGGGCAGGGCACAGATGGGGGCAGGGCACAGGCAGGGGGCAGGGCACAGGCAGGGGGCAGGGCACGGGCAGGGGGCAGTGGGCAGGGCTGCGTGCCCAGGAGGTGAGCAGCACGGCAGGAAGTGACAGCCACGTGTCACCGCCACAGGCCCGGCCGCGGCTGCAGCCCCTGCCCTGGCACTGCCCACTGCCCTGCCCTGGCACTGCCCACTGCCCTGCCCTGGCACTGCCCACATCCCTGCCCTAGCACTGCCCACTGCCCTGCCCTGGCACTGCCCACAGCCCTGCCCTGGCACTGCCCACTGCCCTGCCCAGGCACTGCCCACATCCCTGCCCTGGCACTGCCCACATCCCTGCCCTAGCACTGCCCACTGCCCTGCCCAGGCACTGCCCACAGCCCTGCCCTGGCACTGCCCACTGCCCACAGCCCTGCCCTGGCACTGCCCACATCCCTGCCCTAGCACTGCCCACTGCCCTGCCCAGGCACTGCCCACATCCCTGCCCTAGCACTGCCCACCCAGGCACTGCCCTGCCCTGGCACTGCCCACATCCCTGCCCTAGCACTGCCCACAGCCCTGCCCTGGCACTGCCCACATCCCTGCCCTAGCACTGCCCACTGCCCTGCCCTGGCACTGCCCACAGCCCTGCCCTGCAGCTGCCCTGCCCTGGCACCACAGCCCCATCCCAACACGGACACAGCAGAGCCACAGGCCCAGCAGGGCTGCGAGGAGGAGGCCCCTGGCGCCTCGGCTTCGCTGTCAGGAGCTGCTGGCTGTCAGGGGGACTCGGTGATCCCTGAGGCCTTTGCCAGCCTTGTTGATTCTATGAGACTATTGATCAGCCAGCCCCAACCCCCTGCCACGGGCAGGGACCCCTCACACCACAGCAGGTTGCTCCCAGCCACCTCCAGCCTGGCTGCAAACACCTCCAGCCAGGAGGCTGCCACCACCTCCCTGGGCAGCCTGTGCCAGGCTCTCACCACCCTCCTGGGCAACCACTTCTTCCTCACAGCCAAGCTCAATCTCCTCACTTCTATTTCTGCTCCATCCCCCCAGGCCTATCCCTCCTTAGCACCCTCCAAAGCCCCTCCCCAGCTTGCTTGCAGCCCCCTGCAGCTCCTGGAAGGCCACCAGAAGGTCTCCTGGGAGCCTTCTCCTCTCCAGCCTGCACAACCCCAACTCTCTCAGGCTGTCTCCAGAGCAGAGCAGCTCCAGCCCTCTGCTCCTCCTCCTGGCCCTGCTCTGGACACCTTCCAGCCCCTCCAGAGCCTTCCTGGCACAGAGGCTCCAAAGCTGGCCCCAGAGCTGCAGCTGTGGTCTCAGCAGAGCATCCTATCATAGGATGGGTTCCAACCCCCCTGGGTGAGACAGGAGAGCTGCTCACCCTTGCTTCCCTTAGGAACCCCCACCCGAGGCCAGGGCAGGAGGTTCCATCCTGAGAAGCTCTCAGGAGAATTGGTGGTTTGCTAAATAATGAGAAGCCTTTGGAGGGCTTTGAGATGTGGCAGCTGGAGGCATATGGACATAGCATCATCATCATCATCATCATCATCCTCATCATCCTCCTCTCACAGAATGGGGTTGGGCTGGAAGGGAGCTCAGCCAGCTCCAAGCCCCTGCCCTGGGCAGGGACACCTCCCACCAGCACAGGCTGGAGAGCAGCCTGAGAAGCCCTCGGGAGAACTGGGGGGGCTTAAAGCATCAGAAGTGTTTGGAGGTCCTTGAGATGTGGCAGCAGGAGGCATACAGAGTGTGGGCAGCAGGGCAGGAGAGGGGACTCTGCCCTTTGGCTCTGCTCAGACCTCACCTCCAATCCTGCCTCAGGTATCATCATCATCATCATCATCATCATCATCATCATCATCATCATCATCATCTCAAAGAATGGAGTTGGGCCGGAAGGGAGCTCAGAGCTCAGCCAGCTCCAAGCCCCTGCCAGGGGCAGGGACACCTCCCACCAGCACAGGCTGCTCAAGGCCTCATCCAGCCTGGTCCTGAACCCCTCCAGGCAGGAGGTAGCCACAGCCTCCCTGGGCAGCCTGTGCCAGAGTCTCCCCAGCCTCACTGCCAACAATTTCTTCCCCACCTCCACTCTCAATGTCTCCTCTCCCAGCTCAAAGCCATTGTCCCTCAGCCTGGCACTCCCAGCCCTTGTCCAGAGTCCCTCCCCAGCTCTGCTGGAGCCCTTCAGGCACTGCAAGGCTGCTCTGAGGCCTCCCTGCAGCCTTCTCTTCTGCAGGCCTGCAGCAAGGACTTCTGCTGACCCCCACGCACAGCCCCCTGCAAGAAGAGCCTCAGGCTGCAGAGAGCCTGGCTGGGTAGCGGCTCTGGGGCAGGAGTCACCGGGAGGCACAGCCCCAGGCTCATCCCAGGTCCACCTGCAGCCCAGCTGCCACCAGAAGTGACACAGGGCTCAGGAGGGCTGCAGGAGTGACCCCCCTGCAGCAGGATGCAGCAAGACACAGGAGATCCTCCCTGCATCTGTATCTCCTTGAGCACAACACAGGCCCGAGTGCGGAGGAGCAAGGCTTGGTCTCTCTCAGAGCAGCAGGAGCACAGAGCCAGCCAGAGGCTTCTCTCCCAACTGTCCTGGGGGGGCAATGACTGCCCTGAGAGCACCTTGCACTGAGCACCTCCCAGGATCTGCAGGGCAGCTGCAGGCAGCTGGGGAGGGACTGTGCAGAAGGGGCTGTGGGGACAGGCCAAGGGGCAAGGGTTTGGAACTGGAGCAGGGCAGAGTCAGGTTGGACACCAGGAGGAAGCTGTGCCCAGGGAGGCTGGGGAGACACTGGCACAGGCTGCCCAGGGAGGTGGTTGAGGCTCCATGCCTGGAGCCATTCAGGCTCAGCCTGGCTGTGTCCCTGGGCAGCCTGCTCTGGCTGGAGGGGTCCCTGCTGCCCATGGCAGGGGTGGCACAGGATGCCCCTGGAGGCTGCCTCCCAGCCCAGTGCAGTGGAGCTGTGATCTGTGAGTTTGAGAAGGGGGTGTGGAAATACAACCCAGGGGCAAGCACTGGGGCACAGATCTTCCAGAGGCCAAGGCTTGTGGAGAGCAGCTGAGGGAGCTGAGGAGGTTCAGTCTGGAGCAGAGGAGGCTGAGGGAGACCTCATTGCTCTCTGCAGGGAGGTTGGAGCCAGGTGGGGGTTGGGCTCTGCTCCCAAGTGCCCAGGGATAAAGTAAGTGGGAAGAGCCTCAATTGCCCCAGGGGAGGTTGAGCTTGGACACGAAGCACAATTCCTTCCCCAGGAGGGCTGTCAAGGCCTGGCCCAGGCTGCCCAGGGCGACAGTGGAGTCCCCCATCCCTGAGGTGGAAACGCTGTGGGGAGGTGGTGCCGAGGGCCACGGCTCAGTGCCAGCCTGGCAGTGCCGGGCTCAGGGCTGGATTGGATCACCTTCAAGGGCTCTCCCAACCACAGCAGCTCCCTGGTTCCAAGCAGCTCTGAGCGAGGTGGCCTTACCTGAGCCTGCAATCAGGTGCCCAGACGCATCAGTTCAGCTGGAGCTGTCCTCTGCCCTGCAGGCATCTGCCTGGCAGGAGCTGGTGGTGTCCTCTGGGGGGGGCAAGGACCACCAGGCAGCACAGCCCAGGGGGCAGCCACTGCTGGGGCTCACTCCCGCCCTCCCAGCTCAGTGTGGCCACTCTGCTCTCCGCTCCTCTGGCCTGGCAGAGCTGGCTGGGGGCAAGGGGGCCAGGAGGCAATCCATAGGCAGCTTCTCTCCTCCTCTGGGTTCACTGCAAAGGAAAGCAGAAGCTGGTGAGCCTCCAGGTCTGGCCCAGCCTTCACCAGAGCTCCCTGCACACAGAGGAGCAGATCCCAGGGCAGCAGGCAGCAAGGCAGGGTCCCAGCCTGCTGGGGAGGGAACACGCTGCAGGGAGAGGACACAGATACACAGGCACCAATCCAGGCTGGGAGCAGAGTGGGCTGGGAGCAGCCCTGAAGGAAAGGCCTTGGGGGTGCTGGGTGCTGAGCAGCTCCCCAGGAGCCAGCAGTGCCTCCTGCAGCCCTCAGGCAGCTGTGTGCTGGCTGCAGCCAGAGCAGGGTGGGCAGAGGGCAGCAGAGGGGATCCTGCCCCTGGGCTCTGCTCAGACCTCCCCTCCAATCCTGCCTGAGGGCTCCCTGCAGCCTTCTCCTCTCCAGGCTGAACAGCCCCAACCCTCCCAGCCTGGCCCCACAGCAGAGGCTCTGCAGCCCTCTGCTCATCTTGGTGGCCTCCTCTGGATCCACTCCAGCAGCTCCAGGGCCTTCTCCTGTTAGTGCTGAGTTCTGCAGCTGAGGTCTCCCCAGAGCAGAGCAGAGGGGCAGGATCCTCTCTCCAGCTCTGGCCACACTGCTCTGGCTGCAGCCCAGGCTGCCCTTGGCCTCCCGTGCTGCCAGTGCCCATTGCTGCCTCCTGGCCAGCTGCTCCCCCCCCAGCTTAGGGTCTTCTGCCCAAGGATGGGGACAGGAGGGGAGCTGAGGCTTGTTCCCTCCCTGCGGGAGCTGGGCAGGCTCAGCCTTGCAGCCGAGCTGCGCTGGAGCAGCGCCAGGGAGGCCACGGCGAAGCCTGGGGAGCAGCCTGGTGGCCGCTGCCGCAGCTGCTGCTCACAGCCCTCCCCAGGAGCCCTTCGGCATCGGAACGGCTCTCTCCCCGTGACAGGAACTCCTCTTCCCTCAGCAGCTGCTGGCACAAAGCCACCAGGCTGCAGGAGTGACTGCTCAGTGAGCTCTCACTGCACCAAGGCACCAGGCCTGAGATGATGTCCCAGCTGCAGCCACAGCACAGCGAGCAGGAGCCGGGCAGGGCAAGGCCCACCGGGGGCTGGGGCAGGGGCAGGGGGGGTTTGCTTGGTCTGCCCTCCTTCCCCCCCCAGGGGCTACAGAAAGGCCAGAGGGAGGGCAGAAAGGTATCATAGCATCAGTCAGGGTTGGAAGGGACCACAAGGATCAGCCAGTTCCAACCCCCTGCCATGGGCAGGGACACCCCACACTAGATCAGGCTGCCCACAGCCTCATCCAGCCTGGGCTTAAACACCTCCAGGGACGGGGCCTCAACCACCTCCCTGCACAACCCATTCCAGGGCTTCACCACTCTCATGGGGAAGAACTTCCTCCTCACCTCCAGCCTCAATCTCCCCACCTCCAGCTTCAGTCCATCCCCCTAGTCCTATCACTCCCTGAGATCCTGAGCAGTCCCTCCCCAGCCTTCCTGGAGCCCTCTTCAGATCCTGGAAGGCCACAATGAGGTCACCTGGGAGCCTTCTCTTCTCCAGCCTGAACAGCCCCAACTCCTTCAGTCTGTGCTCACAGGAGAGCTGCTCCAGCCCTCTGCTCCTCCTCCTGGCCCTGCTCTGGACACCTTCCAGCCCCTCCAGATCCCTCTTGTCATAGGGGCTCCAGACCTGGAGGCAGTACTCCAGGTGGGGTCTCCCCAGGGCTGAGCAGAGGGGAGAATCCCCTCCCTTGCCCTGCTGGCCACACTTCTCCTGCTGCAGCCCAGGCTCTGCTTGGCTTTCCGGGCTGCAAGTGCACACTGAGAGCTCCTGGTGAGCTTCTCCTCCCCAGCACCCCCAAGTCTCTCTCCTCAGGGCTGCTCTCCGGCCAGTCCCTGCCCAGCCTGGAGTTGTGCCTGGGGTTGCCTCCACCCAGCTGCAGGACCCTGCCCTTGGTCTTGTTGAAGCTCCTGAGGTTGGCTTGTGCCCACCTCTGCAGCCTGTCCAGGTGCCTCTGGATGGATCCTTCCCTCCAGCTGTCTGCTGCACCACACAGCTTGGTGTCACCAGCAAACCTGCTGAGGCTGCACTCAGTGCCACTGTCCATGGCACCCACAAAGGTGTTGAACAAGCCTGGTGCCAGGCCTGATCCCTGAGGGACTCTGCTTGTCCCTGGCCTCCCCTGGGCCATGGACCCATTGACAGCCACTCTCTGGGTGCAGCCATCAAGCCAGTTCTGTATCCATCTGGTGGTCACCCATCACACCCATGTGTCACCAGCCTGGAGCCCAGGCTGTGGTGTGGGACAGTGTCAAAGGCTTTGCTCCTGAAAGGTCCTCAGCTTTGGGTCAGGCACCGGCCTGGAGGGGGTCTCCGTGAGCACAGGGCTGCAGGGAGCAGCTCCCAGGGCACAGCTGCACAGGATGGGCTGAAAGGGGCCTTGAGGAGCATCCAGTCCCACCCCCTGGATCACAGAACCACAGTCAGTGAGGCTGCAGCAGAGTTCTGAGCTCACAGAGTCCCAGCCGGGGCCAGCGGCAGCCCAGCAGCTCAAGCCTGCCCCAGCTGCCACAGCCAGGCGGTGCTGAGCGCCAGGGGGCAGCACCAGCACCCTGGGCACCGCAGCCCGGTGCTCCCTGCCCCCAGCCTCAGCCCCTGCCATCAGGAACTGCTTCCTGACCCCCAGCCTCAGCCCCTGCCATCAGCAACTGCTTCCTGACCCCCAGCCTCAGCCCTTTCCATCAGCAACTGCTTCCTGACCCCCAGCCTCAGCCCTGCCATCAGCAACTGCTTCCTGACCCCCAGCCTCAGCCCTTTCCATCAGCAACTGCTTCCTGACCCCCAGCCTCAGCCCTTTCCATCAGCAACTGCTTCCTGACCCCCAGCCTCAGCCCTTTCCATCAGCAACTGCTTCCTGACCCCCAGCCTCAGCCCTTTCCATCAGCAACTGCTTCCTGACCCCCAGCCTCAGCCCCTGCCATCAGCAACTGCTTCCTGACCCCCAGCCTCAGCCCTTTCCATCAGCAACTGCTTCCTGACCCCCAGCCTCAGCCCTTTCCATCAGCAACTGCTTCCTGACCCCCAGCCTCAGCCCTTTCCATCAGCAACTGCTTCCTGACCCCCAGCCTCAGCCCTTTCCATCAGCAACTGCTTCCTGACCCCCAGCCTCAGCCCTTTCCATCAGCAACTGCTTCCTGACCCCCAGCCTCAGCCCTTTCCATCAGCAACTGCTTCCTGACCCCAGCCTCAGCCCTTTCCATCAGCAACTGCTTCCTGACCCCCAACCTCAGCCCTTTCCATCAGCAACTGCTTCCTGACCCCCAGCCTCAGCCCTTTCCATCAGCAACTGCTTCCTGACCCCCAGCCTCAGCCCTTTCCATCAGCAACTGCTTCCTGACCCCCAGCCTCAGCCCTTTCCATCAGCAACTGCTTCCTGACCCCCAGCCTCAGCCCTTTCCATCAGCAACTGCTTCCTGACCCCCAGCCTCAGCCCTTTCCATCAGCAACTGCTTCCTGACCCCCAGCCTCAGCCCTTTCCATCAGCAACTGCTTCCTGACCCCCAGCCTCAGCCCTTTCCATCAGCAACTGCTTCCTGACCCCCAGCCTCAGCCCTTTCCATCAGCAACTGCTTCCTGACCCCCAGCCTCAGCCCTTTCCATCAGCAACTGCTTCCTGACCCCAGCCTCAGCCCTTTCCATCAGCAACTGCTTCCTGACCCCCAACCTCAGCCCCTGCCATCAGCAACTGCTTCCTGACCCCCAGCCTCAGCCCTTTCCATGAGGAATTGCTTCCTAACCCCAGCCTCAATCCTTTCCATCAGGAATTGCTTCCTGACCCCCAGCCCAACCCTCCCCTGGCACAGCTTCAGGCCTTGCCCTCTCATCATGTCACAAGTTGCCTGGGAGCAGAGCCTGACCCCACCTGACTGCAGCTTCTCTTCAGGTAGCTGTAGAGAGTGACAAGGTCCCCCTGAGCCTCCTCTTCCCCTGACTGAGCACCCCCAGCTCCCTCAGCCTCTCCTCCTCAGCCTTTCCCTCCAGTCCCTTCCCCAGGCTGGTTGCTCTCCTCTGGCTCCAGCACCTCAGGATCTCTCTTGCAGGGAGGGCCCAGAGCTGGATGCAGTGCCAGCACAGGGCACAGTGCAGTGCCTGGCACAGGGCACAGCTCCATCCCTGCTGCTGGCCACACTGCTGCTGGTCCAGGCCAGGGTGCCCTGGCCTGCCCCCCGGGCACCCTGCTGGCTCCGTGCAGCTGCTGCCCCAGCACTGCCAGGCCCCCCCCTGCCAGCTGCCCTCAGGCACGACCCCAGGCTGCAGCCTCAGGGGGGTCTTGTGGCAGGAGCTGCCCCTGGCCCTGGGGAACCTCTGCCCTTGGCCTCAGGCACGGCCCCAGCCTGGCCAGGGCCCTCTGCAGCATCCTCCTCGGCTCCGGGGAGCCCCACTCTGCCTCCCCACACGGCCACCCGAGGCACCTGACAGGGGCCAAGGAGCTGCTCAGCCCTGGGAACCCCCAGCCCAGGCCAGGGGCAGCTGGAGAGCAGCCCGAGGAGCCCTCGGGAGAACTGGGGGGGCTTAAAGCATCACAAGTGTTTGGAGCTCCTTGAGATGTGGCAGCAGGAGGCAGCAGGGCAGGAGAGGGGATTCTGCCCTCTGGCTCTGCTCAGACCTCACCTCCAATCCTGCCTCAGGTATCATCATCACCATCATCATCACCATCATCCTCCTCTCAAAGAATGGAGTTGGGTTGGAAGGCAGCTCAAAGCTCAGCCAGCCCCAAGCCCCTGCCCTGGGCAGGGACAACTCCCACCAGCACAGGCTGCTCAAGGCCTCATCCAGCCTGGTCCTGAGCACCTCCAGGCAGGAGGCAGCCACAGCCTGTGCCAGTCTCTCCCCACCCTCACTGCCAAGAACTTCTTGCCAGCAGCTTCCTGCACATGCAGCCCCCAAACCCAGCTGAGTGCTGAGCTGCAGCCAGGGCAGGGAGAGCAGCAGCACAGGGGAGGGGATTCTGCCCCTCTGCTCTGCTCAGCCCCCACCTGCAGCACTGCCTCCAGCTCTGGGGCCCCCAGCACAAGGAGGACCTGGAGCTGCTGGAGAGGCTCCAGAGGAGGCCACAAACCTGAGGGAAGCTAAGAGATGGTCAGTCTCCAGCAGGACACCTGATCCTCTCTGGCTATTGGATTCTGCTCCATGCAGCCACACCAGGGGACAGGCTGCTGGTCCCTCTGACCATCCCCATGGCCATTCCTGCTTCCAGCCAGCAATGGCCACTTTGGGTCACCTGAAAGCCTCTCCTGAATCTCCTTTTGCTGTTTCAAACTCTCCTGATTTGTGGTTGGGACAGCACCAGCTGAAGGCCCTCAGCATGCCCAAAGCAGCAGGGTGAGGACACACGGCCTGGATGCTACCTGAGCTGTCACCCAGGGCACCAGGCAGCTCAGGAGGGTCTCCAGGGCACAGCAAAGAGAGGGGGCAGCAGAAAGAGGCTATGGAGCTGCTGGCAGCTCCTGCTCTCCTGGGCACAGGGATGGCATCCCTTTGGATACAGAGAGAAGGAAAGCAGGGATGCACCAATGCAGAATGGAGTCCACACAGGCTGGGAGTGAAGGGCTGCAGAGGGGAAAAGGGCTTGGGAGTGCAAAGCTGGCCAGGAGCTGGCACTGAGCACTGCCAGCCCAGCCCCAGCCTGGCCTGGGCTGAGCCCCAGCAGTGTGGGCAGCAGGGCAGGGAGGGGATCCTGCTCAGACCCCCTGCAGCGCTGGGGCGGCTCTGGAGCCCTCAGCACAGCCAGGGACCCGCTGCAGCAGGGCCAGAGGAGGCCACAGCAGTGCTGGCAGGGCTGGAAGCCCTCTGCTGGGAGCCAGGCTGAGAGAGTTGGCCTTGGGCAGCCTGCAGGGGAGAAGGCTGCAGGAGACCTTCTGGTGGCCTTGCAGTGCTGCAAGGGCTGAGCAGAGAGCTGGGGACAGAGTCTGGAGCAGGGCTGTTGGGCCAGGCCAAGGGGGATGGTTTGAACTGCAAGAGGGAGCTGGAGAGTGGAGAGAAGGAGAACTGTTTGGTGCTGAGGGTGGGGAGAGCCTGGCCCAGGCTGCCCAGAGAGCTGGGAGCTGCCCCATGGCTGGCAGCAGTGCAGGGCGGGCTGTGTGGGGCTGGGAGCAGCCTGCTGGGGTTGGGGCTGTCCCTGGGGGCTGCAGGGGGCTGCCCTGGGTGAGCCTGGCAGGTCCCTTCCAGCCCAAGGCAGTCTGGGGCTCTGTGATAAAGGCAGTGAAATGAAGGGGTAGGAAGCTCAGAATCCTCCACCCAGCAAGGGCTGGCTTGTGGAGCACTCCCCCACACCATGCCTGCCTCACAGCCCCTGGGTACAGCTGAGGCTCGTGCTGGCCATGGGGCCTGGCAGCCCTGGCAGCTCCTGGCTGCACCCCACAGTTAGGAGGGGAGGCAGCTGGAGCCATCAGTGTCCAGCTCTGGGCCCCTCAGTTTAAGAAGGACATCGAGAGACTTGAAGGTGTCCAGAGAAGGGCAACAAGGCTGGGGAGGGGTCTGGAGCACAGCCCTGGGAGGAGAGGCTGAGGGAGCTGGGGGTGCTGAGCCTGGAGAGGAGGAGGCTCAGGGGAGACCTCATTGCTCTCTCCAACTGCCTGAAGGGAGGTTGTAGCCAGGTGGGGGTTGGGCTCTTCTCCCAGGCAGCCAGCACCAGAACAAGAGGACACAGTCTCAGGCTGTGCCAGGGGAGGTTTAGGCTGGAGGTTAGGATGAAGTTCTACACAGAGAGAGTGATTGGCCATTGGGATGTGCTGCCCAGGGAGGTGGTGGAGTCACCATCACTGGAGGTGTTCAGGAGGGGACTGGATGTGGCACTTGGTGCCATGGTCTGGTCATGTGAGGAAGAAGTTGTTGCCCAGGAGGGTGGTGAGAGCCTGGCACAGGCTGCCCAGGGGGTGGTGGCAGCCTCCTGCCTGGAGGTGTTTGCAGCCAGGCTGGAGGTGGCTGTGAGCAACCTGCTGTGGGGTGAGGTGTCCCTGCCCATGGCAGGGGGTTGGAGCTGGCTGAGCCCTGAGGTCCCTCCCAGCCCTGGCAGCTCTGGGATCCTTGGGGTCCCTCCCAGCCCTGGCAGCTCTGGGATCCTTGGGGTCCCTCCCAGCCCTGGCAGCTCTGTGCCTCCAGGGCACTTGGCCAGTTTGGAGCCCTGCTCAGGACTGCAGCTGGAGCCAGAACATTCTTCAGGAGGCTGAAAGCAATCTCTCTGGCTTTGTGCTTTGCATTACCACCCAACCTCTCCCTTCCCTCTCCCTGCCAATCACACAAGTGGTGAGGCTGGAAGAGGCCTTTGAGATCAAGTCCAAGTGCTGGTGGGGAGCTCCTGAAGTGACCCCACCTGAGCAGCTCCAGGAATGCCTCTCTGCTTCTGCTGTTTGCCTGTGTGAGCAGCAAGGGATTGCTCCCAGCAGCAGCCCTTCCCTCTGCCCCCCTGGAAAACATCTTCAGCAGGAGGAGATGCAAAAGGCAGACATGGAACCAGCAGTGGTGGTGCAGGACAGACCCCTGGCAGGAGCAGCTCACCAGCTCAGGGGGCAGGACTGAAATAACCTGAGGGTCCTGGGCTTGGGGTTCTGTATTGGTGCTGGAATCAACATCTGGGACACAGTCATGCAATGGGCTGGGCTGGAAGGGAGCTCCAGAGCTCAGCCAGGCCAAGCCCTGCACCCAGCAGGGACACCCTCCCCTGGCAGGGAAGGCCTTGGGGGTGAAGCTGGGGGGAGCAGCTGGCCAGGAGGCAGCAATGGGCACTGGCAGCACAGGAGGCCAAGGGCAGCCTGGGCTGCAGCCAGAGCAGTGTGGCCAGAGCTGGAGAGAGGATCCTGCCCCTCTGCTCTGCTCTGGGGAGACCTCAGCTGCAGGGCTGGGGCCAGATATGGGACCCTCAATATAGAAGAGAGACCAGAGGAGGCCCCAAGGATGCTCAGAGGCTGGAGCAGCTCTGCTGTGGCCACAGGCTGGGAGAGTTGGGGCTGCTGAGCCTGGAGAGGAGAAGGCTGCAGGGGGACCTCAGAGCAGCCTCCCAGCACCTGAAGTGATCCTGGAATCACAGAGTGCTCTGGGCTGGAAGGGAGCTCCAGAGCTCAGCCAGGCCAAGCCCTGCCCTCAGCAGGGACATCCTCCCCTGGAGCAGCTTGCCCAGAGCCCTCTCCAGCCTCCCCTGGAATAGCTCCAGGGATGGAGCCTCAGCCACCTCCCTGGGCAACCTGCTGCAGTGCTCCAGCAGCCTCCTGGGGCAGAGCTTGTTCCTCACATCCAATCTCCATCTGCTCTGCTCTGCTCTGAAGCCATTGCCCCTGGGCCTGTCCCTGCAGGCCTTTGGGAACAGTCTCTCTGCAGCCTTCTTGGAGCCCCTTCAGGTCCTGGCAGGCTGCTCTGAGGTCTGCCTGGAGCCTTCTCCTCTCCAGGCTGAGCACCCCCAGCTGCCTCAGCCTGTCCCCAGAGCAGAGCTGCTCCAACCCCCTGAGCATCCTCATGGCCTCCTCTGGACCCTCTCCATCAGCTCTAGGTCCTTCCTGTGCTGGGGGCCCCACAGCTGGCCCCAGCCCTGCAGCTGAGGTCTCCCCAGAGCAGAGCAGAGGGGCAGGATCCCTCTCCCTATCTGCTGTCATTTGGTGAGGGCTCCAGAACACATCTGGCACTCCACAGTGCATTTGGCTGGTGCCACCTGAGCCAGGCCACCCTAACACTACAGCTGCCACAGCAATGGACAACTCAGAGTGGCTGCAGGACAGAGGGGCAGCCTCCCAGCAGGGCAACTGACATGGCTTGGGCAGTTCCATGCAACCACAGCAGGGCTGGGCTGGAAGGGAGCTCAAAGCTCAGCCAGCTCCAGCCCCTCCCCTGGGCAGGGACCCCTCCCACCAGCACAGGCTGCTCAGGGCCTCATCCAGCCTGGTCCTGAACCCCTCCAGGCAGGAGGTAGCCACAGCCTCCCTGGGCAGCCTGTGCTATGGGCTTGGGGGATCAGATGAGTCTTGCCCCTGCTCCACCAGCCCCTCAGGCACCCCACAGCCCCCAGTGACACATTTGCCCCTTGCACATGGACCCTCAGCACCTGGGCCGTGTCCTGAGCAGCTCAGGGCCCCTCAGGGACTGCTGAACATCACCACAGCCCTCAGCAGCCTGAGGCCCCGGCACCAGAGGAGCTGGCTGAGCACCGCCACACTTCATGGCACGTCCCATCGCGTCAGGGCACCCCCAGGCTCCTGGGCCACCTCCACCCGGCCTGAACCAGAAACTCAGGTTTGCCAACCCCACAGCTTCCCCACCCGAGGTCTAGAAACCACCCGTGAGGATCCCAGCAGCAGCAGGCACGAAGGCAGCTCGGCTTCTGGGGGAGGAACACCGTGCCCCAGCTCATGGACCACAGGGAGGGGCTGCAGGGGATCTCTGGAGATCATCCACCCACCCCCTGCCAGGGCAGGGCACCCACAACACGGCCAGGGGGGTTGGAAGCTCTCCACCCCAGGAGACTCCACAACCCCTCTGGGCAGCCTGCTCCAGGCTCCAGCAGCCTCACACCAAACAACTTTCTCCTCCTGCTCAGATCCAACCTCCTGGGCTCCAGTTTGTGTCCATTGCCTCCTGCCCTGTCCCTGGGCACTGAGCAGAGCCTGGCCCCTTCCTGCCCCCCACCCCTCAGGTATTTACAGACACTGCTCAGGTCCCTCTCAGCCTTCTCCTCTGCAGGCTCTCAGCCCCAGGGCTCTCAGCCTGCCCTCCTCACACAGCTGCTCCAGGCCCTGCAGCATCCTCACAGCCCCCACTGGACTCTCCCCAGCAGTTCCCTGTCCCTCCTGAGCTGGGGAGCCCAGAACTGGCCCCAGTGCTCCAGGGATGGGCTGGCCAGGGCAGAGCAGAGGGAGAGGAGCAGCTCCCTGCTGACCACACTCTTACTAACGCAGCCCAGGAGACCACCGGCCCCTTGGCCTCCAGGGCACACTGCTGGGCACCACTTCTGGCACCCAGTGGTGGAAGGGTGGCACTATGAAGGCTTGGGAGCCCAGCCTGGGCACTCCATCTGCATATGAGGATCCCCCAGCAGGTCTGGCATGGACCCAAGCCCACATGTGCCAGCAGGGAGCCCAGCAGCGCCCAGGATGCAGAGCTGGGTGAGCCAGGTGCCACAGACAGACAGACAGCACAGCAGGCATCATCCTTCCCCCTGCCCAGAGGCAGGCAGGCAGCACAGAAGTGCAGGGACACCCACACTCAGGGCCAGGGTGGAGCTCTGACTGCTCTCCATGCCCTCAGCGCTGCTGAGAGGCATCCTGGACAGCAGCTGAGGGGGATAAAACCCAAGCAAGCCCGAGGGGAGCAGGGAATGAGAACGGCTGAGCAGGGCTCCCCCCAAGGGAGGCTGCAGCTAGCCTGGGGAGGGGCACAGCAGGCACGGAGGAAGCCAAAAGTGAGGAACCTCCTTCTCAGAGGAGGTCCAAAGCCGAGGCAGGAGGGGCTGGGGGTGGCAGGGAGGGAGAGGAGGGCAGCCTGGGGCAGTGGCCCAGAGCCAAGCCCTGGCTGGGAGAGGGACCCAGGCTGGGAGGGTGCTGAAGGGACTGCAGGCGGAGAAAGCTCTTTGGGGGGAGGCTGCTGGGGCCCTGGGGCAGGCTGCCCAGAGGGGCTGTGGAGTCTCCTGCTCCAGAGCCTTTCAGGAGAGCCCTGCCCTGGGTGCCCTGCTCTGGCAGGGGGCTGGGACTGGAGATCCATCCCCAGAGCTCACTTCCAACCCCTCCAAGGCTGCTCCTAGGGGCAGCAGCAGACTCTGTTCAGCCAGGGAACAACCACACACATCCTGTGAGCAAGAGGAGGATTCCCTCAGCAGCCTGGGGAAGGACCTGTGGCCATGGCACCTGAGGACATGGAGGATGGCCATGGGGGGCTTAGAGTGATGCTTGGACTGGGTGACCTCAGAGGCCTTGCAGGCTGAGGGACAATGGCTTTGAGCTGGGAGAGAGGAGACTGAGAGTGGAGAGGAGGAAGAAATTGTTGGCGGTGAGGCTGGGGAGACTCTGGCACAGGCTGCCCAGGGAGGCTGTGGCTGCCTCCTGCCTGGAGGTGCTCAGGGCCAGGCTGGATGAGGCCTTGAGCAGCCTGTGCTGGTGGGAGGTGTCCCTGCCCAGGGCAGGGGCTTGGAGCTGGCTGAGCTTTGAGCTCCCTTCCAGCCCAACCCCTGCTAGGAATCTGTTCCACAAGAGGGGAACCTTCCTGTCCCAGGATTCAGCCCTGGGAGTGCTGGATGCATCCTGCTGAAGCAAGGCTGAGCTTGGTCCTGGGCAAGAGGCCTTGGAGGAGAGGAATTATCAACACACAAGCATCTGAGGGCAGTGGAGGGTGCCTGGATAGGAAGGCATCACTTCTCTGCCCTAGAAAGAGAGGCCAAGAAGAACAGAAGGATGCTGGCTGGAGCAGGAGGCTGGATGCAGCCCTGCAGAGAGGGCTGGAGGGCAGAGCAGAGCCTGCACAGCTCCCTGGCCTCGGGCTGCTGACACAGGGCCAAACCCCTCCCGGCCTCAGGAGCCCCAGACTGCCTTGGGCTGGAAGGGACCTGCCAGGCTCACCCAGGGCAGCCCCCTGCAGCCCCCAGGGACAGCCCCAACCCCAGCAGGCTGCTCCCAGCCCCACACACCCTGCCCTGCACTGCTGCCAGCCATGGGGCAGCTCCCAGCTCTCTGGGCAGCCTGGGCCAGGCTCTCCCCACCCTCAGCACCAAACATTTCTCCTTCTCTCCACTCTCCAGCTCCCTCTTGCAGTTCAAACCATCCCCCCTTGGCCTGGCCCCACAGGCCCTGCTCCAGACTCTGTCCCCAGCTCTCTGCTCAGCCCTTGCAGCACTGCAAGGCCACCAGAAGGTCTCCTGCAGCCTTCTCCCCTGCAGGCTGCCCAAGGCCAACTCTCTCAGCCTGGCTCCCAGCAGAGGGCTTCCAGCCCTGCCAGCACTGCTGTGGCCTCCTCTGGCCCTGCTGCAGCGGGTCCCTGGCTGTGCTGAGGGCTCCAGAGTTGGCCCCAGCGCTGCAGGGGGTGTGAGCAGGATCCCCTCCCTGCCCCTGCTGCCCACACTGCTGGGCTCAGCCCAGGCCAGGCTGGGGCTGGGCTTCCTCCAGCAGGAAGGATTTTTCCAGACAGGAGAGGTCAGAGCAGGTTCAGTCCATAATCACCAAGAGCTCAGGGGACAGAGGCCTCTGTGAGCCCAGCTTGAACTGAGCCTTGTCCTGGCTGGGCACGAAGCCAGCAGCTCACCTCCCCAGCTGCCACCGCAGCCTGGCCCTGGGCTGCCAGCTCGGCTCCCTGCTGCGGCAGGGCCTGCTGCAGCCGCGCTCCGGCGGCTGCCCTGAGCCCACCTGCGGCAAGCGGCTCCTCCTCTCCCCCCGAGGCGCCCCAGCGGAGCCTCAGCACAGCAGCCAGGCACTGCAGCGGCCCAGCAGCAGGAGCCCTGCCCCGCCCCGCGGCCCTGCCCCGCCCCGCAGCCCTGCCCCGCCCCGCCCCGCGGACCTGCCCCGCCCCGCGGCCCTGCCCCGCCCCGCAGCCCTGCCCCGCCCCGCGGACCTGCCACGCCCCCCCCGCGGCCCTGCCCCGCCCGCCCCTGCAGCCCTGCCCCGCCCCGCGGACCTGCCACGCCCCGCGGCCCTGCCCCCCCACCCCGCAGCCCTGCCCCGCCCCGCGGACCTGCCCCGCCCCGCAGCCCTGACCCGCCCCCGCAGCCCTGACCCGCCCCGCGGACCTGCCCACGCCCCGCGGCCCTGCCCCGCCCCGCGGCCCTGACCCGCCCCTAGCCCTGACCTGCCCCGCAACCCTGACCCGCCCCACAGCCCTGACCTGCCCCGCGGCCTTGACCTGCCCCGCCCCGCGGCCCTGCCCCCGCCCCGCGGCCCTGACCCGCCCCGCCCCGCAGCCCTGCCCTGCCCAGCAGCCCTGACCCGCCCTGCAGCCCTGCAGCCCTGCCCCGCCCAGAAGCCCTGACCAGCCCCGCGGCCCTGACCCGCCCCGTGGCCCTGACCCGCCCCGCCCCGCGGCCCTGCCCCGCCCCGCAGCCCTGACCCGCCCCGCAGCCCTGACCCGCCCGCAACCCTGACCCGCCCCGCCCGCAGCCCTGCCCTGCCCAGCAGCCCTGACCCGCCCCGCAGCCCTGACCCGCCCCGCCCCGCAGCCCTGCCCTGCCCCGCAGCCCTGCCCCGCCCCGCGGCCCTGCCCCGCCCCGCAGTCCTGCCCCGCCCCGCGGCCCTGCCCCCGCCCCGCGGCCTTGACCCGCCCCGCGGCCCCTGCCCCGCCCCGCGGCCCTGCCCCGCCCCGCAGCCCTGCCCCGCCCCACAGTCCTGCCCCGCCCCGCAGCCCTGCCCCGCCCCGCAGTCCTGTCCCGCCCCGCAGTCCTGTCCCGCCCCGCAGCCCTGCCCCGCCCGCAGCCCTGCCCCGCCCGCAGCCCTGCCCCGCCCTGCAGCCCTGCCCCGCCCAGCAGCCCTGATCCGCCCCGCAGCCTTGCCCCGCCCCGCAGCCCTGCCCCGCCCCGCAGTCCTGCCCTGCCCTGCAGCCCTGCCCTGCCCCGCGGCCCTGACCCGCCCCCTAGCCCTGACCTGCCCCGCAACCCTGACCCGCCCCACAGCCCTGACCCGCCCCTAGCCCTGACCCGCCCCGCAGCCCTGCCCCGCCCCGCGGCCCTGACCCGCCCCCGCCCCGCAGCCCTGCCCTGCCCAGCAGCCCTGACCCCCACCCTGCAGCCCTGACCCGCCCTGCAGCCCTGCCCTGCCCCTGCAGCCCTGACCCGCCCCGCAGCCCTGACCCGCCCCGTGGCCCTGACCCGCCCTGCCCTGCAGCCCTGCCCTGCCCCGTGGCCCTGACCTGCCCTGCCCCACAGCCCTGACCCGCCCCGCAGCCCTGACCCGCCCTTCAGCCCTGACCCGCCCCGCAGCCCTGACCCGCCCTTCAGCCCTGCCCCGCCCCGCAGCCCTGACCCGCCCCCCAGCCCTGCCCCGCCCCACGGCCCTGCCCTGCCTGCTCCACTTCCTCCCATTGCTGCTCAGCCTTATCAGAGTGGGAGCTCCCCCAGCCCCTTTCTCCTCCTTCTCCTGGAAGGGTTTCAGTACAATGCCAGAGGCGCTCCCAGGGGATGTGGCTGAGGCTCCATCCCTCCAGACATCCAACAGCAGCCTTCACGTGGCCCTGGGCAGCCTCCCCTGTGGGGCCAGGCTGGGAGAGCTGGGGCTGTGCAGCCTGCAGAAGGCTGCAGGGAGCCCTCAGAGCTGCAGTTCACAGTCTCACAGCATCACAGTATCACCAAGGCTGGAACAGACCTCGAAGATCATCGAGTCCAACCTGTCACCACAGACCTCACGACCAGACCATGGCACCAAGTGCCACATCCAGTCCCCTCTTGAACACCTCCAGGGACGGTGACTCCACCACCTCCCTGGGCAGCACATCCCAATGGCGAATCACTCTCTCAGTCAAGAACTTTCTCCTCACCTCCAGCCTAAACTTCCCCTGGCACAGCTTGAGACTGTGTCCCCTTGTTCTGGTGCTGGTTGCTAGGGAGAAGAGGCCAACCCCTTCCTGGCTACAACCACCTTTCAGGTAGTTGTAGAGAGCAATGAGGTCTCCCCTGAGCCTCCTCTTCTTCAACACCTGCAGGGGAGCTGCAGGCAGCTGGGGAGGGACTGTTCAGGAGGGGCTGTGGGGAGAGGCCAAGGGGCAAGGGTTTGGAACTGGAGCAGGGCAGAGGCAGGTTGGACCTCAGGAGGAAGCTGTGCCCAGGGAGGCTGGGGAGACACTGGCACAGGCTGCCCAGGGAGGTGGTTGAGGCTCCATGCCTGGAGCCATTCAGGCTCAGCCTGGCTGTGTCCCTGGGCAGCCTGCTCTGGCTGGAGGGGTCCCTGCTGCCCATGGCAGGGGGTGACACAAGGTGCCCCTGGAGGCTGCCTCCCAGCAGGATTCAGTCTGTGAAGCTGTGAGAAGCAGCAGGGATGCCTCTGGGCAGAGGCCCTCCAGCAGCCACCCAGCAGATCCTGCTTCTGCCCTTCCACCCTGGATGGGACCACATCCACCAGCACCTCCCAGGTGCTGTGGAGATGACATGGCCTGCAGAGATGCAGCCAGCCCTGCACCATTGGCCTGGCTGCAGCTGGCTGCCTGTGTGCCCCCTGCAGAGCCTCTCCAGGAGGTGCTCTGCCCACTCCCTTATCAGCTGCATCACTCAGTGTCACACTCTGTGGCTGCTCTCTCCTCTCACCCAGCACTGCACTTCCTTCCTGCAGGCTCTCTCAGGTCCACGGTTCAGAGAGCCACAGCACCACACAAGGGCTCAGCTTAGAGAGGGCCTCAGAGATCATCTGCTCCAGCCCCTGCCCTGGGCAGGGACACCTCCCACCAGCACAGGCTGCTCAGGGCCTCATCCAGCCTGGCCCTGAACACCTCCAGGCAGGAGGCAGCCACAGCCTCCCTGGGCAGCCTGTGCCAGAGTCTCCCCAGCCTCACCGCCAACAATTTCTTCCTCCTCTCCACTCTCAGTCTCCTCTCTCCCAGCTCAAAGCCATTGTCCCTCAGCCTGCAAGGCCTCTGAGGTCACCCAGTCCAAGCATCACTCTAAGCCCCCCATGGCCATCCTCCATGTCCTCAGGTGCCATGGCCACAGGTCCTTCCCCAGGCTGCTGAGGGAATCCTCCTCTTGCTCACAGGATGTGTGTGGTTGTTCCCTGGCTGAACAGAGTCTGCTGCTGCCCCTAGGAGCAGCCTTGGAGGGGTTGGAAGGGAGCTCTGGGGATGGATCTCCAGTCCCAGCCCCCTGCCAGAGCAGGGCACCCAGGGCAGGGCTCTCCTGAAAGGCTCTGGAGCAGGAGACTCCACAGCCCCTCTGGGCAGCCTGCCCCAGGGCCCCAGCAGCCTCCCCCCAAAGAGCTTTCTCCTCCTGCAGGAGGAGGCCCTGCTCAGCCGTTCTCATTCCCTGCTCCCCTCGGGCTTGCTTGGGTTTTATCCCCCTCAGCTGCTGTCCAGGATGCCTCTGAACACCCCCAGGCAGGAGGCAGCCACAGCCTCCCTGGGGCCCTGTGCTGTGGGCTTGGGGGATCAGATGAGCCTTGGCCCTGCTCCACCAGCCCCTCAGGCACCCCAAAGCCCCCACTGACTCATTTGTCCCTTGCACATGGACCCTCAGCCTCCCTGGGCTACCTGTTCCAGAGCCTCACCCCAACAGCACCCAGAGGGAGCCTCCACTCTTGCTGCTGCTGCTCTTGGCCCTGGTGCTGCTGCCAAGGAGCCCTGCAGAGTCCAAGCACGGTGGCAGGGGGATGCCAGCCCAGCTCCCAGCCCAGCTCTGGCTGTGTGCACACCCTGGGGCACTCCTCACTGATAATTCTTCCCTCTTTAAGCACCAGAGCAGCCAGTGTCACCCCACAGGGCACCAAGAGCCCCTCCAGGGGACACAACACTCAACCACCACACCCCAGGCTAGCACCTGGCAACTGGAACTCACAGGCCACAGCATCACAGAGGGCTGGAAGGGACCTCTGGGGATCAGCCATCCAACCCCTGCCAGGGCAGGGCACCCAGGGCAGGGCACCCAGGGCAGGGCACCCAGGGCAGGGCACCCAGAACACAGCCAGGGGGTTGGAAAGGCTCCAGAGGAGACTCCACAACCTCTCTGGGCAGCCTGCTCCAGGCTCTGGCACCCTCACAGGGACAAAGGTTTCCCTCCTGTTCCCCTGGCAGCTCCTCTGCCCCAGCTTGCCCCCAGTGCCCCTTGTGCTGTGCTTGGCCACCCCTGAGCAGAGCCTGGCTCCAGCCCTGCACAGCTTTATCCCCAGCACTGAGGGCAGCCCTCAGGCTGCTCTGCCCCCAGCTCCCAGCCCCAGCTGCCTCAGCCTGGCCTCACAGGAGATGTTCCACTGCCTGCAGCAGCTCTGAGCCTCTGGCCTGGACTCTCTCAAGCAGTTCCCTGAGGTCCTTCTTGAACTGAGGGGCCCAGAGCTGGACACAAGATACCAGATGTGGCCTCAGCAGGGCAGGACAGAGGGGCAGCAGAACCTCTCTGACCTCCTCACCTCCTCACCCTTCTGCTGCAGCCCAGGCTGCCCTTGGCCTTCTTGGCCACAAACAATAGAGAATCACAGCAAAGACATTTTGCCTCCTCTCCAACCTCAGCCTCCCCTGGCACAACTCCAGGCCAGTTCCTCTCCTTCTCTCCCCTGGGACTGGGGGGCAGAGCCCAACCCCCAGCTGCCTGCAGCCTCCTCTCGGGGAGCTGCAGAGAGCAATGAGGTCTCCCTCAGCCTTAGGAGGTTCAAAGTGCATCAGCAGCTTCTTGCTGCAAGAAACAGGGCAGGGGGAAAGAGCACTGGGGGCAGGTGGCAGTGGGCTTCAGTTGTGCCAGGGGAGGCTGAGGTTGGAGAGGAGGACAAATGTCTTTGGTGCCAGAGAGGTCAGGGCCTGGCAGAGGCTGCCCAGGGGGGTGGTGCAGGCCCCATGGCTGGAGGGGCTCCAGAAGCTGTGGCTGTGGTGCTCCAGGATGCAGGGTGGAGGTGAGGGCAGCTGGGCTGTGGTTGGACTCCAGGATCTTTTCCAGCCTTCCTGCTGCCCTCAGGCCTCTGGTGTGAGCTGTCCCACAGCCTCTCCCCAGCACCAGCTGCAGCTGCAGCCCTGCCCTGCCCTGCCAGCAGCTGCAGGATGTGGGCTCAGTGCTGAGGCAGGGACTGCCTGCCTGCGGTGTCAGCACCTTCCCGGGGCTGGGCTGTCCCTGCTGAGGGGGCTGGTGGCCAAAGGCAGCACAGCACCAAGCCAAACAGCCCCAGCTCAGGCAAGGCTTCGGCCACTTCGGCTGTTGCCATCAGCAGAAAGCCCTCAGCACCGCCTGGGGATTCAGAGGATAATTACAGCCATGAAGAAGTGAGCAGCCCCTGAAACACCCTCCCTGGCCCTTCCCCATGCTCAGCCCTCAGCCAGACACCTCCCCAGCCCCACTATGGCCACAGCCTCCTCCGTGTCAGCCATGGAGCAGGGGTGTGCTGTGGATGCAGTACGGACACAAGCTGCCCCCCCCCCCGTCCTGCCTCCTGCTCTGCTGTCCCCAGCAGCAGAAGGACTCAGAGCTGCTGGAGAGAGGCCAGAGGAGGCCACAGAGATACTGCCAGGGCTGGAGCAGCTCTGCTGGGAGCACAGGCTGAGGGAGCTGGGGCTGTGCAGCCTGCAGAGGAGAAGGCTCCAGGGGCACCTCAGAGCTGCTGCCAGGAGCTGAAGGGATCCTGCAGGAAGGCTGCAGAGAGACTTCTGCTGAGGGGGTCTGGAGCCAGGCCCAGGGGGAAGGGTTTGGAGCTGAGGCAGAGCAGGGTGAGAGTGGAGCTGAGGAAGAAGTTATCCAATCCAATCCAATCCAATCCAATCCACCACACCAGGTTGGAAGAGACCTTCAAGATCATCGAGTTCAACCCATCAACCAACCCAACCCACCCAAACATCTAGCCCATGGCACCAAGCACACATCAAGTCACCTCCTGAACACCTCCAGTGATGGTGACTCCACCACCTCCCTGGGCAGCCCATCCCAATGGGCAATCACTCTCTCTGTGTAGAACTTCTTCCTAACCTCCAGCCTAAACCTCCCCTGGCACAGCTTGAGACTGTGTCCTCTTGTTCTGGTGCTGGCTGCCTGGGAGAAGAGCCCAACCCCCACCTGGCTACAACCTCCCTTCAGGGAGTTGGAGAGAGCAATGAGGTCTCCCCTGAGCCTCCTCCTCTCCAGGCTAAGCAACCCCAGCTCCCTCAGCCTCTCCTCACAGGGCTGTGCTCCAGACCCCTCCCCAGCCTTGTTGCCCTTCTCTGGACACCTTCCAGCAGCTCAACCTCCTTCCTAACATGAGGGGCCCAGAACTGGACACAGGACTCAAGGTGTGGCCTAACCAGTGCAGTGTACAGGGGCAGAATGACCTCCCTGCTCCTGCTGGCCACACTGCTCCTGCTGCAGGCCAGGATGCCATTGGCCTTCTTGGCTGCCTGGGCACACTGCAGGCTCATGTTCAGCCTCCCATCACCCAGCACCCCCAGGTCCCTCTCTGCCTGGCTGCTCTCAGCCACTCTGCCCCCAGCCTGTAGCACTGCCTGGGGTTGCTGTGGCCAATGTGCAGCACCTGGCACTTGGATGTGTTCAATCTCCTGCCCTTGGCCTCTGCCCATCTGCCCAGCCTGGCAAGGTCCCTCTGCAGAGCCTCTCTGCCCTCCAGCAGATCAACTCCTGCCCCCAGCTTGGTGTCATCTGCAAACTTACTGCTGATGGACTCAATGCCCTCACCCAGATCATCAATGAAGATGTTAAAGAGCACTGCTCTTCAGTGTGAGGCTGGGGAGACTCTGGCACAGGCTGCCCAGGGAGGCTGTGGCTGCCTCCTGCCTGGAGGGGTTCAGGACCAGGCTGGATGAGGCCTTGAGCAGCCTGTGCTGGTGGGAGGTGTCCCTGCCCCTGGCAGGGGGCTGGAGCAGATGATGTCTGAGCTCCCTTCCAACCTGAGCCATTCCATGATCCCTCCTGCCTGTGCTCATGTGGCAACTACTCACTCCTTGCACTCAGCTCATGGCTTTCCTCCCCCAGGCTCACTGGAGGCAGGCAGCAGCTGCCTGCACTGAGGGCACCCAGATCACCTCAGCTGGTAACTGACAAGGGACAGAACTTCAGCAACCTGACCTGGAAACACTTCTCCTCTGCTGCCTTTTACACCTCTGCTCTTTGAGAAGCTTTTTCCTGGTCACTTTGGTGTTTGCCAAAGCCCAGGACCAGCTGATCTGACCCCTGGGCTCCGTGCTGGCTTCCCAGGCCACAGGCAGCAAGTGAGGAGGAGCCCAGCAGCCTGAGGAAGATGAGCTTCAGGCCTCAGATGGGAGTTTGGTTGTTCTCTTATCATCTCAGAGATGTGAAAAAGCTTATCAGTACCCAAAGGGTACTGGGAACCCTCTGGGTATTGTCTGAGAGAGGCAGGGAACTGCTGGAGAATCCTCTGGAGGCTATGAGGACAATGGGGGAACTGGAGCAGGGAATTGGTTAGGTGGGAAAAGCCCTTTAAGATTTCATCTAACCATGACCTAGCACCACCATGGCCTTAAACCCTGTCCCAAGGTGCCAGGATGGCAGAGGAGCAGAGGCTGAGGGCCCTGGGGCTGAGAGCCTGCAGAAGGGCTGGGACTGGCCTGCTGGGGAGCAGCTGTGAGGAGCAGGAGCTGGGGGTGCTGGGGGACAAGAGCTCCCCAGGAGCCAGCAGTGTGCTCCTGGGGGCAGGAAGGCCAATGGGGTCCTGGGGTGCATGAGGAAGAGTGTGGCCAGCAGGGCAAGGGAGGTTCTCCTGCCCCTCTGCTCTGCCCTGCTGAGGCCACAGCTGGAGCCCTGGGTCCTGTCCTGGGCTCCCCAGCTGCAGAGGGACAGGGAACTGCTGGAGAGAGTCCAGGGCAGGCTGCAGAGCTGCTGAGGGGCCTGGAGCAGCTCTGGGAGCAGCAGAGGCTGAGAGCCCTGGGGCTGAGAGCCTGCAGCAGAGCAGCCCCAGAGGGCAGCTGAGCAATGCTCAGCAAGAGCTGAAGGAGCTGTGGGGGCAAGAGGCTGGGGCCAGGCTCTGCCCAGTGGTGCCCAGGGACAGCACAAGGGGCACAGAGTGTCAGGCAGGAGGTTGGAGCTGAGCAGGAGGAGAAAGTTGTTTGTTGTGAGACTGCTGGAGGCCTGGAGCAGGCTGCCCAGAGAGGTTGTGGAGTCTCCTGGGGTGGAGAGCTTCCAACCCCCCTGGGCACTGTGCTGCTGGGGGAGCCCTGCTGGGGCAGGGGCTGGGCTGGGGGAGCTCCAGGGGTCCCTTCCAGCCCCCCCCCAGGCTGGGGTTCAGGGACAAGCACATTTGCAGGCAAACCCCAAGAGTCTCCAGAGAGACGCAGCCCAGCCCCCGAGCGCAGAGCTGGATCTGCACTCCCTGCGCTCACCCTCCCGTGGGGTTCCTGCATCTCCCCCAGCAGGCACTGCCCCCTGCCCCCTCTCCTCTTCCAGCCTTTTAACCTTCTTGTCCAGACTCAACTTTGGGATCCCATTCTCGGCTGCTCTCCGGAAGCAGGCGGTGGCAGCCCCAGAGCCGCGGCGGCAGGGCTGAGGAGCCCCGGAGAGGGAGGGGCCGGGAGGGACCTCCGGGGACCATCCTCCCCCAGCCCCCGCCCGAGCAGGCTCAGCTGCAGCAGGCTGCGCAGCAACAGGTCCAGGCGGGTTTTGAAGACCGAGCCGGCCCCCAGGATGTCCCCAGCCCCAACCCCACGCCCCCTGAGGCACCAAAGCCCGCCGGCAAGCGGAGCTCAACGCTCCCGCCGCCTCTGGGCTGCTCTCCCCTCTTCCCCTCCCTCCCAGCAACGTGCCTCGGGCTGAAGAAGCTTCTGCAGCTCCAAAACCCGCCAGCAAAGTGTTAGAGGAACCTGCTGTGAAGAGAAGGTCACCAGGGAACACCACCTTGAGGACAGCTGCAGCTAAAGCTGCCTGAGCTCCACAGCCCTGCTGGGAGCAGACACTGCCGGACGTCACGTCCCAGCGGGAACACCGAGGCTGCCCGGGCTCTCCTTCAGCTGCTGCTTTGGCCACTGCCTCTGCTGCCCGGGAACAGGGAGAGGAGGCCTCAGCTGGGAGCACAGGCTGAGGGAGCTGGGGCTGTGCAGCCTGCAGAGGAGAAGGCTCCAGGGGCACCTCAGAGCTGCTGCCAGGAGCTGAAGGGATCCTGCAGGAAGGCTGCAGAGAGACTTCTGCTGAGGGGTCTGGAGCCAGGCCCAGGGGGAAGGGTTTGGAGCTGAGGCAGAGCAGGGTGAGAGTGGAGCTGAGGAAGAAGTTGTTGAGTGTGTGAGGCTGGGGAGACTCTGGCCCAGGCTGCCCAGGGAGGCTGTGGCTGCCTCCTGCCTGGAGGGGTTCCAGGTCAGGCCTTGGGCAGCTGAGTGCAGCTGAGAGATGTGGGCAGGGGGTTGGAGCAGGCTGCCCAGGGGAGCTGTGGAGTCTTCCTCTCTGGAGATATTCCAACCCCCCTGGATGTGTTCTGGGTGCCCTGCCCTGGGTGACCCTGCTCTGGCAGGGGGTTGGGCTGGATGAGCTCCAGAGGTCCCTTCCAACCCCCAACACTGTGATTCTCTGATAGCTCATCCAGCCATGGGCAGGGACACCTCCCACCAGCACAGCCATTGTCCCTCAGCCTGGCACTCCCAGCCCTTGTCCAGAGTCCCTCCCCAGCTCTCCTGCAGCCCTTCAGGCACTGGAAGGAGAAGGGGATGGAGCAGAACAAGAAGTGGGGAGATTGAGCTTGGCTGTGAGGAAGAAGGTGTTGCCCAGGAGGGTGGTGAGAGCCTGGCACAGGCTGCCCAGGGAGGTGGTGGCAGCCTCCTGGCTGGAGGTGTTTGCAGCCAGGCTGGAGGTGGCTGTGAGCAACCTGCTGTGGTGTGAGGGGTCCCTGCCCGTGGCAGGGGGTTGGAGCTGGCTGAGCCTTGGGGTCCCTCCCAGCCCTGGCAGCTCTGTGCCCCTGTGACACTTCTCAGGCTGAGCATTGCCAGGGGAAGGCTCTCAGCCCTCACCTCACTTTCGCTTCCCAAGGATGTAGATGAAACCCAGCAGGAACTTCTGCAGAAGGTCCAGAGAGGAACACTGGTCATGCTCTGCTTTGTGCCCCTGCACAGGTGGCCATCTTCCCCCTGGCCCCCTGCTCCAAGCAATCAGTTCCTCAGGCAGCACACAGGAGAGATTCATTTTGTCCCTCCCTTACTTTGGTGCTCAACTCTTCCCCTGCTGTCCCCTTGGCTGCCCCCTCCCCCACAAAACAAGCAGCACCTCTCCCACCTGCCCATTCCCCTGCCCCCTGTCTGCCCCTGTGGACTGTCCTCCTGCTGCTCCCCTGCCCAAGTCATCTGAACTTGGCTCAGCATGAAGCGAAGGCCTCGAGGGTGCCAGAGGTCAGGATGGATCCCCAGCACCAAGTGCTTCAGAGAATCATAGAATCAATGAGGTTGGAAAAGACCTCAGAGATCATCCAGTCCAACCTCTCACCCAGCACCATCTGATCAACTCAACCATGGCACCAAGGGCCTCATCCAGGCTCTGCCTGAACACCTCCAGGGATGGGGACTCCACCACCTCCCTGGGCAGCACATCCCCAGGGCCAATCTCCCTTGCTGGGAAGAACTTTCTCCTCACCTCCAGCCTAAACTAACTGCAGGCTAAGAGCAGAGAGAGCAGCACAGCTCTGTGGTGCTGTTCACAAGGAGCTGTGCCACCCTGCTGGGGCACCTCCCCCTGCCCTCCTCCTGGGGCTGGGCTGATGCTGATGCCAGCCAGCGGCAAGGGGCAGCGAGAGGCGCTGGGGAGGAGGCAGGGCTCGGCCTCCCGGCCACCAGCTCCCTCCAGCCGCCCAGCCCGCGGGCTCCTGGCAGCTGTGCCCTCATGAGGTCACCACAGGCCTGGAGTCTAAATAGAGGAAGCTCTTTCGAGAGTTTCCCACTGCCAAACTTCATGAAGCCAAGCCCTGGCAGCCAGCAGCTCAGGGGAAAGCAGAGGGAAAACAACCCTGAGCCACGGTGGTGTCTCAGGAGCACAACCACCACAAGCCCAACTGCCCTCCCTCACAGCAGCAGCCTGGACACAAAAGCATCAGGGCTGGGGCTGGAAGGACTCCAGAGGTCCCTCCCCACCCCTACCATTCTGTGCCTGTGCTCCTGTGGAGGAATGGAACCCAGGGGAGATGTTTCTACACCACCATCCTGCTCCTGCACCGGGGTGGGAAACACAGAGTGGGGTGGGTTGGAAGGGAGCTCAGAGCTCAGCCAGCTCCAGCCCCCTGCCACGGGCAGGGACCCCTCCCACCAGCACAGGCTGCTCAGGGCTTCATCCAGCCTGGTCCTGAACACCTCCAGGCAGGAGGCAGCCACAGCCTCCCTGGGCAGCCTGTGCCACTGCCAACAATTCCTTCCTCATCTCTACTTTCAATCTCTCCTCTCCCAGCTCCAAGCCATCATCCCTGGGCCTGCCACTCCCAGCCTTGGAAGAGAATGAAGATGAGGAGGGAGGAGAGAGGGAGTAAAAACCTTTGCTTAGCAAAGAGAGGGGCAATGGCTTCAAAGCAGAGCAGGGCAGGTTGAGATTGGATGTGAGGAACGAGTTCTGCCCCAGGAGGCTGCTGGAGCACTGCAGCAGGTTGCCCAGGGAGGTGGCTGAGGCTCCATCCCTGGAGCTATTGCAGGGGAGGCTGGAGAGGGTTCTGGGCAAGCTGCTCCAGGGGAGGATGTCCCTGCTGAGGGCAGGGCTTGGCCTGGCTGAGCTCTGGAGCTCCCTTCCAGCCCAGAGCACTCTGAGACTGTGTGTAAATAAAAGGTACTTCCATCTCAGAGAGGTCTCCCAGCTCCACCTTATTCACGTGGCTGTCACTGTGCTCCCTGGAAGCAGTCTGAGCCTCCTGCCCCCTCAGAGGAGCCCTGGCTGCAAGCACCTGGAGCTCAAGTCACCAGCAGCAGCCTCCGCTGCAGGCTCTCAACCAGGAGCAGGAACGAAAGCAAAAACCAGGCAGCAGCTGGGCCGAGCCCCTGCGTGTCACCCTCCTCTCCATCAGCGCTCAGCCCCCCAGGGCGCAGCTCCCCTCCTCCGCCCTGCACCTTGCGCCGGGCACGCCGGGGAGCCGCGGCGGAAGCGCGCAGTGACTCACGCCGCAGCAATGTGGGTGGGAGCTGCTCCCTGCCCAGCTCCCCGGGACGGCCTTTTATGGTGCTCTCGGCCGGGAAGCCGCTGTGCGCCGCAGCACTCGGCCTTTCGGCATGCCTGAAGCCTCGGAGCAAGGAGCTCAGGATCCCCGGGGCTTCAGGAGCAGCAGCCCGGAGCCCGCACCGCGACGGGCGAGCCCCGGGCCAGGCTGGTGTCCACGGGCTGCCTCAGCCCCCACACAGCATCCCCGCGGCCCACCCACAGCTCTCCCGTCCCCCCACGGGCCGCGGGGTGCCTCCCCTTCCCCATCGGCTCCAAACCAGGGCTGAGAGCGGAGGGAGGCAACGAGCTGCTCTGTGGACTCCGCAGACTGCTGCCCAGGGCTCCTGGAGCCACTGCCGGCGCCTCGCCGCCCTGCGGCAGGGCACTCGGCACCCCTTCAGCACCTCCAGGGAGGGGCCACCGGGCACACTGCTGGCAGCCCCGGGGGCTGCGGGCACAGGAGGAGCTGGGGAGGCTGCAGAGCTCCATCTGCCTGCCCCCAGGCTGACCTGAGCACATCTCCCCAGCAGGGACAAAACTCACTCCGGAGGGTTTCTGCCTCATGCAAATGAGCTGAAACAGGGCAAGAGGCAGTCGGGGAGGAGCAGGCAGGGGTTGTGCACCAAAAGCAAGTGAAAACATCGTGAGGAAGTGAACTGGGGCAGAAAGCACTCTCCAGGCCTGTGCAGCACAGCACATGCAGCTCACCAGGGCAAGGAAACAGAAGCACAGGACCCCAGGCTGCTGGGGGTGGGAAGGGGCCCTCCAGCATCTGCTCTGCAGAGGAATCGCCAGGGGACAAACTGACCAAAGACTGACCAAAGGCTGACAGTTCCTTGCCCCTTGGTGGTGGAGCATGACCCAAAAGCCCTCTCAAGAACACAAGAGCATCCAAGAAGCACAACCCAGGAGCATCCAAGCAGCACAACCCAGGAGCATCCAAGCAGCTCCAACCCAGGAGCATCCAAGCAGCACCAACCCAGGAGCATCCAAGCAGCTCCAACCCAGGAGCATCCAAGCAGCACAACCCAGGAGCATCCAAGCAGCACCAACCCAGGAGCATCCAAGCAGCACAACCCAGGAGCATCCAAGCAGCACAACCCAGGAGCATCCAAGCAGCACAACCCAGGAGCATCCAAGCAGCTCCAACCCAGGAGTATCCAAGCAGCTCCAACCCAGGAGCATCCAAGCAGCACCAACCCAGGAGCATCCAAGCAGCTCCAACCCAGGAGCATCGAAGCAGCACCAACCCAGGAGCATCCAAGCAGCACAACCCAGGAGCATCCAAGCAGCTCCAACCCAGGAGCATCCAAGCAGCACAACCCAGGAGCATCCAAGCAGCTCCAACCCAGGAGCATACAAGCAGCTCCAACCCAGGAGCATCCAAGCAGCACCAACCCAGGAGCATCCAAGCAGCATAACCCAGGAGCATCCAAGCAGCACAACCCAGGAGCATCCAAGAAGCACAACCCAGGAGCATCCAAGAAGCACAACCCAGGAGCATCCAAGCAGCACCAACCCAGGAGCATCCAAGCAGCACCAACCCAGGAGCATCCAAGCAGCATAACCCAGGAGCATCCAAGCAGCACAACCCAGGAGCATCCAAGAAGCACAACCCAGGAGCATCCAAGAAGCACAACCCAGGAGCATCCAAGCAGCACCAACCCAGGAGCATCCAAGCAGCACCAACCCAGGAGCATCCAAGAAGCACAACCCAGGAGCATCCAAGAAGCACAACCCAGGAGCATCCAAGCAGCACCAACCCAGGAGCATCCAAGCAGCTCCAACCCAGGAGCATCCAAGCAGCTCCAACCCAGGAACATCCAAGCAGCACAACTCAGGAGCATCCAAGCAGCACAACCCAGGAGCATCCAAGCAGCTCCAACCCAGGAGCATCCAAGCAGCACAACCCAGGAGCATCCAAGCAGCACAACCCAGGAGCATCCAAGCAGCACCAACCCAGGAGCATCCAAGCAGCACCAACCCAGGAGCATCCAAGCAGCATTCATCTCCCTGCTGCTCTCACAGACCCCCAGCATGGGGGGGTTGGAAGGGACCCCTGGAGCTCACCCAGTCCAACCCCACTGCTCCAGCAGGGCACCCCCAGCAGCTTGCCCAGGAGCACAATGCCCAGGGGGGTTGGTACCTCTCCCCACCAGGAGACTCCACAACCTCTGTGGGCAGCCTCTGCAGGCCTCCAGCAAAGCAGCAGCTGCAGGCTCTTTAGGAGCTGAGGGTCACAGACGACACCAGAGGGGTGTCCCCTGTGGGGCTGCAAGGGGAGTCTGGCTGGCAAGCTGCAGCAGCTTGCTTGGCAGCACTGCTCCCTGCTCTCCTCTGCAGCTGCAGCAGCTGCTCTGCAACAGAGGGGCAGGAAGGTTTCTGCAGCCCCACTCACACCTCCAGCCCAGCCCTATTTTTAGTCCTTGTAAAGCCACCAAGGTTGCAGACACTTGGTGATTCCCCCTGCAGGCCCAGGGAGCTGGGGAAGGAGTCCCCTGCTTACCAGCCAGGAGAGGTGAAGGGCACACAGCCCTGACAGCCAGATGCCAGGGAGCCAGCAGGGCAGTGGGAAGCTGCCCTGCAGGCACTTCTCAGGTATGAGAGACACAGCAAAGAGGAAGTCCAGGGGAGGTCCTTGTCAACAAGCACTACACAGCCCACAACATCCTCTGGAGGCCAGCCAAGAGTGACAGCTCTGCCACAACAGCCTGCAGCCCTGATGCAAGAGAGGAGACTCCAAGCATGGTGCTGGGCACAGGAGCCTCCAGCAGCTGCTGAACCACATCCACAGCTCCACAGACTGCACTGGGCTGGGAGGGAGCCCCCAGGGGTACCCTGTGCCACCCCCTGCCATGGGCAGCAGGGACCCCTCCAGCCAGAGCAGGCTGCCCAGGGACACAGCCAGGCTGAGCCTGAATGGCTCCAGGCATGGAGCCTCAACCACCTCCCTGGGCAGCCTGTGCCAGTGTCTCCCCAGCCTCCCTGGGCACAGCTTCCTCCTGGTGTCCAACCTGCCTCTGCCCTGCTCCAGTTCCAGACCCTTGCCCCTTGGCCTGTCCCCACAGCCCCTCCTGAACAGTCCCTCCCCAGCTGCCTGCAGCTCCCCTGCAGGTATTGCACTGCAGCTCTGAGGGCTCCCTGCAGCCTTCTCCTCTCCAGGCTGCACAGCCCCAACTCTCCCAGCCTGTGCCCACAGCAGAGCTGCTCCAGCCTCTGAGCATCTCTGTGGCCTCCTCTGGAGCCTCTCCATCAGCTCCAGGTCTCTCTTGTGCTGGGGGCCCCACAGCTGGCCCCAGCCCTGCAGCTGAGGTCTCCCCAGAGCAGAGCAGAGGGGCAGGATCCTCTCTCCAGCTCTGGCCACACTGCTCTGGCTGCAGCCCAGGCTGCCCTTGGCCTCCTGTGCTGCCAGTGCCCATTGCTGCCTCCTGCCCAGCTGCTCCCCCCAGCTTCACCCCCAAGGCCTTCTCTGCAGGGCTGCTCTCAGTCTCCTCCCCCCCAGCCTGGATGGATGCTGAGGGCTGCCCTCAGCTAGGTGCAGGACCTTGCACTTTGCTTTTTTGAGCCTCCTGAGGTTCTCCTCAGCCACCTCTGCAGCCTGTGCAGGTCCTTCTGGAAGGCTCCATCCTGCCCTTCAGCCTTACCAAGCCCAGCACCCAGCTTGGTGCCAGCTGCAGGCTTGCTCAGGGTGCCTCAGTCTCTCTCTGTGGCACTGGTGAAGCTATTGAACAGCAGTGGTCCAATACAGAGCCTTTAGGCAGGAGGCAGGGGACAGCCAGAACTCCTCAGACAGATGAAGACAGAGGCTGGGGCTCCCTGAGCAGAAGAAATCCATTTCCAAGTGCAGGGCAGGCTGGAGCCTTCCTGCTGTTAGATATGGGATGGAGATTACAGAATTAAGTTTAAAAACACCCTCCCCACGTGGAAGGCCTCATCCTGTCCAGGGGAACACAATGAACTTCCTGCAGGCACAGGCTCACAGCCTGGCTCAGGCTGGGAGGGAGCCTCCAAGGGCAACTTGTGCCACCCCCTGCCATGGGCAGCAGGGACCCCTCCAGCCAGAGCAGGCTGCCCAGGGACACAGCCAGGCTGAGCCTGAATGGCTCCAGGCATGGAGCCTCAACCACCTCCCTGGGCAGCCTGTGCCAGTGTCTCCCCAGCCTCCCTCTGCACAACTCCCTCCTGGTGTCCAACCTGACTCTGCCCTGCTCCAGTTCCAAACCATTACCTATTGAAATGCAGCTCTGAGGTCTCCCTGGAGTCTTCTCCAGGCTGCACAGCCCCAGCTCTCCCAGCCTGGCTCCACAGGGGAGGTTCTGCAGCCTCTGCTCATCTCTGTGGCCTCCTCTGGAGCCTCTCCAGCAGCTCCAGGTCCCTCTTGTGCTGGGGGCCCAGATCTGGAGGCAGTACAGGAGAGCTGGGGAGGGACTCTGGACAAGGGCTGGGAGTGCCAGGCTGAGGGACAATGGCTTTGAGCTGGGAGAGAGGAGACTGAGAGTGGAGATGGGGCAGAAATTGTTGGCAGTGAGGCTGGGGAGACTCTGGCACAGGCTGCCCAGGGAGGCTGTGGCTGCCTCCTGCCTGGAGGGGTTCAGGACCAGGCTGGATGAGGCCCTGAGCAGCCTGTGCTGGTGGGAGGGGTCCCTGCCCAGGGCAGGGGGCTGGAGCTGGCTGAGCTCTGAGCTCCCTCCCAGCCCAGCCCTGCAGTGAATCTCTGCTCCCTCTGGCTGCAGCCAGCCTGTGACTCACACAACTACTGCAGGCTGCAGGAGCCTTGCAGGGAGCCACAGCCCCGTGCAGCTCTCAGCCGTGCAGGTGCTGGCTGCCAGCTCCTGGTTTCCCCAGCCCCACGTGGAGGGCTGTGGGTGACTCAGGGCCTGCTGGCAGGGCAGGGCAGGGCAGGATGTGTCACTGGAGCTTGGGAACAGCCTCCCAGGCCTCTGCTTTCCCAGCAGGAGCCAGGGCCAGCCCTGCACAAAGCCTGCAAGCACATTTACAACAACACAATACACCACACCAGGTTGGAAGAGACCTTCCAGATCATTGAGTCCAACCCATCAACCAACCCAACCCCCCCAACAACTAACCCATGGCACCAAGCACCCCATCAGGTCCCCTCCTGAACACCTCCAATGAAGGTGACTCCACCACCTCCCTGGGCAGCACATCCCAATGGCCAATCACTCTCTCTGTGTAGAACTTCTTCCTCACCTCCAGCCTAAACCTCCCCTGGCACAGCTTGAGACTGTGTCCTCTTGTTCTGGTGCTGGCTGCCTGGGAGAAGAGCCCAACCCCCACCTGGCTACAACCTCCCTTCAGGGAGTTGCAGAGAGCAATGAGGTCTCCCCTGAGCCTCCTCTTCTGCAGGCTAAGCAACCCCAGCTCCCTCAGCCTCTCCTCCCAGGGCTGTGCTCCAGACCCCTCCCCAGCCTTGTTGCCCTTCTCTGGACACCTTCAAGTCTCTCGATGTCCTTCTTAAACTGAGGGGCCCAGAGCTGGACACTGATGGCTCCAGCTGCCTCCCCTCCTAACTGTGGGGTGCAGCCAGGAGCTGCCAGGGCTGCCAGGCCCCATGGCCAGCACGAGCCTCAGCTGTACCCAGGGGCTGTGAGGCAGGCATGGTGTGGGGGAGTGCTCCACAAGCCAGCCCTTGCTGGGTGGAGGATTCTGAGCTTCCTACCCCTTCATTTCACTGCCTTTATCACAGAGCCCCAGACTGCCTTGGGCTGGAAGGGACCTGCCAGGCTCACCCAGGGCAGCCCCCTGCAGCCCCCAGGGACAGCCCCAACCCCAGCAGGCTGCTCCCAGCCCCACACACCCTGCCCTGCACTGCTGCCAGCCAGGGGGCAGCTCCCAGCTCTCTGGGCAGCCTGGGCCAGGCTCTCCCCACCCTCAGCACCAAACAGTTCTCCCTTCTCTCCACTCTCCAGCTCTCCTCACAGGGCTGTGCTCCAGACCCCTCCCCAGCTTTCTTGCCCTTCTCTGGGCACCTTCCAGCAGCTCAACCTCCTTCCTAACCTGAGGGGCCCAGAGCTGGACACAGGACTCACGGTGTGGGTTTCAGGCTCAACAGTCACCTGCAGTGCGCCCAATCCGCCCTCCCACTCCGTAAGTCCAACCCTGGTTGGGTCATCTCCTCTGGAGGAAGGAGTGACAGCCCTGGCAGCCTGCCTGCCAGCCCTGCCAGGAGCCAGGGCCCTCCATGCCCCCCACACTGCAGGAGCTGGGGATGCCTTTGCACACCCTCTGGAGGGCTGTGCTGAAGGCTCCACGGCAGCCGGGGCCCTGCTCTCGCCACACGGCCACCGCCCTGCCCCTCCATGGCCCCTCACAGCCCTGCCATGGCTCAGCTTGGAAGGGACTCCAGAGCTCATCTGCCCCAAGATGCTCCAGAGCTCACCTCCCACCTAGATTTGGTAGCTCAAGGCCTCTACCAGCCTGGCCCTGAACACCTCCAGGCAGGAGGCAGCCACAGCCTCCCTGGGCAGCCTGGGCCAGAGTCTCCCCAGCCTCACACTCAACAACTTCTTCCTCAGCTCCACTCTAACCCTCTTGGGAGGCTTGGGCACAGGAGCATTACACACTCAAGCTGCAGAGGGCATCACAGATGGGGCCATCAAGACTCCTGGGTGATGCTGGGTGTGAAAGCCCCAGCAACAGGAAGGCAGCTGGGGAAGGAGCCCATAGCTCTGTCCTGCAGCAGCCAGAAGGCCTTCCTCACTCCCCATGGCTGACAATGCAGCTGCAGCACGCAGCAGGTAACAGCATCTGCTCCTGACACTGCTGAGTGCTCCTAAGCCTCTCCAGGGATGACTCAGGTTGGGCCCTGCAGCATCTTCTGGGCTGCAGCCAGAGCAGGGAGAGCAGCAGCACAGGGAGGGGATTCTGCCCCTCTGCTCTGCTCAGCCCCCACCTGCAGCACTGCCTCCAGCTCTGGGCCCCCAGCACAGGAAGGACCTGGAGCTGCTGGAGAGGCTCCAGAGGAGGCCACCAAGGTGATCAGAGGCTGCAGACCCTCCCCTGTGGGGCCAGGCTGGGAGAGCTGGGGCTGTGCAGCCTGGGGAAGAGAAGGCTCCAGGCAGACCTCAGAGCAGCCTTGCACTGCCTGAAGGGCTCCAGGAGAGCTGGGGAGGGACTCTGGACAAGGGCTGGGAGTGCCAGGCTGAGGGACAATGGCTTTGAGCTGGGAGAGAGGAGACTGAGAGTGGAGAGGAGGAAGAAATTGTTGAGAGTGAGGCTGGGGAGACTCTGGCCCAGGCTGCCCAGGGAGGCTGTGGCTGCCTCCTGCCTGGAGGTGTTCAGGACCAGGCTGGATGAGGAAAGAAAGCTGGGGAGGGACTTTTGAGGGTGTGAGGGAGGGACAGGACTGGGGGGGTGGAGCAAAACTAGAAGTGGGGAGATTGAGCTTGGCTGTGAGGAAGAAGTTGTTGCCCAGGAGGGTGGTGAGAGCCTGGCACAGGCTGCCCAGGGAGGTGGTGGCAGCCTCCTGGCTGGAGGTGTTTGCAGCCAGGCTGGAGGTGGCTGGGAGCAGCCTGTGCTGGTGGGAGATGTCCCTGCCCATGGCAGGGGCTTGGAGCTGGCTGAGCTCTGAGCTCCCTCCCAGCCCTGCCCTGCTGTCAATGCCAGGAGGAGAGGAAGCCCCAGTGGAGCTTTTCCGTGCCCTGTGCCAGTGGCAGCTGAAGGGTTTTGCCCTGTTGGCTTTTCCAGTTTGTTCTGTTTCATTTTCTCCTTTCCTCACCCCTCAGAGCTCTGACACTTCCCTGCCTGGCAGCTTCTGAAGTTCCTCTGGCACCAACACCTTCCTCCTGTCCGGAATGGACCCGTTCAGAGGTGTGGGCACAGAGCTCAGGTGGCCAGAGCAGGGCAGCTGCCAGGAAAAGGCTGTTCAGAGGGAGGGGATAAAGCCAGCCCCTCCAGCATGGCCAGAAGGGACATGTGGCCGAGGGGGAGGGCCATGGCCTGGGCTCTCTGTAGAAGACAAGGTTCCCAGCTGTGCCCTCATGAAAGAAGCAGCAAACCCAGCAGCCTCACCCCGCCAGGATGCCCCGAGCACGCCCCGCAGCCTGGGCTGGGGCCACCCCCCCCGGCTCCAGGGCTTGCCACAGAGAAGCTTTCAACCACAAACTCTGCAGAGGCACCCCCACAGCCCCCACAGCCAAACCCAGCCCACAGGGAAGCTGCCAGCTGCTGCTGGGCTCCAGAGGCTGCTCCCCAAAGAGGCACTGCAGGGCTGGGCTGGGAGGGAGCTCAGAGCTCAGCCAGCTCCAAGCCCCTGCCAGGGGCAGGGACACCTCCCACCAGCACAGGCTGCTCAGGGCCTCATCCAGCCTGGTCCTGAACCCCTCCAGGCAGGAGGCAGCCACAGCCTCCCTGGGCAGCCTGTGCCAGAGTCTCCCCAGCCTCACTGCCAAGCTATCCATTGCCCCTCGGCCTACCCCAGGACAGCACCGAGCAGGGCCTGGCCCCTGCCTGACCCCCACCCCACTTTGATACTGTCAACATTCCTCACGTCCCCTCTCAGCCTTTCCCTTGTCTACTAAAGCCCTGGGCCAGGCATTTCCTGCTCTCCAGAGAGGTGAAGACAAGCAGCTGTGGTGTGGGGAAGGCTCTGGAGAACAGAGGTGGTGAGGAGCAGCTGAGGGCACCGAGGGTGCTTGCTCTGGAGAGAGGGAACTTGGGGGGGCACCTTCTGGGGACCTCTTCTCACTGGTGTCAAGGGACAGGAGGAGAGGAAAGAGCCTCAAGGCAAACCAAGGGAGGTTGAGGTTGGGCATGAGAGGAAACTTCTTCCCTGAGAGGGTTCTCCAAGCCTGGCCCAGGCTGCCCGGGGAGCTGGTTGGATGCCCATCCCCAGGGGTGTTAGCAAGAGGCAGAGCTGTGGTGCTGAGGGCCAGGGCTCAGCCCCACGGCTGGGCTGGGTGAGCTGAGAGGCCACAGTGACTCTGTGATTCCATCAGCTGGGGACAGCTCTGGGGTCACCACTTGGCAGGACACATCCGCCCTGGGAGCTGCAGGGGCAGATCCCATCTGCGGCTGGATGGTCTGAAAGGGCTTTCCCTGGCCCTGGGAGAAGGCAGCAGCCACCTGCAGGGCTGGCAGGGCCTGCCGAGCGCCGGGGGCTGCATCCCCCTGCCGTGGCAAAGGTGCCTGCAGAAGCCTGTCCTGCCTGGGGCAGGCAGGAGATGCCAGCAGCGGGCTCTGTGCACTGGCGGTGCCCCAGCTGCGAGCCGTGAGGGCTGACGGCAGTGCCACCCACGGGGGCTGCCCCTCCTCTCTGCTAGGATTCTGCTTGGCACAGCAGCCCCTGGGCACCTCCTACCTGCTGTCTACTCTCAGCAGCCAGCCAGCCAGCCAGCCAGCACAACCCTTCCTCTTGTTTGGTCTCCCACCTCCCACCAGCCAGGCTCCCGGCACAGAGAGAGTGCCCAGCCCCAGCAGCCCGCCTGCCGCAGGGCTGCAGCCTCAGCCCGGCCCCGCAGGCTCTGCAGCCAGCAGCACACTGGCCCAGGCAGCCCTGCCTCAGGCCTGACCTCCACACACACACAGTGGCTGGAAGGGACCTCTGGACGTCCCCCAGCCCCTGCCAGAGCAGGGCAGCCAGGGCAGGGCACACAGCAACACAGCCGGGGGGCTTGGATGGCTCCAGGTGGGAGGAGAGTCCCCAGCACCCCTGGGCAGCCTGCTCCAGGCCTCTGCCCCCTTCAGGCAGACAAGTTCCTCCTCATGTTCAGGTGGAAGTGCTCCTGCTGGCCACACTGCTCCTGCTGCAGGCCAGGATGCCATTGGCCTTCTTGGCCCCCTGGGCACACTGCTGGCTCATGTTCAGCCTCCCATCACCCAGCACCCCCAGGTCCCTCTCTGCCTGGCTGATCTCAGCCACTCTGCCCCCAGCCTGTGGCACTGCCTGGGGTTGCTGTGGCCAATGTGCAGCACCTGGCACTTGGATGTGTTCAGTCTCCTGCCCTTGGCCTCTGCCCATCTGTCCAGCCTGGCAAGGTCCCTCTGCAGACCTCTCCTGCCCTCTAACAGATCAACTCCTGCCCCCAGCTTGGTGTCATCTGCACATTTGCTGATGACTGTCTCAATGCCCTCACCCAGATCATCAATAAAGATACTGAACAGCATGGGGCCCAGCACTGATCCCTGGGGCACACCACTGGTGCCTGGCTGCCAGCTGGCTGTGGCACCATTCACCACCACTCTCTGGGCTCCAGCCAGTTCCTCACCCAGCTCAGAGTGCTGCTGTCCCAGCCAGGGGCTGACAGCTTGCCCAGGAGCTTGCTGTGGGGGAGGGTGTCAAACGCCTTGCTGAGGTCCAGGCAGACCACATCCACAGCCTGCCCCACATGAGACCCCCTCAGGCTGCCTTCCCAGACTCTCCTCACCACAGAGGTGCTCCAGGGCCCTCAGCAGCTTTGCAGTGCTCAGCAGCCCTCAGCACAAAGCCAAGAGCCCTGCAGAGCCCTGCAGAGCAGCCCAGCAGAGCCCTCAGTGCTGCACACACTGGCACCAGGTGCCCTTCCTCCCCACCCCTTACATCTCACTGCCTCCAAACCAGGGTGGAGAACAGAATCGGAGCAGGCCTGGGGTGGTGCAGCACAGAATGCCAGGCGGGGAGGGGCCCCAAGGATCACAGAACCACAGAGCTGCCAGGGCTGGGAGGGACCCCAAGGCTCAGCCAGCCCCAACCCCCTGCCACGGGCAGGGACCCCTCACACCACAGCAGCTTGCTCACAGCCACCTCCAGCCTGGCTGCAAACACCTCCAGCCAGGAGGCTGCCACCACCTCCCTGGGCAGCCTGTACCAGGCTCTCACCACCCTCCTGGGCAACAACTTCTTCCTCACAGCCAAGCTCAATCTCCCCACTTCTAGTTCTGCTGCAGCCCCCCAGTCCTATCCCTCCCTGACCCCCTCCAAAGTCCCTCCCCAGCTTGCTTGCAGCCCCCTGCAGCTCCTGGAAGGCCACCAGAAGGTCTCCTGGGAGCCTTCTCCTCTCCAGCCTGCACAGCCCCAACTCTCTCAGGCTGTCTCCAGAGCAGAGCAGCTCCAGCCCTCTGCTCCTCCTCCTGGCCCTGCTCTGGACACCTTCCAGCCCCTCCAGAGCCTTCCTGGCACAGAGGCTCCAGAGCTGGCCCCAGAGCTCTGCTCCATCATCTGCTCCAACCGGCCTGTTCCTAGAGGGTTAGCACAGACTCAGAGTGCCAGGATGGGAGGGAGCCCAGGGCCCATCCCCACCCTGCCTGGGGGATGGAGCAGCTGCAAGGAGCTGGCCCAGCACCTGCCAGGCTGAGCCTCCACACTGCCCAGGGCAGGGCACCCACTGCTGCCCCTGGGAGATGATTCCAGTGCCCAGCTGTGCTCATGGGGAGCATTTCCTCTGCAGCCCGATGGGGATGTGCCCAGCAGGGACTGGTCCCCAGCAGCCCTTGCCTGCCCCAGGGGACTCTGTCCCAAGGGAGTCTCCATCCTCCTGCAGCCACCCTTGGTGTCCTGCTCCATGCTGGTGAGGTCTGCCCTGAGCCTTCTCTCCTCCAGGCTGATCAAAGGCAGCTCTCAGCCTCTCCTCACAGAGACGCTCCAGGCCCCACAGCATCTTCACAGCCCTCTGTCAGCTGGCAGGGCTCCCACAGCCCCCTGACCATTCTCATGGCCCTCCTCTGGGCACAACTCCTGCAAAGAGCACAAGACCTGAGGCCTTCCCTGCGTGCCAGCTCAGCACCATCCCCACCCCTCAGCTCCCAGCCTGCGGTACCTAGCTGTGCATCCCCATCGCCTCCCAAGGGCAGGCTGTGGAGGCAGCAGGGAGCCTCTGGGGGTCTCTGTGTTTTCCTGCCTCCATCAGCACATCAGAGGCTTCCTTTGTTCCTTTTGGTTTCTCTTTTGTGGGGAGCTTTGCTTTGGCCCTGCACAGAGCCCTGCTCGGGGCTGTGCCCCGGGCAGGCTGCAGGCTGCTCCCCAGGACCTGCTCCCCAGGGCTGGGGGATGCTCTGCGGGCCCAGGGGAGGTGAGGAGCCGAGCCCCCAGGGAGGAGGGGCAGCAAATCCAGGCAGTGCAAGCCCAGCAGAGCTCAGGCTGTGCACTGCACACACCCAGATGGTGCCCCCCAGCATCTGCTCTGCAGATGGAGCACCCCAGGGGACAAGCTTCAGAGAATCAAACAATAGCTTAGGTTGGAAGGGACCTCAGAGATCATCTGCCCCAACCCCCTGCAGGGACACCTCTCAACCAGCCCAGGCTGCTCAGGGCCTCATCCAGCCTGGCCTCAGCAGGAGGCAGCCACAGCCTCCCTGGGCAGCCTGTGCCAGAGTCTCCCCAGCCTCACACTGCAGAACTTCTTCCTCAGCTCCACTCTCACCCTGCTCTGCTTCAGCTCCAAACCCTTCCCCCTGGGCCTGGCTCCAGACCCCCTCAGCAGAAGTCTCTCTGCAGCCTTCCTGCAGGATCCCTTCAGCTCCTGGCAGCAGCTCTGAGGTGCCCCTGGAGCCTTCTCCTCTGCAGGCTGCACAGCCCCAGCTCCCTCAGCCTGTGCTCCCAGCAGAGCTGCTCCAGCCCTGGCAGCATCCCTGTGGCCTCCTCTGGCCTCTCTCCAGCAGCTCTGAGTCCTTCTGCTGCTGGGGACAGCAGAGCTGGAGGCAGGATTGGAGGGGAGGTCTGAGCAGAGCAGAGCCCAGGGGCAGAATCCCCTCTGCTGCCCTCTGCCCACCCTGCTCTGGCTGCAGCCAGCACACAGCCCCTTTGCGGTGGAGGTTGTCCCCAAAACCCTCTCAGGAACTGAAGACCACACAACAAGCATCCAGCCCCCTGCTGCCTTCACAGAGTGACAGAGCCCCAGCATGGGGGGTGGAAGGGACCCCTGGAGCTCCCCCAGCCCAGCCCCTGCCCCAGCAGGGCTCCCCCAGCAGCACAGTGCCCAGGGGGGTTGGAAGCTCTCCACCCCAGCAGACTCCACAACCTCTCTGGGCAGCCTGCTCCAGGCCTCCAGCAGCCTCACAACAAACAACTTTCTCCTCCTGCTCAGCTCCAACCTCCTGCCTGACACTCTGTGCCCCTTGTGCTGTCCCTGGGCACCACTGGGCAGAGCCTGGCCCCAGCCTCTTGCCCCCCACAGCTCCTTCAGCTCTTGCTGAGCGTTGCTCAGCTGCCCTCTGGGGCTGCTCTGCTGCAGGCTCTCAGCCCCAGGGCTCTCAGCCTCTGCTGCTGCCAGAGCTGCTCCAGGCCCCTCAGCAGCTCTGGATCTCTGCTGGCCTCCCTCCAGATGCAACCTCCTGGGTTCCAGTCTGTGCCCCTTGCCCTGTCCCTGGGCACCACTGAGCAGAGCCTGGCCCTGCTCTACCTCCCTGGGAAAAGAGGCCAAGGGCTGAAACAGGAGGACACCACCTCCCCTGCTCCAAGACCAAGTGACCAGCAGCAGCCAGCACCTCAGCTGCTCCACCACCAACCCCAGCAAGGAAAGCAGCTTCTCAAAACCTCCAGGCCTGGAAAGCAGCTCCTCCAAACATGCAGCAAGGCTCTCAGGGAACACTCCAGCCTGCAGCTTGAGACACAGGCACCCAGAAGAGCTGCTCTGAGCACTGCTCCTCTCATGTGGTTTCTCTAACCACATCATCACTGCGGGGTGCAGAGGACCGACTCACCTCCCCCAGCCTGCCCCCAGCCTGGGGCTGCTGCAGCCAGAGCTTGCTCCACAGCTCTTCCAGCAGGCAGATGCCAGCAGGGCTGTCTGCAGCCCCAGACCCAGCACTGCCTCCTCACAGCTGCAGCTGAACTGCCAAACTCTGTCTCCCACCGGGGGAAAAACCCAGATCCAATTCACAGGGTAGATGAGAGCAGCTCCCCCTGGCTCCCAGGCTCCCCCTCCACCCCCCCTCAGCTGGCTTTCTTCTCCTCTCTCAAGGGGCTTGTTGTTGGCTGGAGCACATCCAGCTCAGCCAGCAGGGGCTGGCACCCTTCAAGCACTTCACAGTGAGGAAACTGATCTCCTGAGCAGCCCCCCAGGAGCTGTGAGCACTGCAGGCTCAGGGCAGTAAGGTGGTGCTGGAGAAGATCTCAGTCCATGGGGACTGGACTCAATGAGCTTCTGAAGTCCCTTCCAACCTGCCAGCTCTCTCCTTAGGCCAATAACATCACCTCAGCCTGGAGAAGGCTCCAGGCAGACCTCAGAGCAGCCTTCCAGGATCTGAAGGGCTCCAGGAGAGCTGGGGAGGGACTCTGGACAAGGGCTGGGAGTGCCAGGCTGAGGGACAATGGCTTTGAGCTGGGAGAGAGGAGACTGAGAGTGGAGAGGAGGAAGAGATTGTTGGCAGTGAGGCTGGGGAGACTCTGGCACAGGCTGCCCAGGGAGGCTGTGGCTGCCTCCTGCCTGGAGGTGTTGAAGGCCAGCTGGGGTTGGTCTCTTCTCACAGGCAACAAGTGGCAGGACAAGAAGAAACAGCCTCAGGCTGTGGCTGCCTCCTGCCTGGAGGTGTTCAGGACCAGGCTGGATGAGGCCCTGAGCAGCCTGTGCTGGGGGGAGGTGTCCCTGCCCAGGGCAGGGGCTTGGGGCTGGCTGAGCTCTGAGGTCCCCTCCAACCCAAGCCCTGCTGTGTTCCTATGCAGAGCAGACACAAAACTGGGAGCTGCATGGCTGCAGCAGACCCAGGGCAGGCTGCATCCCCTGCAGCAGCTGCAAGCCACAGCTTCAGCTCCCCAAGGAGCAGCACAGCCCAAGGCCTCCAGCAGCAGCGCTGCTCTCCTGCCCTTGCCTCCAGACGCCACAGCTCAAAGACTTCCAAACACTTCTCACTGTTTAACCAGCTCCCAATTCTCCTGAGAGCTCCTCAGGCTGCCAGGCAGCCCCCAGCAGAGGGGAGCAGCAGAGCAGTGCCAGGGGTCTGGAGAGAGTGGCACCATGCAGGCTCAAGGGAGGAGCAGAGCAGAGCCAAAACAAGCCCTAGGGAAAGCTTTCATCCTGCAGCAGAGCAAAGCAAACAGGTGGAGAAGGGGGAAGCTCAGCCAGGAATGAAAACCAACCCAGCCCTCTGTGACCTGAGAGGAGAGCAGAGAGCCTCTGGCACCCCTGGGGGGTTCAAAGGTCCTTTAGCTGTGGTGCATGGGGCTGTGGTTTAGGGGTGAGCTTTGCAGAGCAGGGTCGGTGATCCCAGGGGGCTTCTCCAACCTGAGTGACTCCAGAGTGAAGTGGCACCTGCAGCATGGCCAGGGGCTCAGGCCCAGCCAGCAGGGATTCAGGAAGGGCAGGTCCTGCCTCTCCAACCTGATCTCCTTCACTGCCCAGGTGACTGCCTGGGGGCTGTGGGGCAGGCTGTGGATGTGGTCTGCCTGGACCTCAGCAAGGCCTTTGACACCCTCCCCCACAGCAAGCTCCTGGCCAAGCTGTCAGCCCCTGGCTGGGACAGCAGCACTCTGAGCTGGGTGAGGAACTGGCTGGAGGCTGAGCCCAGAGAGTGGTGGTGAATGGTGCCACAGCCAGCTGGCAGCCAGCACCAGTGGTGTGCCCCAGGGAGCAGTGCTGGGCCCCATCCTCTTTAACATCTTCATTGATGATCTGGAGGAGGGCATTGAGGCAGTCATCAGCAAATGTGCAGATGACACCAAGCTGGGGGCAGGAGTTGATCTGTTAAAGGGCAGAAGGGCTCTGCAGAGGGACCTCGACAGGCTGGACAGATGGGCAGAGGCCAACAGGATGGCATTCAACACATCCAAGTGCCAGGGGCTGCACTTTGGCCACAGCAACCCCAGGCAGAGCTACAGGCTGGGGGCAGAGTGGCTGAGAGCAGCCAAACAGAGAGGGACCTGGGGGTGCTGACTGACAGCTGCCTGAACATGAGCCAGCAGTGTGCCCAGGGGGCCAAGAAGGCCAATGGCATCCTGGCCTGCAGCAGGAACAGTGTGGCCAGCAGGAGCAGGGAGGTCATTGTGCCCTGTGCTCAGCACTGCTGAGGCCACACCTTGAGTCCTGTGTCCAGTTCTGGGCCCCTCAGTTTAAGAAGGACATTGAGAGACTTGAAGGTGTCCAGAGAAGGGCAACAAGGCTGGGGAGGGGTCTGGAGCACAGCCCTGGGAGGAGAGGCTGAGGGAGCTGGGGTTGCTAAGCCTGCAGAAGAGGAGGCTCAGGGGAGACCTCATTGCTCTCTACAGCTACCTGAAAGGAGGTTGTAGCCAGGTGGGGGTTGGGCTCTTCTCCCAGGCAGCCAGCACCAGAACAAGAGGACACAGTCTCAAGCTGTGCCAGGGGAAGTTTGGGCTGGAGGTGAAGAGAAAGTTCTTCCCAGAGAGAGCTGTTAGCCATTGGGATGTGCTGCCCAGGGAGGTGGTGGAGTCACCGTCCCTGGAGGTGTTCAGGAGGGGACTGGATGTGGCACTTGGTGCCATGGTCTGGTCATGAGGTCTGTGGTGACAGGTTGGGCTCGAGGAGCTCTGAGGTCTCTTCCCACCTTGGTGATTCTCAGATACTGTGAAAGTATGACTCAGGTGTGGAGACAAAAACCAGACAGCCCTCAGCCTTCAGCTTCTCCCTCACCCTGGGATCTGTTTCTTGGCACCAAGCCTGGGCTGCCCCTGAAGGGAATGCAAAAAGGAAGCTCAAAATTCCCAGGGTGAGCAGCAGCTGAAGAGCAGCCACCTGGGCGGGGGGGGGGTTCCTTTCCCAACCCCTCTCAGAGGGACAAAGGTTGAGGCAGCCAAGGAAAGGGAAGCTCCATCAGGATGTGCTGGAGTCCAGGGCAAGGGCTCAACCCATTTGCAGCACTCATCCATTTGCTCATCTTCCCTTCACGGGCTGCTGGGCAGAGGGCAAAGGTAATTGGCAGCTAATTAGAGAGCAGAACAGCCTGGAGGGGCAAGCAGCAGTTAAGAGAGGCAGCAAATGCTGACCCCCAGGAGAGGTCTGCACAGGAATGCAAACTGCAAGACACTTCAGCTGGTGCTGTCCTGTTGAGAGGGCTGAGGAGGCACCAACTGCTCAGGGAAGAGAGGGAGCTGCTGGAGGGAGGCCAGCAGAGATCCAGAGCTGCTGAGGGGCCTGGAGCAGCTCTGACAGCAGCAAAGGCTGAGAGCCCTGGGGCTGAGAGCCTGCAGCAGAGCAGCCCCAGAGGGCAGCTGAGCAATGCTCAGCAAGAGCTGAAGGAGCTGTGGGGGGCAAGAGGCTGGGGCCAGGCTCTGCCCAGTGGTGCCCAGGGACAGCACAAGGGGCACAGAGTGTCAGGCAGGAGGCTGGAGCTGAGCAGGAGGAGAAAGTTGTTTGGGGTGAGGCTGCTGGAGGCCTGGAGCAGGCTGCCCAGAGAGGTTGTGGAGTCTGCTGGGGTGGAGAGCTTCCAACCCCCCTGGGCACTGTGCTGCTGGGCAAGCTGCTGGGGGAGCCCTGCTAGGGCAGGGGCTGGGCTGGGGGAGCTCCAGGGGTCCCTTCCAGCCCCCCCATGCTGGGATGCTGCTGTGAATGCCAGGGGACAGCCCTGCACCTGCACTGAGCAAAGGCTTGAGGAGCAGTGACGTGAACCTTGCAAAGCTCAGCTCCATCCTGCCCTGCAGAGCAACCTTCCCAGCCACAGAGGCAGCCTTGGTCCCCAGGCTCAGCCACAGCCCTGGGCCGTGCCAAGGGCTCAGCCTGCCCAGCACCCAGCACATCTCCAGGCCCCAGGTCCCAACGGGGCAGGAGGAGTCCTCAGCTGGGCTGCTCAGCTCTCATCCAGCTCCTTCCAGAGCAGCCCTGGAGACAGCCCCTGCAGCCAGGAGGGTATTGCTTTGGACATCAGCACCTTTGCTCCAGGCCAGGCCAGCCAAGTGCCAGCAGACTGCAATAGCTGCCCCCATCCCTTGAGCCATGTCCAACACCACCAGCAAAACCCCTCCCAGCTCCCGCAGCTCAGGGGGACCTGGGAGGGCAGCTCCGTGGAGAAGGAGCTGGGAGGGTTGGGGGACAAGAAGTCGTCCAGGGAACAGCAGTGTGCCCTGGTGGCCAACAAGCCAGTGGGGTCCTGGGGTGCATTAAGTGTGGCCAGCAGGGCAAGGGAGGCTCTGCTGCCCCTCTGCTCTGCCCTGCTGAGACCATTCCTGGAGCACTGGGTCAGTTCTGGGCTCCCCAGGTCAAGAGGGACAGGGAGAGAGTCCAGGGGAGGCTGTGAGGATGCTGCAGGGCCTGGAGCAGCTGTGTGAGGAGGGCAGACTGAGAGCCCTGGGGCTGAGAGCCTGGAGAAGAGCAGCCCCAGGGGGAGCTGAGCAATGTCTATCAAAGATCTCCTTCCCTGGATTCATTCCAGCCCCCCTAGATGTGTCCCTGGGTGCCCCTGCCCTGGCAGGGGGCTTGGGCTGGATGCTCTCTGGAGGTCCCTTCCAGCCTCTGCCATTCTGTGACTCTGACCTGGCCAACCCCAAGCTGCTCTCAACTGGCACTCCCCAGCCCTCCTGCTCTCACCACAGCCTCTCGAGCCCCGCTTCCAGCCAGGGCTCAGCTCCTTCACCACCGCAGAGGACACTTCCTCCCTGCCCCCAGCCCAGAGCCGGGTGAAACGGCTGCTGCTGAGGAGCTGAACTGCTGCCAGCCCGACAGGGGAAGCCTGCCCTCGGAATAACCCGAAGGGATCCCTGCCCAGCAGGGTCAAGCAGTGCGTGATGCACACGAGCAGACCTGCCAGGAGAGCACAGCCCCACGGGGCAGCAGCACCTCAGCAGGCTCAAAGCTGGGGAGGGGTCTGGAGCACAGCCCTGGGAGGAGAGGCTGAGGGAGCTGGGGTTGCTGAGCCTGGACAAGAGGAGGCTCAGGGAGACCTCATTGCTCTCTCCAACTGCCTGAAGGGAGGTTGTAGCCAGGTGGGGGTTGGGCTCTTCTCCCAGGCAACCAGCACCAGAACAAGGGGACACAGTCTCAGGCTGTGCCAGGGGAGGTTCAGGCTGGAGGTGAGGAAGACATTCTTCCCAGCAAGGGAGATTGGCCCTGGGGATGTGCTGCCCGGGGAGGTGGTGGAGTCCCCACCCCTGGAGGTGTTCAGACAGAGCCTGGATGAGGCCCTTGGTGCCATGGTTGAGTTGCTCAGATGGTGCTGGGGGAGAGGTTGGACTGGATGAGCTCAAAGGCCTTTTCCAACCTGGTTAGTTCTGTTCTACTCCATTCCAATGCCCCTGGCACAAGCAGATCAATGCACCATGAGGAAACCCTTCTCTGCAGCCTCCCAAGGGGGGGGTGGTGGTTTCCTGCCAGCTGTGTGAACCAAGAGAGTTTACTCTAAGAGCTTTAGGCTGAGTCTCTAACCCCTGCTGTCAGCACCTTGCAACAGCAGCAGGGCCAGGCTCAAGGCCACAGCTCTGCCCCCCTCAAGCAAGAACAAGGCCAAGTCCCTGTGCTGCTTTGGCCAGGAAGATGCCCAAGCAGCATGGCCACAGGCACAGGACAGCACGGGATGGGTCGGGTTGGAAGGGACTTTGGAGAGCATCCAGCTCCAGCCCCACGGCCGGGGACACCTCCACCAGCCCAGATAATGAACTGAGGAAAACCAAACCAACCACAAAGGATTCCTCCAGGCCCATGAGCACAGAGCAGAGCTCTGGAAGTGAACTGCAACTACCCAGCCCCAGAGGCGATGCCAGGCAGGGCACAGGAGGCATCACAGCAGCTCCCTGAGCCACAAGCTGCACACCACAGAGGTGTCCCAGCCAAGGGAGGGCTGCAGAGGCAACCACTGCCTGCAGAGCTGGCCTGCAGAGCTGCAGCACAGGCTGCACTTGATGATCCAACAGGGGCTTTTCCAACCTTATTGATTCTCTGATCACAGAATGCCAGGCTGGGAGGGACCCCAAGGATCCCAGAGCTGTCAGGGCTGGGAGGGACCCCAAGGATCCCAGAGCTGTCAGGGCTGGGAGGGACCCCAAGGATCACAGAGCTGTCAGGGCTGGGAGGGACCCCAAAGATCCCAGAGCTGTCAGGGCTGGGAGGGACCCCAAGGATCCCAGAGCTGTCAGGGCTGGGAGGGACCCCAAGGATCACAGAGCTGTCAGGGCTGGGAGGGACCCCAAAGATCCCAGAGCTGTCAGGGCTGGGAGGGACCCCAAGGATCACAGAGCTGTCAGGGCTGGGAGGGACCCCAAAGATCCCAGAGCTGTCAGGGCTGGGAGGGACCCCAAGGATCACAGAGCTGTCAGGGCTGGGAGGGACCCCAAGGATCACAGAGCTGCCAGGCCTGGGAGGGACCTCAAGGCTCAGCCAGCCCCAACCCCCTGCCATGGGCAGGGACACCTCACACCACAGCAGGTTGCTCACAGCCACCTCCAGCCTGGTCCCTCTCTGCCTGGCTGCTCTCTGGACCCCCAGGTCCCTCTCTGCCTGGCTGATCTCAGCCACTCTGCCCCCAGCCTGTGGCACTGCCTGGGGTTGCTGTGGCCAATGTGCAGCACCTGGCACTTGGATGTGTTCAATCTCCTGCCCTTGGCCTCTGCCCATCTGTCCAGCCTGGCAAGGTCCCTCTGCAGACCTCTCCTGCCCTCTAACAGATCAACTCCTGCTCCCAGCTTGGTGTCATCTGCACATTTGCTGATGACTGTCTCAATGCCCTCACCCAGATCATCAATAAAGATACTGAACAGCATGGGGCCCAGCACTGATCCCTGGGGCACACCACTGGTGCCTGGCTGCCAGCTGGCTGTGGCACCATTCACCACCACTCTCTGGGCTCAGCCTCCAGCCAGCTCCTAACCCAGCTCAGAGTGCTGCTGTCCCAGCCAGGGGCTGACAGCTTGCCCAGGAGCTTGCTGTGGGGGGAGGGTGTCAAACGCCTTGCTGAGGTCCAGGCAGACCACATCCACAGCCTGCCCCACATGAGACCCCCTCAGGCTGCCTTCCCAGACTCTCCTCACCACAGAGGTGCTCCAGGGCCCTCAGCAGCTTTGCAGTGCTCAGCAGCCCTCAGCACAAAGCCAAGAGCCCTGCAGAGCCCTGCAGAGCAGCCCAGCAGAGCCCTCAGTGCTGCACACACTGGCACCAGGTGCCCTTCCTCCCCACCCCTTACATCTCACTGCCTCCAAACCAGGGTGGAGAACAGAATCGGAGCAGGCCTGGGGTGGTGCAGCACAGAATGCCAGGCGGGGAGGGGCCCCAAGGATCACAGAACCACAGAGCTGCCAGGGCTGGGAGGGACCCCAAGGCTCAGCCAGCCCCAACCCCCTGCCACGGGCAGGGACCCCTCACACCACAGCAGCTTGCTCACAGCCACCTCCAGCCTGGCTGCAAACACCTCCAGCCAGGAGGCTGCCACCACCTCCCTGGGCAGCCTGTACCAGGCTCTCACCACCCTCCTGGGCAACAACTTCTTCCTCACAGCCAAGCTCAATCTCCCCACTTCTAGTTCTGCTGCAGCCCCCCCAGTCCTATCCCTCCCTGACCCCCTCCAAAGTCCCTCCCCAGCTTGCTTGCAGCCCCCTGCAGCTCCTGGAAGGCCACCAGAAGGTCTCCTGGGAGCCTTCTCCTCTCCAGCCTGCACAGCCCCAACTCTCTCAGGCTGTCTCCAGAGCAGAGCAGCTCCAGCCCTCTGCTCCTCCTCCTGGCCCTGCTCTGGACACCTTCCAGCCCCTCCAGAGCCTTCCTGGCACAGAGGCTCCAGAACTGGAGGCAGAGCTGCAGCTGTGCTCTCAGCAGAGTGGAGCAGAGGGGCAGAATCCCCTCCCTGGCCCTGCTGGCCACACTTCTCCTGCTGCAGCCCAGGCTCTGCTTGGCTCTCTGGGCTGCAAGTGCTCCCTGCTGGCTCCTGCTGAGCTTCTCCTCCCCCAGCACCCCCAAAAGAGCACCTGGAGAAGCACTTCCTTAGGCAGAGAAGGGGCCACTGCCAAGGAGGGGCAGGGATCCCTCTGTGCCCCTCCTGTTTCCCCCAGTTTGCAATAGAGGGTAAAGCTCTGGCCCCACCAAGCCTCTGCCCACCACCTGCAGCAGGAGAGGGCAGGAGAAGGACATTTCCATTGGGACATTCTGATGTTGAAAGGCCAGCGGTGCAGGGCAGTGCAGGGCAGAGAGCTCTCTGTGCTCTCACTGGTGTGCAGGAGGCCAGAAGAAATGAGGACATTAGGAGAGGGAGCCCAGGAGCTGCTGACACAGTGCCCAAGGCCAGCCTGCCCCTGGGCACCCTGTCCTGGGCACCCTGTCCTGCACCAGCTGCCAGCCCCCACTTTAGCAGCAGCAAATGACAGCTTAAACAGGTCAGCTGGAAGCAAGTTCAAGCCCTCCACTGCTTAAGGTCTGCTGAAGCTGATTGGTTTTCTCAGCTCTATGTTAGATGCCTGCTAGAGGATCAGAGGCTGCAGACCCTCCCCTGTGGGGCCAGGCTGGCAGAGCTGGGGCTGTGCAGCCTGCAGAAGAGAAGGCTCCAGGGAGACCTCAGAGCAGCCTTGCAGTGCCTGAAGGGCTCCAGGAGAGCTGGGGAGGGACTCTGGACAAGGGCTGGGAGTGTCAGGCTGAGGGACAATGGCTTTGAGCTGGGAGAGAGGAGACTGAGAGTGGAGAGGAGGAAGAAATTGTTGAGAGTGAGGCTGGGGAGACTCTGGCCCAGGCTGCCCAGGGAGGCTGTGGCTGCCTCCTGCCTGGAGGGGTTCAGGACCAGGCTGGATGAGGCCCTGAGCAGCCTGTGCTGGTGGGAGGTGTCCCTGCCCCTGGCAGGGCCTTGGGGCTGGCTGAGCTCTGAGCTCCCTTCCAGCCCCTGCTGTGGTTCTCTGATTCCCACACAGCTCAGCTCCAACTCCACCTGCTGTACCTCCTGGCACCTGCCTCTCAGCATGAGGGTGCCCCACGCAGACCTCCCCATGCCACAGAGGAAGCAAAGCACAGGCAGCAGGCCAGCCCCAACGGCCCCAAGCGGAGCAGGCGCAGCGCCAGGAGGCGCAGAGAGCACACCGAGGAGCTGACACCCGGAGAACAAGAGCAACCAATCCCGGCACGGCTCCCGGCCCCGCTCCCGGCACGGCTCCCGGCACGGCTCCCGGCACGGCTCCCGGCCCCGCTCCCGGCACGGCTCCCGGCCCCGCTCCCGGCACGGCTCCCGGCCCCGCTCCCGGCACGGCTCCCGGCACGGCTCCCGGCCCCGCTCCGGCCACGGCTCCCGGCACGGCTCCGGCCCCGCTCCCGCTCCCGGCCCCGGCTCCCGGCACGGCTCCCGGCCCCGCTCCCGGCACGGCTCCCGGCACGGCTCCCGGCCCCGCTCCCGGCCCCGCTCCCGGCACGGCTCCGGCCCCGCTCCCGGCCCCCGGCTCCGGCACGGCTCCCGGCACGGCTCCGGCCCCGCTCCCGGCACGGCTCCCCCGGCCCGCTCTCCCGGCCCGGCTCCCGGCCCCGCTCCCGGCACGGCTCCGGCACGGCTCCCGGCCCGGCTCCGGCACGGCCCCGCTCCCGGCCCGCTCCCGGCACGGCTCCCGGCACGGCTCCCGGCCCCGCTCCCGGCACGGCTCCCGGCACGGCTCCCGGCACGGCTCCCGGCCCCGCTCCTGGCACCGGCTCCCGGCCCGGCTCCCGGCCGGCTCCCGGCACGGCTCCGGCCTCCTGGCCCCGCTCCCGGCCCGGCTCCCGGCCCTGCCCCGCTCCTGGCACGGCTCCCGGCCCCGCTCCCGGCATGGCTCCCGGCACGGCTCCCGGCATGGCTCCCGGCACGGCTCCCGGCCCCGCTCCCGGCACGGCTCCGGCACGGCTCCCGGCACGGCTCCCGGCATGGCTCCCGGCCCCGCTCCTGGCACGGCTCCCGGCCCGGCTCCCGGCCCCGCTCCCGGCCCCGCTCCCGGCACGGCTCCGGCATGGCTCCCGGCCCCGCTCCTGGCACGGCTCCCGGCCCCGCTCCCGGCACGGCTCCCGGCATGGCTCCCGGCCCCGCTCCCGGCCCGGCTCCCGGCATGGCTCCCGGCCCCGCTCCCCGGCCCCGCTCCCGGCACGGCTCCGGCACGGCTCCGGCCCCGGCTCCGGCCCCGCTCCCGGCACGGCTCCGGCCCGGCTCCCGGCACGGCTCCCGGCCCCGCTCCCGGCACCGCTCCCGGCACGGCTCCCGGCCCCGCTCCCGGCACGGCTCCCGGCACGGCTCCCGGCACGGCTCCCGGCACCGCTCCCGGCACGGCTCCCGGCCCCGCTCCTGGCACGGCTCCCGGCCCCGCTCCCGGCACGGCTCCCCGGCCCCGCTCCCGGCCCCGCTCCCGGCACGGCTCCCGGCACGGCCTCCGGCCCCGCTCCCGGCATGGCTCCCGGCCCTGCTCCTGGCACAGCTCCCGGCCCCGCTCCCGGCACGGCTCCGGCCCCGCTCCCGGCACGGCTCCCGGCATGGCTCCCGGCCCCGCTCCCGGCCCCGGCACAGCTCCCGGCCCCGCTCCCGCACGGCTCCGGCACCGCTCCCGGCACGGCTCCGGCCCCGCTCCCGGCACGGCTCCGGCATGGCTCCCGGCCCCGCTCCCGGCCCCGGCACGGCTCCCGGCCCCGCTCCCGGCACGGCTCCCGGCACGGCTCCCGGCACGGCTCCCGGCCCCGCTCCCGGCACGGCTCCCGGCATGGCTCCCGGCCCCGCTCCGGCCCCGGCACGGCTCCCGGCACCGCTCCCGGCACCGCTCCGGCACGGCTCCCGGCACCGCTCCCGGCACGGCTCCCGGCCCCGCTCCCGGCACGGCTCCGGCCCCGCTCCCGGCACGGCTCCGGCCCCGCTCCCGGCCCTGCTCCTGGCACGGCTGCTGTGCTCTCCAAGGAACCTCAGCAGCCTCAGCTCAGCCCCCCGCACCACCGGCTCAGGACAGCCAGGCGGACAGCCCTCTGTTTGCTCAGCTCCAGACATCCACAGCACGCAGGCTTGGAGTCTGCCGGAGGCCAAGCAGCGGCCTCCAAGCCTCTCTCCCTGGGAGCATCACCCTAGAGCAGCCTGGGCTCTTCCTCCACCGCTCAGCCGCACCACAAAGCAGCTGGGGACGCAGAATGGGCTCAAAACTGCCTCAGTCCGCAGCAAATGCAGCGCTGGGCCACCCAAAGTGCTGTGCTGAGTCAGCAAGCAGGTGGCTCAGCTGCACAGCCAGGCCAGGGGAGCCACCAAGCGAACCCCTGCCAGCAGCACAAATCCAGAGCTCCCTTTGGACCCCAGGGACAAGGAAGCAGGTGAGAGCCTGAGGCAGTGGGAGCTGAGCTGTGCCCAGCAGCCACACACCCCAACGCTCCCCACAGCCTCCTCACTCCCCCCAGGGGAAAGGGACACATCACCTCCTCCCCAAGCAGTCCACCCCCTCCAGACAAGGATCCTCTCACAGCCTGCTCTGACTCATGGAGCTAAGGCAGGAGGGAAGCAATGGGCAGGGGCAGACAGCCCAGACACTGCACTTGCAGGACACTGAGAGCTGAGTGCAGCTCCTTCCCTTACCTGCTCCCTCCTCCTCCTCTCAGGTGCTTCACAAGCCACAGCTCACTGCCAGGGCAGCTTTGAGTCCAAACCAGATGTCAGACCTGGGAAAGCAAGGGAGGAGAGCCTCAGCAATGGTATAGAGCCAGAGAGCTGCTGAGGTGGGAGCAGAGCTCTGAGACCACCACATCCAGCTGCTGGAGGCAGCAGCCCACTCACCACGGCCCTCAGCACCACAGCCCTGCCTCCTAGATACCTCCAGGAGGCTCCACCACAGAATGCCTTTGGCTGGCAGGGTCCTGCAAGAGCATCCAGCCCAGCCTGCACCCAGCACTGCAGGCTCAGCACCAACCCATGGCCCTGAGCACCAGGCCCACAGCTGCTGGCACACCCCAGGGATGGGGACTGCAGCACTGCCCTGGGCAGCCTCTGCCAAGCTCTCAGATCCCTTCCAGGGCAGAAAGATTTCCTCATGTCCAGCCTGAGCCTCCCCTGGGGCAGCTTGCAACCATCTCCCCTGCTCCTGGCCCTTGCCACCAAGGAGCAGAGGCTGCCCCCTCCTCACTCCCCCAACCTCCCTGCAGGGAGCTGCAGAGAGCAAGGAGGTCTCCCTCAGCCTCCTCTGCTCCAGCCTCAACCCCCCCAGCTCCCTCAGCCCTCCCCTAGCCCAGGGGCTCCAGGCCCTGCTCCAGCCTGGCTGCCCTGCTCTGGACAGGCTCCAGCCCCTCAGGGTCCTTCCTGCAGGGAGGGCCCAGAGCTGAGCACAGCACTCCAGCTGTGGCCTCAAATCCCAGTGCTGAACACAGGGGGATGATCCCCTCCTGGCCCTGCTGCCCACCCTGCTTCTCAGACCACAGTGTCCCAACCACCTCCCTGGGCACTGCTGGCTCCAGTGCCTGAAAACCCTTCCTGTGAAAAGCTTTTCCTGAGGTCCAACCTGAACCTCCCCTGCCCCAACCTGAGGAAGAATCTTGAGAGAGAAAACCTGAAGTGAAACTCTCGGCTGGAACAACCCTCAGCATCCATCCAGGCTGGGGGGAGGAGACTGAGAGCAGCCCTGCAGAGAAGGCCTTGGGGGGAAGCTGGGGGGAGCAGCTGGCCAGGAGGCAGCAATGGGCACTGACAGCACAGGAGGCCAAGGGCAGCCTGGGCTGCAGCCAGAGCAGTGTGGCCAGAGCTGGAGAGAGGATCCTGCCCCTCTGCTCTGCTCTGGGGAGACCTCAGCTGCAGGGCTGGGGCCAGCTGTGGGGCCCCCAGCACAAGAGAGACCTGGAGCTGATGGAGAGGGTCCTGAGGAGGCCATGAGAATGCTCAGGGGGTTGGAGCAGCTCTGCTCTGGGGACAGGCTGAGGAGCTGGGGGTGTGCAGCCTGGAGAGGAGAAGGCCCCAGGCAGACCTCAGAGCAGCCTGCCAGGACCTGAAGGGGCTCCAAGAAGGCTGCAGAGAGACTGTTCCCAAAGGCCTGCAGGGACAGGCCCAGGGGCAATGGCTTCAGAGCAGAGCAGAGCAGATGGAGATTGGATGTGAGGAACAAGCTCTGCCCCAGGAGGCTGCTGGAGCACTGCAGCAGGTTGCCCAGGGAGGTGGCTGAGGCTCCATCCCTGGAGCTGTTGCAGGGGAGGCTGGAGAGGGCTCTGGGCAAGCTGCTCCAGGGGAGGATGTCCCTGCTGAGGGCAGGGCTTGGCCTGGCTGAGCTCTGGAGCTCCCTTCCAGCCCAGAGCTCTCTGTGATTGAGTTCTTCTTGATGCCAGAAATGGAGGAAAGAAGAATCAGCAGCACAGCACAGCCTGGGGCCAGCACAGCACAGCCTGGGGCCAGCACAGCACAGCCCTGGGGCCAGCACAGCACAGCACAGCCCTGGGGCCAGCACAGCACAGCACAGCCCTGGGGCCAGCACAGCACAGCACAGCCCTGGGGCCAGCACAGCACAGCCCTGGGGCCAGCACAGCACAGCCAGCCTGGGGCCAGCACAGCACAGCCTGGGGCCAGCACAGCACAGCACAGCCCTGGGGCCAGCACAGCACAGCCCTGGGGCCAGCACAGCACAGCCCTGGGGCCAGCACAGCACAGCCTAGGGCCAGCACAGCACAGCACAGCCCTGGGGCCAGCACAGCACAGCCTGGGGCCAGCACAGCACAGCACAGCCTGGGGCCAGCACAGCACAGCACAGCCTGGGGCCAGCACAGCACAGCCTGGGGCCAGCACAGCACAGCACAGCCTGGGGCCAGCACAGCACAGCCCTGGGGCCAGCACAGCACAGCCTGGCCCCAGGGCCAGCACAGCACAGCCCTGGGGCCAGCACAGCACAGCCTAGGGCCAGCACAGCACAGCACAGCCTGGGGCCAGCACAGCACAGCCTGGGGCCAGCACAGCACAGCCTGGGGCCAGCACAGCACAGCACAGCCTGGGGCCAGCACAGCACAGCCCTGGGGCCAGCACAGCACAGCCCCTGGGGCCAGCACAGCACAGCACAGGGGGCCAGCACAGCACAGCACAGCCCTGGGGCCAGCACAGCACAGCACAGCCCTGGGGCCAGCACAGCACACACAGCCCTGGGGCCAGCACAGCACAGCACAGCCCTGGGGCCAGCACAGCACAGCACAGCCTGGGGCCAGCACAGCACAGCACAGCCTGGGGCCAGCACAGCACAGCCCTGGGGCCAGCACAGCACAGCCTGGGGCCAGCACAGCACAGCACAGGGCCAGCACAGCACAGCACAGCCCTGGGGCCAGCACAGCACAGCCCTGGGGCCAGCACAGCACAGCACAGCCTGGGGCCAGCACAGCACAGCCTGGGGCCAGCACAGCACAGCCCTGGGGCCAGCACAGCACAGCACAGCCTGGGGCCAGCACAGCACAGCCCTGGGGCCAGCACAGCACAGCACAGCCCTGGGGCCAGCACAGCACAGCACAGCCCTGGGGCCAGCACAGCACAGCCCTGGGGCCAGCACAGCACAGCACAGCCCTGGGGCCAGCACAGCACAGCCCTGGGGCCAGCACAGCACAGCCTGGGGCCAGCACAGCACAGCCTGGGGCCAGCACAGCACAGCCTGGGGCCAGCACAGCACAGCACAGCCCTGGGGCCAGCACAGCACAGCCTGGGGCCAGCACAGCACAGCACAGCCCGGGGCCAGCACAGCACAGCACAGCCTGGGGCCAGCACAGCACAGCCTGGGGCCAGCACAGCACAGCACAGCCTGGGGCCAGCACAGCACAGCCTGGGGCCAGCACAGCACAGCACAGCCTGGGGCCAGCACAGCACAGCACAGCCAGCACAGCACAGCCTGGGGCCAGCACAGCACAGCACAGCCTGGGGCCAGCACAGCACAGCACAGCCTGGGGCCAGCACAGCACAGCCTGGGGCCAGCACAGCACAGCACAGCCCGGGGCCAGCACAGCACAGCCTGGGGCCAGCACAGCACAGCACAGCCTGGGGCCAGCACAGCACAGCACAGCCTGGGGCCAGCACAGCACAGCACAGCCCTGGGGCCAGCACAGCACAGCACAGCCTGGGGCCAGCACAGCACAGCACAGCCTGGGGCCAGCACAGCACAGCACAGCCCTGGGGCCAGCACAGCACAGCACAGCCTGGGGCCAGCACAGCACAGCACAGCCTGGGGCCAGCACAGCACAGCCCGGGGCCAGCACAGCACAGCCCTGGGGCCAGCACAGCACAGCACAGCCCTGGGGCCAGCACAGCACAGCCCTGGGGCCAGCACAGCACAGCACAGCCCTGGGGCCAGCACAGCACAGCCCTGGGGCCAGCACAGCACAGCACAGCCTGGGGCCAGCACAGCACAGCCTGGGGCCAGCACAGCACAGCACAGCCCTGGGGCCAGCACAGCACAGCCCTGGGGCCAGCACAGCACAGCACAGCCCTGGGGCCAGCACAGCACAGCACAGCCTGGGGCCAGCACAGCACAGCCCTGGGGCCAGCACAGCACAGCACAGCCCGGGGCCAGCACAGCACAGCACAGCCTGGGGCCAGCACAGCACAGCCTAGGGCCAGCACAGCACAGCCCTGGGGCCAGCACAGCACAGCACAGCCCGGGGCCAGCACAGCACAGCACAGCCCTGGGGCCAGCACAGCACAGCACAGCCCGGGGCCAGCACAGCACAGCACAGCCCGGGGCCAGCACAGCACAGCCCTGGGGCCAGCACAGCACAGCACAGCCCTGGGGCCAGCACAGCACAGCACAGCCCTGGGGCCAGCACAGCACAGCACAGCCCGGGGCCAGCACAGCACAGCCCTGGGGCCAGCACAGCACAGCACAGCCCTGGGGCCAGCACAGCACAGCACAGCCTGGGGCCAGCACAGCACAGCACAGCCCTGGGGCCAGCACAGCACAGCACAGCCCTGGGGCCAGCACAGCACAGCACAGCCCGGGGCCAGCACAGCACAGCCTGGGGCCAGCACAGCACAGCACAGCCCTGGGGCCAGCACAGCACAGCCCTGGGGCCAGCACAGCACAGCACAGCCTGGGGCCAGCACAGCACAGCCTGGGGCCAGCACAGCACAGCCTGGGGCCAGCACAGCACAGCACAGCCCTGGGGCCAGCACAGCACAGCACAGCCCGGGGCCAGCACAGCACAGCACAGCCTGGGGCCAGCACAGCACAGCACAGCCTGGGGCCAGCACAGCACAGCACAGCCCTGGGGCCAGCACAGCACAGCCCTGGGGCCAGCACAGCACAGCACAGCCTGGGGCCAGCACAGCACAGCCTGGGGCCAGCACAGCACAGCACAGCCCTGGGGCCAGCACAGCACAGCCTGGGGCCAGCACAGCACAGCACAGCCCTGGGGCCAGCACAGCACAGCCCGGGGCCAGCACAGCACAGCCCTGGGGCCAGCACAGCACAGCACAGCCCTGGGGCCAGCACAGCACAGCACAGCCCTGGGGCCAGCACAGCACAGCACAGCCCGGGGCCAGCACAGCACAGCCCTGGGGCCAGCACAGCACAGCACAGCCCTGGGGCCAGCACAGCACAGCACAGCCTGGGGCCAGCACAGCACAGCACAGCCCTGGGGCCAGCACAGCACAGCACAGCCCTGGGGCCAGCACAGCACAGCACAGCCCGGGGCCAGCACAGCACAGCCTGGGGCCAGCACAGCACAGCACAGCCCTGGGGCCAGCACAGCACAGCACAGCCCTGGGGCCAGCACAGCACAGCACAGCCTGGGGCCAGCACAGCACAGCCTGGGGCCAGCACAGCACAGCCTGGGGCCAGCACAGCACAGCACAGCCCTGGGGCCAGCACAGCACAGCACAGCCCTGGGGCCAGCACAGCACAGCACAGCCCGGGGCCAGCACAGCACAGCACAGCCCTGGGGCCAGCACAGCACAGCCCTGGGGCCAGCACAGCACAGCCCTGGGGCCAGCACAGCACAGCACAGCCTGGGGCCAGCACAGCACAGCCTGGGGCCAGCACAGCACAGCACAGCCCTGGGGCCAGCACAGCACAGCCCTGGGGCCAGCACAGCACAGCACAGCCTGGGGCCAGCACAGCACAGCCTGGGGCCAGCACAGCACAGCCTGGGGCCAGCACAGCACAGCACAGCCCTGGGGCCAGCACAGCACAGCACAGCCCGGGGCCAGCACAGCACAGCACAGCCTGGGGCCAGCACAGCACAGCACAGCCCGGGGCCAGCACAGCACAGCCCTGGGGCCAGCACAGCACAGCACAGCCCGGGGCCAGCACAGCACAGCACAGCCTGGGGCCAGCACAGCACAGCCCTGGGGCCAGCACAGCACAGCACAGCCTGGGGCCAGCACAGCACAGCACAGCCCTGGGGCCAGCACAGCACAGCCTAGGGCCAGCACAGCACAGCCCTGGGGCCAGCACAGCACAGCCCTGGGGCCAGCACAGCACAGCCCTGGGGCCAGCACAGCACAGCACAGCCCTGGGGCCAGCACAGCACAGCCTAGGGCCAGCACAGCACAGCACAGCCCGGGGCCAGCACAGCACAGCACAGCCTGGGGCCAGCACAGCACAGCCTGGGGCCAGCACAGCACAGCACAGCCCGGGGCCAGCACAGCACAGCACAGCCTGGGGCCAGCACAGCACAGCCCTGGGGCCAGCACAGCACAGCACAGCCTGGGGCCAGCACAGCACAGCACAGCCCTGGGGCCAGCACAGCACAGCCTAGGGCCAGCACAGCACAGCCCTGGGGCCAGCACAGCACAGCCCTGGGGCCAGCACAGCACAGCCCTGGGGCCAGCACAGCACAGCACAGCCCTGGGGCCAGCACAGCACAGCCTAGGGCCAGCACAGCACAGCACAGCCTGGGGCCAGCACAGCACAGCCTGGGGCCAGCACAGCACAGCCCTGGGGCCAGCACAGCACAGCACAGCCTGGGGCCAGCACAGCACAGCCTGGGGCCAGCACAGCACAGCCTAGGGCCAGCACAGCACAGCCTGGGGCCAGCACAGCACAGCCTGGGGCCAGCACAGCACAGCACAGCCCTGGGGCCAGCACAGCACAGCACAGCCCTGGGGCCAGCACAGCACAGCCTAGGGCCAGCACAGCACAGCCCTGGGGCCAGCACAGCACAGCCCTGGGGCCAGCACAGCACAGCCCTGGGGCCAGCACAGCACAGCCTAGGGCCAGCACAGCACAGCCCTGGGGCCAGCACAGCACAGCCTGGGGCCAGCACAGCACAGCACAGCCTGGGGCCAGCACAGCACAGCCTGGGGCCAGCACAGCCTCCCCCTGCCCAGCTGGCTGGGGCCCGTGCAGCCAGGGAAAGGTGGCCAGCTGTGGCCAGCTGTGCCCCTCACCATCAGGGCCCAGGAGAGGCGAGGAAGGGACTCTTGCAGCGGGCAGTGAGCCTGGCTGTGGTGCTGAGCCGGCCCAAGCTCCCCAGCCCTGCCTGCACAGCTGCTGCACAGACAAGCAGGAGCTGCAGCAGCAGCCTCTGGGCTGCAGATGGCTTCCCAGCTGCTGCCAGGTCCCCAGGGGGCCCGCCCCCCACTGCTGAACCCCCAGAGGTGCCCCCAGGCTGCTCAGAGCAGAGCAGGCAGAGGGCAGGCAGAGGGCAGCCCCTGCCGAGCCCCGAGCCTCACGCTGCCTCAGGACGCCAGCGGGGACACGTCCCGAAGGGTCAGACTGGGGCTGGACACTGGGGCAAGGCTGGCACCAGGCTGCCATGCAGAAGGCTCAGCAGCCCCAGCACCTGCCTCCCCTTCCCAGAACCCCAGAACCCAGCCTGCAGGGGACCCCTGCAGCTCCCCCAGCCCAGCCCCTGCCCCAGCAGGGCTCCCCCAGCAGCACAGTGCCCAGGGCGGGTTGGAAGCTCTCCACACCAGCAGACTCCACAACCTCTCTGGGCAGCCTGCTCCAGGCTCCAGCAGCCTCACAACAAACAACTTTCTCCTCCTGCTCAGCTCCAGCCTCCTGCCTGACACTCTGTGCCCCTTGTGCTGTCCCTGGGCACCACTGGGCAGAGCCTGGCCCCAGCCTCTTGCCCCCCACAGCTCCTTCAGCTCTTGCTGAGCATTGCTCAGCTGCCCTCTGGGGCTGCTCTGCTGCAGGCTCTCAGCCCCAGGGCTCTCAGCCTCTGCTCCTGACACAGGGACAGAATCATCTCCATGGAGCCCTTTTCCCCCAGCCTTGGGCTGATGAGAAGGAAAATCATCAGCTGGGCTCCAAAAGGTGGGGGCAAGCACCTCCTCTGCCTGGCTTTTGGGGTAGCACAGCACCAGGGCTCAGCACCAGAGAGGCTGCCAGTGGCAGGGGAAGCCCCTCTGAGCAAAGCTGAACGGTGCTGGCTCCTGTGTTGGATTTCCAGGAGCTGAGCCACAAGGAGAGCTAAAAATACCCCAATTAACCATTTGTTTGCAACAGGAGCTCTGCTGCTGCCAGCAGGGCATCAGACAGCTGCCAACAGGAAGATGTGGTCTGCAAAGAAAAGAAACCAGCTGGGAAAGAAGCTGGCCAGGCCTCCAGCCTGGATCCAAGGCGCTTCCCAGAGCCTAGCCTAAGCTTCAGACTCCTCCAGATGCTCAAGGAACAGATTGGCTGAGGCTGGAAGGGACCTCCAGAGATCATCCAGGCCAAGCCCTCCGCTAAAGCAGGGCACCCACAGCAGCCTGCCCAGGAGCAGTCACAGAATCATCACCCTCAGCAGAAGTCTCTCTGCAGCCTTCCTGCAGGATCCCTTCAGCTCCTGGCAGGCAGCTCTGAGGTGCCCCTGGAGCCTTCTCCTCTGCAGGCTGCACAGCCCCAGCTCCCTCAGCCTGTGCTCCCAGCAGAGCTGCTCCAGCCCTGGCAGCATCTCTGTGGCCTCCTCTGGCCTCCCTCCAGCAGCTGTGTGTCCTTCTGCTGCTGGGGACAGCAGAGCTGGAGGCAGGATTGGAGGGGAGGTCTGAGCAGAGCAGAGCCCAGGGGCAGGATCCCCTCTGCTGGGCAGTGTCTGGGGGAGGGTTTGGAATCTGCCCAGAGCAGACTTTGGCAGCTTTGTGGTGGGAGCCCCAGCAGGCATCAGCCCTGCCCTGCCCTGCCCTGCCTGCAGCCCTGCCCTGCCTGCAGCCCTGCCCTGCCCTGCCCTGCCTGCAGCCCTGCCCTGCCCTGCCCTGCCTGCAGCCCTGCTCTGCCCTGCCCTGCCTGCAGCCCTGCCCTGCCCTGCCTGCAGCCCTGCCCTGCCCGCAACCCTGCCCTGCCCGCAACCCTGCCCTGCCCTGCCCTGCCCGCAACCCTGCCCTGCCTGCAACCCTGCCCTGCCTGCAGCCCTGCCCTGCCTGCAGCCTCCCCTGAGTCAGCTGAGTCCTGTCTCCTCCCGCGGGGCAGGAGGCAAGCAGCTCCCTGCCCGGGGCTCAGAGGCAGGGCACGGGGCCAGGGAGGCCGTGGGGCTGAGGCTCCGCTCCCGGGCAGGGGCAGCAGCAATTGCAGGCAGCAGCTGAGGCCCACAGGGCGCAGGAGGAGCCACTGCAGCCTGCCCAGGGCAGCAGCAAATCCTGCCCAGGAGAGCCCTGCCGGCCTGGCATCCCTCCCCCTGGCAGCAGGAGGAGGCGGCGGGCTCCGCCGCGCCGGGCAGCCCGGGGGGCAGCGCTCCAGCCCCGGCACACGCGGCTCCGGCAGCCTCGCCCATCGGCGGGGCCCGGGAAACAACAGGAACAAGCCCCAGCTGTCCAGGGCCATCAATATCCTCCCAGGAACGGGCAGGCCTCTCGCCAGCTCTCCCCAGGCCCGGCTCAGCCCGGCCGCCGCGGCGCGGGGCTGGCACGTGCCCGGCGGGGCTCGGGCAGGCACCCGGAGAGCTGCCGCCCGCCCTGCTGCCTCTGCCCACAGCCACCGCTGGGGCTGCCCAAGCGAACCAGCACCTCCGGGAGCTGAAGGGATCCTGCAGGAAGGCTGCAGAGAGACTTCTGCTGAGGGGGTCTGGAGCCAGGCCCAGGGGGAAGGGTTTGGAGCTGAGGCAGAGCAGGGTCAGAGTGGAGCTGAGGAAGAAGTTGTTGAGTGTGAGGCTGGGGAGACTCTGGCCCAGGCTGCCCAGGGAGGCTGTGGCTGCCTCCTGCCTGGGGGGTTCAGGGCCAGGCTGGATGAGGCCCTGAGCAGCTGAGTCCATTTGAGAGGTGTCCCTGCCCATGGCATAGAAGCAGAGAATCATTTCTGTTGGCAAAGGCCTTTCAGCTCATCCAGCCCAGCCACTCTCTAACAGTGCCCCTTGGCCCATCCCCACAGCCCCTCCCCAGCTGCCTGCAGCTCCCCTGCAGGTACTGAAATGCAGCTCTGAGGTGCCCCTGGAGCCTTCCCCTCTGCAGGCTGCACAGCCCCAGCTCCCTCAGCCTGTGCCCACAGCAGAGCTGCTCCAGCCTCTGAGCATCTTGGTGGCCTCCTCTGGACCCTCCCCAGCAGGTCCCTGTCCCTCTTGCACGAGGATGCAGCAGGTCACCCTGCCACAAAGCTGCACAGCTTCAGTGCCCCTGGGGCTGCTCCTTGCACACAGCAGCTGCAGGTTTCTCTGGGTGGAGGTTTTCATCCAGTCCCCCACATGAGGGCTCCCTGAAAGGAGCCTGGAGCCAGGGGGGTTGATCTCTTCTCCCTCATAAGGAGTGACAGGAGGAGGGGCAATGGCCTCCAGCTGCACCAAGGCAGGTTTAGGTCAGACGTGAGAAGAAACTTCTCGACTGAAAGGGTTCTCCAAGCCTGGCACAGGCTGCCCAGGGGGCTGGCTGAGTCCCCATCCCTGGAGGTGCTGAAAAGACACAGAGCTGTGGTGCTGAGGGTCCCCAGCCTTGGTAGAGTTAGAGAGTGGTTGGGCTGGATGCTCTGGAAGGGCTTTGCCAACATAAGTGACTCTGTGGTTCTCCACCAATCCCTGCCACAGCCACTCTCAGACCTGCCTCAGCCCAGGAGACGTTCATCCCACTGCCTGCTGCCACCCAGGGCATAGAATCATAGCATCAGTCAGGGTTGGAAGGGACCCCAAGGATCAGCCAGTTCCAACCCCCCTGCCATGGGCAGGGACACCCCACACTAGATCAGGCTGGCCACAGCCTCGTCCAGCCTGGCCTTAAACACCTCCAGGGACGGGGCCTCAACCACCTCCCTGCACAACCCATTCCAGGGCTTCACCACTCTCATGGGGAAGAACTTCTTCCTCACATCTAGCCTGAATCTCCCCACCTCCAGCTTCAGTCCATTCCCCCTAGTCCTATCACTGCCTGAGATCCTGAGCAGTCCCTCCCCAGCCTTCCTGGAGCCCCCTGCAGATCCTGGAAGGCCACAATGAGGTCACCTGGGAGCCTTCTCTTCTCCAGACTGAACAGCCCCAACTCCTTCAGTCTGTGCTCACAGGAGAGCTGCTCCAACCCTCTGCTCCTCCTCCTGGCCCTGCTCTGGACACCTTCCAGCCCCTCCAGATCCCTCTTGTCATAGGGGCTCCAGAACTGGAGGCAGTACTGCAGGTGGGGTCTCAGCAGGGCTGAGCAGAGGGGGAGAATCCCCTCCCTTGCCCTGCTGGCCACACTGCTCCTGCTGCAGCCCAGGCTCTGGTTGGCTTTCCGGGCTGCAAGTGCACACTGAGAGCTCCTGTTGAGCTTCTCCTCCCCCAGCACCCCCAAGTCTCTCTCCTCAGGGCTGCTCTCCAGCCAGTCCCTGCCCAGCCTGCATTTGTGCCTGGGATTGCCTCCACCCAGCTGCAGGACCCTGCCCTTGGTCTTGTTGAAGCTCCTGAGGTTGGCTTGTGCCCACCTCTGCAGCCTGTCCAGGTGCCTCTGGATGGATCCTTCCCTCCAGCTGTCTGCTGCACCACACAGCTTGGTGTCATCAGCAACCTGCTGAGGCTGCACTCAGTGCCACTGCCCATGGCACCCACAAAGGTGTTGAACAAGCCTGGTCCCAGGCCTGATCCCTGAGGGACTCTGCTTGTCACTGGCCTCCCCTGGGCCATGGACCCATTGACAGCCACTCTTTGGGTGCTGCCATCAAGCCAGTTCTGTATCCATCTAGTGGTCACCCATCACACCCATGTGTCACCAGCCTGGAGACCAGGATGTGGTGTGGGACAGTGCCGAAGGCTTTGCTCAGGGCCAGGGAAACGACATCAGTTGCTCTCCCCTCAGCTATTAATGCTGTCACCTGCTCATAGAAGGCCACCAGGTTTGTCAGGCAGGATTTGCCCTTGGCAAAGCCATGCTGACTGTTCCCAATCACCTCTTCACTATGCTTCTGAGTCATTAGTGCCTCCAGGAGGAAGGGCAGCCCTTGCGAGGTCCAGGTCAGAGCCATGAAGCTCTCCTAGCAAACCCGTTGGGACTGGGTGGCCTTGCAGGGCTTTTCCAGCTGAAGCCATCCCGTTCTCCTTTACCCTAGGGCTCCAGGTCCTTGGCAGGGAGGGAGCACACAGAGGCTCACCAGCACCGAGCAACCTTCACCTCAGGCATGGGGCACACGGCATGGCCAGAGCAAGCAGAGAAGCAGCAAGGGCAGAGCTCACTGGCAGGGCACAAGAGCTGGAGCTGTGGAAGCTGGAGCTGTGGGAGCTGAGGGAGCTGGAGCTGGAGCTGAGGGAGCTGGAGCTGAGGGAGCTGGAGCTGAGGGAGCTGGAGCTGAGGGAGTTGGAGCTGTGAGAGCTGGAGCTGTGAGAGCTGGAGCTGTGGGAGCTGAGGGAGCTGGAGCTGTGGGAGCTGGAGCTGTGGGAGCTGGAGCTGAGGGAGCTGGAGCTGTGGGAGCTGGAGCTGTGGGAGCTGAGGGAGCTGGAGCTGTGGGAGCTGTGGGAGCTGGAGCTGAGGGAGCTGGAGCTGTGGGAGCTGAGGGAGCTGGAGCTGTGGGAGCTGAGGGAGCTGGAGCTGTAGGAGCTGGAGCTGAGGGAGCTGAGGGAGCTGGAGCTGTGGGAGCTGAGGGAGCTGGAGCTGGGGAGCTGTGGGAGCTGGAGCTGGAGCTGGAGCTGTGAGAGCTGGAGCTGTGGGAGCTGGAGCTGTGGGAGCTGGAGCTGAGGGAGCTGAGGGAGCTGGAGCTGTGGGAGCTGTGGGAGCTGGAGCTGAGGGAGCTGGAGCTGTGGGAGCTGGAGCTGTGGGAGCTGAGGGAGCTGGAGCTGTGGGAGCTGAGGGAGCTGGAGCTGTGGGAGCTGGAGCTGTGGGAGCTGGAGCTGTGGGAGCTGAGGGAGCTGGAGCTGTGGGAGCTGTGGGAGCTGGAGCTGTGGGAGCTGAGGGAGCTGGAGCTGTGGGAGCTGAGGGAGCTGGAGCTGTGGGAGCTGGAGCTGTGGGGAGCTGGAGCTGTGGGAGCTGGAGCTGAGGGAGCTGAGGGAGCTGGAGCTGTGGGGGAGCTGGAGCTGTGGGAGCTGAGGGAGCTGGAGCTGTGGGAGCTGTGGGAGCTGGAGCTGTGGGAGCTGAGGTGCTCCTGCCTGTAATTGGAATGCAGGAGAGCGAAGCAGAGGAAGCACTCCAGCGTGACAGCCAAGCACCGGCGGGCTCCCAGCGCCCAAGCCAGGCTTCACACGCTCCTGGGTCTGATTTCAGTTCTAAGGAGCAAAGGGAAAAGGGCAAAACAAGGAGGTTCTGCTGTGAGAACAGCTCCTGCAGAAGCCTGCTGCTGAACCACACAGGGGAGCGGAGCGGGGCTGGGGAGCCAGGCCGAGGGCAGCGGCCGGGGGCGCTGGGGGAGGCAGAGCACCCCGGGACAGGACAGCAGCCGTGCCAGGCAGGCAGGGAGGCACAGCCCACACCTCAGCACAGCTCTGCACACACAGACAGAATCCCTTGCTCCGGCCCCGCAGACCCGACCTGCAAAGCCTGAGCTGCTGCAACCCTGTGACCGGCAGAAGGGCCAGAGAGAGAGCCCGGAGCAGCTCCCTGCCCTCACAGACACAGACTGCTCTGGCTTGGGAAAGGCCTCTGAGCTCAGCCAGGCCAACCCCAGCCCAGCCCCACCATGGACACCAAACCCTGGCCCCAGCGGCCATGGCCACAGGAACCCCTCCAGCCAGGGGGATTCCACCACCCCCTGGGCAGCCTCTGCCAGGCCCTGACCACTCTGGCACCAAAGACATTTTGCCTCCTCTCCAACCTCAGCCTCCCCTGGCACAACTCCAGGCCAGTTCCTCTCCTTCTCTCCCCTGAGCCTGGGGAGCAGAGCCCAACCCCCAGCTGCCTGCAGCCTCCTCTCGGGGAGCTGCAGAGAGCAATGAGGTCTCCCTCAGCCTCCTCTGCTCCAGGCTGAACCCCCAGCTCCCTCAGCTGCTCCTCCCCAGCCCTGCTCTCCAGACCCTTCCCCAGCTCTGTTGCCCTTCTCTGGCCCTGCTCCAGCCCTCAAGGTCCTTCTGGGGGTGAGGAGCCCAAAACTGAACCCGGCCCTCAAGCTGTGCCCTCCCCAGTGCCCAGCCCAGGGGCACCATCCCTGCCCTGCTGCTGCTGCCCACAGCATTGCTGCTCCAGGCCAGGCTGCTGCTGCCCTTCTTGCCCCCTGGGCACTGCTGGCTCCTCTCCAGCTGCTGGCACCCAGCACCCCCAGGGCCTTTCCAGCTGGGCACTTTGCAGCCACTGTGCCCCCAGCCTGGAGCCTTCCTGGGGTTGCTGTGACCCAAGGGCAGGACCCAGCCCTTGGCCTTGTTGAGCCTCACCCCCTCTATTCTCTGCATATAATGGGGGAGGAAGGCCCTGTGCAAGATTCCAGGGCCTGCAGCTGAGGGTGATGGGAAGGGGCAGGAGGATGTCAGCAAGAGAAGCCACCCAGGGGCAAAGCTGTCGAGGCTGGCAGCCCGGGGAGCAGCTCAGCCAAGCCGAGGACTCTCCTTTGAGATGCTGATAAAGGTAAGGAGCCCTCAGCAGGGTGAGCCCAGCGCCAAGATAAGGAAGCAGACTGCAGCCTGGTTGCGGCTGGTGCCAGGTTGGGCACTGGAGGGGCCCTGGGGAGAGATAGAGGGGCGAGGGGGAGTGGGGGTGGTGTGTGCAGGGTCTCTCCTGACACGGCTGGGGGCCAACCCTCCCTCCCCTGGAAGGAAAACAAGAAGGAAGCTGACAGCCCTGAACACAGCAGCTGAAAGACAGAAGAGCTTCTGCAGATCTTGCTTCACAGGCACTTCAGGGTAAGATGGACATAGGCTGAGGGTGGGCAGAGCCTGGCCCAGGGAGCCCAGAGAGGTGGGAGATGCCTGGTCCCTGGAATCACTCCAGGTTGGATGAGCCTCTGAACCCTGAGCTAGCTGAAAATGCTCCTCTTGACTGCAGCAGATGACCTTTACTGATCCCTTCCAATCCAAACCATTCCATAATTCTATGAGTCACAGACTGCACTGGGCTGGGAGGGAGCCTCCAGGGGCATCCTGTGCAGCCCCCTGCCATGGGCAGGGACCCCCTCCAGCCAGAGCAGGCTGCCCAGGGACACAGCCAGGCTGAGTCTGAATGGCTCCAGGCATGGAGCCTGCAGCACCTCCCTGGGCAGCCTGTGCCAGGCTGGGCACAACTTCCTCCTGGTGTCCAACCTGACTCTGCCCTGCTCCAGTTCCAAACCCTTGCCCCTTGGCCTAGCCCCACAGACCCTCCTGAACAGTCCCTCCCCAGCTGCCTGCAGCTGCCCTGCAGGTATTGAACTGCAGCTCTGAGGGCTCCCTGCAGCCTTCCCCTCTCCAGGCTGCACAAGGCCCTACATGAGCATGTTGAAAAAGACAAGAGAGGAGGACATCTGAATTTCCAAGTTGATAAAACCTCATCCAGAGGAAGCCATTAAGCAAACTCTGCAAGAGGCAGCAGCACATTCCCAGACCAGAGGCTGTCCTGGAGAGAAAAGCAGCAAGCCCTCTGGTGCTGCTCAGTCTGGAGAGGCGAAGGCTCCCAGGAGACCTCATTGTGGCCTTTCAGGATCTGCAGGGGGCTCCAGGAAAGCTGGGGAGGGACTTTGGAGGGGGTCAGGGAGGGATAGGCCTGGGGGGATGGAGCAGAACTAGAAATGGGGAGATTGAGCTTGGCTGTGAGGAAGAAGTTGTTGCCCAGGAGGGTGGTGAGAGCCTGGCACAGGCTGCCCAGGGAGGTGGTGGCAGCCTCCTGGCTGGAGGTGTTTGCAGCCAGGCTGGAGGTGGCTGTGAGCAACCTGCTGTGGTGTGAGGGGTCCCTGCCCGTGGCAGGGGGATGGTCCTTGGGGTCCCTTCCAACCCTAACAGTTTCTGATTCTATAACACCTTTGTTTCTGCTGCAAAGCTGTTGAGCTTCTGGAGTATTGCGTCAGGAACTCCAAGTCTGCAGGAGGAGAGCTCAGCAAACGTAGGAACTTCTCCATCAGAGGAAGAACTAAGGCAAAGCCCTTGGGAAGGGTGGAAAAGTGAGCAGAGAGGAGGCTGGAAGCCAACAGAACAATGACCTGAACACAGCCAAGGCAGCAGGACAAAGGCACTGCAGAAAAGCAGATGGTGGAGAGCACCCAGGAGGTCATGGAGCAGCAGCAGGTCCAGTGCTGCATCCATCCTCCCTGATGCCCAGTGCTGCTCAGTCATGCCCTGAGGGCAGACCTGGGGATGGGCATCACCACCTGCAGCCCTGCCAGGTGTGACCAGGGCTCCGAGGCTGCCCAAGCAGCGAGGTGTTAAGCAGCCACCCCTGAGGTTAGACAGCAGAAGTGTTTTGCATCCTGTGGGTTCAGAGGCATTTGGTGTTGGCCTTCACCACGGCTCAGTTCTGCCTTTTCTTCTGCATCAAGATGACAGCTGATGAAAAATTCCCCAGGAGCCAGCAGTGGTCCCTGCCAGCCCCAAACCCAGCTGAGTGCTGAGCTGCAGCCAGAGCAGGGAGAGCAGCAGCACAGGGAGGGGGATTCTGCCCCTCTGCTCTGCTCTGACCCCACCTGCAGCACTGCCTCCAGCTCTGGGCCCCCAGCTCAAGAAGGACCTGGAGCTGCTGGAGAGGCTCCAGAGGAGGCCACAGAGATGAGCAGAGGCTGCAGAACCTCCCCTGTGGGGCCAGGCTGGCAGAGCTGGGGCTGTGCAGCCTGCAGAAGGCTTCAAGTAGTCCTTAGAGTGGAGATGAGGAAGAAATTGTTGAGAGTGAGGCTGGGGAGACTCTGGCACAGGCTGCCCAGGGAGGCTGTGGCTGCCTCCTGCCTGGAGGGGTTCAGGACCAGGCTGGATGAGGCCCTGAGCAGGCTGTGCTGGTGGGAGGTGTCCCTGCCCATGGAGCTGGCTGAGCTTTGAGCTCCCTTCCAACCCAACCCATGCTGTGAACTTATGAGAGGGGAAGAACAGCGAGCAGGAGCCAGCCAAGTGCTAGTGACAGGTCTGCAACTGCTCCTTGCTGCTGCTGCCAGAGCTCCACATGAACCTCCCAAGGCCACGAGCAACCTCCTCTTCCTCAGCGCACCAGCAGCAGGGAAAGGTCCCCAGGTTCTCCCTCTCTCTGCTTCACTCTCCCTGATGCAGCTCATCTCCTTTCCTTGCCAAGAACACTGCACCAAACCCTGGGCAGCCTCTGCAGCTCCCCAGGAGGCTCCAGACCTGCCCTCACCCACCCGAGAGGCGCCCAGAGATCCCTGCTCCAGACCCAGCATCTCCTTTCTCCTCCTGCTGGGCCCCCGATGATGTCCTAACTCTCCTGGAGCGCAGGAGCAGGGGGAACCACTTCTTGAGGAGAAGCCCTCACGCCGCACCGCGCTGCCACAATTCACCTTCGGGGCTGCTGCTTCTCAAGCGTTTATCACAGGGCGAGAAGGGAGAACCAGCTTTGAGCAGCAGCCTCCCGAACTCGGGCACTTGAGCTGCCACATCTCCAGCTGGCCCCAAAGGACCAACCCTGCTGTCCCACCAGCTGCACCCCGGGCAGCAGGCATCCCGGGGGGCTCCCTCCGCTGCCCAGCGGGCACCCAGGCCATACCTGTGCCACCCCTCGCGTCCTGAGAGCAACAGGGTTGGAGAGGGCAGGTGAAGGTTCACCACCCTGTCCCCCAGGCACTCAGCCCTTTGCGGCCCCCACAAACACTCAGCCCTTTGCGGCCCCCCGCAAGCTCTGAGCCCCTCGCAGACCTCCCCCTTGCCGGGCACACCGAGCCCATCGCAGCCTTCCCGAGGCTCCCCTAAGAGGATGGGAGGGGGCGCAGCGGACAGCCCCCACCCGCACCTCTTGCCGTCCCGTTCCGGGGTGGCCCTGACCCCCGGCAAACCCCTTGACGCCCCGGGGCGCGCCGTCTTCTGCAGCGCCCCCGGCGCCCCCGGGCACATGGCCTTGTGCACGGCCCCCGCGGCCCCGGTGCCCCCCGGCACATGCCCTTTGCAGCCGCCCCCGCCCGGTGCTTCTCCACGCCCGCTCCGCTCGGGCTCCGCTCGGGCTCCGCAAGCCGCCGCGTCCCCGGGCGGACCCCGCCGCACACGCCCCTGCCCCTCCGGGCTACTCCTCCCCACCACCTCCTCCTCCTTCTCCTCGTCCCCCTGCTCCCCTCCCGGTCCGGTCCCGTTGTTCCCCACCCCGCTCCGTTCCCCTCCACTCCTCACCGCGGGGTGCCGCGCGGGCGAGCGCGAGCTCCCGGTCCCGCCGCGCATCCTCCGCCGACGCTGCCGCGCAGGCGCAGTACGAGACACACCCCCCCCCCCCTCCCCCGTCGGGACGTGGAAGCAGCGGCCCCGCCCGGCCTCTGGCGGGGAGAGGACAGAGCGGCGGCGGGAGGCGGGGACAGCAGGGAGGGGAATTAGCTCAAATGGTAGAGCGCTCGCTTAGCATGCGAGAGGTAGCGGGATCGATGCCCGCATTCTCCACGCCTTTTCCCGCTCGCCCGCGGGAGGTTGGCCTTTGCCTCCCCAAGGCTCCTCGGCACAGGGGCAAGGAAGCGCAGAGCTGTTTTGGCTGGAGGCGAGCGCCGAGGTCCAGTCGGTGACCCAGAGCTGCCAGGCCACACCGGAACGGCCATAAAACCCCTCCAGGGATGGGGACGCCCCCACTGCCCCGGGCAGCCTGGGCCAGGCCTGGACAGCCCCCTCTCGGAGGAAGCTGCTCCTCATGGGCAGCCCAAACCTCCTCCGGTACAGCCGGAGGCCCTTTCCTTGGGGTCAGCACTTACGGTAAGGAAGAAGAGCTCCTCAGCCTCCTTTCTGCAGGTGCCCCAGAGCCCCTCCCAGAGCTGTGCTCTTCTTCAAGAGCATTGTGCTTCTCTTTTTCATTCCTTAAAAACATTCCTTCATCTCCTCTCTGCTTCCATAGAATCGCTACAGACTGTTGCTTAACCTCTGGCTCAGGCAAGCAGAGCACTGCTGCAGCATGCAGGGCACTGCAGGAGGACCTTCTGCTTCCTCATTTAATGCTAGACAAAGCCAGCAGCCCTCCAGCCCCAGCCCGGAGCAGTTCCACCCCACAGCATCCCCAGCCCCCACCCCACAGCATCCCCAGCCCCCACCCCACAGCATCCCCAGCCCCCACCCCACAGCATCCCCAGCCCCCATCCCACACCAGCTCCAGCCCCATCCCACACCAGCTCCAGCCCCATCCCACACCAGCTCCAGTCCCCATCCTATCACCTGCTCATCCCATCCAGGAGTGGAAGCCCCAGAGGTGCCCTCTCCTGGCAGCCTCTAAGAGCCAAAGCACTCAACTGCCTTTACCAGATCTGAGCAGGCAGCAGCAGGCCTGGAGGACACATCAGTGTGTGCCACTTAGCCCAAACCCTGGCAAGATTTTGCCCAGCTGCAAAGTTCAGGCAAATAGGACAAGAGGAAGTGGCCTCAAGTTGCACCAGGGGAGGGTTAGGTTGGACATGAGGAACAAGTTCTTACCCAGAAGGGTTGTGGAGGCCTGGCCCAAGCTGCTCAGGGTGCAGAGAGCAATGAGGTCTCCCTCAGCCTCCTCTGCTCCAGCCTCAACTCCCCCAGCTCCCTCAGCTGCTCCTCCCCAGCCCTGCTCTCCAGACCCTTCCCCAGCTCTGTTGCCCTTCTCTGGTCCTGCTCCAGCCCTCAATGTCCTTCTGGGAGTGAGGAGCCCAAAGCTGATCCCAGCATTCAAGCTGCGGCCTCAGCAGTGCCCAGCCCAGGGGCACCATCCCTGCCCTGCTCCTGCTGACCTCACTGTTCCTGCTGCAGGCCAGGATGGCAGAGGGCAGGGGCACCTTCCAGTCCTTCCCAGGGAAGAGCCATGGTGCCATGGAAACTGAAGTCTGAGCCGCTGGAGAGTGTGTGGCTCCTGGGGGTTTGGTGCCCTGAAGACTTCATTCATGGCTGTCAAAAGTCATTTGCCCTCAGGCTGCTGAGTCCCAGGCAAGCTCAGGAGGTAACCGACTGTCCCTGCAAGCCTTCAAAGCCTCAGCAACGACTTCCTGTGCAGCAGGAGCTACCAGGGAAATGAAATCCAGCAGTGTCCTGGCCCAGCGGCTGCCAGGCAGCCAGGACGGAGGAACTGCAGGGTGGTCACAGAACGGCTTGGGTTGGGAGGGACCTCCAAGGGTCCAACTGCTCTGCACTCAGCAGGGACATCCTCAACGAGATCAGGCTGCCCAGAGCCCTGCTGAGCATCACCTTCAATACCTGCAGGTGTCTTGGGGTCAATCCTCTCATTTCCCCCTCTGGCTTTGCCCTCATCTCAAGCCTCAGCCCCTGCTGGTGTCTTGGTGACCAGGGGAAACCTCAGGATAATGGAAACACAAAGCAGGACCCGGAGCCTGCCCAGTACAAAGCTAAAGCAGGACCCGGAGCCTGCCCGGTACAAAGCTAAAGCAGGACCCGGAGCCTGGGGACCCGTGGAAGCCTAAAGCAGGACCTGGAGCCTGGGCAGTGGAAGCCTAAAGCAGGACCCAGGAGCCTGGTCTAAGTGAGGACCCAGAGCCTGGTCTAAGTGAAGCTGCAGCCTGGCCTGGCCGGCAGCAGCTGCCACGGCTGAGGCTGAAGGTGCAGCAGGAAACGGGCCTGTGGCTGGGGTTGAAACACCTCGGAGTCACAGCAGGTTAGGGGCTGGAAGGCAGCTCCAGAGATCATCCGGGCCAAGCCCCCTAGCCCGATCAGGGTCACCTCTAGCTGGGCACACGGGAACACAGCCAGGGGTGTCTCCAGAGAAGGAGACCCCACAGCCTCTGCGTTCCTGCAGGTCGGGGCAGAGGGTGGGGAGCACCGCTGCCCCCCACACCCCGATCTCTTGTGCCCCGTTGTGGCTGTGCAGGCAGGGATCAGACCTTCCCAGAGCCTCGCTGCCTGCTCCCAGGGGAATGATTCCCACCCCGGAGCAGATCAGAGCAGCCTGAGGAGCAGAGACCTTCCTCACAAGAAGCAGGAGTCCACATCAGAGCAGGGAACAGTCCCTCCCTAAGGGCTTTGCGGTGGGGGTTAGGAAGCAGCCGCCGGGGCGCGGAGCCCCCAGCTGCGGGTGGGAGCTCAGGCAAGGTACGGAGAGCAGGGGGCTGGGGCTGCCGGGGAGCAGGGGGCTGGGGCTGCCGGGGAGCAGGGGGCTGGGGCTGCCCGGGAGCAGGGGGCTGGGGCTGCCCGGGAGCAGGGGGCTGGGGCTGCCCGGGAGCAGGGGGCTGGGGCTGCCCGGGAGCAGGGGGCTGGGGCTGCCCGGGAGCAGGGGGCTGGGGCTGCCCGGGAGCATGCAGCCTGCTCAGCCACCTCTGAGCCCCCAGCCACATGCTGCCAGCATCTGGTTCTCATCCCCCTCGTGATTTTTGCTCCCATGCTAAAGCCACCCTGGGTGTTGTCTACCTCCAGTGCAGCAAGGCTCTTGGCACCATCTCCCATAAGCTCCCCAGAGGAAGTGTGGCTCAGAGGAGGGCAGGGGGAGGTGGCCTGAGAGCTGTCTGAGCAGAGGGCTGTGGGCAGTGGTGGGGAGTCAGGATGGGTGGCTGTTGGCCAGTGGTGCTCCCTAGGGCTCAGGACTGGCTCCAGCCTTGTTCAACTTCATCACTGACCTGGCTGAGGGCACAGAGTGGAGCCTCTGCCAGTGTGCTGATGGCACCAGACTGGGAGCAGTGGCTGACAGCCCCCAGGCTGTGCTGGCATCCAGGGAGAGCTGGGCAGGCTGAGAGCTGGGGAGAGGAGCCTCCTGAGGCTCAGCAAGGGCAAGTGTAGAGTCCTGCTCCTGGGCAGGAACAGCCTCCTGCAGCAGCACAGGGGAGGGGAACCTGCTGGGGAGCAGCTGTGAGGAGCAGGAGCTGGGGGTGCTGGGGGACAAGAGCTCCCCAGGAGCCAGCAGTGTGCTCCTGGGGGCAAGGAGGCCAATGGGGTCCTGGGGTGCATGAGGAAGAGTGTGGCCAGCAGGGCAAGGGAGGTTCTCCTGCCCCTCTGCTCTGCCCTGGAGAGGTCACCTCTGGAGCCCTGGGTCCTGTCCTGGGCTCCCCAGCTGCAGAGGGACAGGGAAGTGCTGGAGAGAGCCCAGGGCAGGCTGCAGAGCTGCTGAGGGGCCTGGAGCAGCTCTGGCAGCAGCAGAGGCTGAGAGCCCTGGGGCTGAGAGCCTGCAGCAGAGCAGCCCCAGAGGGCAGCTGAGCAATGCTCAGCAAGAGCTGAAGGAGCTGTGGGGGGCAAGAGGCTGGGGCCAGGCTCTGCCCAGTGGTGCCCAGGAACAGCACAAGGGGCACAGAGTGTCAGGCAGGAGGCTGGAGCTGAGCAGGAGGAGAAAGTTGTTTGTTGTGAGGCTGCTGGAGGCCTGGAGCAGGCTGCCCAGAGAGGTTGTGGAGTCTGCTGGGGTGGAGAGCTTCCAACCCCCCTGGGCACTGTGCCGCTGGGCAAGCTGCTGGGGGAGCCCTGCTGGGGCAGGGGCTGGGCTGGGGGAGCTGCAGGGGTCCCTTCCAACCCCCATGCTGGGGGTCTGTGTTGGGTCCTCCAGTCTGGCTCCACAGACACTTTTGCCCCCAGTGCTTTATCAGCCTGCTGGATCTTCAGGGCTGGCCCCAGTTTTGCCTTTCTTCCCCTTTAAGTCTCATGCAGCTCAAGCAGCAGATGGATTCAGGAGTGGATCCAGCAGGAATTAAAGCAGGGCTCTCTGTAACAAATGCAGCTACAGCTCCCTGCTTTGGTCACCATGGCTCAGTTCCTTTCATGACTTGGCTGACAGGGACCTGGTGGGTCAAGTCAGAAAAAGGCCTGATTGCCTTTAATTGCAATTAAGTGTGTGCAGAGGGGCACAGGGAGGGTGGGAGGGACAGAGCAGGACTCTGGTGGAAGGGGAAAAGGCAAAGCTCTCAGCTTGTGCCAGGGAGGTGCCTTTAAGCACCCCTGCCCCTGGGCTTCTGTGTGCAAATTCAGGTTTCAAATGAAGCCATCTGAGATGCAGCTCAACCTCTCCAGATGCCAGGCCATGAGACCTGCCCTCACTGGGTCCATGCCAGCTGTGCCCACGAGGCCAGGGGCAAGGTGGGCAGCACTGCACCCTGCCTCCGGGTACAAAGGGAAAAGGAAGGGCAAGCCCCCCCAGAAAGGGGGAAATAAATCTGAGTGACCTCAGAAGGATGTGGCCAAATGGTGATGAAGGAGGAGGGAGCACAGAGCAGATGGCACTACCACACTCTTCAGGGAGTCAGACCTGAGGCTGTGCAGAGAGCCAAGTGACACTTTCCATGCCAGGAGCCTTCCACTGTCTCCCTGGGAAGCCAAACCCATGGATTTCTCCCCAGTGTTTCATAGAACCACAGAGCTGCCAGGGCTGGGAGGGACCCCAAGGCTCAGCCAGCCCCAACCCCCTGCCACGGGCAGGGACCCCTCACCCACAGCAGGTTGCTCACAGCCACCTCCAGCCTGGCTGCAAACACCTCCAGCCAGGAGGCTGCCACCACCTCCCTGGGCAGCCTGTGCCAGGCTCTCACCACCCTCCTGGGCAACAACTTCTTCCTCACAGCCAAGCTCAATCTCCCCACTTCTAGTTCTGCTCCATCCCCCCCAGGCCCATCCCTCCCTGACCCCCTCCAAAGTCCCTCCCCAGCTTGCTTGGAGCCCCCTGCAGATGCTGGAAGGCCACCAGAAGGTCTCCTGGGAGCCTTCTCCTCTCCAGCCTGCACAGTGCTGGCTGTTGTCATGCTCAGCCCCACTGTGCAGTGCCCTCTGCCCTGGGTCTGTGCTCAGCAGGGCAGCCTGGTCCTGCTTGCTGGGCCAAGGGCAATGGATTTTTCCCAGCCTGCCCTCTGTTGTCCCCACAGCCAGGGCAGCCAGAGGCACCTCGGGGAGGCAGAAGCTGGTGGGAGCTCGGCAGGGGGCCCTGGCTGGCGGATGTGTTTTCAGCAGCACAGAGCAGTGTGCAGTGGGTGCTTTGTCCGGGGTGAGAGGTCTGCAGAGGGTCCCTGTGACATCAGCTGCCCTGCAGCTCCAACAAACAGCAGACTTTGTCCTGCAGGGCCTCCTGAGGTTGGTGCTGGGGCAGGACAGCAGCGCAGCGGTGGCTGGGGAGGGGCTGACCCCCGGGCTGTGCTGCCAGGCTGTGCTGCCCTCTGATCTCCTGGGGCCTGCTGGGCTGGGAGGTGATGAAGCTCCTGCCAGTGTTCACTTACTTCCGTACACAGTGGATGCTCCTGAGAGCATCAAGCTAGGCATGAAGGGCAGGGACAGCCTTCAAGAGCTGCAGCCCCCCCCCAGGCAGCATCCTGGGAACCCCACAGCCAGCAGCTGGTGCCAGCCTCCAGAGCGGTGAGGTTCAGGTCAGACCCTGGGGCGTGAGGACTCTTGCAGCATCCCCCTCGTGGGACAGCCTGACCTGTCCTGGGAGGGCAGGGGGAGTCATAGGATGGTTTGGGTTGGAAGGGAGCTCCAGAGCTCAGCCAGGCCAAGCCCTGCCCTCAGCAGGGACATCCTCCCCTGGAGCAGCTTGCCCAGAGCCCTCTCCAGCCTCCCCTGCAACAGCTCCAGGGATGGAGCCTCAGCCACCTCCCTGGGCAACCTGCTGCAGTGCTCCAGCAGCCTCCTGGGGCAGAGCTTGTTCCTCACATCCAATCTCCATCTGCTCTGCTCTGCTCTGAAGCCATTGCCCCTGGGCCTGTCCCTGCAGGCCTTTGGGAACAGTCTCTCTGCAGCCTTCTTGGAGCCCCTTCAGGTGCTGGCAGGCTGCTCTGAGGTCTGCCTGGAGCCTTCTCCTCTCCAGGCTGCACCCCCAGCTCCCTCAGCCTGTGCCCAGAGCAGAGCTGCTCCAACCCCCTGAGCATTCTCATGGCCTCCTCTGGACCCTCTCCATCAGCTCCAGGTCCTTCCTGTGCTGAGGGCTCCAGAGCTGGGCACAGTCCTGCAGCTGAGGTCTCCCCAGAGCAGAGCAAAGTGTCAAATCTCCTCTCTCCACCTCTGGCAGTGCTGCTTTGGCTGCAGCCCAGGCTGCCCTTGGCCTTCTGTGCTGCAAGCTCACCCTGCCTGCTCCTGGGCAGTTTCTCCCCCACACACACACCCAAGTTCTTCTTCTCAGGGCTGCTTTCTGTCACCTCCTCCCCCAGCCTGTACTGACAGTGAGGATTGCTCCAGCCCAGGTGCAGAACCCTGCCCTTGCTGTTGTTGAGCCTCAGGAGGGTCCCCTGGGCACCACCTCTGCAGCCTGTCCAGGTCCCTCTGGCTGCCCTCCTGCCCCTCTGCTGTCTGGACAGCACCACTCAGCCTGGTGCCATCTGCACACTGCTGCTGCTGCTGCCTGCATCCTGCTGCCCACAGCACTGACAAAAATGTTAAGCTGTCCAGGTCCCAGTACAGACCCCTGAGGGACCCTGCTGTCCCTGCTCCCTGTCTGGAGGAGCTGCACCCTCTGGCATCCAGCTCTCTGCTGGGCACTGAGGAAGGGGAGGTTTAGCTCTCTGAGCTGAGTACTCAGCTCCTATCTTCTGCAGGAGGAGGACAGTAAAGGCAACCGGAAGGGAAATTGTAGTGCTGCCCCTGGGATGCAACAAATCCTGCACCGCCATCTCCTCTGCTGGTGTCAGCAGCTGTGGAAGGGAGAACCAGAGAGAGCTTCTCCTGCAGGTTCCTTTGCCGTCTCTTGAGACAGTAATTCATCCTCGAGGGTGAGGGGAGAAGGTGGGTGAGTTACTTCGGCCTGCACTCAGCGTGGGACACAGCTTGCACCATGGCAGGATGACCCTCGGGGAGGGGAAGAGCCAGCGGGAGCTGGGCAGGAGAAGCTGCAAGCCCCGGCCCTGCTGGCTGCCAAGATGCAGTTTTAAGGAGGCAGGATCAGGGCTGCTCCCAAGGAACACTTCCAGGCTGGTGTGGAAGCCAGGGGCTGCCCATGACCGAGCCCTTGCCAGGGAGTTTAACCCCCGGTGAGGTGGCAGGGATGCAGCAACGTGCTCCACATCATCCCCTGTCCAGGCAGGACAGGCTTTGCACGAGGAACAGAGAAACTCTGCAGGCTCCATCCTCTCCACCCACACTTTAACACGGGGGAGGCCTCGGTTTTGGATGGACACTTACCTATTCCCTTGCTCCGTCCTAAAACCTGGCGAGCGGCTACAGGAGCAGGGGCAAGGAGTTAAACCCAGCACCTTCAGGGCTCGTGGGACGTATTCATCGCCACTGAGCCAGGCTCAGAGTCCCTGCAGGGGAAAACAACCCCGGCAGCTCTCCCTCTAGCAGGCACCATGTGTACAGCAGCAGAGGTTGCGTGGTAACGGCAGCAGGAAGGCTCAGCCCTGCCCTGGCTCCCCGCAGAGCGCCGAGCAGCGCGGGGTAGGTACCAGCGAGCCGGCCGCGCTCCGTGCTCCGGCGCTTCCCCTTCGCCCCGCGGCGCCGAGCCTGCCCGGGGCCGCTCGGTAGGAAGGGCGGGCTGGGCTCGGTCGGACGGGGGTGCGAGCCGGCGGGGAACGGGATGGGGCGTTTGGAGGAAGAAGAACTCGGGGGGGGGGGGGAGAGACGTGAAGGTTTGGGAGGGGGAGGAGGGGAGGCGACTCGGCGTGGTGCCTGGAAAGCACTCGGCAGCCCCGGAGCTTTCTTCGCTCTGCCCTGTGAAAGTCCGAAGGAGCTTTTAGCGAGCCCAAAAGTACTGGGAGACAATGGGGGAGGCTGGGAGTAGCCGGCAGCCGCAGGGGGAAGCCAGCCGAGCGATGACGAATCCCTCCCAGCGCCGCGGGACCGGCGCTTGGGCACGGCGCCGGGCACCGGGGCGGCCGGGTGCCACAGCACGGGGCGGGGGCCGGGGCCGCGGCAGCAGCGAGGGGCCGAGGCGCACTCGGAGGGCTTGGTTTGAAACGGCCCGGAGAGGCCTTTGTGCCGGCTCGGAGTGGCTGGCTGCGCCTCAACGTGTTGCGCCCGGGGAGATGAGTCACGGGCAGCGCTGGCGAGGCCGGCGGCGTGGGCACGGAGCGGCACGCAGCCCCAGGCGAGGCTGGGCTGGCAGGGACGTTTAAGGCTGCCCTAGTCCGACTTGGCTGCACTCGGCAGGGACAACTTAGAGCAGTTCGCTGGCCGAACAGCCTTGGCCAGAGGTTGGGCATCTCCCACCTCAGTGGGCAGCACCCCAGGGTCCCGTACGCAGCCGCCTGGCAAGCTGGAGGTCAGGCAGACCCCCGAGGGATGGAGTTTTGTTGGTGGTGTTCCAACATCCCAAGGGAAGTTGTAGGTGGGTCCTGTCTTCCCTGGTCAAGCACTCGCTGCTCTTGACTCTTCCCCGGGTGAGCTGCATGTGTCCTCAGCAAGCTCCGTGGCCCCCCGTGGGGCAGATCCTGTCCCCCCAGCCCGGTGGGACACATCCCCATTTAACTTGGATCCTCCTATCCCTTTGTGCATCCCCCTGCTACTGTCAGTTCCCCTTCTCCAGTCCTGTATCCCAGGGCTCCTGCTCTGAGGGATGGTTGGTGTGGGTGGGACAAGGGGGCAACAGGAAGGGGGGAAAGGGAAAGGGAGGAAAAAGAGAAGGAAAAGAGGGAAGTGGGGAGAAGATGAAAAAGGGAAGGAATAAAGAGGAGGGAAAGGAAGGCAACAAGAAGGGGGGAAAGGGAGGAAAAAGAGGGCAAAAGAAGGAAGGGGAAAAGAAGGGAGAAGGGGGAAAGGAAAAGAGGGAAGCAGGCAGAGTAAAGAAAAAAGGGAAGGAAGAGAGAAAGGGGAGAGAAAGGGAAGAGAAGGGGAAAAACTCAGGGAAAACAGGGGAAATGGACAGGAGAAAAGGAGACAAGTGGCAAAGCACCAGAAAAAGAAGGAAGTGGGAGGCAAGACGGGGAAAGGAGGAAAATAAGGAAGTGAGGGAAACAGTGAGGAAACATGACTGGGGAAGGGAAGGGAGGAAAAAGTGGGGAAAGAGACGAAAGGGAAAACCAAGGGAGGACAAAAAATGCAAAGGGGGAAATTGGGATAGGAATGTAGGGAAAAGGCTGGGGGGAAAGGGAAGCAGAAAGAAGTCTGGAACAGAGGAGAAAGGGAAAAGTGAGAAAGGGGAAAGGGGAAAAGTGACAGACAGCAGAAGGGGAGAGAGGGAGAAAGAGAAAGGGGAAGGAAAAGGGGAGGAAAAGGAGATAAAGGAGGAAAAAAACAAGGAGGGGGAGGGAAAGGAGGGAAGCGGAAGAGGGAAGGGGCCAGATCCTGCCCTTCCCGCGGGGAGGAGACGGGGCGGGGAAGGAGCGGGGCGGGCCGGGGGCGGCGGCGGCTGCGCGGTGGCGGCGGCAGGCGGAGCGCGGTACGAGCGGCGGGGACGGGGGGGAGCCCGGCCCGTTCCGGCCCCAACAGCGCTGCAGGGAGCTGGGGACGAGAAGGGGGAACTGGGCGGGCAGCGGGCAGCGGGCAGCGGGCAGCGGGCAGCGGGCAGCGGGCAGCGGGCAGCGGGCAGCGGGCAGCGGGCAGCGGGCAGCGGGCAGCGGGCAGCGGGCAGCGGGCGAGGAACGGCAGCCGGGGCATGGGGAGGACCGAGCCGGGGCCGGCTCCCCCGAAACAGGACTGTCCCTCAGCTTGCAGGAGGCTGCGGGGCTGGGGGCGTGGAGGAGGAACCCTCTGGGGAGCAGAGGGAGGTGAAAGAGGGCAGCATGCATGGGCAGCATGGGCAGCGGTTTGCTGAGTGATGCAACTGGTGCCTGTGCCCCCTTGCCGCTTGCTCCTGCCGGTTTGGGTTGGCACTGGCTGGTTTCACCCTTGTCGCTGCTGATTTGGGTTGGCACTGGTTGGTTTCACCCTTGTCGCTGCTGGTTTGGGTTGGCACTGGTTGGTCTCACCCTTGTCGCTGCTGGTTTGGGTTGGCACTGGTTGGTCTCACCCTTGTCGCTGCTGGTTTGGGTTGGCACTGGTTGGTCTCACCCTTGTCGCTGCTGGTTTGGGTTGGCACTGGTTGGTAACACTGTGGAATTCAAGCCCCTCTGCAGCTGGGCTGTGATGGGATGAGCTCCTGACTTCCAGCGCACTTTGCTTTGGGCTTGGGAGGGCAGAGGCTGAGGAGGTGCCTGAGCTCTGCCAGCTCTGTGTCCTGCTTCCCTCCCTGTGTGCCAAGGGTTCATCCTCAGCCCCTCTCTCCTCCTGTGTCCTTCCTTTACCTGAGGTGGCTGAGGGGTTTGTGGTGGATGCCTCCTGCGGTGTGCCTGATGCTGAGCCCAGCTCTGTGCAGGGCCCGTTGGGGTCGGGCTGGGTTGGGCGGCAGCCGGTAAGGAGCTGCAGGCAGAGGGCTGCTGGGGTTTGGGCTGCTCGCATTCCTGCCGGGATAGCTCAGGAGATTCTTTCCATACAAACTGAAGTCTGAGTCATGGCAAAGCCGAGACACAGCCTGGGCTTTGTCACCGGCTGGAGGGCTGCCTTTAGCACCAGCCCTTGTGGCTCAGCCAGAGCTCAGCCTCCCTCCTTGTGTGCTGCTGGCTGTGTTCATCTGGAGCTGCCTTTAGCACCAGCCCTTGTGGCTCAGCCCAGAGCTCAGCCTCCCTCCTTGTGTGCTGCTGGCTGTGCTCATCTGGAGCTGCCTTTAGCACCAGCCCTTGTGGCTCAGCCCAGATCTGGAGCTGCCTTTAGCACCAGCCCTTGTGGCTCAGCCAGAGCTCAGCCTCCCTCCTTGCCGTGCTGCTGGCTGTGCTCATCTGGAGCTGCCTTTAGCACCAGCCCTTGTGGCTCAGCCAGAGCTCAGCCTCCCTCCTTGCCGTGCTGCTGGCTGTGTTCATCTGGAGCTGCCTTTAGCACCAGCCCTTGTGGCTCAGCCCAGATCTGGAGCTGCCTTTAGCACCAGCCTTTGTGGCTCAGCCCAGAGCTCAGCCTCCCTCCTTGTGTGCTGCTGGCTGTGCTCATCTGGAGCTGCCTTTAGCACCAGCCCTTGTGGCTCAGCCAGAGCTCAGCCTCCCTCCTTGTGTGCTGCTGGCTGTGTTCATCTGGAGCTGCCTTTAGCACCAGCCCTTGTGGCTCAGCCAGAGCTCAGCCTCCCTCCTTGTGTGCTGCTGGCTGTGTTCATCTGGAGCTGCCTTTAGTGGCTCAGCCAGCTGGAGCCTTGTGGCTCAGCCCAGATCTGGAGCTGCCTTTAGCACCAGCCCTTGTGGCTCAGCCCAGATCTGGAGCTGCCTTTAGCACCAGCCCTTGTGGCTCAGCCAGAGCTCAGCCTCCCTCCTTGCCATGGTGCTGGCTGTGCTCATCTGGAGCTGCTCTGCCAGGGGCTCTCTTTGCAGCAGTCTGGAAATGCAGCTCAGCTGCACAAGAGGATAATCCCTGCTTACCAACCTCTCTGGGCTTGGCCTCCCCAACCAGAGTGACCTTCAAAGCTATATGGCAAATCCTGGAGGGACACTTCTCCAGCCTGCCCAGGATCCACCTCTTTAGCCTGGAGAAGAGGAGGCTCGGGGGGGGGGGCCTCATTGCTCTCTGTAACTCCCTGAAGGGAGGTTGTAGCCAGGTGGAGGTTGGTTTCTTCTCCCAGGCAAGCAGCACCAGAACAAGAGGACACAGTCTCAAGCTGTGCCAGGGGGGTTTAGGCTGGATCTTAGCAAGAAGTTCTTCGCAGACAGAGATTGCCTTTGGGATGTGCTGCCCAGGTTGGTGGTGGGGTCAGTGGGCTGGAGGTGTTTAGGGAGAGCCTGGATGAGGCACTTGGTGCCATGGTCTGGTTGGTTAGTTAGGGTTGGGTGATTGCTTGGACTTGATGACCTTGGAGGTCTCTTCCACCCTGTCTGATTCTGTGACTCTGAGATGCATTCCCAGCAGGATGCTTGGCCTGAGCCCAGGCAGTCCTGGTGCTCATCTTCCTCACTCACCCTCCTGCTCTGCAAAATACATAAACTGTAAGTGTGGCTGCAGTCAGTCAGGGACTGGCTCAGGGTGGAAAGGGAGCTCAGAGATCATCTACTGCAACCCCCTGCCATGGGCAGGGACACCTCCCACCAGCACAGGCTGCTCAGGGCCTCATCCAGCCTGGCCCTGAACACCTCCAGGCAGGAGGCAGCCACAGCCTCCCTGGGCAGCCTGGGCCAGAGTCTCCCCAGCCTCACACTGCAGAACTTCTTCCTCAGCTCCACTCTAACCCTGCTCTGGCTCAGCTTTGTGGTGGGTTGAACATTGCCTCCCAGCATTAACTGGAAGGCAGTGGAGCTGCCTTTACAAGCTGCACTGCACCCTGCAGTGCCATGCAGTGCACACAGCAGGCAACCTCCCCACACCTGTACCGGCGTTTGCGGTGTGTGAACAGCACAAGAACCCTGCTGGACAAAGCCAGGGGGCTAAGGGTAGCTTCCCCACTCCCTTCCCTCTCCCCCCAGTACACAAGGGACAAGGGGAAGAGCAGAGAGCGGTTTGTTAATACTCGGCCCCAATGAGGACTCACTGAAGGTCAGCAAAGGCAGCAGAAGCACAAGAGAGCATCTGCTGGAGCAAGGAGGCCAGAAGGGAGAGAGTTTACCTGTGTTTTGTGGCAGGTGCCTGTCCAGTGGGGTTGTTTAGAGCTCATCCTCAGAGCTTTGCACACCCAGTGCTGATCTGTTTACCTTCTACCACTTTCTGTTCAAGATCTGTGGAAAATTTTCCAGGCACAGCCTGAAAGTACCACAAGCTCCAAACCCTTCCCCCTGGGCCTGGCTCCAGACCCCCTGCAGGATCCCTTCAGCTCCTGGCAGGCGGCTCTGAGGTGCCCCTGGATGCTCTGCGGGCCCAGGGGAGGTGAGGAGCCGAGCCCCCAGGGAGGAGGGGCAGCAAATCCAGGCAGTGCAAGCCCAGCAGAGCTCAGGCTGTGCACTGCACACACCCAGATGGTGCCCCCCAGCATCTGCTCTGCAGATGGAGCACCCCAGGGGACAAGCTTCAGAGAATCAAACAATAGCTTAGGTTGGAAGGGACCTCAGAGATCATCTGCCCCAACCCCCTGCAGGGACACCTCTCAACCAGCCCAGGCTGCTCAAGGCCTCATCCAGCCTGGCCTCAGCAGGAGGCAGCCACAGCCTCCCTGGGCAGCCTGGGCCAGAGTCTCCCCAGCCTCACACTGCAGAACTTCTTCCTCAGCTCCACTCTCACCCTGCTCTGCCTCAGCTCCAAACCCTTCCCCCTGGGCCTGGCTCCAGACCCCCTCAGCAGAAGTCTCTCTGCAGCCTTCCTGCAGGATCCCTTCAGGTGCTGGCAGCAGCTCTGAGGTGCCCCTGGAGCCTTCTCCTCTGCAGGCTGCACAGCCCCAGCTCCCTCAGCCTGTGCTCCCAGCAGAGCTGCTCCAGCCCTGGCAGCATCCCTGTGGCCTCCTCAGGTCCCTCAGGTGTGGCTCAGTGGTGTGGCAGAGAGCAGCAGCAGTGCCTCCAGAAGCTCACTCTGGTTGAGCTGCCTTGCAGAGAGTGACACAGAGTGCCAGGGGCTGGAAGGGACCTCTGGAGATCGCTGAGCCCAAGCCCCCTGCCGGAGCAGGGTCAGCATCACCCAGAGCAGGTCACACAGGAGCTCAGCCAGGTGGGGTTGGGATGTCTCCAGAGCACTTCCCCTTGCAGGAGCAGCCTTCAGCACCAAGCTCTTTTCATTCCCAGCAGAGGAGGCCTTGCCAGGTGCCAGACAGAAGCACTCCCTCGCTGCTGGCTTCTGCTGGTGCTGGCAGCAGGCCCCTGGTGGAGGAGCACTGCCTGTCCCCTGCCCCTGTGGAGCCCAGAGCTGAGGGGGAGGGGGAGGGGGCAATCAGCATTGTCGCTTCTCACTCAGTGGCCCAAAACCCCCTCTGACTTTTCCTCTCATTTTCAGGTCTTGGCTCAGCTGTCAGAATGGAGTTGGACATCCAGTGTGAGGAGATGAGCCCCACCAGATGGGCTGAGCTTCTGTCCACCATGAAATCCTGCAGATCCATCAGGTGCCAGCTGCTGCTGTGTGCTCCCCACTCACCAGCAGCTCTTGGGGAGTCCCTCCCGTGTTTTCCAGCTGCAGAGCCTTGGACTTCTGATGTAGAAGTTGCAGGGGAACAGGAACCATAGAACCACAGAGCTGCCAGGGCTGGGAGGGACCCCAAGGCTCAGCCAGCCCCAACCCCCTGCCATGGCCAGGGACCCCTCACACCACAGCAGGTTGCTCACAGCCACCTCCAGCCTGGCTGCAAACACCTCCAGCCAGGAGGCTGCCACCACCTCCCTGGGCAGCCTGTGCCAGGCTCTCACCACCCTCCTGGGCAACAACTTCTTCCTCACAGCCAAGCTCAAGCTCCCCACTTCTAGTTCTGCTCCATCCCCCCCCAGGCCTATCCCTCCCAACCCCTCCTGGCTCCAGCCTCCTGTCAGGTGGTTGTAGAGAGCAGCTGCTGGTTGGTGTTGAGCACCAAGCACAAGTGACCAGGCAAATTCTGGCACTCCTGGCTGTGTCTGTAGGCTTCTTCATGACTCCTCCCTTCTGCTCCAGGCCTTTTCTGCTTCCCTGCACACCACATGCCTCTCCTGGGCTCCTGATCCTTTCCTTTCCAGCTCTACTCCCCACCATGTGTGGTGGGAGAAGCCACAGCCACGCTGCAGACTGGCAGAGAGCTGGAGCAGAGCAGCAGGAGTCACCCAGACAAGCCCAAGCTGCTGGCTGGGGACCCAGGCTGGCTGCTGTGGGTGCAGAACCAGTGCCACAGGCTCTGAGCAGCCCTCTGCTTGCCTGTGGCTTCAGGCATCATAGAGTCATAGAGTGGGTTGGGTTGGAAGCTCAAAGCTCAGCCAGCTCCAAGCCCCTGCCATGGGCAGGGACACCTCCCACCAGCACAGGCTGCTCAGGGCCTCATCCAGCCTGGTCCTGAACACCTCCAGGCAGGAGGCAGCCACAGCCTCCCTGGGCAGCCTGTGCCAGAGTCTCCCCAGGCTCCCTGCAAGACTGAGGGAGTTTGGTGCTGTCAGTGCCTAACTGAAGCTGCATCCTCCAGCTGAGGCCCTGCCAAGGAGTCATGTGCAGCACGGGGCAGGTGTGTGGCTGGGGGAGCTGGAAGCCCCTCCTGCCCCCCAGCCCTGCAGAGGCACCATAGTCATGGCTTGGGCCATGCAGCACCCAGCCAGCCATGGACCTGCTCATGGAGGTATCCCTGGGGCTGCAGAGCAGTACAGCACCAACCTTGCTTGGATGGGGAATCCCAGAACCAGAGTTGTGTGGGTTGGGAAAGGCCTCTGAGCTCACCCAGCCCAGCCCCAGCCCAGCCCCACCACGGGCACCCAACCCTGGCCCCTGTGCCATGGCCACAGGAGCCCCTCCAGCCAGGGGGACTCCACCACCCCCCTGGGCAGCCTCTGCCAGGCCCTCACCACTCTGGCACCAAAGAAATGTTTCCTCCTCTCCAACCTCAGCCTCCCCTGGCACAATTCCAGGCCAGTTCCTCTCCTTCTCTCCCCTGAGCCTGGGGAGCAGAGCCCAACCCCCAGCTGCCTGCAGCCTCCTCTCAGGGAGCTGCAGAGAGCAATGAGGTCTCCCTCAGCCTCCTCTGCTCCAGGCAGCCAGGAGAACAGAGCAGCCCTGGGGACTGAAGTGCTTCTCTGCTCCTCTTGCAGGCTGGATGACTGCAACCTCTCCAGCAGTCACTGCAAGGATCTCTCCTCCATCATCCATGTGAATCCCTCCCTGACAGAGCTGAAGCTGAACAACAATGAGCTGGGAGATGCAGGCGTTGAGCACCTCTGCAAGGGGCTGCTGATGCCAGGCTGCAGCCTGCAGAAGCTATGGTAAGGCCACAGGGGTTGTGCTCCTCTGCCCTGCCCTGCTCTGCTCTCAGCTCCACGCCGATCCCCCAGCTGAAGCTCAAGGCTGGGGGCAAGAGGCTGGGGCCAGACTCCTGTCAGTGGTGCCCAGGGACAGGCCAGGGGGCAGTGGGCACGCACTGGAACCCAGCAGGCTCTGCCCAAGCGTGCTGCAGGAGCTCTGCTGCTCTCTTGACCTGCAGCCGGGGAAGCTGCCTCCTGGTGCTGGCAGAGGGGACCCTGCTGAAGCCTTGGGCTGTCACAGGGAGTTCAGCAGTGCAAACCTCTCCAGATGCTCAAGGAGCAGAGTGGCAGAGCTTGGGAGGGACCCCTGGAGCTCCCCCACCCAGCCCCTGCCCCAGCAGGGCTCCCCCAGCAGCTTGCCCAGGGGCACAGTGCCCAGGGAGGGATGGAAGCTCTCCACACCAGCAGACTCCACAACCTCTCTGGGCAGCCTGCTCCAGGCCTCCAGCAGCCTCACCCCAAACAACTTTCTCCTCCTGCTCAGCTCCAACCTCCTGGCTGCCACTCTGTGCCCCTTGTGCTGTCCCTGGGCACCACTGGGCAGAGCCTGGCCCCAGCCTCTTGCGCCCCACAGCTCCTTCAGCTCTTGCTGAGCATTGCTCAGCTGCCCTCTGGGGCTGCTCTGCTGCAGGCTCTCAGCCCCAGGGCTCTCAGCCTCTGCTGCTGCCAGAGCTGCTCCAGGCCCCTCAGCAGCTCTGCAGCCTGCCCTGGACCCTGTCAGTTAGTGCCCTGCCCTTTCTACCTGGGGGGCCCAGAGCTGTACTCAGTGCTCCGGGGGTGGCCTCCCTAGGCCAGAGTAGAGGGAGAGGAGAACCTTCCTGCTGGCCACACTCTGCTTGCTGCACCCCAGGGGGCTGTTGGTTTTGGGCAGCTCCAGTTCTGTGGACACCTGATTGTCCATTTCTGGGGCTCTGGTGAGGTGCCTGAGGGAACAAAAGAGCACCCAAAGCCAAGTCAGGGCTGTGGGGCAGCATCCCCTGCTCCTCCAGAGGTGCTCTGTGGGCTGTTCCTAGAGGGTTAGCACAGACTCAGAGTGCCAGGATGGGAGGGAGCCCAGGGCCCATCCCCACCCTGCCTGGGGGATGGAGCAGCTGCAAGGAGCTGGCCCAGCACCTGCCAGGCTGAGCCTCCACACTGCCCAGGGCAGGGCACCCACTGCTGCCCCTGGGAGATGATTCCAGTGCCCAGCTGTGCTCATGGGGAGCATTTCCTCTGCAGCCCGATGGGGATGTGCCCAGCAGGGACTGGTCCCCAGCAGCCCTTGCCTGCCCCAGGGGACTCTGTCCCAAGGGAGTCTCCATCCTCCTGCAGCCACCTTTGGTGTCCTGCTCCATGCTGCTGAGGTCTGCCCTGAGCCTTCTCCAGGCTGCACAAAGCCAGCTCTTGCCTCTCCTCACAGGCCAGGCCGCTGAGCACTCTCCTGGCCCTTCTCTGGACACCTTCCAGCCTGTCCACAGCTTTGGTGTACAGCAGGGACCAAGAGTGCAGGCAGAGCTCTCTGAGCCTTGCAGGGTCCAGCAGTACCCAGCTGAGCTGCTCTGGTGTGCAGCAGGGAGCCAGCCCCTGTTCAGTGGGGCTGGGGGTACAGCACAGAGCCAGCCCCTGCTGAGTGGGACTGGGGGTGCTGGGGGGGCAGCACAGAGCCAGCCCCTGCTGAGTGGGACTGGGGGTGCTGGGGGTACAGCACAGAGCCAGCCCCTGCTGAGTGGGACTGGGGGTGCTGGGGGGCAGCACAGAGCCAGCCCCTGCTGAGTGGGACTGGGGGTGCTGGGGGGCAGCACAGAGCCAGCCCCTGCTGAGTGGGACTGGGGGTGCTGGGGGTACAGCACAGAGCCAGCCCCTGCTGAGTGGGACTGGGGGTGCTGGGGGTACAGCACAGAGCCAGCCCCTGCTGAGTGGGACTGGGGGTGCTGGGGGTACAGCACAGAGCCAGCCCCTGCTGAGTGGGACTGGGGGTGCTGGGGGTACAGCACAGAGCCAGCCCCTGCTGAGTGGGACTGGGGGTGCTGGGGGCAGCACAGAGCCAGCCCCTGCTGAGTGGGGGGTGCTGGGGGTGCTGGGGGTACAGCACAGAGCCAGCCCCTGCTGAGTGGGACTGGGGGTGCTGGGGGGCAGCACAGAGCCAGCCCCTGCTGAGTGGGACTGGGGGTGCTGGGGGGGCAGCACAGAGCCAGCCCCTGCTGAGTGGGACTGGGGGTGCTGGGGGGGCAGCACAGAGCCAGCCCCTGCTGAGTGGGACTGGGGGCCCCTGCTGGGGGACTGGGGTGCAGAGCCAGCCCCCCTGCTGAGTGGGACTGGGGGTGCTGGGGGGCAGCACAGAGCCAGCCCCTGCTGAGTGGGACTGGGGGTGCTGGGGGGCAGCACAGAGCCAGCCCCTGCTGAGTGGGACTGGGGGTGCTGGGGGTGCAGCACAGAGCCAGCCCCTGCTGAGTGGGACTGGGGGTGCTGGGGGGCAGCACAGAGCCAGCCCCTGCTGAGTGGGACTGGGGGTGCTGGGGGTGCAGCACAGAGCCAGCCCCTGCTGAGTGGGACTGGGGGTGCTGGGGGTGCAGGGAGGAGCCAGCCCCTGCTGAGTGGGACTGGGGGTGCTGGGGGTGCAGGGAGGAGCCAGCCCCTGCTGAGTGGGACTGGGGGTGCTGGGGGTGCAGGGAGGAGCCAGCCCCTGCTGAGTGGGACTGGGGGTGCTGGGGGTGCAGGGGAGGAGCCAGCCCCTGCTGAGTGGGACTGGGGGTGCTGGGGGTGCAGGGAGGAGCCAGCCCCTGCTGAGTGGGACTGGGGGTGCTGGGGGTGCAGGGGAGGAGCCAGCCCCTGCTGAGTGGGACTGGGGGTGCTGGGGGTGCAGGGAGGAGCCAGCCCCTGCTGAGTGGGACTGGGGGTGCTGGGGGGCAGCACAGAGCCAGCCCCTGCTGAGTGGGACTGGGGGTGCTGGGGGGGCAGCACAGAGCCAGCCCCTGCTGAGTGGGACTGGGGGTGCTGGGGGTGCAGCACAGAGCCAGCCCCTGCTGAGTGGGACTGGGGGTGCTGGGGGTGCAGGGAGGAGCCAGCCCCTGCTGAGTGGGACTGGGGGTGCTGGGGGTGCAGGGAGGAGCCAGCCCCTGCTGAGTGGGACTGGGGGTGCTGGGGGTGCAGGGAGGAGCCAGCCCCTGCTGAGTGGGACTGGGGGTGCTGGGGGTGCAGGGAGGAGCCAGCCCCTGCTGAGTGGGACTGGGGGTGCTGGGGGTGCAGGGAGGAGCCAGCCCCTGCTGAGTGGGACTGGGGGTGCTGGGGGTGCAGGGAGGAGCCAGCCCCTGCTGAGTGGGACTGGGGGTGCTGGGGGTGCAGGGAGGAGCCAGCCCCTGCTGAGTGGGACTGGGGGTGCTGGGGGTGCAGGGAGGAGCCAGCCCCTGCTGAGTGGGACTGGGGGTGCTGGGGGTGCAGGGAGGAGCCAGCCCCTGCTGAGTGGGACTGGGGGTGCTGGGGGTGCAGGGAGGAGCCAGCCCCTGCTGAGTGGGACTGGGGGTGCTGGGGGTGCAGGGAGGAGCCAGCCCCTGCTGAGTGGGACTGGGGGTGCTGGGGGTGCAGGGAGGAGCCAGCCCCTGCTGAGTGGGACTGGGGGTGCTGGGGGTGCAGGGAGGAGCCAGCCCCTGCTGAGTGGGACTGGGGGTGCTGGGGGTGCAGGGAGGAGCCAGCCCCTGCTGAGTGGGACTGGGGGTGCTGGGGGTGCAGGGAGGAGCCAGCCCCTGCTCAGTGGGACTGGGGGTGCTGGGGGGCAGCACGATGCCCGTCCCTGCTCAGGCATCTCCCTGCCAGGGTTCCCTTTGCAAGCTCAGCCCTCAGCAGGAGCAGCCCTCTGCGGCCTCCCCCTGCCTCAGGGGTGCCTCAGGCCGGTTGCCTCTCTCCCCAGGCTGCAGAACTGCAACCTGAGCCCTGCCAGCTGCGAGCCGCTGCGCCGCCTGCTCAGCGCCCTGCCCGCGCTCGCCGAGCTCCACGTGGGGGACAACAAGCTGGGCACGGCGGGGGTGAAGCTGCTCTGCCAGGGCCTGCTCAACCCCTCCTGCAAGCTGCAGAAGCTGCAGTAAGTACTCCCTGGGCTCTTGGGGACAGCCAGGCCATGCTCATAGAACGGGTGGGGAAGGACCTCCAGGCTCACCCAGCCCAGCCCCAGCCCAGCCCCACCACGGCCACCAAACCCTGACCCAGGGGCCACGGCCACAGGAACCCCTCCAGCCATGGGCACTCCACCACCCCCCTGGGCAGCCTCTGCCAGGCCCTCACCACTCTGGCACCAAAGACATTTTGCCTCCTCTCCAACCTCAGCCTCCCCTGGCACAACTTCAGGCCAGTTCCTCTCCTTCTCTCCCTGAGCCTGGGGAGCAGAGCCCAACCCCCAGCTGCCTGCAGCCTCCTCTCAGGGAGCTGCAGAGAGCAATGAGGTCTCCCTCAGGCTCCTCTGCTCCAGGCTGAACCCCCCAGCTCCCTCAGCTGCTCCTCCCCAGCCCTGCTCTCCAGACCCTTCCCCAGCTCTGTTGCCCTTCTCTGGCCCTGCTCCAGCCCTCAAGGTCCTTCTGGGGGTGAGGAGCCCAAAACTGAACCCAGCCCTCAAGCTGTGCCCTCCCCAGTGCCCAGCCCAGGGGCACCATCCCTGCCCTGCTGCTGCTGCCCACAGCATTGCTGCTCCAGGCCAGGCTGCTGCTGCCCTTCATGCCCCCTGGGCACTGCTGGCTCCTCTCCAGCTGCTGGCACCCAGCACCCCCAGGGCCTTTCCTGCTGGGCACTTTGCAGCCACTGTGCCCCCAGCCTGGAGCCTTCCTGGGGTGGTTGTGACTGAGGTGCAGCACTCAGCCCTTGGCCTTGTTGAGCCTCATCCCATTGGCCTCAGCCCTGGCTCCAGCCTGGCCAGGGCCCTCTGCAGAGCCTTCCTGCCCTGCAGCAGCTCCCCACAGGCTCCCAGCTTGGTGTGCTCTGCATTGTTCTGCCTGTCTGGCTTTCCCCTGGGCCAGGCAGGAGCTGTGTTGCCAGCTGTGCTCTTTCTGCCTGGTTTTCCTGAGCCTGTGCCACACGTACTGGTGCTGGCAGCTCTGGAGGCCTCGGAAGAGCTGGGAGTCTCTTCCCATAGACTTTGTTGTGCCCTCTGACAGTGGTGGCTGTTCACAGAGGACCTCTCAGGCACCCCGGGGAGGTCTGACTCTGCTCCACCTGGATCATTGGTGTAGGGCTGGGCAGGCCCCAGCTCTGTCCAGAGCTCTCAGCTCCTCCTGTCACAGATTCAGAGACTGGGTTGGGCTGGAAGGGAGCTCAAAGCTCAGCCAGCTCCAAGCCCCTGCCCTGGGCAGGATCACCTCCCACCAGCACAGGCTGCTCAAGGCCTCATCCAGCCTGGTCCTGAACACCTCCAGGCAGGAGGCAGCCACAGCCTCCCTGGGCAGCCTGTGCCAGAGTCTCCCCAGCCTCACTCTCAGCAATTTCTTCCTCCTCTCCACTCTCAGTCTCCTCTCTCCCAGCTCAAAGCCATTGTCCCTCAGCCTGGCACTCCCAGCCCTTGTCCAGAGTCCCTCCCCAGCTCTCCTGGAGCCCTTCAGGCACTGGGAGTTGTGTCCAAGGCAGCAAACTGGTTTAGGAGGGAGCTGGTGTCAGACTGGGGTGAGTGGGCTTGCCCTGGGCTCTAGTTTGAGAACTGACTGCTCCTGGAGGCACAGGGAGCTGCTGTCCAGCTTCTGGTGGCTCTCTCTGTGTCCATGCACTGCTGGCCTCAGCTCATCACACAGTCCCAAACTGGTTTGGGTTGGAAGGGATCATCAAAGCTCCTCCAGTCCAACTACTGCTACAGGGATCTGCTGGGGAGAGTCCAAGGGAGGATCCAAGGATGCTGAGGGGACTGCAGCACTGCCTGGGGAGGAGAGGCTGAGAGCCCTGGGGCTGCTCAGTCTGGAGAGGAGAAGACTGAGAGGGATCTGATCAATGTCTATCAGTAGCTGAGGGCTGGGGGGCAGGAGGGACAGGGCCAGGCTCTGCTCACTGTGCCCTGGGATAGGACGAGGAGCAGTGGATGGAAAGTGCAGCCCAGGAGGCTCCAGCTCAGCAGGAGGAGGAACTTGTGCCCTGTGAGGGTCCCAGAGGCCTGGAGCAGGCTGCCCAGAGAGGTTGTGGAGTCTCCTGCTCTGGAGCCTTCCCAGCCCTGCCTGGAGGTGTTCTGTGTGCCCTGTGCTGGACTCTCTGCTCTGCTCTGGCAGGGGGTTGGACTGGAAGAGCTCCAGAGGTCCCTTCCCACCCCTGACATCCTGTGAGCTGTGATCCCTGCAGCTAGGGCAGGTTGCTGTCTGTCAGCTGCGGGTTTGTGGCTGGCACAGAGCTGCTGCCTGGCTGCTGGGGGCTGCGGGGGAGGTCTGGCTCCCCCTGGACCCTGTGCTTCCCGCAGGCTGGAATACTGCGAGCTGACAGCGGACGTCGTGGAGGCTCTCACTGCTGCCCTGCACAGCAAGCCCAGCCTGAAGGAGCTGAGCCTGAGCAACAACACCCTGGGGGATGCAGCTGTGAAGCAGCTGTGCCAGGGACTGCTGGAGGCAAGCTGCAACCTTGAGTTACTCCAGTAAGGAAGAGCTGCTCATCCCTGAGGGCGCCGAGGCGGCAGCCGCTGCTGCCAGCCCCTCAGGCCCGCGGCTGGGTGTGGTGGCTCTGGACACCGCAGGGCAGCGTCTGGAGCTTCCCAGCTGGGGCCTGGGGGTGTTCTGTGGGGGTGGGAGCTCAGCCCTGCTGCCAGGGTGAAAGCTGGGGTGGCAGGGGGTGGCAGGGGGTGGCAGGGGCTGGCTGCTCGCCAGCAGCTCCGAGCAGCTCCGGCGCTCGGCCCTGCGCTGTCAGCCGGCTGAGGGGCTTCGCTCGGCTCACCGCTGTGCTCCAGAGCTCTGGAGCTGCTGGGGGAGAGCCTCGTGGAGGGGCTTAGGGGGAGGCAGGACAGAGGAGCAGAGGATTGTTTTGGTTGGGAGAGACCTCTGGGATGGAGTCCAGCTCTCAGCCCAGCACCACCATGGCCGTCCTGCCCCAGAGCGCCGTGGCCACACCTCCCGGCAGCAGGGTTCAGCCTGTCCTGCCCCTGGGCTTCAGCAGGGGGCGCTGTCGAGGCCTGCCCGAGTGGGGCAGCCCAAAGTCCCTCTCAAGGATGATCTTGAGGAAGGAGTTGGCAGAAGCAATCCTGGCATGCCAGGTCGAAGCGCCCTGCAGGCTGCTGGAGCCCAGGAGCAGTGTGTTGGCGCATCCAGGGCAGGGCCAGGACACCTCTGTCACCACACACAGTGCCAGGATGGGAGGGAGCCCAGGGCCCATCCCCAGCCTGCCTGGGGGATGGAGCAGCTGCAAGGAGCTGGCCCAGCACCCTGCCAGGCTGAGCCTCCACACTGCCCAGGGCAGGGCATCCACTGCTGCCCCTGGGAGATGATTCCAGTGCCCAGCTGTGCTCATGGGGAGCATTTCCCCTGCAGCCTGATGGGGATGTGCCCAGCAGGGACTGGTCCCCAGCAGCCCTTGCCTGCCCCAGGGGACTCTGTCCCAAGGGAGTCTCCATCCTCCTGCAGCCGCCCTTGGTGTCCTGCTCCATGCTGCTCCAGACCCTTGCCAGTGGGACTGGGGGTGCTGGGGGTGCAGGGAGGGGCCAGGCCCTGCTCAGTGGGACTGAGGGTCCTGGGGGGCAGGGAGGAGCCAGCCCCTGCTCAGTGGGACTGGGGGTGCTGGGGGGACAGCACAGAGCCAGCCCCTGCTGAGTGGGACTGGGGGTGCTGGGTGGGCAGGGAGGAGCCAGCCCCTGCTCAGTGGGACTGGGGGTCCTGGGGGTGCAGGGAGGAGCCAGCCCCTGCTCAGTGGGACTGGGGGTGCTGGGGGTGCAGGGAGGGGCCAGCCCCTGCTCGGTGGGGCTGGGGGCTGGGGGGTGCCTGGCAGAGCTGCAGCTGTCTTGCCCTGCAGCCTGGAGAACTGTGGCATCACCAGCGAGAGCTGCCGGGAGCTCAGCGCCGTGCTCAGCCGCCGCGCCGCCCTGCTCGACCTCTCCGTGGGGGACAACAAGATCGGGGACTCGGGGCTGGCCCTGCTCTGCCAGGGCCTGATGCACCCCAGCTGCAGGATACAGAAGCTCTGGTAAGGAGCTGGGGCTGGCTGCAGGCTCGGGGCTGCCTCTCTGCTGCTGCTTTGTTCCTAAGGGGAAGGTCGCTCAGGTGCAGCACCAATGTCTCTGCTGCAGCCACCGAGGCACAGAGCTGTCAGGGCTGGGAGGGACCCCAAGGCTCAGCCAGCCCCAACCCCCTGCCACGGGCAGGGACCCCTCACACCACAGCAGGTTGCTCACAGCCACCTCCAGCCTGGCTGCAAACACCTCCAGGCAGGAGGCTGCCACCACCTCCCTGGGCAGCCTGTGCCAGGCTCTCACCACCCTCCTGGGCAACAACTTCTTCCTCACAGCCAAGCTCAATCTCCCCACTTCTAGTTCTGCTGCAGCCCCCCAGGCCTATCCCTCCCTGACCCCCTCCAAAGTCCCTCCCCAGCTTGCTTGGAGCCCCCTGCAGCTCCTGGAAGGCCACCAGAAGGTCTCCTGGGAGCCTTCTCCTCTCCAGCCTGCACAGCCCCAACTCTCTCAGGCTGTCTCCAGAGCAGAGCAGCTCCAGCCCTCTGCTCCTCCTCCTGGCCCTGCTCTGGACACCTTCCAGCCCCTCCAGAGCCTTCCTGGCACAGAGGCTCCAGAGCTGGACCCAGAGCTGCAGCTGTGGTCTGAGCAGAGTGGAGCAGAGGGGCAGAATCCCCTCCCTGGCCCTGCTGGCCACACTTCTGCTGCTGCAGCCCAGGCTCTGCTTGGCTCTCTGGGCTGCAAGTGCTCCCTGCTGGCTCCTGCTGAGCTTCTCCTCCCCCAGCACCCCCAAGGCCTTTCCTTCAGGGCTGCCCTCCAGCCAGTCCCTGCCCAGCCTGCAGTGGTACCCTCAGAGCTGGGTGGGGGACACAGGAATGAGTCAGAGCACAGAGAAATGGTTTGGATCAACCCTGGGGAGAGGCTGAATGGAAGTTGGTGCTGGCAGGGTCTTGGCTTCCCATGGAGTTCCTGCCTGCTGGCACTGAGTGCTCCTGCTGGGCTCTGGGGGCAGAGGTGGAGCAGTGAGGAGGCAGCTGGGTGGGGGATGCATGGCTGAGGTCTGGGGGGGCAGGAGGCTGTGAGGTGCTGTGGGCAGACATTCAGGGTGCTGCAGCAGGGCTCTGGTTTCTGATCTGTGTCCTGTGCTCTGTTCTGCCCTGCAGGCTGTGGGACTGTGACCTCACCAGTGCCAGCTGTAAGGACCTCTCCAGGCTCCTCAGCACCAAGGAGAGCCTGGCAGAGATCAGCCTGATCGACAACAACCTGAGGGACTCAGGCATGGAAATGCTCTGCCAGGCACTCAAGGATCCCAGATCCAAACTCCAGGAGCTGTGGTGAGCTGCTGGCAGGTCTCAGCCTGCTGCCTTCTGTGGAGACCTCAGTGAGGACAGATGGAGCTGAAGTGAGGGCCATGGAGGCTGCAGAACCTCCCCTGTGAAGTTGGGGCTGCTCAGCCTGGAGAAGGGAAGGCTCAGGGCAGACCTCAGAGCAGCTTCCAGTGCCTGAAGGGCTCCAGGAGAGCTGGGGAGGGACTCTGGACAAGGGCTGGGAGTGCCAGGCTGAGGGACAATGGCTTTGAGCAGGGAGAGAGGAGACAGAGTGGAGAGGAGGAAGAGATTGTTGAGAGTGAGGCTGGGGAGACTCTGGCACAGGCTGCCCAGGGAGGCTGTGGCTGCCTCCTGCCTGGAGGGGTTCAGGACCAGGCTGGATGAGGCCCTGAGCAGCCTGTGCTGGTGGGAGGTGTCCCTGCCCAGGGCAGGGGTCAGAGCTGGCTGAGCTCTGAGCTCCCTCCCAGGCCAAGCCCTGCAGTGGTTCAGTGGTTCATGGGCAGATGCCTTTCCAGAGCAGGCTGTGGGGCAGACAGCCCAAAGGCAGAGTGGGAGAGGGGCTGCATGGCCAGGCTGGGGCAGGCAGGGGGTGCAGGGGGTGGTGGCTGTAGCAGGGCTTTGGTTCCTCCCTGGCTGCTCCCTGGGGGCTCCTGTGAAGCAGTGAGCAGTGCCTGCTGCCCTGGGCACCCCCCATCCAGCCCCTGTGTCTCCCTTGCCTTGCAGGGTCAGGGAGTGTGGGCTCACCACGGCCTGCTGCAAGGCTCTCAGCTCTGCCCTCTGCACCCACAAGCACCTGAAGGTCCTGCACATGGGGGAGAACAAGCTGGGGGACGCCGGCGTGGAGCTGCTCTGCCAGGGGCTGCTGCACCCCACCTGCGGCCTCCAGTCCCTCTGGTGAGCTGCACCCCAGGCCTCAGCTCCTCTGGCTGGGGAGCCCCTCCCAGAGCAGGGGCAGGGGCAGGCAGTGGGCAGGGGTTGGCAGTGGGCAGGGGCAGGGGGAGGCAGTGGGCAGGGGCTGGGGGTGGCAGTGAGCAGGGGCAGGGGGAGGCAGTGGGCAGGGGCTGGGGTGGCAGTGAGCAGGGGCAGGGGGAGGCAGTGGGCAGGGGCTGGGGGTGGCAGTGAGCAGGGGCTGGGGGGTGGCAGTGAGCAGGGCTGGGGGGTGGCAGTGAGCAGGGCTGGGGGGGCAGTGGCAGTGAGCAGGGGCAGGGGGAGGCAGTGAGCAGGGCTGGGGGGTGGCAGTGAGCAGGGGCTGGGGGTGGCAGTGAGCAGGGGCAGGGGGAGGCAGTGAGCAGGGGCAGGGGGTGGCAGTGAGCGGGGGCAGGGGGTGGCAGTGAGCGGGGGCAGGGGGTGGCAGTGAGCAGGGCTGGGGGGTGGCAGTGAGCAGGGGCAGGGGGAGGCAGTGAGCAGGGGCAGGGGGTGGCAGTGAGCAGGGGCAGGGGGTGGCAGTGAGCAGGGGCAGGGGGAGGCAGTGAGCAGGGGCAGGGGGTGGCAGTGAGCAGGGGCAGGGGGTGGCAGTGAGCAGGGGCAGGGGGTGGCAGTGAGCAGGGGCAGGGGGAGGCAGTGAGCAGGGGCAGGGGGTGGCAGTGAGCAGGGGCTGGGGATGGCAGTGAGCAGGGGCAGGGGGAGGCAGTGGGCAGGGGCAGGGGGAGGCAGTGAGCAGGGGCAGGGGGAGGCAGTGAGCAGGGGCTGGGGGTGGCAGTGAGCAGGGGCTGGGGGAGGCAGTGAGCAAGGCCAGGGGGAGGCAGTGAGCAGGGCTGGAGGTGGCAGTGAGCAGGGGTAGGGGGAGGCAGTGGGCAGGGGCTGGGGGTGGCAGTGAGCAAGGCCAGGGGGAGGCAGTGAGCAGGGGTAGGGGGAGGCAGTGGGCAGGGGCTGGGGGTGGCAGTGAGCAGGGGCTGGGGGTGGCAGTGAGCAGGGGCAGGGGGAGGCAGTGAGCAAGGCCAGGGGGAGGCAGTGAGCAGGGGCAGGGGGTGGCAGTGAGCAGGGGTAGGGGGTGGCAGTGAGCAGGGGCTGGGGGTGGCAGTGAGCAGGGGCAGGGGGTGGCAGTGAGCAGGGGCCGGGGTGGCAGTGAGCAGGGGCCGGGGGTGGCAGTGAGCAGGGGTAGGGGGTGGCAGTGAGCAGGGGCAGGGGTGGCAGTGAGCAGGGGCCGGGGTGGCAGTGAGCAGGGGCCGGGGGGGTGGCAGTGAGCAGGGGTAGGGGGTGGCAGTGGGCAGGGGCTGGGGGTGGCAGTGAGCAAGGCCAGGGGGAGGCAGTGAGCAGGGGCAGGGGGTGGCAGTGAGCAGGGGCAGGGGGAGGCAGTGGGCAGGGGTAGGGGGAGGCAGTGGGCAGGGGCTGGGGGTGGCAGTGAGCAAGGCCAGGGGGAGGCAGTGAGCAGGGGCAGGGGGAGGCAGTGGGCAGGGGCTGGGGGTGGCAGTGAGCAAGGCCATGGGGTGGCAGTGAGGAGGGGCAGGGGTGGCATTGAGCAGGGGCTGGGCGTGGCAGTGAGCAGGGGCAGGGGGTGGCAGTGAGCAGGGCTGGGGGTGGCAGTGAGCAGGGGCAGGGGGTGGCAGTGAGGAGGGGCTGGGGGTGGCAGTGAGCAGGGGCTGGGCGGGTGCCAGCAGGAGCAGTGGGGGAGCCAGCAGGGGCAGGGCGGGTGCCAGCAGGGGCAGTGGGATAGCAGGAGCAGTGGGGGTGCCAGCAGGAGCAAGGGGGGAGCCAGCAGGGGCAGGGGGAGTGCCAGCAGGGGCAGGGAAGGTGGCAGCAGGAGCAGGGGGTGTGACAACAGGGGCACTGGGATAGCCAGCAGGGGCAGGGGGGTGCCAGCAGGGGCAGGGCGGGTGCCAGCAGGGGCACTGGGATAGCCAGCAGGGGCGGGGGGGAGCCAGCAGGGGTAGGGGGGTGCCAGGGGGGGGGTGCCAGCAGGAGCAGGGGGGATGCCAGCAGGAGCAGGGGGGATGCCAGCAGGAGCCTCCTCCCCCGTTAAGCAGGCAGGCCTTGCCAAGGCTGGCCGCTGCTGGGGCCTTGGGGGGTGCCAGCCTGCCTGGGGCTCTGCTCCTGGCTGGGGCTGTGTGCTCCTGGGGGTGTGTGTGCTGGGGCCCTGGGGGTGCCAGCCTGCCTGGGGCTCTGCTCCTGGCTGGGGCTGTGTGCTCCTGGGGGTGTGTGTGCTGGGCCCTGGGGGTGCCAGCCTGCCTGGGGCTCTGCTCCTGGCTGGGGCTGTGTGCTCCTGAGGGTGTGTGTGCTGGGCCCTGGGGCCCTGGGGGTGCCAGCCTGCCCTGGGCTCTGCTCCTGGCTGGGGCTGTGTGCTCCTGGGGGTGTGTGTGCTGGGCACTGGGGGTGCCAGCCTGCCCTGGGCTCTGCTCCTGGCTGGGGCTGTGTGCTCCTGGGGGTGTGTGTGCTGGGCCCTGGGGGTGCCAGCCTGCCTGGGGCTCTGCTCCTGGCTGGGGCTGTGTGCTCCTGGGTGTGTGTGTGCTGGGCCCTGGGCCCTGGGGCTGTGCTGAGCTCTCCCCCCGCAGGCTGGGGAACTGTGACCTGACTGCAGCCTGCTGTGCCAGCCTGGCCACCGTGCTGGGCAGCAAGCAGTGCCTGACTGAGCTGGACCTGAGCTACAACTGCCTGGAGGATGAAGGTGTCAGGAAGCTGTGTGAGGCCCTGAGGAGCCCCAGCTGCAGCCTGCAGCAGCTGATGTGAGTTGTTCTCAGCCTCTTTGCCTGCCCCGGCAGGTGCTGAGCTCCGGGGGGCTGGGGGCTGCGGGGAGGGCTGCCTGGGCACGGCAGCTGAGGGCAGCTGGTGCACCCGGGGGGCTCAAGTGCCATCTGCAGGGCACAAAGCACTCGTTGTTCCCTCTGGCCTCAGAGCTGCCGCAGGAGAAGGTGGTGCCGGGGAGGGACGGGGCAGAAGGTGGTGCCGGGGAGGGACGGGGCAGAAGGCGGTGCCGGGAGGGACGGGGAAAAAGGCGGTGCCGGGGAGGGACGGGGCAGAAGGTGGTGCTGGGGAGGGACGGGGAAAAAGGCGGTGCCGGGGAGGGACGGGGCAGAAGGTGGTGCCGGGGAGGGACTTGGCTGAAGGTGGCGCTGGGGAGGCACAGGGCAGAAGGCGGTGCTGGGGAGGGACGGGGCAGAAGGTGGTGCCGGGAGGCACAAGGCAGTAGGCGGTGCCGGGAAGGGACGGGGCAGAAGGCGGTGCCGGGAAGGGACGGGGAAAAAGGCGGTGCCGGGGAGGGACGGGGCAGAAGGTGGTGCCGGGAAGGGACGGGGAAAAAGGCGGTGCCGGGGAGGGACGGGGAAAAAGGCGGTGCCGGGGAGGGACGGGGAAAAAGGCGGTGCCGGGGAGGGACGGGGCGGAAGGCGGCGCCGGGGAGGGACGGGGCGGAAGGCGGCGCCGGGGAGGGACGGGGCGGAAGGCGGCGCCGGGGAGGGACGGGGCGGAAGGCGGTGTGAGGGACGGGCGGAAGTCGGCGCCGGGAGGGACGGGGCGGAAGGCGGTGCCGGGGAGGCAGAGGGCAGAAGGCGGTGCCGGGGAGGGACGGGGCGGAAGGCGGCGCCGGGGAGGGACGGGGCGGAAGGCGGCGCCGGGGAGGGACGGGGCGGAAGGCGGCGCCGGGGAGGGACGGGGCGGAAGGCGGTGCAGCGGGACGGGGCAGAAGGCGGCGCCGGGGAGGGACGGGGCAGAAGGCGGCGCCGGGGAGGGACGGGGCGGAAGGCGGCGCCGGGGAGGGACGGGGCGGAAGGCGGCGCCGGGGAGGGACGGGGCGGAAGGCGGTGCAGCGGGACGGGGCAGAAGGCGGCGCCGGGGAGGGACGGGGCAGAAGGCGGCGCCGGGAGGGACGGGGCGGAAGGCGGCGCCGGGGAGGGACGGGGCGGAAGGCGGCGCCGGGGAGGGACGGGGCGGAAGGCGGCGCCGGGAGGGACGGGACAGAAGGCGGTGCAGCGGAAGGCGGCGCCGGGGAGGGACGGGGCAGAAGGCGGCGCAGCGGGACGGGGCAGAAGGCGGCGCCGGGAGGGACGGGGCAGAAGGCGGCGCCGGGGAGACGGGACGGGGCGGAAGGCGGCGCGGTGGGAGGGACGGGGCGGAAGGCGGCGCGGGGAGGGACGGGGCGGAAGGCGGCGCCGGGAGGGACGGGGCGGAAGGCGGCGCCGGGAGGGACGGGGCGGAAGGCGGTGCGAGGGACGGGGCGGAAGGCGGCGCCGGGGGAGGGACGGGGCGGAAGGCGGCGCCGGGAGGGACGGGGCAGAAGGCGGTGCGGCGGGACGGGGCGGAAGGCGGTGCGGCGGGACGGGGCGGAAGGCGGTGCGGCGGGACGGGGCGGAAGGCGGTGCGGCGGGACGGGGCGGAAGGCGGCGCCGGGGAGGGACGGGGCAGAAGGCGGTGCGGCGGGACGGGGCGGAAGGCGGTGCGGCGGGACGGGGCGGAAGGCGGTGCGGCGGGACGGGGCGGAAGGCGGCGCCGGGGAGGGACACTGCTCGTCTCCAGGCTCCCGCGCCCACAGAGGACCTTCCTGGGGCAGCTCCTGCCGCTGGGCAGCTGCTCCCTGGGCGCCTTTCTCGTGGTGGGAGCATGCTCACTGCCCCACTCTGCTTTTCCTCTCTGCCTGCCTGTAGCTTGTATGACATTTACTGGAGTTCTGAAGTGGATGATGAGCTGAGAGCCCTGGAGGAGTCCAAGCCTGAGGTGAAGATCGTTTCCTGAGCGGTGCCTGCCTGCGGAGCGACCTCAAAGCAGTGTCCTCCACTTCAGCTGAACTCTTCCGTCCCCACGTGGAGCTAATTAACTTAATAGAGCATTTGCTAGCACCAAAAAGGGCTGTGGATGCCCTGGGGGTAGCTGCTCAGCCTTCTGAGCACCTTGGGATGTGCTGACCCCGAGGCTCCCGGGGCGCTGGACATTGTCCCTGCAGTGTTCCTGTCCTGGAAATAAACAGTTCTGGGCGTCTGCTGGCAGTGAGTCTCTAGCCTTTAGCTCCTCCTGAAGCCTCTGGTCCCTTAGGCAGCCCTGAGGGAGAGCTGCTGGCCAGGGGCAGGGGGAGAGCTGCCCTGGGGGGTGCTTCTGCCAGGCCTTTGGGGCAGCCTCTCCCAGCGAAACCAAACATCCAATCCAGCACAATCCACCACACCAGGTTGGAAGAGACCTTCAAGATCATCGAGTCCAACCCATCAACCAACCCAACCCACCCAAACAACTAACCCATTGCACCAAGCACCCCAGCAAGTCTCCTCCTGAACACCTCCAGGGATGGTGACTCCACCACCTCCCTGGGCAGCCCATCCCAATGGGCAATCACTCTCTCTGTGTAGAACTTCTTCCTCACCTCCAGCCTAAACCTCCCCTGGCACAGCTTGAGACTGTGTCCTCTTGTTCTGGTGCTGGCTGCCTGGGAGAAGAGCCCAACCCCCACCTGGCTACAACCTCCCTTCAGGGAGTTGCAGAGAGCAATGAGGTCTCCCTGAGCCTCCTCTTCTGCAGGCTAAGCAACCCCAGCTCCCTCAGCCTCTCCTCCCAGGGCTGTGCTCCAGACCCCTCCCCAGCCTTGTTGCCCTTCTCTGCACACCTTCCAGCATCTCAACCTCCTTCCTAACCTGAGGGGCCCGGAACTGGACACAGGACTCAAGGTGTGGCCTCAGCAGTGCTGAGCACAGGGCACAATGACCTCCCTGCTCCTGCTGGCCACACTGCTCCTGCTGCAGGCCAGGATGCCATTGGCCTTCTTGGCTGAAGGGAAGCTCTCCCTGGCCTGGCCCTGGGAGAGCTCTCAGCAGAGCAGTGGTGGCCAAGGCAGCAGAGGAAGGGCTGAGCAGGTGGGCAGCTGCCTCCCTGCTAACGCTGCCCCTTGGGGAGTGATCTGCCCCCCAGGCAAAGCTGCCTTCCCTGCGGGGGCAGCCCGGGGCCGGGCAGCTTGCTCTGGCCCCAGGGGCTCTGCAGGAGCTTCATTAAACTCTTTGCAAGTCACGAGAGGCTTTGGCTTTCTGCTTGGGAAGGGGGAAGCGTCCCCAGGAGTCTCCTGAGCCACAGTCCTGCTGAGCCCTTGCCTGGCAGAGACTCGGGTCAGCAGGGAGGCTGGAAAAGGCCTTCAGGGTCCAGTGTCAGTGGAACCACGGAGTGGGCCAGGCTGGAAGGGGCCTCCAGAGGCCGTTTAGTCCCAGCCCCTTGCAGTCAGCAGGGACAGCCCCCCCGCAGCACATTACTCAGAACCCATCGAGTGTCAACTCAAATGTCTCCAGGGCTGGGACCTCCAGCACCTCCCTGGGCAGCCTGCTCCTGGGTTCCACCAGCCTCATGGTAAAGAACCTCCTAATGTCCAACCTAAACCTCCCCAGCCCCAGTTTCAAGCCATTGTCCCTCAGCCTGGCACTCCCAGCCCTTGTCCAGAGTCCCTCCCCAGCTCTGCTGGAGCCCCTTCAGGTACTGCAAGGCTGCTCTGAGGTCTCCTGCTCACTGTTCTTCCCCTCATAGGTTCACATAGGTTGGGTTGGAAGGGAGCTCAGAGCTCAGCCAGCTCCAGGCCCTGCCATGGGCAGGGACACCTCCCACCAGCACAGGCTGCTCAGGGCCTCATCCAGCCTGGTCCTGAACACCTCCAGGCAGGAGGCAGCCACAGCCTCCCTGAGCAGCCTGTGCCAGAGTCTCCCCAGCCTCACTGCCAACAATTTCTTCCTCCTCTCCACTCTCAGTCTCCTCTCTCCCAGCTCAAAGCCATTGTCCCTCAGCCTGGCACTCCCAGCCCTTGTCCAGAGTCCCTCCCCAGCTCTCCTGGAGCCCTTCAGGCACTGCAAGGCTGCTCTGAGGTCTGCCTGGAGCCTTCTCTTCCCCAGGCTGCACAGCCCCAGCTCTCCCAGCCTGGCCCCACAGGGAGGTTCTGCAGCCTCTGATCACCTTGGTGGCCTCCTCTGGAGCCTCTCCAGCAGCTCCAGGTCCTTCTTGTGCTGGGGGCCCAGAGCTGGAGGCAGTGCTGCAGGTGGGGGCTGAGCAGAGCAGAGGGGCAGAATCCCCTCCCTGTGCTGCTGCTCTCCCTGCTCTGGCTGCAGCCCAGAAGATGCTGCAGGGCCCAACCTGAGTCATCCCTGGAGAGGCTTAGGAGCACTCAGCAGTGTCAGGAGCAGATGCTGTTACCTGCTGCGTGCTGCAGCTGCATTGTCAGCCATGGGGAGTGAGGAAGGCCTTCTGGCTGCTGCAGGACAGAGCTATGGGCTCCTTCCCCAGCTGCCTTCCTGTTGCTGGGGCTTTCACACCCAGCATCACCCAGCACCCAAGGGGAGGTGCTCCAGGCTCTGCTCATTCAAGCTCAGCCAGGTTTGCTTTGGGCAGCTCCTGGCTGCAGCATCTCAGGGGCAGCTCTGGGCTAGGGGGCAGCTCTGGGCTAGGGGGACAGCTCTGGGCTAGGGTGCCCAGCCGGCCTGGCAGGGGTTCCCCTGGCCTCAGGGGGCACTGACTGGGATTCTGCTTGCTCCAGGAGCATGCAGTGGTTACCCTCCTGGGACCTCAAAGAACAAAGGTAGCTTCAGAAGTGTAGGAGGGAAAGCTGGCACCACCTCCCAGGGGCAGTGCCAGGCAACTCCCATCCCACAGCAGCTCTCTTCCCAGGGCAGCCCCTGGGGCTTTGCTCGCTTGCAGAGCCTGCCTGGGCACCCAGCCTGCAGCTCACACGGAAGTCCCTGGGCTGGGAAAGACCTTCAGGATCACTCACTGGCCTGACCCTGACAAGTCCTTGACCAAACCATGGCCCTAACCATGACAACAACCCCACTCTGGAACACCTCCAGCCATGGGGACTCCACCACCCCCCTGGGCAGCCTCTGCCAGGCCCTCACCACTCTGGCACCAAAGACATTTTGCCTCCTCTCCAACCTCATCTTCTCCTGGCACAATTCCAGGCCAGTTCCTCTCCTTCTCTCCCCTGGGACTGGGGGGCAGAGCCCAACCCCCAGCTCCCTGCAGCCTCCTCTCAGGGAGCTGCAGAGAGCAATGAGGTCTCCCTCAGGCTCCTCTGCTCCAGGCTGAACCCCCCAGCTCCCTCAGCCCTCCCCTAGCCCAGGGGCTCCAGGCCCTTCTCCAGCCTGGCTGCCCTGCTCTGGACAGGCTCCAGCCCCTCAGTGTCCCTCCTGCAGGGAGGGCCCAGAGCTGAGCACAGCACTCCAGCTGTGGCCTCCCCGGTGCTGAGCACAGGGGGATGATCCCCCTCCTGGCCCTGCTGCCCACCCTGCTGCTGCCCCAAGCCAGGCTGCCATTGGCTTTCTTGGCCCCCTGGGCACTGCTGGCTCCTGGGCAGTGACTGCCAACCAACACCCCCAGGTGCCTCTCCCAGCTGCAGCTTTCCAACCACACCTCCCCAGGGCTGGAGGTGTTCAGGACCAGGCTGGATGAGGCCCTGAGCAGCCTGTGCTGGTGGGAGGTGTCCCTGCCCAGGGCAGGGGCTTGGAGCTGGCTGAGCTCTGAGCTCCCTTCCAGCCCAACCCGCTCTGTGACTCTAGGATCTGCAAGGAGCTCAACTCCTCACGGCAGTCTCATCTCGAGCAGGAAGGTCCCAGGCTGCAGCTGCCTCTTGCAGGAGCAGCTGAGTGAAGGTTCCTGTCCTCACCAGCAGCTGAGGGCCCAGCTGAGCCTGCCCTCGCACGGCGCCGCAGCTGCTCTGCCAGCCCCGGAGGCTGATCGCTGCCCAGGCGGTTGGGAAGGAGCTGCAGCCCCAGGCGCCGGCTCCAAGCGGTGCAGCCGCCTCTGGAGGGGAGCCAGGCCAGCTGGGCTTCGGCCTTGGGAGCTGCCTGCCAGCTTTGGGAGCTGCCTGCCAGCTGAGGCACTCCCAGCCCTCTGCTCAGGCAGCCTGGGAGGGAGCTGCTGCCTCCCTCGGCTCCCCTCTGCAGCACAAAAGGAGCTTGGCTTTTGTTCCCATTTCCAACACCTCTCTCCCTCTCTGTGCCCCTGGCTCCTGTGCCAGCCCGTGCTCCCTGGCACCTCTCTCTCATGCCAATGGGGGAAACAGACACTGACCAAAAGGACCACAACACCCCAAGACTAAGGGGAGAAGTCCCTTGTGCCATGAGGCAAGAGGAGTTCTGACCTACTTTACTCCTTCCCCCGCTCACAGCTGCCAGGGCACCGTGGGCACTGGCATCCCTCCTCCTGGGCACAGCATCACAGCTCCCTCCTTCCTGGCTCCTCTCATTTGTCTGGCACCCACAGCACACATCCAGGCCAGTCCAGAGCACTCCCAGGCTGCCAGGGACCTACAAAGGGCAGCTTGATGGCTATGGCATATGAGGAGAGGCTGAGAGCTGGCTTTGTGCAGCCTGGAGGAGAGAAGGCTCAGGGCAGACCTCAGCAGCATGGAGCAGGACACCAAGGGTGGCTGCAGGAGGATGGAGACTCCCTTGGGACAGAGTCCCCTGGGGCAGGCAAGGGCTGCTGGGGACCAGTCCCTGCTGGGCACATCCCCATTGGGAGGACTCCAGAGGAAATGTTCCCCAGAAGGCCAAGGGCAGCCTGGGCTGCAGCCAGAGCAGTGTGGCCAGAGCTGGAGAGAGGATCCTGCCCCTCTGCTCTGCTCTGGGGAGACCTCAGCTGCAGGGCTGGGGCCAGCTGTGGGGCCCCCAGCACAAGAGAGACCTGGAGCTGATGGAAAGGCTCCAGAGGAGGCCACAGAGATGATCAGAAGCTGGAGCAGCTCTGCTGTGGGCACAGGCTGGGAGGGTTGGGGCTGTGCAGCCTGGAGAGGAGAAGGCTGCAGGGAGCCCTCAGAGCTGCAGTGCAATACCTGCAGGGGAGCTGCAGGCAGCTGGGGAGGGACTGCTCAGGAGGGGCTGTGGGGATAGGCCAAGGGGCAAGGGTCTGGAACTGGAGCAGGGCAGAGTCAGGTTGGACACCAGGAGGGAGTTGTGCCCAGGGAGGCTGGGGAGACACTGGCACAGGCTGCCCAGGGAGGTGGTTGAGGCTCCATGCCTGGAGCCATTCAGGCTCAGCCTGGCTGTGTCCCTGGGCAGCCTGCTCTGGCTGGAGGGGTCCCTGCCCGTGGCAGGGGGTTGCACAGGGTACCCCTGGAAGGTCCCTCCTGACCTGATGCAGTCTGTGGGGGCATCTTTGGTCTCTCCCCTCTCAGCTGATGCCAGCTGCATCCACCAAGGGCAGAGGTGCAGCCTGGGCAGCAGGCAGCAGTGCTGGGGCAGGTGCCTGCATGGGGGCGAAGCCTTCCCGAGCCAGAGGGCAAGGCAGTGGCACATGGGACCCAGGACCACGCAGCTGGGGGGCACAGAAGCTGTCAGTGGGCACTGCCAGCAGGCTGCTTGGCAGGGGAAGGCAGGAGTGCAGCGGGAGAGAGCAGTCCCTGGCACTTCCCCAGCCCGTGGAGGTGCAGCACAGCAGACGCTCCGGTGAGGGCCGCGCCGGTGTGGGGCTGGCACGGGGCAGCCGCGGGGGCTGCGGAGGCACCTGCAGCACAGCTCGGCTCTGGCTTGGGCATGGGGCTGTGCCAGGGCACAGCCCGCGCAGGAGGGGGCTGAAAGGAGCCCAGCCCCAGGTGGACAAAGAAAACCTGACCCAGGGGGGCAGAGCAGCTTGGTCCCCCCGCACAGGGGGAGGGGTGCCCAGGCCAAGGTCTGTGCCACTCCCCCGTCCTGTCCACGAAGCCTTCTCAGGGGTAGATTTCCCTGTCCCGCTGCCTTCTGCTGCCCCTGCTGCCTGACAGACTGCTCCTGGGGCTCCTGCTGCTGCTCCTGCTGCCTGACAGACTGCTCCTGGGGCTCCTGCTGCTGCTCCTGCTGCCTGACAGACTGCTCCTGGGGCTCCTGCTGCTGCCCCTGCTGCCTGACAGACTGCTCCTGGGGCTCCTGCTGCTGCCCCTGCTGCCTGACAGACTGCTCCTGGGGCTCCTGCTGCCCCTGCTGCCTGACAGACTGCTCCTGGGGCTCCTGCTGCTGCCCCTGCTGCCTGACAGACTGCTCCTGGGGCTCCTGCTGCTGCCCCTGCTGCCTGACAGACTGCTCCTGGGGCTCCTGCTGCTGCTCCTGCTGCCTGACAGACTGCTCCTGGGGCTCCTGCTGCTGCCCCTGCTGCCTGACAGACTGCTCCTGGGGCTCCTGCTGCCCCTGCTGCCTGACAGACTGCTCCTGGGGCTCCTGCTGCTGCTCCTGCTGCCTGACAGACTGCTCCTGGGGCTCCTGCTGCTGCCCCTGCTGCCTGACAGACTGCTCCTGGGGCTCCTGCTGCTGCTCCTGCTGCCTGACAGACTGCTCCTGGGGCTCCTGCTGCTGCCCCTGCTGCCTGACAGACTGCTCCTGGGGCTCCTGCTGCCCCTGCTGCCTGACAGACTGCTCCTGGGGCTCCTGCTGCCCCTGCTGCCTGACAGACTGCTCCTGGGGCTCCTGCTGCTGCCCCTGCTGCCTGACAGACTGCTCCTGGGGCTCCTGCTGCTGCCCCTGCTGCCTGACAGACTGCTCCTGGGGCTCCTGCTGCTGCCCCTGCTGCCTGACAGACTGCTCCTGGGGCTCCTGCTGCTGCTCCTGCTGCCTGACAGACTGCTCCTGGGGCTCCTGCTGCTGCCCCTGCTGCCTGACAGACTGCTCCTGGGGCTCCTGCTGCCCCTGCTGCCTGACAGACTGCTCCTGGGGCTCCTGCTGCTGCCCCTGCTGCCTGACAGACTGCTCCTGGGGCTCCTGCTGCCCCTGCTGCCTGACAGACTGCTCCTGGGGCTCCTGCTGCTGCCCCTGCTGCCTGACAGACTGCTCCTGGGGCTCCTGCTGCTGCCCCTGCTGCCTGACAGACTGCTCCTGGGGCTCCTGCTGCTGCCCCTGCTGCCTGACAGACTGCTCCTGGGGCTCCTGCTGCCCCTGCTGCCTGACAGACTGCTCCTGGGGCTCCTGCTGCCCCTGCTGCCTGACAGACTGCTCCTGGGGCTCCTGCTGCTGCTCCTGCTGCCTGACAGACTGCTCCTGGGGCTCCTGCTGCCCCTGCTGCCTGACAGACTGCTCCTGGGGCTCCTGCTGCTGCTCCTGCTGCCTGACAGACTGCTCCTGGGGCTCCTGCTGCTGCCCCTGCTGCCTGACAGACTGCTCCTGGGGCTCCTGCTGCCCCTGCTGCCTGACAGACTACTCCTGGGGCTCCTGCTGCTGCCCCTGCTGCCTGACAGACTGCTCCTGGGGCTCCTGCTGCCCCTGCTGCCTGACAGACTGCTCCTGGGGCTCCTGCTGCTCCTGCTGCCTGACAGACTGCTCCTGGGGCTCCTGCTGCTGCCCCTGCTGCCTGACAGACTGCTCCTGGGGCTCCTGCTGCTGCCCCTGCTGCCTGACAGACTGCTCCTGGGGCTCCTGCTGCTGCTCCTGCTGCCTGACAGACTGCTCCTGGGGCTCCTGCTGCCCCTGCTGCCTGACAGACTGCTCCTGGGGCTCCTGCTGCTGCCCCTGCTGCCTGACAGACTGCTCCTGGGGCTCCTGCTGCTGCTCCTGCTGCCTGACAGACTGCTCCTGGGGCTCCTGCTGCTGCCCCTGCTGCCTGACAGACTGCTCCTGGGGCTCCTGCTGCCCCTGCTGCCTGACAGACTGCTCCTGGGGCTCCTGCTGCTGCCCCTGCTGCCTGACAGACTGCTCCTGGGGCTCCTGCTGCTGCTCCTGCTGCCTGACAGACTGCTCCTGGGGCTCCTGCTGCTGCCCCTGCTGCCTGACAGACTGCTCCTGGGGCTCCTGCTGCTGCCCCTGCTGCCTGACAGACTGCTCCTGGGGCTCCTGCTGCTGCCCCTGCTGCCTGACAGACTGCTCCTGGGGCTCCTGCTGCCCCTGCTGCCTGACAGACTGCTCCTGGGGCTCCTGCTGCCCCTGCTGCCTGACAGACTGCTCCTGGGGCTCCTGCTGCTGCCCCTGCTGCCTGACAGACTGCTCCTGGGGCTCCTGCTGCTGCTCCTGCTGCCTGACAGACTGCTCCTGGGGCTCCTGCTGCTGCCCCTGCTGCCTGACAGACTGCTCCTGGGGCTCCTGCTGCTGCCCCTGCTGCCTGACAGACTGCTCCTGGGGCTCCTGCTGCTGCCCCTGCTGCCTGACAGACTGCTCCTGGGGCTCCTGCTGCTCCTGCTGCCTGACAGACTGCTCCTGGGGCTCCTGCTGCTGCCCCTGCTGCCTGACAGACTGCTCCTGGGGCTCCTGCTGCCCCTGCTGCCTGACAGACTGCTCCTGGGGCTCCTGCTGCTGCCCCTGCTGCCTGACAGACTGCTCCTGGGGCTCCTGCTGCCCCTGCTGCCTGACAGACTGCTCCTGGGGCTCCTGCTGCCCCTGCTGCCTGACAGACTGCTCCTGGGGCTCCTGCTGCTGCCCCTGCTGCCTGACAGACTGCTCCTGGGGCTCCTGCTGCTGCCCCTGCTGCCTGACAGACTGCTCCTGGGGCTCCTGCTGCTGCTCCTGCTGCCTGACAGACTGCTCCTGGGGCTCCTGCTGCCCCTGCTGCCTGACAGACTGCTCCTGGGGCTCCTGCTGCTGCCCCTGCTGCCTGACAGACTGCTCCTGGGGCTCCTGCTGCTGCCCCTGCTGCCTGACAGACTGCTCCTGGGGCTCCTGCTGCTGCTCCTGCTGCCTGACAGACTGCTCCTGGGGCTCCTGCTGCTGCCCCTGCTGCCTGACAGACTGCTCCTGGGGCTCCTGCTGCTGCCCCTGCTGCCTGACAGACTGCTCCTGGGGCTCCTGCTGCTGCCCCTGCTGCCTGACAGACTGCTCCTGGGGCTCCTGCTGCTGCTCCTGCTGCCTGACAGACTGCTCCTGGGGCTCCTGCTGCTGCTCCTGCTGCCTGACAGACTGCTCCTGGGGCTCCTGCTGCTGCTCCTGCTGCCTGACAGACTGCTCCTGGGGCTCCTGCTGCTGCCCCTGCTGCCTGACAGACTGCTCCTGGGGCTCCTGCTGCTGCTCCTGCTGCCTGACAGACTGCTCCTGGGGCTCCTGCTGCTGCCCCTGCTGCCTGACAGACTGCTCCTGGGGCTCCTGCTGCCCCTGCTGCCTGACAGACTGCTCCTGGGGCTCCTGCTGCTGCCCCTGCTGCCTGACAGACTGCTCCTGGGGCTCCTGCTGCTGCCCCTGCTGCCTGACAGACTGCTCCTGGGGCTCCTGCTGCCCCTGCTGCCTGACAGACTGCTCCTGGGGCTCCTGCTGCTGCCCCTGCTGCCTGACAGACTGCTCCTGGGGCTCCTGCTGCCCCTGCTGCCTGACAGACTGCTCCTGGGGCTCCTGCTGCTGCCCCTGCTGCCTGACAGACTGCTCCTGGGGCTCCTGCTGCCCCTGCTGCCTGACAGACTGCTCCTGGGGCTCCTGCTGCCCCTGCTGCCTGACAGACTGCTCCTGGGGCTCCTGCTGCTGCTCCTGCTGCCTGACAGACTGCTCCTGGGGCTCCTGCTGCCCCTGCTGCCTGACAGACTGCTCCTGGGGCTCCTGCTGCTGCCCCTGCTGCCTGACAGACTGCTCCTGGGGCTCCTGCTGCTGCCCCTGCTGCCTGACAGACTGCTCCTGGGGCTCCTGCTGCTGCTCCTGCTGCCTGACAGACTGCTCCTGGGGCTCCTGCTGCTGCCCCTGCTGCCTGACAGACTGCTCCTGGGGCTCCTGCTGCTGCCCCTGCTGCCTGACAGACTGCTCCTGGGGCTCCTGCTGCTGCCCCTGCTGCCTGACAGACTGCTCCTGGGGCTCCTGCTGCTGCTCCTGCTGCCTGACAGACTGCTCCTGGGGCTCCTGCTGCTGCTCCTGCTGCCTGACAGACTGCTCCTGGGGCTCCTGCTGCTGCTCCTGCTGCCTGACAGACTGCTCCTGGGGCTCCTGCTGCTGCCCCTGCTGCCTGACAGACTGCTCCTGGGGCTCCTGCTGCTGCTCCTGCTGCCTGACAGACTGCTCCTGGGGCTCCTGCTGCTGCCCCTGCTGCCTGACAGACTGCTCCTGGGGCTCCTGCTGCCCCTGCTGCCTGACAGACTGCTCCTGGGGCTCCTGCTGCTGCCCCTGCTGCCTGACAGACTGCTCCTGGGGCTCCTGCTGCTGCCCCTGCTGCCTGACAGACTGCTCCTGGGGCTCCTGCTGCCCCCTGCTGCCTGACAGACTGCTCCTGGGGCTCCTGCTGCTGCCCCTGCTGCCTGACAGACTGCTCCTGGGGCTCCTGCTGCCCCTGCTGCCTGACAGACTGCTCCTGGGGCTCCTGCTGCTGCCCCTGCTGCCTGACAGACTGCTCCTGGGGCTCCTGCTGCTGCCCCTGCTGCCTGACAGACTGCTCCTGGGGCTCCTGCTGCCCCTGCTGCCTGACAGACTGCTCCTGGGGCTCCTGCTGCCCCTGCTGCCTGACAGACTGCTCCTGGGGCTCCTGCTGCTGCCCCTGCTTCCTGACAGACTGCTCCTGGGGCTCCTGCTGCTGCCCCTGCTGCCTGACAGACTGCTCCTGGGGCTCCTGCTGCTGCCCCTGCTGCCTGACAGACTGCTCCTGGGGCTCCTGCTGCTGCCCCTGCTGCCTGACAGACTGCTCCTGGGGCTCCTGCTGCTGCCCCTGCTGCCTGACAGACTGCTCCTGGGGCTCCTGCTGCCCCTGCTGCCCCTGCTGCCTGACAGACTGCTCCTGGGGCTCCTGCTGCTGCCCCTGCTGCCTGACAGACTGCTCCTGGGGCTCCTGCTGCTGCCCCTGCTGCCTGACAGACTGCTCCTGGGGCTCCTGCTGCTGCCCCTGCTGCCTGACAGACTGCTCCTGGGGCTCCTGCTGCTGCCCCTGCTGCCTGACAGACTGCTCCTGCTGCTCCTGCTGCTCCTGCTGCTCCTGCTGCTCCTGCTGCTCCCTGCTGCTCCTGCTGCTCCTGCTGCTCCTGCTGCTCCCTGCTGCTCCTGCTGCTCCTGCTGCTCCTTGCTGCTCCTGCTGCTCCCTGCTGCTCCTGCTGCTCCTGCTGCTCCCTGCTGCTCCTGCTGCTCCTGCTGCTCCTGCTGCTCCTGCTGCTCCCTGCTGCTCCTGCTGCTCCTGCTGCTCCCTGCTGCTCCTGCTGCTCCTTGCTGCTCCTTGCTGCTCCTTGCTGCTCCTGCTGCTCCTGCTGCTCCTGCTGCTCCCTGCTGCTCCTTGCTGCTCCTGCTGCTCCTTGCTGCTCCTGCTGCTCCATGCTGCTCCTGCTGCTCCTGCTGCTCCTGCTGCTCCCTGCTGCTCCTTGCTGCTCCTGCTGCTCCTGCTGCTGCTCCCTACTTCTCCTGCTGCTCCTGCTGCTCCTGCTGCTCCCTGCTGCTCCTTGCTGCTCCTGCTGCTCCTGCTGCTGCTCCCTACTTCTCCTGCTGCTCCCTACTTCTCCTGCTGCTCCTGCTGCTCCTGCTGCTCCCTGCTGCTCCCTGCTGCTCCTGCTGCTCCTGCTGCTCCTGCTGCTCCTGCGGCTCCTGCTGCTCCTGCTGCTCCCTGCTGCTCCTGCTGCTCCCTACTTCTCCTGCTGCTCCTGCTGCTCCTGCTGCTCCCTGCTGCTCCCTGCTGCTCCTGCTGCTCCTGCTGCTCCTGCTGCTCCTGCGGCTCTGCTGCTCCTGCTGCTCTCTGCTGCTCCTGCTGCTCCCTGCTGCTGCCTGCTGCTGCTCCTGCTGCTCCATGCTGCTCCTGCTGCTCCTGCTGCTCCTGCTGCCCTTGCTGCTCCTGCTGCTCCTTGCTGCTCTTTGCTGCTCCTGCTGCTCCTTGCTGCTCCTTGCTGCTCCTGCTGCTCCTGCTGCTCCTGCTGCTCCTGCTGCTCCTTGCTGCTCCTTGCTGCTCCCTGCTGCTCCTTGCTGCTCCTTGCTGCTCCTGCTGCTCCTGCTGCTCCTTGCTGCTCCCTGCTGCTCCTGCTGCTCCTTGCTGCTCCTGCTGCTCCTGCTGCTCCTGCTGCTGCTCCCTACTTCTCCTGCTGCTCCCTCCTTCTCCTGCTGCTCCTGCTGCTCCCTGCTGCTCCTGCTGCTCCTGCTGCTCCTGCTGCTCCCTGCTGCTCCTTGCTGCTCCTGCTGCTCCTGCTGCTCCTGCTGCTCCTGCTGCTCCTTGCTGCTCCTTGCTGCTCCTGCTGCTGCTGCTCCCTGCTGCTCCTGCTGCTCCCTGCTGCTCCTTGCTGCTCCTGCTGCTCCCTGCTGCTCCTGCTGCTCCCTGCTGCTCCTTGCTGCTCCTGCTGCTCCTGCTGCTCCTGCTGCTGCTCCCTACTTCTCCTGCTGCTCCTGCTGCTCCTGCTGCTCTGCTGCTGCTCCCTGCTGCTCCTGCTGCTCCCTGCTGCTCCTGCTGCTCCCTGCTGCTCCTGCTGCTCCTGCTGCTCCTGCTCCCTACTTCTCCTGCTGCTCCTGCTGCTCCTGCTGCTCCTGCTGCTGCTCCCTACTTCTCCTGCTGCTCCCTACTTCTCCTGCTGCTCCCTGCTGCTCCTTGCTGCTCCCTGCTGCTCCCTGCTGCTCCTCCTGCTCCTGCTGCTCTCTGCTGCTCCTGCTGCTCCTGCTGCTCCTGCCGCTCCCTGCTGCTCCTTGCTGCTCCTTGCTGCTCCCTGCTGCTCCTGCTGCTCCTGCTGCTCCTGCTGCTCCTGCTGCTCCTGCTGTCTCTGCTGCTGCTCCCTACTTCTCCTGCTGCTCCTGCTGCTCCTGCTGCTCCTGCTGCTCCCTGCTGCTCCTGCTGCTCCTGCTGCTCCTGCTGCTCCTGCTGCCCTGCTGCTCCTGCTGCTCCTGCTGCTCCTTGCTGCTCCCTGCTGCTCCTGCTGCTCCCTGCTGCTCCTTGCTGCTCCCTGCTGCTCCTGCCGCTCCCTGCTGCTCCTTGCTGCTCCTTGCTGCTCCTTGCTGCTCCTGCTGCTCCTGCTGCTCCTGCTGCTCCTGCTGCTCCTTGCTGCTCCCTGCTGCTCCTGCCGCCCCCTGCTGCTCCTTGCTGCTCCTTGCTGCTCCTTGCTGCTCCTGCTGCTCCTGCTGCTCCTGCTGCTCCTGCTGCTGCTCCCTACTTCTCCTGCTGCTCCCTCCTTCTCCTGCTGCTCCTGCTGCTCCCTGCTGCTCCTGCTGCTCCTGCTGCTCCTGCTGCTCCTGCTGCTCCTGCTGCTCCTTGCTGCTCCCTGCTGCTCCTGCTGCTCCCTGCTGCTCCTTGTTGCTCCTTGCTGCTCCTTGCTGCTCCTGCTGCTCCTTGCTGCTCCTTGCTGCTCCTGCTGCTCCTGCTGCTCCTTGCTGCTCCCTGCTGCTCCTGCTGCTCCTTGCTGCTCCTGCTGCTCCTGCTGCTCCTGCTGCTGCTCCCTACTTCTCCTGCTGCTCCCTCCTTCTCCTGCTGCTCCTGCTGCTCCCTGCTGCTCCTGCTGCTCCTGCTGCTCCTGCTGCTCCCTGCTGCTCCTGCTGCTCCTGCTGCTCCCTGCTGCTCCTTGCTGCTCCTGCTGCTCCTGCTGCTCCTGCTGCTCCCTGCTGCTCCTTGCTGCTCCTGCTGCTCCCTGCTGCTCCTGCTGCTCCTGCTGCTCCTGCTGCTCCTTGCTGCTCCTTGCTGCTCCTGCTGCTCCCTGCTGCTCCTTGCTGCTCCTGCTGCTCCCTGCTGCTCCTTGCTGCTCCTGCTGCTCCCTGCTGCTCCTGCTGCTCCCTGCTGCTCCTTGCTGCTCCTGCTGCTCCTGCTGCTCCTGCTGCTGCTCCCTACTTCTCCTGCTGCTCCTGCTGCTCCTGCTGCTCCTGCTGCTGCTCCCTACTTCTCCTGCTGCTCCCTACTTCTCCTGCTGCTCCTGCTGCTCCTGCTGCTCCTGCTGCTCCTGCTGCTCCTGCTGCTCCTGCTGCTGCTCCTGCTGCTCCCTACTTCTCCTGCTGCTCCCTGCTGCTCCTGCTGCTCCTGCTGCTCCTGCTGCTGCTCCCTACTTCTCCTGCTGCTCCTGCTGCTCCTGCTGCTCCTGCTGCTGCTCCCTACTTCTCCTGCTGCTCCTACTTCTCCTGCTGCTCCTGCTGCTCCTGCTGCTCCTGCTGCTCCTGCTGCTGCTCCCTACTTCTCCTGCTGCTCCTGCTGCTCCTGCTGCTCCTGCTGCTGCTCCCTACTTCTCCTGCTGCTCCCTGCTGCTCCTGCTGCTCCCTGCTGCTCCTGCTGCTCCTGCTGCTCCTGCTGCTGCTCCCTACTTCTGCTGCTCCTGCTGCTCCTGCTGCTCCTGCTGCTGCTCCCTACTTCTCCTGCTGCTCCCTCCTTCTCCTGCTGCTCCCTCCTTCTCCTGCTGCTCCTGCTGCTCCCTCCCTGCTGCTCCTGCTGCTCCTGCTGCTCCTGCTGCTCCTGCTGCTCCTGCTGCTCCTTGCTGCTGCCTCCCTGCTGCTCCTGCTGCTCCCTGCTGCTCCTTGCTGCTCCTGCTGCTCCCTGCTGCTCCTGCTGCTCCCTGCTGCTCCTGCTGCTCCTGCTGCTCCCTGCTGCTCCTGCTGCTCCCTGCTGCTCCTGCTGCTGCTCCCTGCTTCCCTGCTGCTCCTGCTGCTGCTGCTGCTCCCTGCTGCTCTCCTGCTGCTCCCTACTTCTCCTGCTGCCTGCTGCTCCTGCTGCTCCTGCTGCTCCTGCTGCTCCTGCTGCTGCTCCTGCTGCTCCCTGCTGCTCCTGCTGCTCCCTGCTGCTCCTGCTGCTCCTGCTGCTCCTGCTGCTGCTCCCTACTTCTCCTGCTGCTCCTGCTGCTCCTGCTGCTCCTGCTGCTGCTCCCTACTTCTCCTGCTGCTCCCTACTTCTCCTGCTGCTCCCTGCTGCTCCTGCTGCTCCTGCTGCTCCTGCTGCTGCTCCCTACTTCTCCTGCTGCTCCTGCTGCTCCTGCTGCTCCTGCTGCTGCTCCCTACTTCTCCTGCTGCTCCCTGCTGCTCCTGCTGCTCCCTGCTGCTCCTGCTGCTCCTGCTGCTCCTGCTGCTGCTCCCTACTATCTCCTGCTGCTCCTGCTGCTCCTGCTGCTCCTGCTGCTGCTCCCTACTTCTCCTGCTGCTCCCTACTTCTCCTGCTGCTCCCTACTTCTCCTGCTGCTCCCTACTGCTCCTTGCTCCCTGCTGCCCTGCTGCTCCTGCTGCTGCTGCTGCTGCTCCCTACTGCTCCTGCTGCTCCTGCTGCTCCTGCTGCTCCTGCTGCTGCTCCCTACTGCTCCTGCTGCTCCTGCTGCTCCTGCTGCTCCTGCTGCTCTGCTGCTCTGCTGCCCTGCTGCTCTCTGCTGCTGCTGCTCCCTGCTGCTCCTGCTGCTCCCTACTTCTGCTGCCCTGCTGCTCCTGCTGCTCCTGCTGCTCCCTGCTGCTGCTCCCTACTTCTCCTGCTGCTCCTGCTGCTCCTGCTGCTCCTGCTGCTGCCTGCTGCTCCTGCTGCTCCTGCTGCTGCTGCTGCTGTTCTGCTGCTCCCTGCTGCTCCCTGCTGCTCCTGCTGCTCCTGCTGCTCCTGCTGCTGCTGCTGCTCCCTACTTCTCCTGCTGCTCCTGCTGCTCCTGCTGCTCCTGCTGCTGCTCTCTACTTCTCCTGCTGCTCCCTACTTCTCCTGCTGCTCCCTACTTCTCCTGCTGCTCCCTGCTGCTCCTTGCTGCTCCCTGCTGCTCCTGCTGCTCCTGCTGCTCTCTGCTGCTCCTGCTGCTCCTGCTGCTCCTGCTGCTGCTCTCCTGCTGCTCCTGCTGCTCCCTGCTGCTCCTTGCTGCTCCTGCTGCTCCCTGCTGCTCCTGCTGCTCCTGCTGCTCCTGCTGCTGCTGCCCTGCTGCTCCTGCTGCTCCTGCTGCTCCTGCTGCTCCTGCTGCTGCTCTCTACTTCTCCTGCTGCTCCCTACTTCTCCTGCTGCTCCCTACTTCTCCTGCTGCTCCCTGCTGCTCCTGCTGCTCCCTACTTCTCCTGCTGCTCCCTGCTGCTCCTGCTGCTCCTGCTGCTCCTGCTGCTCCTGCTGCTCCCTACTTCTCCTGCTGCTCCCTGCTGCTCCTTGCTGCTCCTGCTGCTCCCTGCTGCTCCTGCTGCTCCCTACTTCTCCTGCTGCTCCTGCTGCTCCTGCTGCTCCCTACTTCTCCTGCTGCTCCCTGCTGCTCCTTGCTGCTCCTGCTGCTCCTGCTGCTCCTGCTGCTCCCTGCTGCTCCTGCTGCTCCTGCTGCTCCCTGCTGCTCCCTGCTGCTGCTCCTGCTGCTCCCTACTTCTCCTGCTGCTCCCTGCTGCTCCTGCTGCTCCTGCTGCTCCCTGCTGCTCCTGATGCTCCTGAAGCTCCTGCTGTTCCTGCTGCTCCTGCTGCTCCCTGGTGCTGCTGCTGCTCCCTGCTGCTCCCTGCTGCTGCTCCCTACTTCTCCTGCTGCTCCCTGCTGCTCCTGCTGCTCCCTGCTGCCCCCTGCTGCTCCCTACTTCTCCTGCTGCTCTCTGCTGCTCTGGGTGGTCTGGTGAAGAAGTGTGGTCAGGTTTGGATCACTGCATAGAGAGCAAGCAGAGCTCCCAAGGCTGGAGAGACATAATGGGACTGATCCAAGGCTTCCCAGGGAAAACCATCAAAGCCTGGGCGGGGTAGGGAGAGAAAAACAGATCACAGAGTGTCTCTGGTTGGCAGAGCCCTCCAAGAGCATCCAGCCCAGCTTCCACCCAGCACTGCAGGCTCAGCACCAACCCATGGCCCTGAGCACCAGGCCCACAGCTGCTGGCACACCCCAGGGATGGGGACTGCAGCACTGCCCTGGGCAGCCTCTGCCAAGCTCTCAGATCCCTTCCAGGGCAGAAAGATTTCCTCATGTCCAGCCTGAGCCTCCCCTGGGGCAGCTTGCAACCATCTCCCCTGCTCCTGGCCCTTGGCACCAAGGAGCAGAGGCTGCCCCCTCCTCACTCCAACCTCCCTGCAGGGAGCTGCAGAGAGCAAGGAAGTCTCCCTCAGCCTCCTCTGCTCCAGCCTCAACCCCCCCAGCTCCCTCAGCCCTCCCCTAGCCCAGGGGCTCCAGGCCCTTCTCCAGCCTGGCTGCCCTGCTCCAGGCTCCAGCCCCTCAGGGTCCTTCCTGCAGGGAGGGCCCAGAGCTGAGCACAGCACTCCAGCTGTGGCCTCAAATCCCAGTGCTGAGCACAGGGGGATGATCCCCTCCTGGCCCTGCTGCCCACCCTGCTGCTGCTCCAAGCCAGGCTGCCATTGGCTTTCTTGGCCCCCTGGGCACTGCTGGCTCCTGGGCAGTGGCTGCCAACCAACACCCCCAGGTGCCTCTCCCAGCTGCAGCTTTCCAGCCACAACTCCCCAGGGCTGGAGCTCCCCATGGGGTGGGTGGGAGCCAGGGGCAGGCCCTGGCCCTTGGCCTTCTTGAACTTCACCCAGGGAGCCTTGGCCCATGGCTCTGACCTGCCCAGACCCTGCTGTGAAGCTTCCCTAGCCTCTAGCAGATGGACTCAGCCTCCCAGCCTGGTGCCACCTGCAGACTTCAGCAGTGGTGTCTGGGAGAGGAAATTGTCCACTGTAGACAGCTTGAGTGAGGAGCATGGCACCCAGAGAGGCCACACAGAGCCTCTGCCCCAGCTCCCCTGACAGGCAGGGAAGGTGCCCTGTGCCCTGCTGGCCCCACAGCACTCCTGGTTACAAAGGGAGGCTGCTGCTGCTCCTGCTGTGTTTGGACAGCCTGGGAGACCAAAGCCTGGAAGGGCTGAAGATGGTCATGGATGAAAGGAAGGAGAACCCAGGGACACCCAAACCATGCCTGGCCTCTGCAGGGAGAGCAGGAGAGAGGCTGCCAAAGCAGAGCCTCCTTTCTGCTGTCTCCTTGCAGCTGCAGGCTGCCCAAGAAGGAAACAGGCAGGAGCTGGGCAGGGGTGAGGATGGCTGCAGGAGCACCCACTGCACCACCAGCAGTCCCTGCTGCTTCCACTGGCCTCTCCTCCTTGCCTCTAAGGGATGGCCCCTGTGCTCAGCACTGGGAGGTCACCCCTTGACTGCTGGGGGCAGTTTTGGGCTCCTCACTCCAAGAGGGACACTGAGGGCTGGAGCAGGGCCAGGGAAGGGCAACAGAGCTGGGGAAGGGTCTGGAGAAGAGGGCTGGGGAGGAGCAGCTGGGGGAGCTGGGGGGTTGAGTGTGGAGAAGAGGCTCAGGGGAGACCTCTCTCTTCCATCTGCCTCCTGGAGCAGCAGGTGGCACTGCCTGGCCCTGTGCCCTCCCTCAGAGCAGCCCCAGAGGCTGTGTGGAGGCCCTGGCCCCTCTCACCTCGCTGGGAGCGTGCTGGGCTGTGCTGCCAGGGCTGCTGGAGCAGCAGGCAGGTGCTGGAACCCTCTGCCAGCTGCCCAAGCCTGGTCAGGACAGCTCGGGGCCCTCCCGGCCTGGGCTCACTCGTGGCTTCAGTCCCCTCCCTGTGTCCCCCTCCCCACAGCTGTTCCTCTCCAGCATGTGGCCCTTGCCCATGGCTCCCCTAAGCCCCTTGGCTTTGCAGCTGGCTCCCAAAGGAAAGCTGAGTGGCCCCATGGAAGGCCTGTGCCACCGCACAGCCCCCTGGAACGTGAGACCTGCGGCAAGACACGGGAAGCACCAGGCAGGCTCAGCCCCCGAACCATCCCATCCCCTGAGGCCTTCTGAAACAGCAGAGCCAGGCTGCTCCTGGGAGCCACAGGCGCTGCCAGAGACCACTGAAGGATGCTGTGCCTCTGGGGAAGCCTCCTGGCCCTGCTGGGTCCACCCTGAGACCCGTGAGCTGGTTCCAGCTCTGTGGGACTGCTTTGGCTTTGTCCTGCTCCCACTGCAGCTCCAGACTCACAGCTCCACAGACTGCACTGGGCTGGGAGGCAGCCTCCAGGGGCGTCCTGACCAACCCCCTGCCATGGGCAGGGACCCCTCCAGCCAGAGCAGGCTGCCCAGGGACACAGCCAGGCTGAGCCTGAATGGCTCCAGGCATGGAGCCTCAACCACCTCCCTGGGCAGCCTGTGCCAGTGTCTCCCCAGCCTCCCTGGGCACAGCTTCCTCCTGAGGTCCAACCTGACTCTGCCCTGCTCCAGTTCCAGACCCTTGCCCCTTGGCCTAGCCCCACAGCCCCTTCTGCACAGTCCCTCCCCAGCTGCCTGCAGCTGCCCTGCAGGTATTGCACTGCAGCTCTGAGGGCTCCCTGCAGCCTTCTCCTCTCCAGGCTGCACAGCCCCAACTCTCCCAGCCTGTGCCCACAGCAGAGGTTCAGCAGCCTCTGAGCATCTCTGTGGCCTCCTCTGGACCCTCTCCATCAGCTCCAGGTCTCTCTTGTGCTGGGGGCCCCACAGCTGGCCCCAGCCCTGCAGCTGAGGTCTCCCCAGAGCAGAGCAGAGGGGCAGGATCCTCTCTCCAGCTCTGGCCACACTGCTCTGGCTGCAGCCCAGGCTGCCCTTGGCCTCCTGTGCTGCCAGTGCCCATTGCTGCCTCCTGGCCAGCTGCTGCCCCCCAGCTTCCCCCCCCAAGGCCTTCTCTGCAGGGCTGCTCTCAGTCTCCTCACCCCCAGCCTGGATGGATGCTGAGGGTTGCCCTCAGCTAGGTGCAGGACCTTGCACTTTGCCTTCTTGAGCCTCCTGAGGGTCTCCTCAGCCACCTCTGCAGCCTGTGCAGGTCCCTCTGGAGGGCTCCATCCTGCCCTTCAGCCTTACCAAGCCCAGCACCCAGCTTGGTGCCAGCTGCAGGCTTGCTCAGGGTGCCTCAGTCTCTCTCTGTGGCACTGGTGAAGAGATTGAATCTTTCTTCTCCATGCAGCTCCCCCAGCTCCAGGCAGCTGTGGGGAGAAGCCAGGAGGCTGCCAGGCGAACCTGCTGCCCAGGAGAGAGTTCTTCCACCCTCAGCAGGGAGAGTCACTGTGCCCTCACAGGAAAGCCACTCAGATCATTTTCCTCCTCATTCTCTCCCAGCCTCACTAATTAGCCTCTCCAATTAGCCTCAGGCAGCCCTAGGTTTGGAGCTATGAACATGGACTGGAGGCTGGCTCCCAGGCTGGCCCTGCCTGTTGGCCATGCCTGCCTGGTTTGGCTGTGCCTGGGGCAGCCCTGGGAAGCTCACTCCGGGCTTGGATCCTTACACAGCTGCTCCTGCAGGAAGTGTTGGCGATGGGCTCTAGGGACTGGGAAGCAGAAGGCCCTGGAGAAGCATGGAACCACAGAGGGGCAGGGGGTGGAAGGGACCTCTGGAGATCACCCAGCCCAACCCCCTGCCAGGGCAGGGCACCCAGGGCAGGGCACAGGAACACAGCCAGGGGGGTTGGAAAGCCTCAGAAGGAGACTGAACAACCTCTCTGGGCAGCCTGCTCCGGGCTCCAGCAGCCTCACACCAAACAACTTTCTCCTCCTGCTGAGGTGGATCCTCCTGGGCTCCAGTTTGTGCCCCCTGCCTCCTGTCCCATCACAGGAGAGCACTGAGCAGAGCCTGGCCCCTGCCCCTTGCCTCCTGTCCCATCACAGGAGAGCACTGAGCAGAGCCTGGCCCCTGCCCCTTGCCTCCTGACCCATCACAAGAGAGCACTGAGCAGAGCCTGGCCCCTGCCCCTTGCCTCCTGACCCATCACAGGAGAGCACTGAGCAGAGCCTGGCCCCTGCCCCTTGCCTCCTGACCCATCACAGGAGAGCACTGAGCAGAGCCTGGCCCCTGCCCCTTGACACCACTCCTCAGATATTTTAAGCATGAATAAGCTCTCCTCAGCCTTCTGCAGGCTCTCAGCCCCAGGGCTCTCAGCCTTCCCTCCTCACACAGCTGCTCCAGGCCCCTCAGCATCCTCACAGCCCCTCCTGGGCTCTCTCCAGCAGCTCCCTGTCCCTCCCGAGCTGGGGGGCCTAGAGCTGCACACAATATTGCAGGTGAGGTCTCCCCAATGCAAGAGCAGAGGGGGAGGAGAAGCTCCCTGCTGGCCACACTCTTCCTCATGCACCCCAGGACCCCATTGGCCTTCTTGGCCACCAGGACACATTGCTGGCTCCTGGATAACTTATTGTCCCCCAGGCCTCCAGGGTTGCTCTCCATGGAGCTGCCTTCCAGCAGGTCAAGCCCTAATCTGTGCTGGTGCAGGGAGTTTCTCCTCCCCAGGCGCAGGACCCTCCCCTGAAGGAGCAGGAAAAGCCCCTCATGGCCTGGGCTTATTCCCTCTGCTTTCCCAGGGCTTGTGCTACCTCTTCCAAGCTGCTCTGCTGCAGGAGCCAGCAGCCTGGCACCAGATCAGCGTGCAGGAGCTTGGCTGGAGCCAGCTGGGCTTGGTGCAGCACGGGAACCAGCCCAGGGGGTCCAGTGCAAGCCCAGCCCCAGCCCAGCAGCAGCCCCCAGCACCCCTGGGGTTCGTCCCCATGGGCATCAGGCAGTGCAGAGAGGACAAGCTCTGCCCTGCAGGTGGCTGGGCTGGAGGGGCTGCAGGAGGAAGGTTTAGCTTCTTGCACCCAGGGGAGTTTGGACTGGAGGACACAGCCATGGCAGAGCTGCAGCTTGCTCACTGTGCACGGTGGAGAGGGAGGGAGCAGACGGGAACCAGGCTGTGGTCCACCCTGGGCAGCGCCTCTCGTGCCTGAGGGACAAGTGCCAGCTGCTCTGGAGGCTCCTGCCCTAGGCTGTGCCTGAGGAGCCCCAGGGAGACACCGTGGGAACGGGCTTGGGCCAGCCTGGGTCTGCACTCGAGCTGGACCGGTGAGACCTCCACAGACCATGGCAGGCCTCACATTCAGCTCTGGGGACACGTTTCTGGGGCCCGACCAATCCTGCATTTAGTTTCCAGGGCCCTGAGGCAGGGTTTGCAGTGCTGGTGGGAAGGCTCTGGTGGCAGCCAGGCAGCCCAGCCTTGCTCCCAGCCAGGAGAGCCTGACCCAAGGCTTGGCTGTTGGGAGTGGAAAAAGGTGAGCAGCACCTTCCTGCACCCGCTGGGCAGGCACAATCCTGTCCGAGGTGCTGGCAGCCAGCCCTGGGCACATGCTGAGCAGCTCAGCTCGCTCCTCTGCAGGAGCCCTCAGCTGCTGTGCTGCCTGGCAAACCCTCCCCAACCCTTCCCTCCCTCCTCCTCTCAGCACCTGCTTTCTGCAGCCAGGGAGGGAGCAGACTCCTGCTTCTCCCCCTCCCCACCGGCCCTGACTTCATGCAGTGCAAGTCCTGCTCCCCAGGGCAGAGTGGGAGACCAAAGGAAGCTGCCCCAGGAACCAAGCCTGGGTGAGCTCCCTGCTGTTCCCTTGCTCCCTGCTCTGCTGGACCTCTGGCAGCCCTGCTGTGCTGTCCCACCAAGACCCCAGGGTCATTCCTGACCATGCTCCTCACAGCTCACCTGGGCTCTTCGGCTGGGCTGAGCTGCCCCAAACCTGCCCCAGACGGGAGCCTTCCTCCCCTGCCTGCAGCAGCCTCCCAGCCTCTGTGCCCCTCCCGGGGTCCCTCCTGCCAGCCTCTGCAGCTGTGCCTCTGGGGACAGTGGCAGCTGCTCTGGCAGTGGGCAGTGGGGGTCTTGCACACTGCCAGTTTGTGAGCGGGTGTCACGGGCAGGAGCCCAAAACGCTGAGCTGGGGGCCCCAGGGCTGGAGGCAGTGCTGCAGGTGGGGGCTGAGCAGAGCAGAGCAGAGGGGCAGAATCCCCTCCCTGTGCTGCTGCTCTCCCTGCTCTGGCTGCAGCTCAGCACTCAGCTGGCTCTGGGCTGCCAGGGACCACTGCTGGCTCCTGGGGGGTTGTCAGCATCAGCTGCACCAGGCCCAACCCCTTCCAGGCCTCTCCTTATCAACTCCACTTAGTGTTCCCTTCGAGGTGTTTTCCCAGCTGCCAGCCTTGCTCAGCTGAGAATAACCAAGTGTTAGATTGCTGCCCAGGGAGATCAGGTTCCCTTTGCAGCCTGCCTTGGGGTGAGGGCAGGAGACCCACAAGGTGCAGGAGGGCTGCTGAGCCGCTGGAGCAGGGGTGAGGCAGGCTGAGCCCAGGGCAACCCCGTGCCCAGCGGTGCACACCGAGTGGAGCTCTGCCCACGCCGCACAGAAGGCTTTGGGTCGGAAGGGGCCTTTAAAGGTCACTGCAGTGAGAAGGGACATCTGCAGCTAGAACCCCTCCCAGCCCACCTTGGGCAGGGCAGCCCTTGGACAGCTGGAGTGCCTCGGGGCTTTGAGGCCGTCTGAGCCCTCTGCCTGCTGCTGCTGCTGGCACCTGCAAATCTTAGGCTTATTCGTGGTGCCAGAGGGCCGGGCTCGGGTCTGGCTGTGCTCTGAGGGCAGCTGCTGGCTGCCCACCTCTGTGCTCCTCAGAGGGGGAAGGGAAAGAACTACAGCAGAACCACAGCACGGTCAGAGCCGGCAGGGACCCTCCAAGCTGACCCAGGCCACCCCTGTGCAGGCAGCAGGCAGCAGGCAGCAGGCTGCAGGCAGCCCTGGGCAAGCCCCTGCGTGGCTGCAGCCAGACACTGCTGGAGCCAGAGGCTGTCTGGGGCATGCACCGGGGCCAGGGCCCTCCCCTGCAGCTGCAGGATGTGCTGGAGCCGCTGCCTGGCCTCCCACCGAGCAGAGCAGGCTGGAGGGCTGCCAGGGGTCACAGGGCACAGGGCTTCCCCTCTCCCAGCTGCCAAAGGAAGCTGCTGGCACCAGCAGCTCAGCTGGCACCAGCAGCTCAGCTGGCACCAGAAGCTCAGCTGGCAGGGCACCAGCAGGTTCTCAGCAGGTTGTCAGCAGGGCCTCAGCTCTCACCAGCTCCCAGCTGGAGAGGGTCCAGAGGAGGCCACCAAGACGATCTGAGGGCTGGCGAAGCTCCCCTGTGGGGCCAGGCTGGGAGAGTTGGGGCTGTGCAGCCTGGGGAAGGGAAGGCTGCAGGGAGACCTCAGAGCTGCACTGCGATACCTGCAGGAAGCTGCCAGGCTGTGGCCTGTGGCCGAGGCAAGCCCTGTGAGCACTGGGGGTGGGCATCTTGGGCACCCCCAGCACCAGAGCCAGGAAGACTCTGAGGGAGCAGCCGGTCCAAACCCCCATCCCTGCACTCAGGCACCAAGCAGCCAGAGGGACACACTCCACAGCTTCCCTGCCATCAGCTTCCTGGCTCACAGGCAGCTTTGCTTGCCAGCTAAAAACCCCAAAGGGAGCCTGGGGAGAGAGCCTCCCAGGGACACAGCAAGGTCCTTGCTGCTGAACCTCCTCTCCCAGCAAACACTCCCCAGGAAACTCCCCTGGGAATGGGAGAGCTCAGGCTCTGCCCTTCCCAGCACCCATCCTGGGAATGGGAGAGCTCAGGCTCTGCCCTTCCCAGCACCCATCCTGACTGCTGCTTCAGGAGCAGCCTAAACCCAGCCTCTCATTTCAGAGGGGCTGCCAAGGAATCTGTTAGGGGCTCTCTGCTGGTCAGGGCCAGATTTCCTTTCAGAGGTGCTGGGTCTCTCAGGCCTGGCTCCTTCTCACTGCAGTCTAAACCCAAGGTCACCTTTCCTCCCACCCAGCACCAGGTTCCACAAACACGGACAAGGTTTCATCCCTTCCCCACCACCAGGACTGAATAAGGGCAAACCTCCACCACAGAAGACAGCAGCACACCAGAGAGCAGTTGATCTCCTGCAGTGTTTGGGTGATGGAGAAGTTCTTCAAAAGCTCCGCCAGGCCTGAGGAGCCTCGCACAGACAAACCCAGGTTTGAGCCCTGCTGCTGTCTGTGCAGAGCCTGGGCAGAGGTTTCAGCCCTGCTGCTCTCAATGCAGAGCCTGGGCAGAGGTTTCAGCCCTGCTGCTGTCTGTGCAGAGCCTGGGCAGAGGTTTCAGCCCTGCTGCTGTCTGTGCAGAGCCTGGGCAGAGGTTTCAGCCCTGCTGCTGTCTGTGCAGAGCCTGGGCAGAGGTTTCAGCCCTGCTGCTGTCTGTGCAGAGCCTGGGCAGAGGTTTCAGCCCTGCTGCTGTCTGTGCAGAGCCTGGGCAGAGGTTTCAGCCCTGCTGCTGTCTGTGCAGAGCCTGGGCAGAGGTTTCAGCCCTGCTGCTGTCTGTGCAGAGCCTGGGCAGAGGTTTCAGCCCTGCTGCTGTCAGTGCAGAGCCTGGGCAGAGGTTTCAGCCCTGCTGCTGTCTGTGCAGAGCCTGGGCAGAGGTTTCAGCCCTGCTGCTGTCTGTGCAGAGCCTGGGCAGAGGTTTCAGCCCTGCTGCTCTCAATGCAGAGCCTGGGCAGAGGTTTCAGCCCTGCTGCTGTCTGTGCAGAGCCTGGGCAGAGGTTTCAGCCCTGCTGCTGTCTGTGCAGAGCCTGGGCAGAGGTTTCAGCCCTGCTGCTGTCTGTGCAGAGCCTGGGCAGAGGTTTCAGCCCTGCTGCTGTATGTGCAGAGCCTGGGCAGAGGTTTCAGCCCTGCTGCTGTCTGTGCAGAGCCTGGGCAGAGGTTTCAGCCCTGCTGCTGTCTGTGCAGAGCCTGGGCAGAGGTTTCAGCCCTGCTGCTGTCTGTGCAGAGCCTGGGCAGAGGTTTCAGCCCTGCTGCTGTCTGTGCAGAGCCTGGGCAGAGGTTTCAGCCCTGCTGCTGTCTGTGCAGAGCCTGGGCAGAGGTTTCAGCCCTGCTGCTGTATGTGCAGAGCCTGGGCAGAGGTTTCAGCCCTGCTGCTGTATGTGCAGAGCCTGGGCAGAGGTTTCAGCCCTGCTGCTGTCTGTGCAGAGCCTGGGCAGAGGTTTCAGCCCTGCTGCTGTCTGTGCAGAGCCTGGGCAGAGGTTTCAGCCCTGCTGCTCTCAATGCAGAGCCTGGGCAGAGGTTTCAGCCCTGCTGCTGTCTGTGCAGAGCCTGGGCAGAGGTTTCAGCCCTGCTGCTGTCTGTGCAGAGCCTGGGCAGAGGTTTCAGCCCTGCTGCTCTGTCTGCAGAGCCTGGGCAGAGGTTTCAGCCCTGCTGCTCTCTCTGCAGAGCCTGGGCAGAGGTTTCAGCCCTGCTGCTGTCAGTGCAGAGCCTGGGCAGAGGTTTCAGCCCTGCTGCTGTCTGTGCAGAGCCTGGGCAGAGGTTTCAGCCCTGCTGCTGTCAGTGCAGAGCCTGGGCAGAGGTTTCAGCCCTGCTGCTCTCAGTGCAGAGCCTGGGCAGAGGTTTCAGCCCTGCTGCTGTCTGTGCAGAGCCTGGGCAGAGGTTTCAGCCCTGCTGCTGTATGTGCAGAGCCTGGGCAGAGGTTTCAGCCCTGCTGCTCTCTCTGCAGAGCCTGGGCAGAGGTTTCAGCCCTGCTGCTGTCTGTGCAGAGCCTGGGCAGAGGTTTCAGCCCTGCTGCTGTCAGTGCAGAGCCTGGGCAGAGGTTTCAGCCCTGCTGCTGTCTGTGCAGAGCCTGGGCAGAGGTTTCAGCCCTGCTGCTCTCAATGCAGAGCCTGGGCAGAGGTTTCAGCCCTGCTGCTCTCTCTGCAGATCCTGGGCAGAGGTTTCAGCCCTGCTGCTCTCCCTGCAGAGCCTGGGCAGAGGTTTCAGCCCTGCTGCTCTCTCTGCAGATCCTGGGCAGAGGTTTCAGCCCTGCTGCTGTCTGTGCAGAGCCTGGGCAGAGGTTTCAGCCCTGCTGCTGTCTGTGCAGAGCCTGGGCAGAGGTTTCAGCCCTGCTGCTGTCTGTGCAGAGCCTGGGCAGAGGTTTCAGCCCTGCTGCTGTATGTGCAGAGCCTGGGCAGAGGTTTTCGCCCTGCTGCTGTTTGTGCAGAGCCTGGGCAGAGGTTTCAGGCCTGCTGCTCTCAATGCAGAGCCTGGGCAGAGGTTTCAGCCCTGCTGCTCTCTCTGCAGAGCCTGGGCAGAGGTTTCAGCCCTGCTGCTGTCTGTGCAGATCCTGGGCAGAGGTTTCAGCCCTGCTGCTGTTTGTGCAGAGCCTGGGCAGAGGTTTCAGCCCTGCTGCTGTATGTGCAGAGCCTGGGCAGAGGTTTCAGCCCTGCTGCTCTCTCTCCAGAGCCTGGGCAGAGGTTTCAGCCCTGCTGCTCTCAATGCAGAGCCTGGGCAGAGGTTTCAGCCCTGCTGCTGTCTGTGCAGAGCCTGGGCAGAGGTTTCAGCCCTGCTGCTCTCAATGCAGAGCCTGGGCAGAGGTTTCAGCCCTGCTGCTGTCTGTGCAGAGCCTGGGCCGAGGTTTCAGCCCTGCTGCTGTCTGTGCAGAGCCTGGGCAGAGGTTTCAGCCCTGCTGCTGTCTGTGCAGAGCCTGGGCAGAGGTTTCAGCCCTGCTGCTGTATGTGCAGAGCCTGGGCAGAGGTTTCAGCCCTGCTGCTCTCAATGCAGAGCCTGGGCAGAGGTTTCAGCCCTGCTGCTGTCTGTGCAGAGCCTGGGCAGAGGTTTCAGCCCTGCTGCTGTCTGTGCAGAGCCTGGGCAGAGGTTTCAGCCCTGCTGCTGTCAGTGCAGAGCCTGGGCAGAGGTTTCAGCCCTGCTGCTGTCTGTGCAGAGCCTGGGCAGAGGTTTCAGCCCTGCTGCTCTCAGTGCAGAGCCTGGGCAGAGGTTTCAGCCCTGCTGCTGTCTGTGCAGAGCCTGGGCAGAGGTTTCAGCCCTGCTGCTCTCTCTGCAGAGCCTGGGCAGAGGTTTCAGCCCTGCTGCTCTCAGTGCAGAGCCTGGGCAGAGGTTTCAGCCCTGCTGCTCTCTCTGCAGAGCCTGGGCAGAGGTTTCAGCCCTGCTGCTGTCTGTGCAGATCCTGGGCAGAGGTTTCAGCCCTGCTGCTGTATGTGCAGAGCCTGGGCAGAGGTTTCAGCCCTGCTGCTGTCAGTGCAGAGCTTGGGCCGAGGTTTCAGCCCTGCTGCTCTGTCTGCAGAGCCTGGGCAGAGGTTTCAGCCCTGCTGCTGTCTGTGCAGAGCCTGGGCAGAGGTTTCAGCCCTGCTGCTCTCTCTCCAGAGCCTGGGCAGAGGTTTCAGCCCTGCTGCTCTCTTTGCAGAGCCTGGGCAGAGGTTTCAGCCCTGCTGCTGTCTGTGCAGAGCCTGGGCAGAGGTTTCAGCCCTGCTGCTCTCTCTGCAGAGCCTGGGCAGAGGTTTCAGCCCTGCTGCTGTCTGTGCAGAGCCTGGGCAGAGGTTTCAGCCCTGCTGCTGTCTGTGCAGAGCCTGGGCAGAGGTTTCAGCCCTGCTGCTGTATGTGCAGATCCTGGGCAGAGGTTTCAGCCCTGCTGCTGTCTGTGCAGAGCCTGGGCAGAGGTTTCAGCCCTGCTGCTCTCTCCAGAGCCTGGGCAGAGGTTTCAGCCCTGCTGCTGTATGTGCAGAGCCTGGGCAGAGGTTTCAGCCCTGCTGCTGTCTGTGCAGAGCCTGGGCAGAGGTTTCAGCCCTGCTGCTCTCTCTCCAGAGCCTGGGCAGAGGTTTCAGCCCTGCTGCTGTCTGTGCAGAGCCTGGGCAGAGGTTTCAGCCCTGCTGCTCTCAATGCAGAGCCTGGGCAGAGGTTTCAGCCCTGCTGCTGTATGTGCAGAGCCTGGGCAGAGGTTTCAGCCCTGCTGCTGTAAGTGCAGAGCCTGGGCAGAGGTTTCAGCCCTGCTGCTCTCTCTGCAGATCCTGGGCAGAGGTTTCAGCCCTGCTGCTGTCTGTGCAGAGCCTGGGCAGAGGTTTCAGCCCTGCTGCTGTAAGTGCAGAGCCTGGGCAGAGGTTTCAGCCCTGCTGCTGTCTGTGCAGATCCTGGGCAGAGGTTTCAGCCCTGCTGCTGTCTGTGCAGAGCCTGGGCAGAGGTTTCAGCCCTGCTGCTCTCAATGCAGAGCCTGGGCAGAGGTTTCAGCCCTGCTGCTGTCTGTGCAGAGCCTGGGCAGAGGTTTCAGCCCTGCTGCTGTCTGTGCAGAGCCTGGGCAGAGGTTTCAGCCCTGCTGCTCTCAATGCAGAGCCTGGGCAGAGGTTTCAGCCCTGCTGCTGTCTGTGCAGAGCCTGGGCAGAGGTTTCAGCCCTGCTGCTCTCAATGCAGAGCCTGGGCAGAGGTTTCAGCCCTGCTGCTGTCTGTGCAGAGCCTGGGCCGAGGTTTCAGCCCTGCTGCTGTCTGTGCAGAGCCTGGGCAGAGGTTTCAGCCCTGCTGCTGTCTGTGCAGAGCCTGGGCAGAGGTTTCAGCCCTGCTGCTGTATGTGCAGAGCCTGGGCAGAGGTTTCAGCCCTGCTGCTCTCAATGCAGAGCCTGGGCAGAGGTTTCAGCCCTGCTGCTGTCTGTGCAGAGCCTGGGCAGAGGTTTCAGCCCTGCTGCTGTCTGTGCAGAGCCTGGGCAGAGGTTTCAGCCCTGCTGCTGTCAGTGCAGAGCCTGGGCAGAGGTTTCAGCCCTGCTGCTGTCTGTGCAGAGCCTGGGCAGAGGTTTCAGCCCTGCTGCTCTCAGTGCAGAGCCTGGGCAGAGGTTTCAGCCCTGCTGCTGTCTGTGCAGAGCCTGGGCAGAGGTTTCAGCCCTGCTGCTCTCTCTGCAGAGCCTGGGCAGAGGTTTCAGCCCTGCTGCTCTCAGTGCAGAGCCTGGGCAGAGGTTTCAGCCCTGCTGCTCTCTCTGCAGAGCCTGGGCAGAGGTTTCAGCCCTGCTGCTGTCTGTGCAGATCCTGGGCAGAGGTTTCAGCCCTGCTGCTGTATGTGCAGAGCCTGGGCAGAGGTTTCAGCCCTGCTGCTGTCAGTGCAGAGCTTGGGCAGAGGTTTCAGCCCTGCTGCTCTGTCTGCAGAGCCTGGGCAGAGGTTTCAGCCCTGCTGCTGTCTGTGCAGAGCCTGGGCAGAGGTTTCAGCCCTGCTGCTCTCTCTCCAGAGCCTGGGCAGAGGTTTCAGCCCTGCTGCTCTCTTTGCAGAGCCTGGGCAGAGGTTTCAGCCCTGCTGCTGTCTGTGCAGAGCCTGGGCAGAGGTTTCAGCCCTGCTGCTCTCTCTGCAGAGCCTGGGCAGAGGTTTCAGCCCTGCTGCTGTCTGTGCAGAGCCTGGGCAGAGGTTTCAGCCCTGCTGCTGTCTGTGCAGAGCCTGGGCAGAGGTTTCAGCCCTGCTGCTGTATGTGCAGATCCTGGGCAGAGGTTTCAGCCCTGCTGCTGTCTGTGCAGAGCCTGGGCAGAGGTTTCAGCCCTGCTGCTCTCTCTCCAGAGCCTGGGCAGAGGTTTCAGCCCTGCTGCTGTATGTGCAGAGCCTGGGCAGAGGTTTCAGCCCTGCTGCTGTCTGTGCAGAGCCTGGGCAGAGGTTTCAGCCCTGCTGCTCTCTCTCCAGAGCCTGGGCAGAGGTTTCAGCCCTGCTGCTGTCTGTGCAGAGCCTGGGCAGAGGTTTCAGCCCTGCTGCTCTCAATGCAGAGCCTGGGCAGAGGTTTCAGCCCTGCTGCTGTATGTGCAGAGCCTGGGCAGAGGTTTCAGCCCTGCTGCTGTAAGTGCAGAGCCTGGGCAGAGGTTTCAGCCCTGCTGCTCTCTCTGCAGATCCTGGGCAGAGGTTTCAGCCCTGCTGCTGTCTGTGCAGAGCCTGGGCAGAGGTTTCAGCCCTGCTGCTGTAAGTGCAGAGCCTGGGCAGAGGTTTCAGCCCTGCTGCTGTCTGTGCAGATCCTGGGCAGAGGTTTCAGCCCTGCTGCTGTCTGTGCAGAGCCTGGGCAGAGGTTTCAGCCCTGCTGCTCTCAATGCAGAGCCTGGGCAGAGGTTTCAGCCCTGCTGCTGTCTGTGCAGAGCCTGGGCAGAGGTTTCAGCCCTGCTGCTGTCTGTGCAGAGCCTGGGCAGAGGTTTCAGCCCTGCTGCTGTCTGTGCAGAGCCTGGGCAGAGGTTTCAGCCCTGCTGCTCTCAATGCAGAGCCTGGGCAGAGGTTTCAGCCCTGCTGCTGTCAGTGCAGAGCCTGGGCAGAGGTTTCAGCCCTGCTGCTCTCTCTGCAGAGCCTGGGCAGAGGTTTCAGCCCTGCTGCTGTCAGTGCAGAGCCTGGGCAGAGGTTTCAGCCCTGCTGCTGTTTGTGCAGAGCCTGGGCAGAGGTTTCAGCCCTGATGCTGTCTGTGCAGAGCCTGGGCAGAGGTTTCAGCCCTGCTGCTGTCTGTGCAGAGCCTGGGCAGAGGTTTCAGCCCTGCTGCTCTCAATGCAGAGCCTGGGCAGAGGTTTCAGCCCTGCTGCTGTCTGTGCAGAGCCTGGGCAGAGGTTTCAGCCCTGCTGCTGTCTGTGCAGAGCCTGGGCCGAGGTTTCAGCCCTGCTGCTGTCTGTGCAGAGCCTGGGCAGAGGTTTCAGCCCTGCTGCTGTCTGTGCAGAGCCTGGGCAGAGGTTTCAGCCCTGCTGCTCTCAATGCAGAGCCTGGGCAGAGGTTTCAGCCCTGCTGCTGTCTGTGCAGATCCTGGGCAGAGGTTTCAGTCCTGCTGCTGTCAGTGCAGAGCCTGGGCAGAGGTTTCAGCCCTGCTGCTCTCAATGCAGAGCCTGGGCAGAGGTTTCAGCCCTGCTGGTGTCTGTGCAGAGCCTGGGCAGAGGTTTCAGCCCTGCTGCTGTCTGTGCAGAGCCTGGGCAGAGGTTTCAGCCCTGCTGCTGTGCAGAGCCTGGGCAGAGGTTTCAGCAGAGCCTGGGCAGAGGTTTCAGCCCTGCTGCTGTCTGTGCAGAGCCTGGGCAGAGGTTTCAGCCCTGCTGCTGTATGTGCAGAGCCTGGGCAGAGGTTTCAGGCCTGCTGCTCTCAATGCAGAGCCTGGGCAGAGGTTTCAGCCCTGCTGCTGTCAGTGCAGAGCCTGGGCAGAGGTTTCAGCCCTGCTGCTGTATGTGCAGAGCCTGGGCAGAGGTTTCAGCCCTGCTGCTCTCTCTGCAGAGTCTGGGCAGAGGTTTCAGCCCTGCTGCTGTCAGTGCAGAGCCTGGGCAGAGGTTTCAGGCCTGCTGCTCTCAATGCAGAGCCTGGGCAGAGGTTTCAGCCCTGCTGCTCTCAATGCAGAGCCTGGGCAGAGGTTTCAGCCCTGCTGCTGTCTGTGCAGATCCTGGGCAGAGGTTTCAGCCCTGCTGCTGTATGTGCAGAGCCTGGGCAGAGGTTTCAGCCCTGCTGCTGTCTGTGCAGAGCCTGGGCAGAGGTTTCAGCCCTGCTGCTGTCTGTGCAGAGCCTGGGCAGAGGTTTCAGCCCTGCTGCTGTCAGTGCAGAGCCTGGGCAGAGGTTTCAGCCCTGCTGCTCTCAATGCAGAGCCTGGGCAGAGGTTTCAGCCCTGCTGCTGTCAGTGCAGAGCCTGGGCAGAGGTTTGAGCCCTGCTGCTGTCTGTGCAGAGCCTGGGCAGAGGTTTCAGCCCTGCTGCTGTCTGTGCAGAGCCTGGGCAGAGGTTTCAGCCCTGCTGCTGTCTGTGCAGAGCCTGGGCAGAGGTTTCAGCCCTGCTGCTGTCTGTGCAGAGCCTGGGCAGAGGTTTCAGCCCTGCTGCTGTCAGTGCATTGCCTGGGCAGTGGCTGCAGCTCTGCTGGTCTCCATGGCACAGTTTGAAGTAATTCCTCTCCCAGAGGCAAAGCAGCTGCTGGGCCTGGCCAGAACCACCCTGAGCCGGTGCCTGGCGGTGAGCTCCGTGGCAGCTGGGTCCAGAGGGGTGTTAATGAGCAGGCAGTGCCTGCCAGCACCGTCAGGGCTCCCAGGGGCCCTCCCTAGGCATTTATCAGGAAGCAGGCAGCTGCCCTGTGCTTCGGGAAGCAGGGGTGCAGGTGGAGGGAACGTTAAAGGGATCAGGACGGGCACCCAGCCCCTCTGCCTGCCCCACAGCAGGGCAGGCTGAGCAGGCACCAGTGGGGCATCACTTCCAGCCCCCCAGCTCCTGCTCTGAGCTCTGCAGCCAGCCCGGGAGGGCTTTGCTTTGCTCTCTCTACTACCAAAAACCTGATTGCAGGTTGCTCCTAGCATCCTGCTGAGCACAGCTCATGCTGCCACAGCCTCACAGCGTGGTCTGGGTTGGAAATGGCCTCCAGGCTCACCCAGCCCAACACCCACCCAACCCCAGCATGGCCACCAGACCATGCCCCAAGTGCCATGGCCAAGGGCTTCTGGAACACCCTGAGTTGAGGTTTCAGCTCTGTCCTCACCATCATTTCCCCATCAGGAGTGAGGGTCCAGCTCCACCCCAAAAGAGCAACAGGGCTCCCAAAAGCTCCCAAAGTTCTTAGCCAAAGCATCCCCAGGCTACTTTGTCCTTGCTGTTATGTGCTCAGCACCCAGAGGGCTCAGCTGGGGCCCTGCAGGCAGAGCTTGCTTGGATTTTCTTAAGGCTGAGGACAGGGGAGGCTGTGGGAGCTGAAAGCACTGAGCCAGGCTGCTGCCTTGTCCTGCAAGGAAGATGCTCAGAGGCTGCAGAACCTCCCCTGTGGGGCCAGGCTGGGAGAGCTGGGGCTGTGCAGCCTGCAGAAGAGAAGGCTCCAGGGAGACCTCAGAGCAGCCTTGCAGTGCCTGAAGGGCTCCAGGAGAGCTGGGGAGGGACTCTGGACAGGGGCTGGGAGTGCCAGGCTGAGGGACAATGGCTTTGAGCTGGGAGAGAGGAGACTGAGAGTGGAGAGGAGGAAGAAATTGTTGAGAGTGAGGCTGGGGAGACTCTGGCACAGGCTGCCCAGGGAGGCTGTGGCTGCCTCCTGCCTGGAGCTGTTCAGGACCAGGCTGGATGAGGCCCTGAGCAGCCTGTGCTGGTGGGAGGTGTCCCTGCCCATGGCAGGGGCTGGAGCTGGCTGAGCTCTGAGCTCCCTTCCAACCCAACCCTGCTGTGACTCAGTGTGTTGAAAGGGACCTCCAAAGCTCATCCAGACCAAGTCCCCTGCAGTCAGCAGGGACATCCCCACCTAGATCAGGCTGCCCAGAGGCACACTGAGCCTGACCTTGAATGCCTCCAGGGCTGGAGCCTCCACCACCTCCCTGGGCAGCCTGCTGCAGCGCTGAGCACCCTCACACAAAGAACTTCTTCCTGGTGTCCAACATAACTCCACCACTGCCCCTTGTCCTGTGCTGCCTGTCCCTGCAAGCAGTCCCTCTCCAGCTCTCTTGTGGCCCCCTTCAGGTGCTGGAAGGCCACCATAAAGTCTGCCCAGGGGCTGCCCCCATCCCACGGCATGCCCAGCAGCTGCCCCCGCTGCCTCTCGCTGCACACACACAAGATTTGCCTCCAACCACTGCGGCCAAAGTCAGCTGGTGAGAAGGGAGAGCCAGGAGCTGAGTGGCCTGGAGAGGAAGGGGGAGCAGAGACCAGGCCAGCCCTGCAAACAGCCTGGTGCCAGCAACTGGGAGCTGCCAGGGCTCCCAGCAGCAGGGGGCAAAGCTGGCACCCAACAGAAGCAGAGTCCCAGGCCCAGGGGAGCCGAGTGGGGAGCCAGGCGGAGCCTACAGGGCCAAAAGTGCTCTCCCTGCTTCCTCAGCTGTGTGCAGAGCTGGTGCAGTCCCTTCCCCACACCCTGCTGCTGCACCCAAGTCACTTTCTCCCAGGGAGAGAGGCAGGGCTGGATGGCACCTCAGGAGCCAGTGCCCACAGCCTTTGTGGGAGCCCTGGATGATGAAGGCACAGAGAGACCTCCAGGGCAGCATCAGGGTCTCTGCTCTGTGTTGCTGGGAGGAGAAGGTGAAGGCAGGAAATGTGTGCCTGAGCCAGGGCCTGAGGAGAGAGCTGCAAGGTGACCTTTCCCCTGCTGAGGGCCATCCTCCCGCGGTGCTGGCGTGGAGCTGAGCTGCCTGCTCCTGGGCCTTGGCCCCACTCCCACGGGGAGAATCCCTGAGCTCCCTCCCAGTGACCCAAAGGCAGCTGGGATGGATGAAGAGCTGAAGCCCAGAGGTTCCCCTGGGGAAGAGGAGGCCACAGGCAAAGCTGTGCCACAGTTTCAGGGTCGGGAAGGAGTCCAGGAGCTGCCGAGCCCTGACCTCCAGCTGCAGCGAGGGGAGGTGCTGAGCAGCACGACTGAGCTCCCCTCAGGGGCTGCTCCTGCGGCTCAGGCTGTGCTGAGCACCAGCTGCAGCTGTTCACACAGAGCCTCCCAGCACCACAGAGCCAGTGCTGCTTCAGCTGGAGGCTCTCCCAGCTCCACAGCAGCATCCCTCAGCTCCAGTCACTCACTGGGGACGGGAAGCTGGAGACAGCTTCCCACAGCTCCTGCCCAGCACCCTCCCAGCTCTGCAGCTGTGTCCTGAGCCTCACACAGCGGCACACTGAACACCCCCAGGGCTCAGCAAGCTCCTCCCGGCAGAGCCCCCTGCCTTGCCAGGGACTGCTCGGTGCTGCAGTGCCAGCAGCCTCGCCAAACAAAGCTGCTCTGAGGCTGCCTCGGCCCCAGGCTGTGTGGTGCTGCTGACAGCTGGAGGGAAGGATCCATCCAGAGGGACCTGGGCAGGCTGCAGGGCTGGGCCCAAGCCAACCTCAGGAGGCTCAACAAGGCCGAGGGCAAGGTCTGGCAGCTGGGGCAGGGCAATCCCAGGCACTGATACAGGCTGGGCAAGGAACCAAGACCCTGCCAGCACCAATTTCCATTCAGCCGCTCCCCAGGGTTGATCCAAACCATTTCTCTGTGCTCTGACTCATTCCTGTGTCCTCCACCCAGCTCTGAGGGTACCACTGCAGGCTGGGCAGGGACTGGCTGGAGGGCAGCCCTGAAGGAAAGGCCTTGGGGGTGCTGGGGGAGGAGAAGCTCAGCAGGAGGCAGCAGGGAGCACTTGCAGCCCAGAGAGCCAAGCAGAGCCTGAGCTGCAGCAGCAGAAGTGTGGCCAGCAGGGCCAGGGAGGGGATTCTGCCCCTCTGCTCCACTCTGCTCAGACCACAGCTGCAGCTCTGGGTCCAGTCCTGGAGCCTCTGTGCCAGGAAGGCTCTGGAGGGGCTGGAAGGTGTCCAGAGCAGGGCCAGGAGGAGGAGCAGAGGGCTGGAGCTGCTCTGCTCTGGAGACAGCCTGAGAGAGTTGGGCTTGTGCAGGCTGGAGAGGAGAAGGCTCCCAGGAGACCTTCTGGTGGCCTTCCAGGAGCTGCAGGGGGCTCCAAGCAAGCTGGGGAGGGACTTTGGAGGGGGTGAGGGAGGGATAGGCCTGGGGGCATGGAGCAGAACTAGAAGTGGGGAGATTGAGCTTGGCTGTGAGGAAGAAGTTGTTGCCCAGGAGGGTGGTGAGAGCCTGGCACAGGCTGCCCAGGGAGGTGGTGGAAGCCTCCTGGCTGGAGGTGTTTGCAGCCAGGCTGGAGGTGGCTGTGAGCAAGCTGCTGTGGTGTGAGGGGTCCCTGCCCGTGGCAGGGGGTTGGGGCTGGCTGAGCCTTGAGCTCCCTCCCAGCCCTGGCAGCTCTGTGCCTCTGCTGTGGGAAGCTTCCATTGCCCTCCAGGTTGTGCAGACTGCAGTGAGAAGCCCTCAGAGGGAACACCCAAAACCTGCAGCTTGAGTCTCCCTCCAGGAGATGATCCAGTGCCCAGCAGGGGTTTGCTGCTTCGAGTCCCGAGGGCACAGCAGTGTTTTTCCCGAGGGTTTTCTGTCACAGCCTTTTTGCTCTGCAGCTGCAGCCTCCTCATTAGCTTTCGCTCCAAGGTGACTCTTTAAGCCCTCCAGGGCTGGGACATCACACACAGCCCTCCCTAATCTCTTCCTGAGGAAATGATTGCTTTATTTGATTGTCTTTGTGCTGGGTAATTAGAGCAGGCTTCCTTCCTCTTCCCCACTGCCTCTTCTCCCTGTTACAGCTGCAGCAGGCTCCCGGGGCCAGGCCCTGCTGGCTTGCAGATGCAGGGGGCAGAGCCTGGGCTGGGAGGGATGGCTCTGCACCCATGGACAATCTGCTGTGCCTCTGCCCTCCCACCACGTCCAGCCACATGCAGCAGGGCAGCGTCCTCACAGCCTGGAGGAGGAATCACAGTGTTAGGGGCTGGAAGGGGCCTCTGGACATCATCCACTCCGAGCCCCCTGCCACGGCAGGGCACCCAGAACGCAGCCAGGGGGGTTGGAAGCTCTCCAGAGGAGACTCCACAACCTCTCTGGGCAGCCTGCTCCAGGCTCCAGCAGCCTCACACCAAACAACTTTCTCCTCCTGCTCAGATCCAACCTGCCCCTGGTGCTGTCCCTGGGCACTGAGCAGAGCCTGGCCCCTTCCTGCCCCCCACCCCTCAGGTATTTACAGACACTGCTCAGGTCCCTCTCAGCCTTCTCCTCTGCAGGCTCTCAGCCCCAGGGCTCTCAGCCTGCCCTCCTCACACAGCTGCTCCAGGCCCTGCAGCATCCTCACAGCCTCCCTGGACTCTCTCCAGCAGTTCCCTGTCCCTCCTGAGCTGTGCAGCCCAGAACTGGACACAACACTCCAGGAATGGTCTCAGCAGGGCAGAGCAGAGGGGCAGCAGAGCCTCCCTTGCCCTGCTGGGCCACACTTCATGCACCCCAGGACCCCACTTCATGCACCCCAGGACCCCACTGGCTTATTGGCCACCAGGGCACACTGCTGGCCCATGGATAACTTCGTGTCCCCAGCACTCCCAGCTCCTTCTCCTCAGAGCTCCCCAGCAGGTTCCCCTCCCCCGTGCTGCTGCAGGAGGCTGTTCCTCACAGGTGCAGGCCCCTGCCCCTGCCCTTGGGGAGCTTCCCGAGGTTGCCTGCCCAGCTCTGCAGGAGCTGCAACGCCATGCAGAGGAACTCCTCAGCAAAGCACTTTGCACCTTTCCAGATGGCAAAGCCCAGAGCAGAAGTCAGCAGGTGCCTGAGGTGACTGCAGGGACTCTGCCCTCCTGCTGCATGGCGAGGTCTCTGTCTCCACGGCAGGACACAGGCACCTGGCAATGCTTCACCCCTGTTCCAGGGCTTCAGATGCTTTCCTGGCTTGTTGGGAGCTGCTCATGGCTGCCCTCACACAATCCTACAGACATAGCAGGGTTGGGCTGGGAGGGAGCTCAGAGCTCAGCCAGCCCCAAGCCCCTGCCATGGGCAGGGACACCTCCCACCAGCACAGGCTGCTCAGGGCCTCATCCAGCCTGGTCCTGAACACCTCCAGGCAGGAGGCAGCCACAGCCTCCCTGGGCAGCCTGGGCCAGAGTCTCCCCAGCCTCACTCTCAACAATTTCTTCCTCCTCTCCACTCTCAGTCTCCTCTCTCCCAGCTCAAAGCCATTGTCCCTCAGCCTGGCACTCCCAGCCCTTGTCCAGAGTCCCTGACCAGAGCCCCTGAGCTCTGCTGCCATTGCTAACCTAGCCCTGGGTCACAGCAGGCAGCAGCTGACAGCTCCTCCTGCCCAGCGCCTGCAGAGCTATGGGCACTGAGGGGCACCAGGCTGGCTGGGCCCTGAGCCATGCCTCGCTGCCTTCGGGAGGGGGCTGGAGGGGAGGCAGCCTTGGGAAGGCTGTCTGAGGAGATCTGCAGCTCAGCACTGGGCTGGAAGGCCACTGCTGCTTCTGGCTCTGCCACACAGCACCTGTGCCCCAGAACAGTTCCCAGCACCCTGCCTGCCCTCCTGCCTTCCTCAGCCAAGCTCTTCACCACTCCCTGCCTCAAAGCAGTTTTGGGTCAGGAGGTTGTCTCCTAAGGCAGGTTCAATGCAGTGATGAAGGTTGGGCTGAGGTGGGGGTTGGGCTCCTCTCCCAGGGAACAAGTGATAGGGCAGGAGCAAACTGCCTCAAGGAGCACCAGGGGAGGGTTAGGTTGGACATGAGGAACATGTCCAACCTGGGATGGCATTCAACAAGTCCAAGTGCCAGGTGCTGCACTTTGGCCACAGCAGCCCCAGGCAGAGCTACAGGCTGGGGTCAGAGTGGCTGAGAGCTGCCAAACAGAGAGGGACCTGGGGGTGCTGATTGACAGCTGCCTGAACAGGAGCCAGCAGTGTGCCCAGGGGGCCAAGAGGGCCAATGGCATCCTGGCCTGCAGCAGGAACAGTGTGGCCAGCAGGAGCAGGGAGGTCATTGTGCTCCTGGACTCTGCTTTGGTTAGGCCACACCTTGAGTCCTGTGTCCAGTTCTGGGCCCCTCAGTTTAAGAAGGACATTGAGAGACTTGAAGGTGTCCAGAGAAGGGCAACAAAGCTGGGGAGGGGTCTGGAGCACAGCCCTGTGAGGAGAGGCTGAGGGAGCTGGGGTTGCTTAGCCTGCAGAAGAGGAGGCTCAGGGGAGACCTCATTGCTCTCTCCAACTCCCTGAAAGGAGGTTGTAGCCAGGTGGGGGTTGGTCTCTTCTCCCAGGCACCCAGCAGCAGAACAAGAGGACACAGTCTCAAGCTGCACCAGGGGAGGTTTAGGCTGGAGGTGAGGAGAAAGTTCTTCACCCAGAGAGTGATTCGCCATTGGGATGTGCTGCCCAGGGAGGTGGTGGAGTCACCGTCCCTGGAGGGGTTCAAGAGGGGACTGGATGTGGCACTTGGTGCCATGGTCTGGTCATGGGGTCTGCGGTGACAGGTTGGACTCGATGAGCTTTGAGGTCTCTTCCAGCCTTGGTGATACTGTGAGACTGTGAGACTGTAATTCCATCCCCAGAAGGGTTGCCAAGCCCTGCCCAGGCTGCCCAGGGCAGTGCTGCAGTCCCCATGCCCAGAGGGGTCTCAAAGCTGTGGAGCTGTGGTGCTGAGGGCCATGGTTCAGTGCCCAGGCTGGGCTGGCTTGTTCCTGGTGACCTTCAAGGTCTTGTCCACCCAAACAGTTCTGTGGTTCTAATCCCTGGATTCTGCTGTGTGGGAAGAAGCCAGCAGCTCCAGAAGGGTAGCAAAGGCAGCCGGAGCCCCACAGCCTTTGTGTGCAGGGCAGAGCCCAGCCCAGCTCCTGCGCTGTGCCTGTGCAGGGACAAAGCCTTCCCTTGCTCCATCAGCCTCCTGCCTGCTGAAAGGGAAAAGGGCCTCAGTGTGGATCCCAGGCTTATCCCAGCCCTGGGACACAAGAGCTTGTGGAGGGAACTGGAGCCATGGCCAGTGCCAGGCCTTTCCCTGCCCCCCAGCCCAGGAGGTGATTAGAATGGTAGCTTCAGGCTTGATTGGGTGGTCAATAACTGATCACTACCAATCACCACCCCCCAGAGCTCTGTCTGCAGGCTGTGGGACAGGAGCCCTCGGGGCTCTGCGTCCTCTGCAGATGAAAGGCCTCAGGACTGGGGCTGACAGCAGGAGAAAGGCAGCAGCCTGCTTGCTGGTGCCCAGCTCTGTTGCCTGGGTACCAAGCACAGTAGCTCCTTTCTGCTCCCTGCCAGGGCCCTCTGGCTGCAGGCTGTGTTTCATTGCACGCCACAGCCACCAGGGCCATCGACTCAGCTCTGGTGAAGGGCTCCAGTTGCTGCTTCACGTGGAGCCAGGCTGGCACCAGAGCCAGCCCTGCCTGTGTGCCCAGGAGCTGGCCCCAGGGACACTGGGGGGGTGGGGGTGGGGTCTGAGCTCTTCAAGGCCTCATTGTCCTGCAAGGCACAGCAGCAGTGCTGCTCCTACCTGCCTGCTCCTCGGCCAGCACAGAGCAGGGCAGGGCAGGGCTGTGCTGCCTGGCAGCTCCCTGGCACGGGGGAGATGCCAGCAGTGGGACCTGGTGACTCCTGGGTTTGCTGACCCTGACAAGTGGTGGTGAATCTGTAGGGGTCTGGAACTGGAGCAGGGCAGAGTCAGGTTGGACACCAGGAGGGAGTTGTGCAGAGGGAGGCTGGGGAGACACTGGCACAGGCTGCCCAGGGAGGTGGCTGAGGCTCCATGCCTGGAGCCATTCAGGCTCAGCCTGGCTGTGTCCCTGGGCAGCCTGCTCTGGCTGGAGGGGTCCCTGCTGCCCATGGCAGGGGGTGGCACAGGATGCCCCTGGAGGCTCCCTCCCAGCCCAGTGCAGTCTGTGAGGCTGAGTCCTGTCTGAGCCATTGGATGCCCCCAGGCTGTGCCAGCTATGCAGCGAGTGCCCCCTGAGTGGCAGCTGAGAGGAGCTGCCTGGGCAGCCAGGGGCCAGACTCCTTTGCAAGGTGGTTGTGCTGTGGGTTAGGTTCTGCAGCTCTCACACCAGCAGTCACAGTGGCAGCAGCTCGGCACGGGAGCTCCACCAGCAGCCTGGGAGGCAGCGTGGAGCCCCGGGCCCTGAGCTCCTGCAGTGGAGATGAAGCCCAGCAGGCAGGAGCCAGCTGAGGCACCAGCTGTGGAGAGCAACCAGCTGAGGGGAGGAGTGCTCAGGACACTGCCTGCAGGGAGACCAAACCAGGATCACTTCAGAGAGCTACGGCCAGAGAGCCAAGAAAGCTCTCCTGAGGGGGGAGGATGCTCTCCCAAGGCCATGGCCCCTCCCCAAGTGCTGCTGCCCCTCAGGAGCTGCTGGGGCAGCTTGGAGAGCCTGTGGCTGGGAGCCAGAGGAGGCTCTGCAGCACTTCCTCTTTGTCTACTCCAAGTGCTCAAATGAAAATGCAAGACCTTGCCCTTAACAGGCAAACCCCAACCCCCCAGGCCAGAGCAGGAAGCGCCCAGGCCCTGCTCCTTGGCTCTGACTCAGCCCTGTCCCCGGGCAGCCACCCCCACAACGGCAGGGCAAGGCGAGAGGCACAAGGTGGAGCAGGGAGAATGCTTTGCTTCAGGCCTTGCACAGAACCCCCACAGCATGGGAGGGCTGGAAGGGACCCCTGGAGCTCCCCAGCTCAACCCCTGCCCCAGCAGGGCTCCCCCAGCAGCTTGCCCAGCGGCACAGTGCCCAGGGGGGTTGGAAGCTCTCCACCCCAGCAGACTCCACAACCTCTCTGGGCAGCCTGCTCCAGGCCTCCAGCAGCCTCACCCCAAACAACTTTCTCCTCCTGCTCAGCTCCAACCTCCTGCCTGACACTCTGTGCCCCTTGTGCTGTCCCTGGGCACCACTGGGCAGAGCCTGGCCCCAGCCTCTTGCCCCCCACAGCTCCTTCAGCTCTTGCTGAGCATTGCTCAGCTGCCCTCTGGGGCTGCTCTGCTGCAGGCTCTCAGCCCCAGGGCTCTCAGCCTCTGCTGCTGCCAGAGCTGCTCCAGGCCCCTCAGCAGCTCTGCAGCCTGCCCTGGGCTCTCTCCAGCACTTCCCTGTCCCTCTGCAGCTGGGGAGCCCAGCACTGGACCCAGGGCTCCAGACCTCAAGCTTTTCTTCCCCCCCCACTCAGCAACCACAGCAGCAGTGGTGGAGCACAGCTGCTGCTGGAGAGCTGCACAACTCTCTAGCTCAGTCTCCTTTCAGGCCTTTAACAACAGCCACCTCAGCTTCACCTTTGCTGCAACCTTCCAGTCCAGTCCCTGCCACTGAACCTCCTTCCCTCCTTGCTGCTGAGAAGCACCAAGTGTAACAGAGGACTCCCTCTCCCTGGGCTTCTGGAGAGCCTGAGCTTGCCCTTGGAGTGCAGATCAAGGCTCCCTACGGAGCCAAGCCCCCTGCTGCAGCTGCAAGAGTCCTTGGAGCTGTTTCCTTCCACCCCTTCCATCTCCATGGCCATTCCCACTGGGTTCATAGGTTGGAAGGGACCATCCAGTCCAGCCTTGGAGGGTAAGCACAGAGCTGACATAAGGCTCTCCTCTGTGCGAGCTTCCTGCTCAGTGGAGCCTGCAGCAGCCCCCAGGCTGCTCAGCACACAAATGCTTCAGCTTGGGGTGGGGAGAGCCTGGCCCAGGCTGCCCTGGAAGTTGCCCCATGGCTGGCAGCAGTGCAGGGCAGGGTGTGTGGGGCTGGGAGCAGCCTCCTCTGGCTGGGGCTGTCTCTGCTGGCTGCAGGGGGCTGCACTGGGTGACCTTAGAGTTCCCTCCCAGCCCCTTCTGTGCTCTGCTGAGTCAGCAGACCCCAACTGCTGCTAACCTCCACCTTTGGTTTCAGAGCAGCCACTAGCCCCAAGTGCTGAAACCTGACTCTCTCCCCTCCTCCAACTCCTCACACCCTGCTCTTCAGCCTTCCTTGTTCATCACTGCCCTACCCACACCTTCCACCCCACACCTCCCTCGGCCCCCAGTGACACAAGGACATGAAGCAGGAGGCAGCTCCTGCAGCTTAGAGTGCTCAAGAATCCCAGGATGGGCTGGAAGGGAGCTCCAGAGCTCAGCCAGGCCAAGCCCTGCCCTCAGCAGGGACATCCTCCCCTGGAGCAGCTTGCCCAGAGCCCTCTCCAGCCTCCCCTGCAATAGCTCCAGGGATGGAGCCTCAGCCACCTCCCTGGGCAACCTGCTGCAGTGCTCCAGCAGCCTCCTGGGGCAGAACTCGTTCCTCACATCCAATCTGCTCTGCTCTGGTTTGAAGCCACTGCCCCTGGTCCTGCCTGAGCAAACAGCCTCTCTCCAAGCTCAGGGCCTGCTTGGGAAGGGGAGGAGAAGCACTTGCAGCACAAGGCAGGCCAGGAGCAGCTCCTCTCTTACCCTGCAGGGGGAAGGAAGAGGGCAGAAGAGCAAGGGGGCTGGTTGTAAGTGCTTTGTCTTTATTGTAAAGTATTAATAACTGCATGTAGGGAAAAGGATTCTCTCACCCTGGGAGAGTAAGGCAAGAGCTCTTGTTTCCTGCCTTTGGACAGGTTCTACCAGACCAGGAAATGCTGCCCAGGGGCAGCTGCTTGGAAGAGGATCTGCTCCACCAGGGGAGAGGCTAGACTGAGATGTTTATTCTTTATCATACAGTGTTAGAAAGCACAAAGAACATTCAAAAGAAACAAGCTCCCCAGCTCTGCAGAGGGGGCAGGGGTTAGACTCGGGTTTCTCTGTACACAGTCTTGCTCCTCACAAGGTGCTCCACTCCTCTGGCCTGCTGGAATGTGAGGAAGGGGCAAGGCAAGCACCTCCCGAGCCCTGGGGGGCAGGACAGCCCTTTGCTGACCTGTTCTCCACAGCCTCTGGCTCCTTACAGCCAGGACAACAGGACAGGAGAGCTGTGCTGCAAGCACAGGTGGCTGCCACTGCCAAGCCAGGCCTCTGGGGAGCAAGTCAAGGCACTCTTTCCAGTGCTGCCAGCCACAGGAGCCCCTGTGCAGGACAGAGCAGTGTGAGAGACAAACCAAACAACAAAAGCACGTTCTTGCAGGACAGGGGATGAGAAACTCCTTCAGAAGGTCCAGTCCCAGGTTGAGTCCCACTTGCCAGGCACACCAGCTGGAGAGACACATTCATGTGTGTGGGGGGACCCTGGCAGCACTCTGCTCCCAGGGCTTCAGTTCTCTCTGGGCCAAGAGGTCTAACTTAGCAGCAGCTTTGAGGATAGTGTTCAAGGGGCATCTTGAGCCTAGTCTCACAGTAAGGTTTGAAGCCTACTTCACAGCTTTAGCAGTTGTCTCCTTTGCTTCTAAGAGAGAAGGTGTCCACAGCAGACCATCTTTCCCAACACCCCCAGCAGATGAACTCCCAGGAACACTGCTTGCTCTGGTGCAGGTGGTGCTGCCACCTGGCTGGCAGCTGCCCCAGGATGCAGAACACCTTCTAGAGCACAAAACCAAACAAGAGTTAAAGATATTGCACTGCTGGAGCTGAACTTTTGCCTCCCAGGCTCACTCCAAGTGTTTAGGAAACTGTACAGGAGTCCTTTCTGACCAGTCCCCAGCACACTCCAGCTGCATCCCAAGGGGCTGGAGGTGCAGTAGCCTAAGCACAGTTCTGGCCAGCTGCCCTCGTTGCACAGTAGCCACCAGGCTGCTCCTCCGCGGTCAGACCTTCAGCTTCCTCTTCTGATCAAAGTAGGCATCAAACCTGGACTGTGCATACTCCTGGGGAGAGAAGGGACACTCAGCACAGGGCACAGCTGCTCTCAGCTCAGCACAGAACAGAGCTAGCAGCTGTGTGCCCACCCCCGTGCAGCAGCTCCCTGCAGTAACTGGCTGTGTGGGGCAGGACAACCCGGACAGCCCCAACACATTCCCCCAGCCCCGCCGCAGGCCTAACCCCATTAGCACTGCCAGCAGGTCACTAACAACAGCAACTGCACTGCAAAGGAGGAGCTCTGCAAGGCTGCCTGCAGGGCACCAGCACCTGCAAGTCACCCCAGCACACTCACGTGTGCCAGGAGAGTTGGACTGACCCAGGAAGGAGAGTGAGGAGAGACCGGCACAGGCTGCCCGGGGAGGCTGGGGCTGCCTCCTCCCTGGAGGTGTCCCAGGCCAGGAGCAGCCTGGGCTGGTGGGAGGTGTCCCTGCCCATGGCAGGGGGTGGAACTGGATGAGCTTTGAGCTCCCTTCCAAGCCAACCCACTCTGCTCTCCCAGCAGCAGCAGCTCCCTGCCCTGGCTGCTGCTGCACGCTGGATACCTCCCCTGCCTGCTCAGGTCCCCCCTGCTGCCTGCCAGCTTCCCCTGCTCTTCCTGCAGAGCACCATCCCCCTGCCCAGCCTGACACAAGCAGGATGAGCTGCTCAAGTTCACCCTTTAGATGCTCTGTGCATGAAGGCAAGAGCACAGAGTGGTCACAAGTTGGGTTTCAAGGGTCTGGCTTCAGAGGGGCAGGGGCTGGGAGAGGCCATTTCAGTGCGGCCCAGGTGCCTCGGGAGCAGGCACTGCTGCTCACACCAAGGCACTGCTGAACAACTTACCAGGTAGCCAAACTCAATGGAGGAGATCTTGGCTTGAATAATAGACCAGAGGCCCCAGAAGAAGTGTGATGCAAGGGCAAACCTGGAAGGACAAAGCTGTGTTCACTGAAAAGCCCAGCTCAGACAAATCTGAATTCCACACCCTGCTGGCAGAGCATACCACAGCTTGGGAATGGCCACCCCCAGAAACCCCCTCCCCCTCACTCCCCAGGCAGCAGTGTTTTGTCTGCCACTCACCCTGCACACCACACAGCTGACACTGACCATGGACAGGCTGCAGAGCTGGGCCCAAGCCAGCCTCATGCAGTTCAGCAAGGCCAAGGCCCTGCACTGGGGCAGGGCAATCCCCAGCACAGACCCAGGCTGGGGGAGGAGTGGCTGAGAGCAGCCTGCAGGAGAAGGCCTTGGGGGTGTCAGGTGGTGACAAACTGCCCAGGAGCCAGCACTGGGCCCTGGCAGCCCAGAGCCAGCTGAGTGCTGAGCTGCAGCCAGAGCAGGGAGAGCAGCAGCACAGGGAGGGGATTCTGCCCCTCTGCTCTGCTCAGCCCCCACCTGCAGCACTGCCTCCAGGACCTGGAGCTGCTGGAGAGGCTCCAGAGGAGGCCACCAAGGTGGTCACAGGACTGGAGCACTTCTGCTGTGGGGCCAGGCTGGGAGAGTTGGGGCTGTGCAGCCTGGAGAAGGCTCCAGGGAGACCTCAGAGCAGCCTTCCAGGACCTGAAGGGCTCCAGGAGAGCTGGGGAGGGACTCTGGACAAGGGCTGGGAGTGCCAGGCTGAGGGACAATGGCTTTGAGCTGGGAGAGAGGAGACTGAGAGTGGAGAGGAGGAAGAAATTGTTGGCAGTGAGGCTGGGGAGACTCTGGCCCAGGCTGCCCAGGGAGGCTGTGGCTGCCTCCTGCCTGGAGCTGTTCAGGGCCAGGCTGGATGAGGCCCTGAGCAGCCTGTGCTGGTGGGAGGTGTCCCTGCCCGTGGCAGGGGGTTGGGGCTGGCTGAGCTCTGAGCTCCCCTCCAACCAGCAACCTTTCTATGAATCCATGAAGAGATCAACCTCTCTGGGCTGAGGTTTCTCCAGCCAGTGAGGCACACAGGAGTGGGCATCCCCTTGGCAGTGCCAAGGCACTCTGCAGGACAAGTTACCTGTTGACTTCTACTAACACCTCCTCTTCTAGCTTGGACTTCTCTTCATTGCTGAGGTCCTCAAAGCCACGGTGGAACGCAGACAGGTAACTGGAGATGAAGTGCAGCTAGAAGGCAAACAAACAGTCACAGCTCTGCCTCAGGGCACGTTTGCTGCTCTCAGCACCGGGCAGGGCTTCCAAGGAGCTGCCACTGCTTCACTCCAGACACTGACAGTCTGGACTCAGCTGGCAGATGCATGCTGCTTCTACCAAGTGCTTGGAAGCCTGGCTTAAGAGAAGCCATCACAGGCTGTGACACTTGGACTCTGCCAACTGGTGTCCCAGCTGCAGCCCACAGGTGCTGCAGAGCTCTGTGGCACTCAGTCACTGCTCCAGCCTGAGCACCTGGGACAGCACAGGCAGGAAGCCATGGGATGGAGGTTTAAACACCATTGGAGCAGGGAGCTGAAGACTTTAAGGCTGAACAAATTTCACAGTGCCCCACAATAAGCATCCACTCCTGGCCTAGGCCTTAGGTGCCTACCTGCTGCTTCTTTGAAGGGTACCTGGGAGCAGAGGCCTTGAAGAAGGGGTACTTCTCATGTGTGTAGTCATACATCCACTCACAGAAGTGATTCCCAATGTCAAACCCTCTGAAACAGAGCAGAGCAAGCACCTCAGCATTTGCACACCAGCCCCTCTGGCTTAAGCAAAGCACAAATCAGGTTCAGGAGTGGGAGGCTGGCTGCAGCTGCTGCAGGAAGCAGACCACTGATGAGTGGGACAAAGCCTCCTTGCAAGCTCAAACCAGCACAGGGGGCTACCAGCCCCCTGAACACGCTGCTCCGTGCTCCCAAGGTTTGCACCACTGGAGACAGCAAACACTCGAGCACAGAGCAGAGCTCAGCACCAGGCAGGCACAGCTCTGATGTGAGCACTCCTGCAGGCCAGGAGGTCACAGAGCACTGCTCCAGGATGGAGCTCAGGGCTCCAGGATGGAGCTCAGGGCTCCAGGATGGAGCTCAGGGCTCCAGGATGGAGCTCAGGGCTCCAGGATGGAGCTCAGGGCTCCAGGATGCTCACATTAAGCTAATGCTTACTGAAGCCAGTGGCTGCACACACTCAGGGCAGCCTTAGACACAGCTGCTGGGTGACTGAGTGGGAAGAGAAAGCACACAGGGCAAACCCTCGGATGGCTTTGATCTGCACATGAAGGGAGAGCAGCAAACTCGCCCTGCAGAGGCACACAGCCAACCATTGCCCTCAGCTCCCCTCTACAGACAGATGAGCAGGAAGCTGTCTGAGCAGAACAAGCCCTCAAGGGCAGCCCACCCAAGAGCTCCTGCAGCTTGGACCCTGCTGTAGGCCCACACTCAAGCCCCCAGGGCCAGAACTGGATTCCTTCTGCCCCCCACCAAGAGCAGGGCCCAGCTCAGCAGGGCAGGTGATTCAGGGGAGGGCTGGGTGGGAAGGGACCTTCAAGATCATCTACTCCAGCTCCAGCCCCCTGCCATGGGCAGGGACACCTCCCACCAGCACAGGCTGCTCAAGGCCTCATCCAGCCTGGTCCTGAACCCTCCAGGCAGGAGGCAGCCACAGCCTCCCTGGGCAGCCTGTGCCAGAGTCTCCCCAGCCTCACTGCCAACAATTTCTTCCTCCTCTCCACTCTCAGTCTCCTCTCTCCCAGCTCAAAGCCATTGTCCCTCAGCCTGGCACTCCCAGCCCTTGTCCAGAGTCCCTCCCCAGCTCTCCTGGAGCCCTTCAGGTCCTGGAAGGCTGCTCTGAGGTCTCCCTGGAGCCTTCTCTTCCCCAGGCTGAGCAGCCCCAGCTCTCCCAGCCTGGCCCCACAGGGGAGGTTCTGCAGCCTCTGATCACCTTGGTGGCCTCCTCTGGAGCCTCTCCAGCAGCTCCAGGTCCTTGTGCTGGGGGCCCAGAGCTGGAGGCAGTGCTGCAGGTGGGGGCTGAGCAGAGCAGAGCAGAGGGGCAGAATCCCCTCCCTGTGCTGCTGCTCTCCCTGCTCTGGCTGCAGCTCAGCACTCAGCTGGCTCTGGGCTGCCAGGGCCCAGTGCTGGCTCCTGGGGAGTTTGTCACCACCTGACCCCCACAAGGCCTTCTCCTGCAGGCTGCTCTCAGCCACTCCTCCCCCAGCCTGGGTCTGTGCTGGGGATTGCCCTGGCCCAGCTGCAGGACCCCTGTGATGAGCAGCTGCTGACTGCAGCATGCACAGCTCCTGCTGAGGAGGAAGCAAAGGCTTTACCTGTAGTTGTAGCTGCTGTATTCAAAGTCAATGAGCATCAGCTTCTGGTTCTCTGAGTCCTCTCTGCCCTCCAGAAGCAAGACATTGCCTGCAATGGTAAAAGAACACAGCCCTGAGGAGAAGCTGCAGAAGACAGCACAGCATGCAAAGCAAGCCTGCTCAGATCATCCCAGCTCCCCTCACACCCCTGCAGGGAGACAGCAACAGCCACACTGCAGCTCACCCCGTGCCAGGGGCTGGAAGGGACCTCTGGGGATCACCCATCCAACCCCTGCCAGAGCAGGGCACCCAGGGCAGGGCACCCAGAACACAGCCAGGGGGGTTGGAAATGCTCCAGAAGAGACTCCACAACCTCTCTGGGCAGCCTGCTCCAGGCTCTGGCACCCTCACAGGGACAAAGGTTTCCTCCTGTTCCCCTGGCAGCTCCTCTGCCCCAGCTTGCCCCCAGTGCCCCTTGTGCTGTGCTTGGCCATCCCTGGGCAGAGCCTGGCTCCAGCCCTGCACAGCTTCATCCCCAGCACTGAGGGCAGCCCTCAGGCTGCTCTGCTCCCAGCTCCCAGCCCCAGCTGCCTCAGCCTGGCCTCACACAAGAGCCATGCAACACCTGCAGCTCACCTTCTTGACAGTCATTGTGGCAAAACACAACTGGGGATGGTGTAGCTTCAAGCATGGCTCTAGAAAACAGCAAGAGGGGAGCTTGTCAGTCACAAATGACCAAGTTCAGGTACACTTCCAAGTACAGGATGGATTGTGCAGCCACAGCCTCTGCCCCCTTCCACTTAATCAATTAGGAGCCCAAGATGAGGACAAAGCTGGACTGTACTGATCAGCAAGTCAGAGCAGCAGTTGATCCTATCAGCTTGCAGTCATGTGAGACTCAGGTCAGTTACAGGAGCAGGAGCAAGCCCCAGCCCATGAAGTAAAATGCCTGCAGGGTATTTCACTGTGTCATGTGCTCAGACAAGTGTGCAAAGGGGGAGACAGGGGCAGAGAAAGAGCCTACCTTAGATTCTTCATTTCCTGGGGCAAGTTGTAAGCAAGGAGTTTGTTCAGCTTCCTGGTCTGGGACTCTCTGGTGAATTTGATCCTCAGCACTTGATTCAGGTACCTGTTAGAGGCAGAGGCCAGAGGAGAGGGTCTGGGGCAGGAAGGGTATCAGGCTCCCCACCCTGAGGGAGCACTGAAACCAAACATCAGGCAAGTGTCCACTGATCAGTCACAGCAGGGCTGGGCTGGAAGGGACCCCAGAGCTCAGCCAGCTCCAAGCCCTGCCATGGGCAGGGACACCTCCCACCAGCACAGGCTGCTCAAGGCCTCATCCAGCCTGGTCCTGAACAGCTCCAGGCAGGAGGCAGCCACAGCCTCCCTGGGCAGCCTGTGCCAGAGTCTCCCCAGCCTCACTGGAAAGAATTTCTCCCTAATCTCCAGTCTCTATCTGCCCTTCAAGGCAGATTAAGTTCCAGTAACTACAAAGCAGTCAGAGTCCAGTGGGAGCTGCTGCTCTCAGTGAGCTGCTCCTCCACACTGCAGCAGGCCACCTTTTCCCACACCTCAGTGCACAGCCTGGAATCACAGAATGGCTGGGCTTGGAAGAGACCCTCCAAAGATCACCAAGTCCAACCCCCCTGCAGGCAGCAGGGACCTCCTCCACTAGATCAGGCTGCCCAGAGCCTCGACCCTGAGTATCTCCAGGCATGGAGCCTCAACCACCTCCCTGGGCAGCCTGTGCCAGTGTCTCCCCAGCCTCCCTGGGCAGAACTTCCTCCTGGTGTCCAACCTGCCTCTGCCCTGCTCCAGTTCCAAACCCTTGCCCCTTGGCCTAGCCCCTTGGCCTAGCCCCACAGCCCCTCCTGAGCAGTCCCTCCCCAGCTGCCTGCAGCTCCCCTGCAGGTATTGCACTGCAGCTCTGAGGGCTCCCTGCAGCCTTCTCCTCTCCAGACTGCACAGCCCCAACCCTCCCAGCCTGGCCCCAGAGCAGAGCTGCTCCAGCCTCTGAGCATCTTGGTGGCCTTCTCTGGACCCCCTCCCATCAGGTCCCTGCCCCTCTTGTGTTGAGGGCTCCCCAGCTGGACAGAGTGCTCCAGGGGAGGCCTTCCCAGAGCACAGCAAACTCACTTCTCCATTGTTCCAAAGAGCCACTTGGGTTCTTTATTGAAAGGCATTTTCATGCCGTGGAACCTGGCCATCTTCTCAGCTATTTCAGCAGATATGTCAGGCAAGCTCAGCTCTTCAGTGCTGAGCTTCCTGCTCTGTAAGAAAACACAGGGAAAAGGATCAGCTCCAGGCACAGCTGCACCGGGCTGGAAGGGGCCCTCAGGGGGCAACCTCCCCGAGCCCCCTGCAGGCAGCAGGGCCTCCTGCAGCAGCCCCTGCAGCACCTCATCAGATCGTAGCTCAGGACTCAAGCCCTGCACTCCTCTTCATCCCAAGTGAGCTGGGAGCAGTGCTGCCCCTGGAAGGGCTGGGCCAGCCAAGCCTCAGGCCTCCAGCAGTTCTGCTCCAGAGCAGGGCCTGGGGAGTATCACATCTCACACCAAGAATGTCTTCAAAGCAGCTTGGGTATAAATATTTCAGAGCATCAGAAGCATCTGCTCTGGCTGCTGCTGAAGGGAAGTGTCACTCCAGGGCTGCCAAGGATATGTTTGGTATCCAACAGCCTTTTTATCTTCGTTTATTAGACCCTGCTACAGCTGAAGAGATTTCAGCTTTCTCTGCTGGCAAGAGCTATCACTGGGCTCTCCACCACACACTCTAAGGGGATCCAATTACAGCCAGCAATTACTGCAGGCTGCCAAGTATTCCCTCCCCACAGCCCCGCTCCCCCAGGCAGCCCAGGGAGCTCCTTGTCATGCCCAACTGAAGCAGGCAGCAGCCCCCAGCAGAGCAGCACTCACAGGAATGAACTCCTCCAGCCGGCCTTGGGGGAAGATTCCATACAGCTTGGGGCCAAGAGCTCTCTCTGCCAGGATGGCAAACATTACACTCTCCAGAACCATGGCCTCTGCCCCCTGCAACACACAACACAGGAAACCATCACCTGGGGCCTGCACCCAGGGATCCAGCTGAGCAGCTACACTGCTACAGAGCAAGGCACTGCAGGGCTGCCTTGAGGAGGCTCAGAGCTTCACTGAGCAAGGAAGAAGTTCCTCCCCAGGAGGGTGGTGAGAGCCTGGCACAGGCTGCCCAGGGAGGTGGTGGAAGCCTCCTGGCTGGAGGTGTTTGCAGCCAGGCTGGAGGTGGCTGTGAGCAACCTGCTGTGGTGTGAGGGGTCCCTGCCCATGGCAGGGGGTTGGAGCTGGCTGAGCCTTGAGGTCCCTTCCAGCCCTGGCAGCTCTAGGATTCTACCAGTTACCAGAGGGGGTGGGAGCAGCCCTGAAGGAAAGGCTGGGGGAAGGGGGGGGGGCTTTGGTGGGTTGGCTGGGTGGCTGGGTGGGTTGGGGGGCTTTGGTGGGTGGCTGGGGCTTTGGTGGGGTGGGGGCTGGGCAGGTTGGGGGGGCTTTGCTGGGGTGGGTGGGGGGCTTTGGTGGGTTGGATTTTTGGGGGTGTTTTCTGTTTTCATTTTCTTTCTGGTGGGTCTCCATCAAGCCCTGCTGAGGCCTCTGTCCCTGTGACTCCAGTCTCCTGTCTACCTCCCAGCAGCACCTTTCTCCCAGGCTGCCCCTGCAGCAGGGAGCTCAGCCTGTGCCACCAGCAGACAGCTCTGACTAACGGCAGCAGAGACAGCTCTGCGGGACCCAGCTCCAGCCCGGGCAGCAGAGCTGTCCTGAAGGGCAAGATCAGCTCGGAGGCAAACCCAGAAGCCACAGGAGAAGTCACTAATTCCAGTAGCGCTGTCAACCAGCATCCAGCTGCTCTCAAGTCCCAGAGCTGTGCCAAGCCCCTGGCTGCTGCTGAGCAGCTGAGGGCTGGAGCCCCGCCGGGGGGAGCTGGGGCGCGCAGGGCGCGGGTGTCCCAGCAGGAAGCCCTCAGGCAGCTCTGCTGACAAAGTGTTGGGATCACTGGCCCAGCCCCTGCTGCTCCGGCAGCCTCACCACCTTCCAGCAGCTCCAAGGGGAGGATGGGCTCCCAGAGCCCCGTGCCGAAGCCTTCATTTCAATGAGGAGGCATCAAGGGAGAGTTGAAGCCATTTGCATCCGAAGGGACCGAGCCTGTGGCCTCCGCCTCGGCTCCTGCAAGCACGGCCGTGAGGCAGCTGCTGCGCTGGAGGGCTTGGAGGCACACCTTTAAAATCCCTTCCAAGTCAAACCCCTCTCTGAATGAAGGAATCTGTGCAGGTCGTTTTAAGCCCTTCATGCTCAGCACCACCGGTCTGAACTCTTCCTTCTGCAGCCTGCTGCCAAGCAGCAAGCGAGCTCCAGGCTCCGGGGTGCCCGTCGCTGCCCAAGCCAGCAGTGGCCAGCAGGGATGTGTCTGTGGCTCCACAGCCCAGGGGCAGCAATTGTTGGCTGTCAGCTCCTCCTTTACACGTCCTGCTTGGACAGCAAGTGCCAAAGAAGTGTTCATCACAAGTGACAAAGGCCACTGCCAGTTACTCAGCTGGCTCACTCCTGCCACACATCTGCCCAGGCCTAGTCCTTCAGGCATGCTTCCAAGTGTAGGAGCTCCGATCCACAACACAGCCCCAGGTGCCAGCAGCACTGCAGAGGATGCTGCATGGCTCCATGCAAGACCTGCTTCAAGATGAACAGGAAGCATCCAAAAGCAGTTTATGAAGACTAAAGGGCAGAGTGGCTGGAAAGAAAAGGCCTGGCAGGAAAGGCCCTGGGGGTGCTGGGTGCCAGCAGCTGGAGAGGAGCCAGCAGTGCCCAGGGGGCAAGAAGGCCACCAGCAGCCTGGCCTGGAGCAGCAATGCTGTGGGCAGCAGCAGGGCAGGGATGGTGCCCCTGGGCTGGGCACTGGGGAGGGCACAGCTTGAGGGCTGGGTTCAGTTTTGGGCTCCTCACTCCCAGAAGGACCTTGAGGGCTGGAGCAGGGCCAGAGAAGGGCAACTGAGCTGGGGAAGGGTCTGGAGAGCAGGGCTGGGGAGGAGCAGCTGAGGGAGCTGGGGGTTCAGCCTGGAGCAGAGGAGCCTGAGGGAGACCTCATTGCTCTCTGCAGCTCCCTGAGAGGAGGCTGCAGGCAGCTGGGGGTTGGGCTCTGCTCCCCAGGCTCAGGGGAGAGAAGGAGAGGAACTGGCCTGGAGTTGTGCCAGGGGAGGCTGAGGCTGGAGAGGAGGCAAAATGTCTTTGGTGCCAGAGTGGTGAGGGCCTGGCAGAGGCTGCCCAGGGGGGTGGTGGAGTCCCCCTGGCTGGAGGGGTTCCTGTGGCCATGGCAGCTGGGGCCAGGGTTTGGTGCCCATGGTGGCTGACACTTGGGCTCTGAGGCCTTTTCCAGCCCAAGCAACTCTCTAAGATTGAATGCTCTAGCATCTGACTCCTAAAAACTTCCAGCAGAAGAATGGCCACAGGACAACAGCCCTAGGAGGAGCCCTGGAATCAGACCAGCTCCATGTCTTGGCCACAATGGTGATGTCTTCACAGCACCTCACAGACTGAAGTCCATGCACTGCAGACACATACAGGTGTGGAAACAAATTACCAAAGGACATTCTCCTCTTTCACCCTGCTCTGGTGAAACCTCACCTGGAGTAGTGAGTACAGCTCTGGGGACCTCCCAACACAAGGATGTGAACCTACTGGAGCAGGTCCAGAGGAAGACCATGAGGATGCTCAGAGGCTGGAGCAGCTCTGCTCTGGGGCCAGGCTGGGAGAGCTGGGGCTGTGCAGCCTGGAGAGGAGAAGGCTGCAGGGAGCCCTCAGAGCTGCAGTGCAATACCTGCAGGGCAGCTGCAGGCAGCTGGGGAGGGACTGTGCAGAAGGGGCTGTGGGGCTAGGCCAAGGGGCAAGGGTCTGGAACTGGAGCAGGGCAGAGTCAGGTTGGACCTCAGGAGGAAGCTGTGCCCAGGGAGGCTGGGGAGACACTGGCACAGGCTGCCCAGGGAGGTGGTTGAGGCTCCATGCCTGGAGCCATTCAGGCTCAGCCTGGCTGTGTCCCTGGGCAGCCTGCTCTGGCTGGAGGGGTCCCTGCCCTTGGAGGCTCCCGCCCAGCCCAGTGCAGTCTGTGATTATTCATTCTCCAGCACACCTCCTGTGGGCACTGAGCAGATGCAGGTGTTCAAGTCCTCAGTTCAGTGCTCCCCTGAGGCCTTTGAAGGCCTAAGCCCACAGCTATGTCAAATCCTTTCTTATAGACTCTTACAGGGTGCCAAGACAGCAACCTGCTGCCCTCAGCTCCCAGGCTCTCCAGCTGAATCAGTTCCAAGCAGAGGTCACCGAGCTGCTGGAGATGTGACCATCCCCACTTGGAAATGAAAGCTCAGAGCTGAGCCTTGGGGAGTTCTTTCCAAGGCCTTTCCACTCCCATGCAGGCCAGAGGAGACCAAAAACCTTTCTGTACTTCAGCTGGAGCTGCAGCCTCTGCCTCATTCTTGCTGTGACAAAAGGCTCACTAGGAGTGGACAAACCAGGAACACTGAAGCAACTTACCCCAAACTACAGCCAGAATCAAGGTGAACCACAGCTAGGCCCTGCTCAAAGGCTGACAGAAGCTATCCACCTCCAGCCCCAGCTGGCAAACAGCTCACCACACTGCAAGGCTTTGTTCCTCCTGCCCAGAGGAAGAGATGAACTCCCCTGGACAAACCCTCCTACAGTTTTGACCTAAACAAGAAACTTCACAGCTGCACCCTGAGAGCAGCTCCCGAGCCAGCAGGGAAGTTCCAGCCTCAAACCAGCAGCTGCAGCACAGAGCCCCTGCTCCCCTGCTTTTGGGGAAGAAGTGAGGGCACTTCTGAAGGCCAAAGCTTTGCCTCCTGCACTGCAACACTTCCCCAGGCTGCTGGCACTAGGCTGGGGCTGGCTGGAATTTTGTTGTTTTCTGGGACTTCAGGGACTTCTTTCTGGCCTGGGGCAGGGAGGAAGTCAAGGCAGCTCCACCTTCATTGCTCAATAATGACCACAGAATGGCTCAGGTTGGAAGGGAGCTCCAAGATCATCCAGTGCCAAGCCCCTGCCATGGGCAGGGACACCTCCCACCAGCACAGGCTGCTCAAGGCCTTATCCAGCCTGGCACTGAACCCCTCCAGGCAGGAGGCAGCCACAGCCTCCCTGGGCAGCCTGGGCCAGAGTCTCCCCAGCCTCACACTCAACTTCTTCCTCAGCTCCACTCTGACCCTGCTCTGCCTCAGCTCCAAACCCTTCCCCCTGGGCCTGGCTCCAGACCCCCTCAGCAGAAGTCTCTCTGCAGCCTTCCTGCAGGATCCCTTCAGCTCCTGGCAGGCAGCTCTGAGGTGCCCCTGGAGCCTTCTCCTCTGCAGGCTGCACAGCCCCAGCTCCCTCAGCCTGTGCTCCCAGCAGAGCTGCTCCAGCCCTGGCAGCATCTCTGTGGCCTCCTCTGGCCTCTCTCCAGCAGCTCTGTGTCCTTCTGCTGCTGGGGACAGCTGAGCTGGAGGCAAGACTGGAGGGGAGGTCTGAGCAGAGCAGAACCCGGGGGCAGGATCCCCTCTGCTGCCCTCTGCCCACCCTGCTCTGGCTGCAGCCAGCACACAGCTGCCTGAGGGCTGCAGGAGGCACTGCTGGCTCCTGGGGAGCTGCTCAGCACCCAGCACCCCCAAGGCCTTTCCTTCAGGGCTGCTCCCAACCCACTCTGCACCCAGCCTGGATGTGTGCCTGGGGTTGGGCAGAGCCAGCTGCAGGACCTCGCCCTGGGACTTGCTGAGCCTCCTGCAGCTGGCCCTGGCCACTTCTCCAGCCTGTCAGGATCCTCCTGATGCCATTCCTGCCCTCAGGTGGGTGCCCTGCACCACACAGCTTGGTGTCATGGGCAGAGCTGCCAAGGGTGCCTCACTGGCACTGTCCCTGTTGGAGAGGCATCAAACCAGCACATTTTTCTCATTAACCTTGGCTCCACCACTGAAGCTCTTCCAGTAAAGTGAACAAAAAGGTCCAAAACACAGCTTCAAAAGCAGCCATTTGACAACAGAAGGTTTTGAAGCAGTTTCAGCTAGCTAGAAGTAAAAGGCAGATTCTGGAAGTGTTTCAGGTGGCAATCCCCAGGGGCAGAAAAGAGAGGAGGGGAAAAGCAGCACTTACCAAAGGAGCAAGAGTGCCAAACCACTGCAGAGCTGGGAAACAGCAGCTCAGAGCAAGGAAAGCATCTGCCTGGTGTGCTGCCAAGCACTGCCAGGGCACAGACCTCCTCCACCAAACCCTCTGCAGCTGACAAACCTCACAGGCAGCTCAGCACTGTGCTGCATGAGCAGCAGTGGTGCCAACTGCAACTTCAAAGCTTGCAGCAGACAAATGATCCAAGCACAGTGCTCATCTAGGCTTCATGAGGCAGAGCTCTCCAGCTCCAAGTACTGTCCCCAGAGCTCAGCAGTGTTTTACACAGCAAGGGTTAGGCTGAGGCCTGATCTTCCCCTGCTGAAGGAAGAGCCCCCAGGGAAGAGGCAGTGGTGCTGCTACCTAATGCACAGATTGTGTTGGGTTAGAAGGGACCCTCAGAGGTCATCCCATCCTACCCCCTGCAGGCAGCAGGGACACAGCCAGGCAGAGCTTGAATGGCTCCAGGGATGGAGCCTCAGCCACCTCCCTGGGCAGCCTGTGCCAGAGTCTCCCCAGCCTCCCTGGTCAGAACTTCCTCCTGAGGCCCAACCTAACTCTGCCCTGCTCCAGTTCCAAACCATTGCTCCAGCCTCTGAGCATCTCTGTGGCCTCCTCTGGAGCCTCTCCATCAGCTCCAGGTCTCTCTTGTGCTGGGGGCCCCACAGCTGGCCCCAGCCCTGCAGCTGAGGTCTCCCCAGAGCAGAGCAGAGGGGCAGGATCCTCTCTCCAGCTCTGGCCACACTGCTCTGGCTGCAGCCCAGGCTGCCCTTGGCCTCCTGTGCTGCCAGTGCCCATTGCTGCCTCCTGTCCAGCTGCTCCCCCCAGCTTCACCCCCAAGGCCTTCTCTGCAGGGCTGCTCTCAGTCTCCTCACCCCCAGCCTGGATGGATGCTGAGGGCTGCCCTCAGCTAGGTGCAGGACCTTGCACTTTGCTTTTTGAGCCTCCTGAGGTTCTCCTCAGCCACCTCTGCAGCCTGTGCAGGTCCTTCTGGAAGGCTCCATCCTGCCCTTCAGCCTTACCAAGCCCAGCACCCAGCTTGGTGCCAGCTGCAGGCTTGCTCAGGGTGCCTCAGTCTCTCTCTGTGGCACTGGTGAAGGTATTGGATAGATGGTAAGAAGCCACTGATGGGAGAGCTGGGGAGGTGTTTCTTGTTCATGTGGAATCTGTTCTGTCTTTAGCCTTTCCTGCTCATGTCAAATCTTCCCAAACCACCCCCAGCCACTCACAGTTGCTGCTGTGAGCAGGCAGATCCCTTTCCTCCATTGCTTCCTATGGATTCTAGCCCAGGCACCAGCTGAGTGCCTGCTGGTTTGGGACCAGCAAGCCCACCAGGCATTTCTCAACCATCTCCAACATTCTGTGAAATGAGCAGATCTGATTACTCACTTGCAAGTCATTTTCCTTCTGAGACTGTACAGACTCTCCTTTATTACAGGACCTCTATGAATGAGAAGAAGCAAACACAATGAGAAGATGAAATTTCACACAGTTCACCTGCAACCACCAGAACAAAGGGAGCAGAAGTGCCAGCTACAATTAACTACAGGTCTCAGCACTCTCTTGATCTGTGACAGCTACAGCACTAGCATCCATCTGGCCTCTGAGCACCACACTACTCCACCAGGTCCAAAGGCTCTCAAAAGGATGTGCCACTGACAAGGAGCCCCTCCTGCAAACAGCCCAGAGCCCCTTTCCAGGTATGATTTGGTTTCCCCAGTGTTTCAAAACAAGCTCAGGGAAGCATTTTTAATGAAGCAAAGATGAAGTGGCCCTGCAGGACAGCTGGGATGACATTCTTCTTGCAGCTAAAGCACTTAAGAAATGCATTACAGGGATTACATAAAAGCCTTACAAGGACCATTGGAAGAGGCTTGTTTGCAAGCCTGCAAAGCCCTGCCCCTCCCCCCATTTTGTGTTACGTTTTCTGATTTTCATGGTGGTGTTTCCCACACACTGTCTGGGCTCCATGGACAGAGCAAACCCAAGGCTTTGCTTCAAATGAACTGCCCAGAGAATCCTAAAATGGGTTGGAAGGGAGCTCAAAGCTCAGCCAGTTCCAACCCCCTGCCACGGGCAGGGACACCTCCCACCAGCACAGGCTGCTCAAGGGCTCATCCAGCCTGGCCTGGAACACCTCCAGGCAGGAGGCAGCCACAGCCTCCCTGGGCAGCCTGTGCCAGAGTCTCCCCAGCCTCACTGTCAAGGCTTAATGGCAGCTCCAGATGCCTTGGTGAGCCCTGTGGGGTAGCAGCAAGACTTGGACCATGCCCATGCATGGTGCTGGGCTTGTTAACAGCCATTACAGAGCAGTTTCAGAGCATCCAGCCCTACCCTCAGTGGCACATGCTTTTTAACAGAGCTGCACATTGGAAGTTCAAGATGTAATAAACCCCTTCATCCTTTGAAAGGCTTGAAGGGAAGGGGAAGAGAGCAAGTATTTGCTCAGAATTAGCAGCAGTTCGTGGCTGCTCTTTAGGCTGCAGCTCCACCGCTGAGCATTTAAAACCAGCCTGGCTTTAAAGGCAGCCTGCAGCTCCACCTCCCGCAGCATGACACTGACTGCTAGACCCAGGTGCACACCCTGCTCCTCCAGAGCTCTAACGTGTCCAACACCAGGGTGGAAACATCAACTGGATGCAATACAGTTCAGCACCACCAGCTGCCTGAAGTAACCATTCCACAAGCTAATGCCTGACACCAGCTCTGCAGCTACAGCACTTCAGAAGCTACAGAAGAAGTGTGGTTAACATCAATCCATGGCCTTTCAAGCAAGTACTTCCCATTCCACTAGGACAGTAAGTTCTTATAAAATAAACAAGACAATGTGGAGAGAAAAACCTTCACTATTAGTTTCTATTCCTTTGGAAGAACTTAAAGGCAAGAGGTGATGACTAAAGCTAGATGCACTCAGCAGCACTCGAGTCATTTACAGAGGGCTCCTCTGCACAAGCATGTCCTGCACCAGCACCACACTCTGGCATCTTACACGTTTGTCTGGAACAGGCAGAAGGTTACTCACCATCCAGGAGTCTTTCCTGATTAATGGTGCTCTCAGAACGGTTCAGCTCAGCAGAAGGGAAGCAGATTAGGCTTCTCCCTGCCCCCTGCCCTGGCAGCTGCATTCCGGCGTACAAAGAGCTGGCCGGTTCCAAGAGCGCACCTCAGGCCCCCCTGGAGACAGCCTAATGGCATCTGCTGTGCCATCAGAGCTGGGCATGTGTGCTGCAGAGCCATCACAACAGGAGACTCCTGCAGCACCCCTTCCTCTTGTCTGCCCCCTCAGCACAGAAGAGAATGAACAGGAAGCACTCTGGGACTCGCTCACAAGTGTGGATGGGAGCTTGGAGAGGATCAGTCTGCACGAGGGGCCCCACGGTCAGCCTGGGACTGGCCGAGTCTGCATGGAGAATGAAGTAAGCAGGAAGCAATTGCACATCTCCAAGTGGCAGGAATGGGTTGCTCCCTGACTGCAGAGCCAGCTTTGAGAGCAGTGGCTCAAAGTGAGGCGTCTCAAGGCTCACAGCTCCACCATGCCTCGGGCAGCCGAGTCTAGGTGAGAAGGGTCCCTGCCCACGGCAGAGGTCGTGGAGGAGATGTCTCTGAGGTCCCTTCCAACCTGAGCCATTCTAGATTCAGCTTTCCCACAGGCTCAGCCCTCTGTCCAGCTCTGGGAACTATTTACTTCAACAGCACTCACCAGGTGAATTACCCAAGTCAGAGCAGAGCTGTGGGAGGCTTTGAGTCACCCTCTCTATGGAAACATGAGCCAGGCACGGATGTGCTCTGCAGCTTGGAGAGGGCTTTCAATGCGTTTTTCAGTGCTGCCTTTAAGGTGGGGAGGTTTGTTCTCCAAGCAGATTGAGAAAGCTCACTGGAGTCTGAGTAAGGGAGGACAGCTCCATGCAGAGAAATCACTCTGACCATGTCAGCTGCTTCTTAAGAAGCCTCAGGTACAGGATGGAACTCCTAGAATGGGAGACATTGCACACGATCTGCCTCAGAGGACCAGACAGTGCTTGTGCTTGCACATCTGGCACAGAATGTTTGAGCTCTTCATCACTTTCTCCCAAACTCTCTCCCCTTGCAGCTGGAGGATCAGGTCTCTGTCAAAGAAACCCAAATGATGCCTGGCAGAACTCTGCCTGGGGGAAGAACCTGCAGCTTGGATTGTTTTGTTCCCCAAATAGGCCTCAGGTCCGCCCACAAACTGAAGGCTCCCATTAGAACTCCACTCCCCTGGGCTTCACTGAGTTTGTGTGGAGTTTAAGGTTCAGTACTGTCCAAGGCTTCAGAACACGGCAATGCTTTGATTTAGAGGAATCCAAAGTCAAGGAATTACAGCATAGAAACATTAAGGCTGGAAAAGACCTTTAAGATCAAGTCCAACCATAACCCAGCTACAAATCCATGTCCTCAAGTGCCTTGTCCCCATGTTTCCTGGGCACCTCCAGGGACGGGGACTCTACCACCTCCTGGGCAGCCTGTGCCAGTCCCTGACCACTCTGGCAGCCAAATTTTTCCTGATAGCCAATCAACCTATGCAGGGGAAGCTCTTCTTAATTCTACAAGCTGTTGTAAGACAAATTCAGTTTCAGGCCGGGGGACCACAGGGGTTCGGAGCCTTTGCCTTTCAGGCCGGGGGACCACAGGGGTTCGGAGCCTTTGCCTTTCAGGCCGGGGGACCACAGGGGTTCGGAGCCTTTGCCTTTCAGGCCGGGGGACCACAGGGGTTCGGAGCCTTTGCCTTTCAGGCCGGGGGACCACAGGGGTTCGGATGCAGCAGTAACTATTTCTGCTCTTGATCACTGCCAGACCTGAAGGAGCCGGTAGTGAGTTGAAGTCCTAGACTCTAGCATGTGAAGGCTAATTCCCAGTTCAAGCCCTCCAAAAGGCATCAAAAGGCTCTCCAATCCTCTCCATTCCAAGTCACCATTCTCTCCTGAGGGAGCAGAGGAAAGGAAGGGGCAGCACTTGGACGGTTTGCTGCACACATTCAGCTGCACAGTAGCACAGCTGCTGGTGCTACTCAAGCCTTATTTAAAAAGCAACAACAATGCAATCCAGTACTACAGAAAAAAATGAAAGCTGTAGAGAATGCTCCAACTTCAGAGATCTCATACTATACCGTGAATCGTGTCTGTCACCTGGAAACCAGAGTGCTCTAGGCACGATCGCATGGGCAAGCCTGCAGCAGAGAACACATGCATATACAACTAAAGTGGTACATTACCCCAGCACACCCTTAACTCCACCCAACACAAACACATCCCCAAACAGCTGCTTGCTCGCTTTTCAAGCCTTCTTGCCAGTGCCAGGGAGTTTGACTGTATGTTTTGGAGTGACTCCATGCTACAGACAGACGTGGACACCAACAACCACGGCAGACGTTTGGGCATTACACTTACACAGCAGCCTGCGTCTTACTGAGGTATAAAATAAAGGAACAACAAATAAATCAGTAAATAAAAGGCAGCAAGGCAGGTATGGAAAAGGGGTTTTTACCACACAACTGTGCCAGCCAGCTTTGGTCTCTCCATTTGTGTGTGAGCAGACACAAGAGGAACCTCAGGCGCCCCGGTTGGGTTTGCCTCGTTTGTTACGCAAGGCTTTGGTTTGGCCGTTGCCAAGTAACAGAGCCCCAGGGAAACGGAGGGTTCAAGGTTCTCTTGACATGCATAATAAAGAATGGGAGTTGATCCCCCCCCCCCCAGGTTACCTTTTGGTAGGTGCACCCCCCAAAGGAGTTCACCTCAATTGGAGCTTTTTTCCCCCCTTTAGTTGCTGCTATCTTGCCTCGAGATCCTATTGGCAGTTCTAAGGGGTGGGCAAGTTTGGGTGGTCCGAATTGGAAGTAGAAACACTAGAGTGGATCTGCAGGTGAAATCCAATCTTCCACGTCTGGACATGAAATGGCAGCTGGTGGAGAGCCTTTTCTATGTTGTTAACACAGTTAAAGACATTTTCATCAAGAGGGGGTTTTACTTCCAGTGCTCCCCTTTAAATTTAGCAGCTAGGCTGGAGCAAGAACGAGCGAAGCAGAGTAAAGGCATTTCCCTTTGGTTCTGCTCCACAGAGAACATATCTGCATTGTGCCTCAAACATTGGAGTTTTAATGTGGTTAGTACTTTAATCTGTCACAAGCACAAATACTTCTCTTTCAACAGGAAAACAAAAGTTCTGCCCAAGGATACACTCCAGGGAAGTCCTTGATGTTCAGACACCCATGCCAGGGCGGCCATCCCGAACAACGGCCGAGCCAGCTCAGGTCAGCTCCCCCAGCTCCCCCTCCCCACAACAGTCATGCACACAAGAAAAAAAAATATTGGCTTAAACATATCAGCTATGACAGAGGAAGGCACAAAGCCTCCCCTGTGTGGCAGCTTCAGCCAACTGGCATGGTTTCTATTGGATGAGTTTCATGTACTGACATTTGTGTCTTCCAAGAGTCAGAATAAGCAAACTGGGGCTATTTTCAAACTGCAAGAAAGGTTCCTTTCAAAGGTGGCTCCAAGGGTTCTGCTGCCAGGGCCATTGGTTCCTACACTGGGATCAGGTAGCTGGTTTGCAATGCCAGTGGAAATTTTAACCTCCAGCTTGCCTCCTCTACAACAATTTGGTGCAGACTGCAGCATTGACAGGACAGGGGCAGGAGCAGCTGGTTAGCGCTGCTGGCTTGGGCTCCATTTTAAAGCGGGGGGGGTAAAGTGGCCATGAGCTAGAACATGCCACAGAGGCTCCAGCAACTGCAGCTACCAGTGGCCAGCAAGATGTTGAGCATGAAGTCGTGGTTTTAACCAACTTCAACAGCATCCCCTCATTTCTCACAGGGCTTTACTCTTGAGCAGCACCACCCCAGAGGAGTCCCTCTTAACAGGTTTGTTGCTGCTTGTGCCACCCACAAACTGGTGAAGAACCCCTTGAAGTGAGGTGCTCAAAACACCCCAAGGAAAACAGTTTGCTTATGTTTTCAAACTTGTATTTAAGAAGGTGGAGGGGAAGGCAGGGGGTGGGGGACTGGAAGAGACAAATGTTTGTGGACAAAAGAAATACTTGTGAACCTCGATGCAATCTGAAAGTTTTACCTTGGGACTTTTCTCTGCTTACTTAACCTTTAGTGAACTGCACCAACAAGAGCAGTCAATTCACTGCCACTAGGGAGATAAAGGAAGTTAGACATCTCCAAAGAGCCTTCAACACCAAGAGCAGAAAGGTTAGAAAGTTAGCACACTTCCAAATCTGCACAACCAAATTAGTTCCGATTTTTCCATTTCATTTCTGTGGTTTTTCATTGTATTTAGGGTTTTTGGAGCCCAAAATTTCAGCTGTTGATTTCTTCAGTGGGCAGGGAAAAGGCAAGTTGGACAAAAAAAAAAAAAAAAGGCAACCCAAAACCAAAATAAACAAACCAACAAACCAACCAAGCCCTGAGGGAAGAGGAGGGAGTCTGCTGTGCCTTTGCAGGGCAAAAAGCTTCTCCACAGCTCTTGGCTCACAGAAGCAGCAGCACTAGAGCAGTTTTGCAGCCCATGTTCCTGCTCAAGCCTTCCCCATGCCATTAAGTCAGCACTGAATGAAAGCTGGGGATTCAGGAAGCAAATCCTATAGCATCAGCTACAGGAGAGAGCTTGGAAACAAAAAGTTTCTCACCCCCTTTTTCCCACCCACTCCCACTTTGCTTTGGGTTTCTCTTAAAGGAGTAAGTGTCCCTGCCCATAGCAGGAGGGTTGGAACTAGGTGATCCTTGAGGTCCCTTCCAACCCTGTGAAAGGCTTTTGAAGCTTGAATTAATGAGCTTTAGCTTTGCCAGTCGTGCAGCCAAGCATTTCATGCCATTTCAGACCACTTCTGTGTATCTCTGGCAGTGGATGCTGCCACAGGAAAGTTAGTATCTCAGTTTAAATCAGAGGAAGCTTCAAAGGCACTTAAGTGATAGTATCCAGTGGGATTTTTGAAAGCAGGTTTGGTCAAGGCAGCAGGAAGAATGGGCTGAAGTTTCAGGAGGAGCCAAGCTCCTGCAGGGACTGGATCAGTTACTCCAGGCCAGTGGCAGAGGACTGGAAAATATCCAATTAATGGATAATGGAAGCAGGATCTAAGTCAAACAGAAACAACTGCCAGTACCCAAAGGTAATTTTAGTGAGCTGCCACTTTTCATGAGGTTAAACACTGATTATTTATTTCCAATATCATCAAGTGTCCAGCAGGGCTGGAGAGGAGCAGCTCTGCAGTGCGATGGGAACAGCCTGCCAGCTTCACAGGAGATCAGCTCTACCACAGGTTGGTTTGAAACCCCACAACTGGAAGCAGACTGCCCAACCCCTTCTCTTAAGGCTTGACAAATTTCAATGCTGCTCACATTTGACTAAGCAAATAAAGTAACATTAGGAGAGCCTGACAGAGGTGAAGCTTCTGTGCCAGCTAGGAGGCACGTCACACGTTTAGGAATGAGATGGCTGTTCCAGCATTGAGGTTTGTGCTTCATTTGTATTCTAACACTGCAGATCCCATTTTCCAGTGACACAGTTACCCAGGAGATCTCAAAATGCTTCAGCACTGCACAAGGTTGACAAACCCTTCAACTCTAACCTCTGGGGTTCGTAAATGCTACCAAGATTAAAATTAGAGCAGTTTAGTCTCTTGCAGTCTTGCTAGTTATGCCAAAGTCCTACACACTGTAGAGAAGCAAACTGGAAAGCACTCTTCTGAAACACCACAGTCCAAACTTAACACCATCAACAGAACATTACTGATCAAACAGACAGCAAAGGGAGCCTCCAGCTGAGACACGCCAGGCAGGAGCTGTGTGGAAAGGAGAGTAAGTTCTAGACAACAAGAAGCTCTGCTTCAAGCTAGCCAGCTATCCCCCACCACTGCAGCACTCCCCAAAGGATCGAGCCCAGGTGAAGATCTCCAAAGCACTAAGCCACAGAAGCCCTCCCACTCCCCAAGGCCCCTGGGCACTCACCATCTGCAGGATGGCTCCGTAGAGGCGCAGCAGGACCTTCCGCGGCTCGTCCGCCACCGTCGGCAGGGCGTCCGGCAGCGAGCACTGGAACAGCATGTTGCTCAGGCCGCCTCTGAGGGGAGAGGCAGGGTTAGCAGCCACCTGCACAGGCACACTCATCACCAGAGGATCTCACAGTGCTTGGGCTTGGAAGAGACCTCCAAGATCTAGCCCCAGCCAGGTTGCTCGAGGCCTGGCCCAGCCTGGCCTTCAACATTCCAGGCTCAGAGCCTCCACAGCTTCTCTGGGCAGCCTGCTCCAGTGCTCACTGCCCTGATGGGGAAGAGTTAATCACCAAATTATTTTGGTTGGAAAAGCCCTTTAAGATCATCCAGCCCAACCATTTGCTATCTCTACCATGGCTGGTGCTAAACCATGGCACTCAGCACCACAGAATCAAAGAATGTCTGGAAGGGACCTCCGAAGCTCATCCAGTCCAAGCCCCTGCCAGAGCAGGGCACCCAGAGCAGGGCACCCAGGAGGGTCTGGAATACCTCTAGAGAGGGAGACTCCACAACCCCCCTGGGTAGCCTGCTCCAGGCTCTGTCACCCTCACAGTGACAAAATTCTTCCTCCTGTTCCCATGGCCCTTCCTCTGCCTCAGCTTCCACCCCTGCCCCTTGTGCTGTCCTTGGGCACCCCCCAGCAGAGCCTGGCTCCAGCCTCTGGGCATCACCCTGCACAGCTTTATCAACAGCAATGAGCTCACCCTCAGGCTCCTCCTCTCCAAGCCCCAGAGCCCTCAGCTCCCTCAGGCTCTCCTCATGAGGAAGATATTCCACTGCCTGAATAATTTTTGTGGCTCTGCACTGAACTCTTTCAAGCAGTTCCCTGAGGTCCTTCCTGAACTGGGGGGCCCTGACCTGGACACAATATTCCAGATGTTGCCTCAGCAGGCCAGAGCAGAGAAGGAGAAGAACCTCTCTCAATCTACTGACCACAGCCCTTCTAACCCACCCCAGGATGCCACTGGCCGCCTTGGCCACCAGGGCACATTGCTGGCTCCTGGTCAACCTTCCATCCACCAGCACCCCCAGGCCCTTTTCTCCTTCACTGCTCTCCAACAGGTCAGTCCCAACCTCTACTGTTCCCTGGGGTTGCTCTTTCCCAGATGCAAGACTCTCCCCTTGCCCTTGTGGAGAGTCATTGAATTTCTCCCTGCCCAGTCACAGCTCTGCCTCTTGGAAAGCCCTCCACGGACAGGGCTTCAGCCACCTCCCTGGGCAGCCTATGCCAGCCTGAGAACACTTGCAGGGAAGAAGTTTCTTCTAACATCCAACCTAAAGCTCCCCTGAGGCATCTTGAGGGTGCCCTAACATGAGAGATAATTTCCCAGCAGTACCAACAACCCAGAAGAGAGAGGGCTTCAATGACACATTGGCAACTTCAGGCTTCAAGTACAGTTTGCCCTCAGGATGCAAACTGCAGCTTGAGCTAGGAACTGACAGGTGTAAAATGCAGCAGGCAACTAAGACCAGATGTGGACTCCTCAAAGTGATGCTGGAGCCTTGTTTGGGCAATCAAACATATCTGATAAGCAGCTTAGGACTGTGCAGTGAGTTTGAACTGAAAGCTAGTGTTTGAATTCAAAGCTTGGTCCAATGGGCAGGGGGGTTGGGACTGGATGATCTTCAGGGTCCCTTAGAGCTACAGAGCTTAGCTGCAAAGCTAAATGGCAGCTAGGAAGACTGAACCCAAACACCTCTGCAGCAGCAGAGCTCTGCTGCCATCACCCTACTTAGGGACTCATTCCCAGAGGCTAAAATCTACAAGGAGAGCAGAAACTACCCAAGCATTTGGACAAACTGAAGTCACCCTGTGAGTCCTGTCAGACAAGACACAAGCCAGGGAGCCCCCTGCTCCAGTCACTCAGGGGCTACGCAGCCATGCTGGCTTCTCATTCAACTCCTGCTTCACAAGAGGCTTCTGGCAGGGAATGCTGACAGCACTTCTGCTCTACAGGTTTAGCAAGCTGGATACACACTGGATTAGGAGAGCTAAGTTGCTTGGTCCCTAGTGAAGTCACTAAGAGCAGCAGGCCTGCATTGTCTTTCAGCAGCATCATGTTCATGGAATGGCTCAGGCTGGAAGGGACCTCAGGGTTCATCGACTCCAACTCCACAGCCATGGGCAGGGACACCACTCAGCTAGAGTTGATTGCCCAAGGCCTCATCCAGCCTCCCTGGGCAGCCTGGGCCAGTGTCTCACCACCCTCACATTAAAGAACTTCTGCCTCACCTCCAAACCCTTCCACCTGGGCCTGGCTCCAGACCCCCTCAGCAGAAGTCTCTCTGCAGCCTTCCTGCAGGATCCCTTCAGCTCCTGGCAGGCAGCTCTGAGGTGCCCCTGGAGCCTTCTCCTCTGCAGGCTGCACAGCCCCAGCTCCCTCAGCCTGTGCTCCCAGCAGAGCTGCTCCAGCCCTGGCAGCATCCTTGTGGCCTCCTCTGGCCTCTCTGCAGCAGCTCTGTGTCCTTCTGCTGCTGGGGACAGCAGAGCTGGAGGCAGGATTGGAGGGAGGTCTGAGCAGAGCAGAGCCCAGGGACAGAATCCCCTCTGCTGCCCCCTGCCCACCCTGCTCTGGCTGCAGCCAGCACACAGCCCCTTTGCGGTGGAGGTTGTCCCCAAAACCTTTGTGGCCTCCTCTGGCCTCTCTCCAGCAGCTGTGTGTCCTCTTTACATGGGGAACACCAGAACTGGAGGCAGGATTCAAGTTGGATTCATCAAGAGGTTTTCAGAGTTCCCTTCTGGAGTAGTTTTTCTCCACCACTGCTGCTGCTGCAAGAGGAAGCAGGACTTGAAACCTCTGCTTTACTTGCAAAACAGCAATGCAAATCAGCTCTGCTGAAAAAAACCCTTTCTGTCTGCTACTGAAGACCTTCCAAACCAGACACAAACCACATACAGCAGCCAGCAGTGAAGGGATGAGGTAGCACAGCTCTTAACAGCAGTTTTACTTGTACCATGCTACTGAACTCCCTGCACCGAGTCCAGAATGTGCATAGCAGCACATTGTGCTTCATAAAGCCATGCAGGCTCTTGCCACACAGTATTCAAGTATTGAGGCTGTTAGCCTGGAGAAGAGGAGGCTCCAGGGAGACCTCAGAGCAGCCTCCCAGTACCTGAAGGGGCTCCAGAAGAGCTGGGGAGGGGCTTTGGACAAGGGCTGGGAGTGCCAGGCTGAGGGACAATGGCTTTGAGCTGGGAGAGAGGAGACAGAGTGGAGATGAGGAAGAAATTGTTGGCAGTGAGGCTGGGAGACTCTGGCACAGGCTGCCCAGGGAGGCTGTGGCTGCCTCCTGCCTGGAGGTGTTTCAGGCCAGGCTGGATGAGGCCTTGAGCAGCCTGTGCTGGTGGGAGGTGTCCCTGTGTGTGGCAGGGGCTTGGAGCTGGCTGAGCTTTGAGCTCCCTTCCAGCCCAACCCATGCTGTGAATCTATGAATATTACCTGGCTGTGAGGTTTGACTCCAGGAATCCACAGCAGATGCAGTGGTTAAATGCAGTCCTCAGCCCTAATCCAACACTCCTCTCACTTCATCAAATATTTTCTGGGCTCTTTTACAGGACAGTGAGGGATCAGCAAAGAGCTTTTGGGGGAGAAGGATACCAAGAAGCAGACAAGCTGTATGCCTTTCGTGATACAGAGCAGGGCTGCCCTACGGAGCCACAGCCCCTGTCTGAAAAGAAATCTCAAGACAACAGGGTGAAAAGCAGCTGCACCACATGCTCAGGGAAGTGGAGAAGAGAACCAGGTGGCTTGGCAGGCACCCAAGAAAGGATGTTTAGAGACAAGAGATATGAGGTAACTTTGAACCACGAAGGCTAACAGGTAGAAAATGCAGCCAGATGGAAAGGGCATCAAAGGCAGAGCACAGGCAGACTGCTCTGCAATCAGAGCAGGGCTTAGCTACACCAGCCACACTTCTGCCTTACTGAAACGCTGCTAGCCAGGCTTCAGGGAACCTTTGCCATCATTGCTGAGCCTCTGATGCAGGCTTGGGTGAAAATACCCACACTTAAATAGAACCAAGCATACTGAAAGCCACTTTGCATGAGCTACTGGCCCAGACCTCAAGACTCCTGCAGGAGCAGCTCTGTTCTTCATACACGAGCCCAGCAGGCACACAGCAAACAAGCAGCCAGGAACTCTTATTTCTACCTTTCCAGCCCAACAGGAGTGTCTCACTCAGGCTCAACTTCCTTAGCCAGGAGTTTCACTACAGTTTTATGCACTTAAAGCTTCAATAGTTACCTCTAATCAAGGAAATCCATGTGGGAGTTAGATAAAAGACATTGTTCTCCTGAAAGGTCAGCAGGCTCAGGGTCAAAAGGACAAACCTTCCTCTTAGAGATGAAGCTTCCAGCCAGCCTGCTGCTACCCTTTCCTTAAAGGTAAACCCTTCCAAGAGGGTCACCTCCTGCAGAGCCTCCCCAGCTCTCCTCAAATCACAGCACACAGATGTCCTTGTACCTTGCACTCTGATCAGATGTGAATCCAGTTCTTTGCTCTCCAACAAGGACTGGGCCCCTTCACCCTTGGAGACCAAGCACCTCACAGCTGTTCATCGTGAGGGTTTGGACTACTGCAGCCAAAATCAGGCTGCTGGAGAGAGTCCAGAGGAGGACACAAAGATGATCAGAGGGCTGCAGAACCTCCCCCTGTGGGGACTGGACAGGTTATCAAGTCTGGAGAAGAGGAGGCTCCAGGCAGACCTCAGAGCAGCCTCCCAGTACCTGAAGAGGCTCCGGGAGAGCTGGGGAGGGACTCTGGACAAGGGCTGGGAGTGCCAGGCTGAGGGACAATGGCTTTGAGCTGGGAGAGAGGAGACTGAGAGTGGAGAGGAGGAAGAAATTGTTGAGAGTGAGGCTGCCCAGGGAGGCTGTGGCTGCCTCCTGCCTGGAGGTGTTTCAGGCCAGGCTGGATGAGGCCTTGAGCAAACTGGGCTGGTGGGAGGTGTCCCTGCCCATGGCAGGGGGTTGGAGCTGGATTAGCTTTGAGCTCCCTTCCAACTCCAAGCCTTCTGTGGTTCTACGAAGTGGCAATGCTGGCAGAAGCACTGGAGCATGCACACCAAGTGGCTGACTGCTGGGGAGCCAGGATCCTCAAACCAACCCAATGCTGCATTCTCCAGAGGTAAGAGTGGTGGGAAGACCTCTGCCAAAACAAAACACAGCTACCACCCAGCACGGGCTCCCCACATGCTTAGGTTCCAGCCCATCTGGAAACCATCAAGCCAGCCTGCAGGGGTGTCTCTGAGGGGAAGCTGCTGAGTAACGGAGCAGTAACCGTGCTGAACTCAGGCTTCGGGAAATAAGTAGCCAAGTCAGCAGTACAGTGTGAGGAGGATGCAAACACAACTCAGCAAGGCAGATTACAGAAGGATTATCAGAGTGGTTCACTCTCTAGGAACTGGCTTCTAAAAATGTCCTTCACAAACTCCTGGGGATGTGAAGCGATCTAACCCCCCCAAGCGCTGCCTGCGGTGGATTCCAGGGAGCTGCTCCCTTCTAACAAAGCTTTCAGAACACACGATGGGCTTTGAGTGTCACTTTACGGATCAGAGCTCTGTCAACACCTTCTGCTCCTTTAGGGGCAGCTCTGCAGGCACTTTGTGCATCAACAGGCACAGAATCACTAGGAAAGCAAACTCGGCGCTCAAGAGCGGATGACACTAGCGCGGACATAGCGCCCTGGGACACGGCGTAACGGCCACGGTGGTGTCAGGTTGATGCGTGGCCTCCCTGAGGGCTTTTCCAACCCAAACAATTCTAGGATCGCCTAAAACTCTGTGACTCCACCTGATCAGAGTGACCAGGCAGTGAAAATGAAACCCTGAACTAACACCGTCATCAGCCCACAGGGGTAATTAAGAGGAGGCGTGGGGAATTCTGCAAAGGAGGCAAGGTCCTCGCACGCATTCCGCAGGGCTTCCAGGACGGCCCCAATCTGCATACCCCTGCTTCCACGGCGCTGAGTCACGAGCACTTGTTACTATATATGCTGCGGGGTGAGTCACGCCATCGATCCGCCTCATCTACCTGCTCGCTCCCGACCCCAGAGCGGGCAGGGCCACGCCAGAGGGACAGGGGCGGCAGCCCCGCAGCCGGCGCGGCGCCGTCTACCGGCTCCATCCCCGGAGCGGGCCCCTCCCGCGGCTGGGCGCCGCAGCACCCCGCAGCAGCGGGGCGGGAGCGGGGAGACCGCCGCAGCCAGCCAGGGCTCCCCGTGCCCAGGCCGTGCCTCCCCAGCCGCCTTCGCCGCGCCGCCGGAGCAGCGGACTGCGGCAGCGGTTTAGTAAGAGTAATAATACAAAATAAGAGAGTAGATGCGGCTCCCGCCCGCACCGCTCGCCTCAGGAAGCGGCTCCCGGCCGGGCCCGGCCCGGCCCGGCCCGCCCTCACGGCCCCGCCGCCGCCCCCCGGCGCTGACCTGATGGGGTTGATGCGGAGCTGCTCCTCCCGCAGCCCCCGCCAGGCCCCGGGCAGGAACTCCTTACACCACAGATACGCCTTGCGCCGCGTCCGCGGATCTAGCGCCGGCTCCTCCTCGGCGCCGGCGGCGGCAGCAGAAGCGCGGCAGGCGGGGTCGTGGCGCCTCTGCCCGCCGCCGCCGGGTCCTTCCCCTCGGGGTCGGCGTGAGCTAGCGGCGAGGGCGGCTGCCCGGCGGCAGAGCTGCAGCCGAGCAGGAGCCCGAGCGGGGAAGGGTCGGTCTCGCCGTTGCAGAACTTGGTCTTCATGGCGCGGCGCGGGTGGGCAGGGGGCGGCGGTGGGCGGCGGCTGTTAGGGCGCGGGGCGAGTGGGCGGGGGCGACAGCTCGCGCGCTCTCCCCTCGTGTGCGTCCGTCAGTCGCGAGCGCCAGCGGCGAGTGAGCCGCGCGCCTCCCCCTGCCCCGCCTTTTATTAGGAGCCCGGCACGCGGGCCCGCTCGCCTCACGCCGCTTGCCGCCGTCCTGATTGGCTGATGCCGATCGGCCCCGGGCCCTCCGCGGCGGCGAGAGGCTGGCGGGCGGGGGGAGGGGGGGGGAGGAGAGAGCGCAAGGGGGAAATGCTGCCCGCGAGCGCGAGGGGCGCGCGCGCCTTCGCCCGGCTGCTGCCCGCAGCTGCCGCTGATTGGCTCGCGGCCGGCTGCACGAGGCGCGAGGGGCGGGCGCGGAGCGCGCCGATTGGCTGCGCCGTCGTTGTCCCGGTGACCGGCGCGCGCAGCGCCGGGTGGGAGGTGTGGGGGGCACAGCGCGTGGGGATCCTGCCCCCTCCCTTTCCTCACCGCCGCAGGACCCGGCCCCGGCCCCGCCCCGCCCCGCCCCGCCCCGCGGGCTTCTCTTCCGCCCGCCTAGCCCCTCTTCCCCCCCCTGCTCCCTCTTCCCCCCCTGCTCCCGCACCAGGCCCGGGCGAGCCCTTGCGCTGCGTTTTCCCTCCCAGCCGGGCCCGGGTCCCTTGCCCCCAGCCTGGCCTGTCAGACCACTGCCAGCCCCGCTTCCCCTTCACATCGGGCCCGGTCCCCTGTTCCCGGCCCAGACCTTCAGCTCTCCCTGGGCCCCGCTTCCCCTTCCCCCCGAGCCCCTCTGCCTGTCGCACCCCCTCCGACGGCGGCAGCCGCGCAAGCCCGGGAGGTGTCTACCGGGGGAGGTCGGGTGCCCTGCAGCGGGGGCTTGGCCGCGCAGGGGCGCAGGGGCGCAGGGGGCAGGCCCCTGCCCGGGGCCGTGGTTGCAGGGTGCTGCAGGGGCGCAGGGGGCAGGCCCCTGCCCGGGGCCGTGGTTGCAGGGTGCTGCAGGGGCGCAGGGGGCAGGCCCTGCCCGGGGCCGTGGTTGCAGGGTGCTGCAGGGGCGCAGGGGGCAGGCCCCTGCCCGGGGCCGTGGTTGCAGGGTGCTGCCGCGGGGCTGGCCGTGCCGCGGCTTGGCAGCGTGCCGCCGTGCTTCCCTCCGTGAGCGGCCGCGGAAGCACGTGGGGAATCTCTGCCGTCCGGAGCGGATTGCGGCAATCTGCGACGTGTTTGTTTAAACTCCGCTGCTTACGGAAAGTTACCCGGTGGCGCTGCGGCGTTATCAGGGGTCAGGGCTGATTCATGCTCGCATGTCCAGGGGTCTCTCTCTCGGCCCAGGACAAAACCACACCTGCAGAGAACTCGCGGGGCTGCGAGGGGGGAAGCAAAGGCACGCACACGGCGCCTCAAAAGTTGAGTTTCTTTGTTGGTGCTGGCGGTGGGAGGACAGTCTCCTGTTACCGGGGACGTCAGCACCTGCCTTCCGGCCCCGGGCAGCCGCGGAGCAGGCAGCGCCGCGATGTCAGAGCCGGCTGGAGGCAGCCGCAGCCTCCCCGGCCCTCCCGCAGCCAGAGGGTCAGCAGTAAACGATTAAATCACCGTTAAGCCTTGAAATTCCTTTGCATTTCCCTGCCTATCCGCCCCCCCCCCCTTTGGCTGTGTTCCCTTGATGATCTTTTCCTGTGTGTCAGAGAAGCTTGTGCACTCTTTTCAGATGAGTTGCCATTCTTCTGGAGGTGGTTGCTAAAGCTGGGCTGAGAGGGGCACCCTGAGATGCTCCTACCCTCATCCCTCCCCAAACTGTTTTGCCACATAGGCTGCAAAGGGGCTCCCTGAGATGCTTCTTCCCTCATCCCTCCCCAAACCACACAGGCTGCTCCCTCATGTTGTCTACACACTTCACCTCTGGTGGTGGAAAAGACCCGAAGAGCCCAGGGATTTCCTGTGAAGTGGCAGGAAAGCTCCAGAACTGCTCTGTGCTGGCAAAGCAGCTTCAGCACAGCCAGAGCTGTGATGGCTGAGGGATGCCAGAGCCCAGTTGAGAGGAGATGGATGAGTTGGGGGTGCCAAACTGGAACAGAGGAGCTGCATATTCCCTTCTCTCCCCTCTGTGTCTCAGCTCTTCATTTATGAAACCCCAAATCCGAGCGCAGATGAGGATGCTGGGGAGGGCTGCTGGGGGTGGGAACTCAGGGCTGTGCAGAGGCCCTTTGCAAGACCCTACTGAAGTGCCTGCTGACATCACTGGTGTGGGATATCTAAGTACCAACGCCAGAGCTGCAGATGGAAAGTTCATTCTGCAGCACACTGCTGATGCCTTTCCACGTGGGAAGAAGTGGAGCAAACAGCAGAAACCAGCAACCCCTCAGGCTCACCCTTCTGTTTCCAACTGCTGCTCTGTCAGCCTATGAGTATCAGCACTTCCCCTCTTCCCCCCCAATTAGAGCAATTTGATTTTTTTCCCCCTAGATTGCTGTTAGTGTGGAAAGAGAAGGCAGAAAAGTGAGAGGGGAACAAAGGGATTTGGTTTTGCTGGGTGGAGAGAATTCCATCCGCTTTCACCAGACAGCAGAGCTCCCACTTGTTGATGCTGGCTGCTTGCTCACACAGAGCTTGGCTTCCAAACCCGAAATCATCTCTTTCAAAACCTCCAGTCATCTCTTTGAAAGCCTCAGGGAGTTGAGGAGGAGCTGGGGAAATGGTGGTCTGCTTGGTTGGATCCCCTTTGGATCGCCACCGCCCCTTTCTCAGCCTTTCAGTGAGCGCCCTGCGTCCACCAGCAGCCCGGGCACAGACTTCCTTCAGATGTTTGTTTTGCTCCTGACATCATTTATTGCTTCAGTTCTTTATTGGGAGTTAGTAACTCATTGTAAGTTATTGCTGAGTTTACAGAGAGGGTGTAGCTCACTTGAGAACTGCTCAGGCTGCTGCAGGGTGAATGCCTGCCTGCTGGGGAGCCCCGAGCATGTGCAGTGCAATAAAGGCCAGGCCAAGGCAGCAGAGGAAATCCTGACAGAAATGAAGGTGAGCAATGAGAAGGGCTGCCAGGCTGAGCTGATCTGAAGGCCTGGGAACATGGCCCTTGCCAGCAGTGTTTTTATTAGAATCATAAAATTGTTTGGACTGGAGAAGGCCTCTGAGCTCACCCAGCCCAGCCCCAGCCCAGCCCCACCATGGCCACCAAACCCTGGCCCCAGCGGCCATGGCCACAGGAACCCCTCCAGCCAGGGGGACTCCACCACCCCCTGGGCAGCCTCTGCCAGGCCCTGACCACTCTGGCACCAAAGACATGTTTCCTCCTCTCCAACCTCAGCCTCCCCTGGCACAGTTTCAGGCCAGTTCCTCTCCTTCTCTCCCCTGGGACTGGGGAGCAGAGCCCAACCCCCAGCTGCCTGCAGCCTCCTCTCGGGGAGCTGCAGAGAGCAATGAGGTCCCAAAACTGAACCCGGCCCTCAAGCTGTGCCCTCCCCAGTGCCCAGCCCAGGGGCACCATCCCTGCCCTGCTGCTGCTGCCCACAGCATTGCTGCTCCAGGCCAGGCTGCTGCCCTTCTTGCCCCCTGGGCACTGCTGGCTCCTCTCCAGCTGCTGGCACCCAGCACCCCCAGGGCCTTTCCTGCTGGGCACTTTGCAGCCACTGTGCCCCCAGCCTGGAGCCTTCCTGGGGTTGCTGTGACCCAAGGGCAGGATCCAACCCTTGGCCTTGTTGAGCCACATCCCATTGGCCTCAGCCCTGGCTCCAGCCTGGCCAGGGCCCTCTGAAGAGCCTTCCTGCCCTGCAGCAGCTCCCCACAGGCACCCAGCTTGGTGTGCTCTGCATTGTTCCCAGAAAGTAAACGTTGGTCTGGAACTCATGGGTTGGTTAAGATAACTTTCCTCTTTAAACTGTGGTTCTCCCAGCCATGTGATCCCATCACTGGCATCTCAAGTGGGCAGGAAGCCATGTGGCAGTGGTGGCACAAACTTGGCTTCATTGAAAGCCTCAGCAGCAAAGCCCAAGCTGAGTGGTCTGAAGGCATGAGTCACCATCCCTGCTCAGCTGCAGCCTTCCGTGATTCTGTAACCATGAGGTGCTAGGGAGGGTTCAGAGAAGGGCAGTGAATCCGGTGAAGGGTTGAGAGCACAAGCCCGGTGAGGAGCAGCCGAGGGAGCTGGAGTTGTTCAGCCTAGGAAAGAGGAGGCTGAGGGAATATCTCAGTTGCTCTCTACAGCTCCCTGAAACGAGGTTAGAGCCAGGAGATGGCCTCAAGTTGCCCCAGGGGAGGTTAGAGCCAGGAGATGGCCTCAAGTTGCCCCAGGGGAGGTTTAGGTGGAACACTAGGGACAATTTCTTCCCTGAAAGGACAGTCAAGCCCTGGATCAGGCTGCCCAGGGCAGTGGTGAAGTCCCCATCCCTGGTGGGGTTTATAAGCTGAGGTGCTGAGGGACGTGGCTTAGCACCAGGCTTCATAGAATGACGGAATACCACCCTGGAAGGGACCCCAAGGTTCACCTGCTCCAACCTTTCTGGGTGATGGTGGAGGTGGAACGAGCTGCCCCAGCACCCTGCCAGGCTGAATCTCCACACTGCCCAGGGCAGGGTCTCGGTAGAATTGGGTTAAGGGTTGGACATGATGATCCAGAAGGTCTTTTCCAGCCTCTGGTTCTGTGATTCCATGATCCAGTGATGCAAACCCCAGCAGGGCATGTGGAAAAACAGGTGCTGCTTTTACTGAGCATGAAGATGAATTGTTTGCTGCTCTTACCCAAGCACTTCCCTGCCTTGGCTCAAAGCATGCAGGAGGAGCAAGGGGTGAGACATCTCTACTGCTCTCCAGCACACAGTGCTGCTCCACAGGGAGGTTCTCCTGCTAGAGCTGCTAAGGTGATCCTTTCCCCACATGTTAAGTCCACATTCAAATAAAACAGTCAGGAAACATAAAAAGGAAAGCAAATTACTTCCTGAGGATTTCAATCTGCTCCTAAGGACAGATCCATCCTGCACAGGTACTGCAGACAGTCAAAGCAAGCACCACAAAAGCTTGGCTGGCAGCAGAGCGGATGGGAACCTAAAAGGAACCAGAGAAAAAAGCCGAAGAAGGGAACTAAGGACTGAGGTTTTGGCTCAAACACTCACAGACTGCACTGGGCTGGGAGGGAGCCTCCAGGGGCATCCTGTGCCACCCCCTGCCATGGGCAGGGACCCCTCCAGCCAGAGCAGGCTGCCCAGGGACACAGCCAGGCTGAGCCTGAATGGCTCCAGGCATGGAGCCTCAACCACCTCCCTGGGCAGCCTGTGCCAGTGTCTCCCCAGCCTCCCTCTGCACAGCTTCCTCCTGGTGTCCAACCTGCCTCTGCCCTGCTCCAGTTCCAAACCCTTGCCCCTTGGCCTATCCCCACAGCCCCTCCTGAACAGTCCCTCCCCAGCTGCCTGCAGCTGCCCTGCAGGTATTGCACTGCAGCTCTGAGGGCTCCCTGCAGCCTTCCCCTCTCCAGGCTGCACGGCCCCAGCCTGTGCCCACAGCAGAGCTGCTCCAGCCTCTGCTCATCTCTGTGGCCTCCCCTGGAGCCTCTCCATCAGCTCCAGGTCTCTCTTGTGCTGGGGGCCCCACAGCTGGCCCCAGCCCTGCAGCTGAGGTCTCCCCAGCGCAGAGCAGAGGGGCAGGATCCTCTCTCCAGCTCTGGCCACACTGCTCTGGCTGCAGCCCAGGCTGCCCTTGGCCTCCTGTGCTGCCAGTGCCCATTGCTGCCTCCTGGCCAGCTGCTGCCCCCCAGCTTCCCCCCAAGGCCTTCTCTGCAGGGCTGCTCTCAGTCTCCTCACCCCCAGCCTGGATGGATGCTGAGGGTTGCCCTCAGCTAGGTGCAGGACCTTGCACTTTGCCTTCTTGAGCCTCCTGAGGTTCTCCTCAGGCACCTCTGCAGCCTGTGCAGGTCCCTCTGGAAGGCTCCATCCTGCCCTTCAGCCTTACCAGGCCCAGCACCCAGCTTGGTGCCAGCTGCAGGCTTGCTCAGGGTGCCTCAGTCTCTCTCTGTGGCACTGATGAAGCTATTGAACAGCAGTGGTCCCAGTGCAGACCCCTGAGGGACAGCACTTGTCACCTGTCTGCATTTTGCCATCAAGACATTGACCACAACACTTTGGATAGGATCAGCCAGCCAGTTCCTCATCCCCTGGGCAGTGCACACACCACATCCTCAGGTCCTGCAGAAATTCTCTGGGTCTCTTTCAGGGACAGGAATTGGTTCAGAGCAGGAAATGAAGTCATTGGTGACACAAGCAAGGCTTGGGCAGTCTGATTGCAGGGAAAGTCACTCTGTGGGACTTGGGCCAGGTGATGTTATCTCAGCATGCTGCTTGCAGTGCCTGGCACTGGACAAGCTCTACATCTCTGTGGTTATCTTTGGCCAACACAGCAAATGAATAAGCACAGAACTGTTGGAGCAAGTCCAGAGGAGGCCACAAGGATCATCCAAGGGCTGGAGCAGCTCTGCTGGGAGCACAGGCTGAGGGAGCTGGGGCTGTGCAGCCTGCAGAGGAGAAGGCTCCAGGGGCACCTCAGAGCTGCTGCCAGGAGCTGAAGGGATCCTGCAGGAAGGCTGCAGAGAGACTTCTGCTGAGGGGGTCTGGAGCCAGGCCCAGGGGGAAGGGTTTGGAGCTGAGGCAGAGCAGAGTGAGAGTGGAGCTGAGGAAGAAGTTCTGCAGTGTGAGGGGGGTGAGACTCTGGCCCAGGCTGCCCAGGGAGGCTGTGGCTGCCTCCTGCCTGGAGGTGCTCATGGCCAGGCTGGATGAGGCCTTGAGCAGCCCTGGGCTGGTGGGAGGTGTCCCTGCTCCCTGCCCATGGCATTGGGGTTGGAGCTGGTGATCTGTGGGGTCTCTCCCAGCCTGAGCCAGTCTGTGTTTCTGTGGTGTCATCCTTTCGGCAGGGCTGCCTCCCGCTCTAGCACTTCCCCTGCGTTCACAGCAGGCACAGAGTCACCAGGCCAGTGCCCGGGCTGACTCCCTCACCTCCAGCCCTTCTTAACTCCTTGGGCTCTGGCAGGAATACTTCAGCAGCCAAAAATTCCACCCTGGATTTTCCCTTGGTAGCATTTTGTCCTGGAAGCTGAACAAACACAGAAGAACAGCCGACCCAAACCCAACCCAGCCCAACCTATGGGCCTTGGGATCCTCTCTTTCAGGGTCAAATCACAGAAGGCATTGCAAATTCTCTTGATCAAGGAGGAGCAAAGGGGTCTTTGGGTGTAATACCCCACACCCCTATTGTCCCTAGGCTGCTTGCTGTCTATTCTTCCATGCAGTGTTGTTGCTGGAGACACAGATCTAGCAGACCTTCATCTGCCATGGCCCCTAGCACCGAGGAGGAGTGAGGGGGACAGCTGCAAAGCTACATCTTGCCTACGTGGCTGATACAGCTTCAAACCTTCACAACTGCTGGCCTTCAGTGGAGCATTGTTTTGGCCACTGGTGCAGGGAATGAGAATCAGCTTCATTGATACTGGCTCCAAACTCACCAGAGGTCTTACTGGGTGTAGAACCAAGGAGCTGAAAGATGAGAGCAGGCTCCCTGCTCCAAATGCTGCTTGAATGCAGAGCTGGGCTGAGAGAGAGTTGCTCTCTCCAGCTCCCTGAAGGGAGGTTGTAGCCAGGAGGGGGTTGGTCTCTTCTCCCAGGCAGCCAGCACCAGAACAAGAGGACACAGTCTCAAGCTGTGCCAGGGGAGGTTTAGGCTGGAGGTGAGGAGAAAGTTCTTCCCAGAAAGAGTAATTGGCCCTTGGGATGTGCTGCCCAGGGAGGTGGTGGAGTCCCCATCCCTGGAGGGGTTCCAGAGGGGACTGGATGTGGCACTTGGAGCCATGGTTGAGTTGTCAGGAGGTCTTGGGTGACAGCTTGGACTTGATGATCTCTGAGGTCTCCTCCAACCTTATTGATTCTGTAATTCTATGTCTTTGCTGCCCCCTGAGCAGTAGGCTGAGGAGGAGGAGTGCCAAGGGGCTGAACTCTCCCCCACACTGGCAATGACTGCACAGCTCCTGTGTCAAAGTCCCTGGCCTCAGCACACTCTCAGGATGAGACTGACAAATGCAACCAGCAACCTGCTGCTGCCCCATGAAGATGCTCTCAGCAGCTCCTTCAAGAAGCCTCCAAGCTTTCAGCCCAAGTCTCTCCACCCTGCACAAGAGCCACTCCGCCTGTGCCACGGGGCAGACCCAGCCTCAGCTGGCTCTGGGCCTTGCCAGTGGAAGCTGCTGCTGCTCAGAGCGGGAAAGCCTTGTGAGAGACAAGGATGTGCTTTGTGAGTCACAGCTCCAGACCCAGTTCTTCTGTGAGCAAGAGGCTGCTTCTGCTGCACCAATGCAGCTGGGGTGAAGAAACCCACAGCTGAGTGCAGCTGCAGTTCCCTTTGCTGCAGGAGCAGAAGAGTCTACTGAGAGCTAGTGAATCACAGAGGGGAAAACTGAACCAACCAGAGAACCACAGAATGGCTCAGCTTGGAAAGGACCCCAGAGGTCATCAGCTCCAGCCCCAATGCCATGGGCAGGGAGCAGGGACACCTCCCACCAGCACAGGCTGCTCAGGGCCTCATCCAGCCTGGCCTTGAGCACCTCCAGGCAGGAGGCAGCCACAGCTTCCCTGGGCAGCCTGGGCCAGAGCCTCCCCAGCCTCACACTGCAGAACTTCTTCCTCAGCTCCACTCTGACCCTGCTCTGCCTCAGCTCCAAACCCTTCCCCCTTGGCCTGGCTCCAGACCCCCTCAGCAGAAGTCTCTCTGCAGCCTTCCTGCAGGATCCCTTCAGCTCCTGGCAGGCAGCTCTGAGGTGCCCCTGGAGCCTTCTCCTCTGCAGGCTGCACAGCCCCAGCTCCCTCAGCCTGTGCTCCCAGCAGAGCTGCTCCAGCCCTGGCAGCATCTTTGTGGCCTCCTCTGGCCTCTCTGCAGCTGCTCTGTGTCCTTCTGCTGCTGGGGACAGCAGAGCTGGAGGCAGGATTGGAGGGGAGGTCTGAGCAGAGCAGAGCCCAGGGGCAGGATCCCCTCTGCTGCCCTCTGCCCACCCTGCTCTGGCTGCAGCCAGCACACAGCTGCCTGAGGGCTGCAGGAGGCACTGCTGGCTCCTGGGGAGCTGCTCAGCACCCAGCACCCCCAAGGCCTTTCCTTCAGGGCTGCTCCCAGCCCACTCTGCTCCCAGTTCTACCAAGCTTTGGTAAATCACACAAAGAATAAACTAACAACTGGCTCATGTCAGACTGTCACAGGCAGGAGACACATTCCCTCTTCTGGCTGAGTATGGGATTCAGAGTGCACTCAGAAGCAGTGGGAAGTGGACACTTCCAGCAAGACTTGGTGGAGGAGTGTCTCCATTCGTTCAAAGTCATGGACTCATGAGCAGTCCATGCTCAGCCCATCCTGCTCAGCCCATCCTCAGCCCATCCTGCTCAGCCCATCCTGCTCAGCCACTGAAGCCATAGCTTGCAGGGTCCTGGTGTGGGGTTGAGGGGAGGAGATGTCTGTGAGAGCAGACATCTGACAGCAGAGGTGTTCCTGCCCAGGGCAGGGGGTGGAGTAGATGATTTCTTCTGTCCCTTCCAAGCTAAGCCATTCTCTGGTACAAGAGATCTTTCCCTGGGTTGTACCTTGCTTGCAGTGTAGTTAGTCACTGTGTGTTTTGGCTGTGATTATCTCACCACTGATTCCAAGTGAGGTTATCCAGGGGACACAGGCAGTTCTCTTCATTGGCCTCATTTGTTAGGTGCTGAAGTAGATTAACCTATGCAAACTGGAGGAAGAAATCCTTGACAGGGAGGGTGGGGAGATTCTGGCACAGGCTGCCCAGGGAGGCTGTGGCTGCCTCCTGCCTGGAGGGGTTCAGGGCCAGGCTGGATGAGGCCCTGAGCAGCCTGTGCTGGTGGGAGGGGTCCCTGCCCATGGCAGGGGGCTGGAGCTGGATAAGCTTCGAGGTCCCTTCCAACCCTCCCATTTTGTGCATCTCTAATCCTGTGAGACTGAATCAGGAGCTGTGCATGACCAGAAGCCAAGCCTGTGCTCTCCAGAGGCAGCCTGCTGGTGCAGCTGGGATGCTGTGCTGTGCTCAGGACCATGGAGAATCCTTTGCCTTTTGCCATTCCTTAAGAGGATGGCTGCTTGGTTGACTTATCCCCTGGGGGGTGGTGCATCCTCACCTAACAACAAGGTGCTGCTGCTGCCCAAGGAACGGCACCAGGGTCAGCAGCTGCTCAGCACATCGGCACCTTTGCCCAGGCTGAGTTCGGAAGGTTAACCACTCAGCCCTTAGTATCACAGTCTCACAGTATCACCAAGGTTGGAAGAGACCCCAAGGATCATCAAGTCCAACCTGTCACCACAGACCTCACAACTAGACCATGGCACCAAGTGCCATGTCCAATCTCCCCTTGAACACCTCCAGGGACGGTGACTCCACCACCTCCCTGGGCAGCACATCCCAATGGCGAATCACTCTCTCGGTGAAGAACTTTCTCCTCACCTCGAGTCTAAACCTCCCCTGGTGCAGCTTGAGACTGTGTCCCCTTGTTCTGGTGCTGGTTGCCTGGGAGAAGAGACCAACCCCTCCTGTCCACAACCAGCCTTCAGGTAGTTGTAGAGGGCAATGAGGTCACCCCTGATCCTTCTCTTCTCCAGGCTCAGCAACCCCAGCTCCCTCAGCCTCTCCTCACAGGGCTGTGCTCCAGACCCCTCCCCAGCCTTGTTGCCCTTCTCTGGACACCTTCAGGTGTCTCAATGTCCTTCTTAAACTGAGGGGCCCAGAACTGGACACAGGACTCAAGGTGTGGCCTAACCAATGCAGAGTACAGGGGCACAATGACCTCCCTGCTCCTGCTGGCCACACCATTCCTAATGCAGGCCAGGATGCCATTGGCCTTCTTGGCCCCCTGGGCACACTGCTGGCTCATGTTTAGGCAGCTGTCAATCAGCACCCCCAGGTCCCTCTCTGCCTGGCTGCTCTCAGCCACTCTGACCCCAGCCTGTAGCTCTGCCTGGGGTTGCTGTGGCCAAAGTGCAGCCCCTGGCACTTGGACTTGTTGAATGCCATCCTGTTGGCCTCTGCCCATCTGTCCAGTCGGTCGAGGTCCCTCTGCAGAGCCCTTCTGCCCTCTAACTGACTAACATCTGTTCCCAACTTGGTGTCATCTGCAAACTTGCTGATGACTGACTCAACCCCCTCATCCAGATCATCAATGAAGATGTTAAAGAGGATGGGGCCCGGCATCAGTGACTAACTACTAACAGTGACTAACTACACTGCACTTAGGTCAGGGCAGCCCTCAGCATCCATCCAGGCTGGGGGTGAGGAGACTGAGAGCAGCCCTGCAGAGAAGGCCTTGGGGGGAAGCTGGGGGGCAGCAGCTGGCCAGGAGGCAGCAATGGGCACTGGCAGCACAGGAGGCCAAGGGCAGCCTGGGCTGCAGCCAGAGCAGTGTGGCCAGAGCTGGAGAGAGGATCCTGCCCCTCTGCTCTGCTCTGGGGAGACCTCAGCTGCAGGGCTGGGGCCAGCTGTGGGGCCCCCAGCACAAGAGAGACCTGGAGCTGATGGAGAGGCTCCAGAGGAGGCCACAGAGATGCTCAGAGGCTGGAGCAGCTCTGCTGTGGGCACAGGCTGGGAGAGTTGGGGCTGTGCAGCCTGGAGAGGAGAAGGCTGCAGGGAGCCCTCAGAGAAATTTGAAAATCTGCTAGGAGAGAGCTAAATATTCTCTTCTTTTAAAACCTGCCTCTTGCATGCCCTGGGTCGCGAGGGGCACTGCGGGGCTGGGACAGCTCCAGGCCTCGCTTCGCCCCGCAGGAGCACCCTGCAGGAGGCACTGCCGTGCACGCAGCCCCAGGCTGGCAAGCTCTCCTGCAGCTTCAGGCACCTGCACCTCTGCCTTCCTTTCAGAGCACCCCCTCCCAGCTCCCCTGCTCCCAGCAGAACTCAGGCATGCAGCCACCCAGCCCTTGTCACTGCAGAGCCTTGAAGCTGTGCCCTCGCCAGGAGCCCTCCCAAGGAAGGGAGGAGTTGCCATAGTAACCTGCACTGCATCTCCTCCCTCCCATCTTCGTCTTCTCTGGCTTTAGTCGTTCTGGACCAGAAGCAGCTCCTCAGCTCAGAGCCACACTTGGCTCTGCCAGCTGGAGGAGAGTGTGGAAGGCACTGGGAGCTCCTCACCCCCAGGTCCTTGCTTGCTTGCTTGACCTGCTGGAGGATGTCCTCTGTGCATCAATTGTTGTTTTGTGACAGACCCACTCGAGCTGCAGGGGAACCCCTGGGGCAGACCAGGGCTGCTGGGCACCAGTCCCTGCTGGGCACATCCCCATCGGGCTGCAGAGGAAATGCTCCCCATGAGCACAGCTGGGCACTGGAATCATCTCCCAGGGGCAGCAGTGGATGCCCTGCCCTGGGCAGTGTGGAGGCTCAGCCTGGCAGGGTGCTGGGCCAGCTCCTTGCAGCTGCTCCATCCCCCAGGCAGGGTGGGGATGGGCCCTGGGCTCCCTCCCCAGCTGGCTCTGAGTGTGGGACCTTTGCTTGGGCTTGCAGCAGCAGCTCCTGGGGGCCCAGGCTGCTTGCTGCTCAGTTTTGCTTTGCTCACACAAGGTCGTGAGGAGAGCCTGAGGGGGCTGAGGGCTCGGAGGTGACCTCATTGCTGACGACAAAGCTGTGCAGGGTGATGCCCAGAGGCTGGAGCCAGGCTCTCCTGGGGGTGCCCAAGGGCAGCACAAGGGGCAGGGGTGGAAGCTGAGGCAGAGGAAGCTCCATGGAAGGAGGAGGAAGAATTTTGTCACTATGAGGGTGACAGGTCCTGGAGCAGGCTGCCTGGGGGGCTGTGGAGTCTCCTTCTCTGGAGGTATTCCAATCCCCCTGGCTGTGTTCCTGTGTGCCCTGCTCTGAGTGCCCTGCTCTGGCAGGGGGTTGGGCAGGATGAGCTGGGGCAGGATGAGCTGGGGCAGGATGAGCTAGGGCAGGATGAGCTGGGGCAGGATGAGCTGGGGCAGGATGAGCTGGGGCAGGATGAGCTCGGGAGGTGCCTTCCAGGCACTGACACTGTGACTGTGCAGCTTTGGCTCTCCCACCCCCAGCTCCGTGTTGGGCAAGGAGGGAACTGGATCCTGTTGCTGCTGCTCTCTCAGGCTCTCTGCAAAGGAGACGCAGAGGAGCTCAGGGCTGAGGCTTTGGAGATGTTGGAGCTGCCTCTGGCTCTCCCAAGCTGCTTCCAGAGCCCTCTGTGACACCAACCTGTCCCCAGTGTGACACCACCCTGTGCCCATTGTGACACCAGCCTGTGCCCATTGTGACATCATCCTGTGCCCATTGTGACACCAGCCTGTGCCCATTGTGGCATCAACCTGTCCTCGGTGTGGCACCAACCCCTCCCTTGTGTGATACCAACCTGTCGTTGGTGTGGCACCAACCTGTGCCCATTGTGGCATCATCCTGTCCTTGGTGTGGCACCAACCTGTGCCCATTGTGACATCAACCTGTCATTGGTGTGGCACCAACCCCTCCTTTGTGTGATACCAACCTGTCCTTGTTCTGGCACCAACCTGTGCCCATTGTGGCTCCAACCTGTGCCCATTGTGACTCCAAGCTGTGCCCATTGTGGCACCAACCTGTGTCCATTGTGACATCAGCCTGTGCCCATTGTGACACCAGCGTGTGCCCATTGTGACATCAACCTGTCATTGGTGTGGCACCAACCCCTCCCTTGTGTGATACCAACCTGTCCTTGGTGTGGCACCAACCTGTGCCCATTGTGACACCAACCTGTGCCCATTGTGACAACAGCATGTGCCCATTGTGACATCATCCTGTGCCCATTGTGACACCAACCTGTGCCCATTGTGGCGTCAACCTGTGGCCGTTGTGACACCAGCCTGTGCCAATTGTGACACCAACCTGTGCCCATAGTGACACCAGCCTGTGTCCATTGTGGTATCAACCTGTCCTTGGTGTGGCACCAACCCCTCCCTTGTGTGATACCAACCTGTCCTTGTTCTGGCACCAGCCTGTGCCCATTGTGACACCAGCCTGTGCCAATTGTGACACCAACCTGTGCCCATTGTGACACCAACCTGTGCCCATTGTGGCACCAACCTGTGCCCATCGTGACATCATCCAGTCCCTGGTGTGGCACCAACCCCTCCCTTGTGTGATACCAACCTGTCCTTGGTGTGGCACTAACCTGTGCCCATTGTGACACCAGCCTGTGCCCATTGTGACATCATCCTGTCCTTGGTGTGGCACCAACCTGTGTCCATTGTGGCTCCAACCTGTGCCCATTGAGAGACCAACCTGTGCTCATTGTGGCACCAACCTGTGCCCATTGTGACTTCATCCTGTCCTTGGTGTGGCACCAACCCCTCCCTTGTGTGATACCAACCTGTCCTTGTTCTGGCACAGACCTGTGCCCATTGTGACTCCATCCTGTGCCCATTGTGACTCCAACCTGTGCCCATTGTGACACCGACCTGTGCCCATTGTGACATCATCCTGTGCCCATTGTGGCGTCAACCTGTGCCCATTGTGGCACCAACCTGTGCCCATTGTGATGTCATCCTGTCCTTGGTGTGGCACCAACCCCTCCCTTGTGTGATACCAACCTGTCCTTGTTCTGGCACCAGCCTGTGCCCATTGTGAACCCCAACCGGTGCCCATTGTGACACCAGCCTGTGCCCATTGTGACATCATCCTGTGCCCATTGTGACACCAGCCTGTGCCCATTGTGACATCATCCTGTGCCCATTGTGACACCAGCCTGTGCCCATTGTGACATCATCCAGTCCTTGGTGTGGCACCAACCCCTCCCTTGTGTGATACCAACCTGTCCTTGTTCTGCCACCAACCTGTGCCCATTGTGACACCAACCCCATTGTGACCCAACCTGTGCCCATTGTGACACCAACCTGTGCCCATTGTGACACCAACCTGTGTCCATTGTGACACCAACCTGCTCTTGGTGTGGCAACAACCTGTCCCCCCGTGACACTAACATGTCCTTAGTGTGGCACCAAGCTGTGCCCAATGTGACCCTAACCTGTGCCCATTGTGACCCCAACCTTTCCCCAAGGGCTGCTGGGGACCAGTCCCTGCTGGGCACATCCCCATCAGGCTGCAGAGGAAATGCTCCCCATGAGCACAGCTGGGCACTGGAATCATCTCCCAGGGGCAGCAGTGGGTGCCCTGCCCTGGGCAGTGTGGAGGCTCAGCCTGGCAGATGCTGGGCCAGCTCCTTGCAGCTGCTCCATCCCCCAGGCAGGCTGGGGATGGGCCCTGGGCTCCCTCCCATCCTGGCTCTCTGTCATTCTTTGCCCTTTGCTCCCTCTTCCTTCCCCTGGCTTGCAGCAGATCCCTGCAGCAGATCCCTGCAGCAGATCCCCTGGCTTGCAGCAGATCCCCTGGCTTGCAGCAGATCCCTGCAGCAGATCCCTGCAGCAGATCCCCTGGCTTGCAGCAGATCCCTGCAGCAGATCCCTGCAGCAGATCCCCTGGCTTGCAGCAGATCCCCTGGCTTGCAGCAGATGCCTGCAGCAGATCCCTGCAGCAGATCCCCTGGCTTGCAGCAGATCCCCTGGCTTGCAGCAGATCCCTGCAGCAGATCCCTGCAGGAGATCCCCTGGCTTGCAGCAGATCCCCTGGCTTGCAGCAGATCCCTGCAGCAGATCCCTGCAGCAGATCCCCTGGCTTGCAGCAGATCCCTGCAGCAGATCCCTGCAGCAGATCCCCTGGCTTGCAGCAGATCCCCTGGCTTGCAGCAGATGCCTGCAGCAGATCCCTGCAGCAGATCCCCTGGCTTGCAGCAGATCCCCTGGCTTGCAGCAGATCCCTGCAGCAGATCCCTGCAGCAGATCCCCTGGCTTGCAGCAGATCCCTGCAGCAGATCCCTGCAGCAGATCCCCTGGCTTGCAGCAGATCCCCTGGCTTGCAGCAGATGCCTGCAGCAGATCCCTGCAGCAGATCCCCTGGCTTGCAGCAGATCCCCTGGCTTGCAGCAGATCCCTGCAGCAGATCCCTGCAGGAGATCCCCTGGCTTGCAGCAGATCCCTGCAGCAGATCCCTGCAGGAGATCCCCTGGCTTGCAGCAGATCCCCTGGCTTGCAGCAGATCCCTGCAGCAGATCCTTGCAGCAGATCCCCTGGCTTGCAGCAGATCCCTGCAGCAGATCCCTGCAGCAGATCCCCTGGCTTGCAGCAGATCCCTGCAGCAGATCCCTGCAGCAGATCCCCTGGCTTGCAGCAGATCCCTGCAGCAGATCCCCTGGCTTGCAGCAGATGCCTGCAGCAGATCCCTGCAGCAGATCCCCTGGCTTGCAGCAGATCCCCTGGCTTGCAGCAGATGCCTGCAGCAGATCCCTGCAGCAGATCCCCTGGCTTGCAGCAGATCCCTGCAGCAGATCCCCTGGCTTGCAGCAGATGCCTGCAGCAGATCCCTGCAGCAGATCCCTGCAGCAGATCCCCTGGCTTGCAGCAGATCCCTGCAGCAGATCCCTGCAGCAGATCCCCTGGCTTGCAGCAGATCCCTGCAGCAGATCCCCTGGCTTGCAGCAGATGCCTGCAGCAGATCCCTGCAGCAGATCCCCTGGCTTGCAGCAGATCCCTGCAGCAGATCCCCTGGCTTGCAGCAGATGCCTGCAGCAGATCCCTGCAGCAGATCCCCTGGCTTGCAGCAGATCCCTGCAGCAGATCCCCTGGCTTGCAGCAGATGCCTGCAGCAGATCCCGGCATCAGATCCCCTGGCTTGCAGCAGATCCCTGCTGCCACTCTGTGTGGGAGCAGTCCTGCCCCTGTGGGCTCCCCTGGATCAGGGAACTGGTTTGGTTGGAAGGGACCTCCAGGCCCATCCGGTGCCACATCAGCCCTGCACCACCGCGGCCACCAAGCCCTGGCTCCAGGTGCCATGGCCACAGCTCTCTTGAACACCTTCGGCCACGGGGCACACTGGAGCCAGCTGGACCTGGGCTGGTTTCTGTGACTCCAGTGCTTCCCAGCTCCTCCCAGGGCAGCAACGGCCCTGAGCAACCCCTCAGAGCTCCCCTCTGCTCCAGTGGCTTTCCCCAAGGCTGTGACCGCCCTTGGCCCGAGAGCATTCTCCAGTCGGAGTTCCGCTCTGGAGAGCAGAGGTGGGAGCTCCACAGGCAGCAGATCCACAGGCTCCAGCTGCTGCAGGTGCCCAGCATGGGCAAGCTGCCTGCCCCGGCCGGGGCATGAGTCCTGCCGGCTGGCAGGCTGGCATGAGGGGGTATGGTTGTGGCTGGGGCACTCTGGGACAGGGTTTAATGGCCGTGGGGCTGTGGGGTTGAAGGTTGGATTCAGTGACCTGGGAGGTCTCTTCCAAGCCAAACAAACCCGTGCTTGCTTCTGTGCCTCTGTGTGGTGACCATGGAGGGTGACAATGCCACTGAACTACTGACCATGGAGGGAAGGATGGGCACTGCCAACGGGCTGCAAGGCTGTGGAGGACAAAGCAGGCACAGCAGGGTGCAGGAGCTGTGCCTGCTGCTGTGAGACACTCAGAGCCTCCCAACCCCCCCATGGGGAGCTCCAGCCCTGGGGAGGTGTGGGTGGAAAGCTGCAGCTGGGAGAGGCACCTGGGGGTGTTGGTTGGCAGCCACTGCCCAGGAGCCAGCAGCACCCAGGGGGCCAAGAAAGCCAATGGCAGCCTGGCTTGGGGCAGCAGCAGGGTGGGCAGCAGGGCCAGGAGGGGATCATCCCCCTGTGCTCAGCACTGGGATTTGAGGCCACAGCTGGAGTGCTGTGCTCAGCTCTGGGCCCTCCCTGCAGGAAGGACCCTGAGGGGCTGGAGCCTGTCCAGAGCAGGGCAGCCAGGCTGGAGAAGGGCCTGGAGCCCCTGGGCTAGGGGAGGGCTGAGGGAGCTGGGGGGGTTGAGGCTGGAGCAGAGGAGGCTGAGGGAGACCTCCTTGCTCTCTGTTCCTCCTGAGGTCTGAGAGTGTCTCTAGGGCTCTACAGGTGTCTATAGAAGTCTTTAGTGGGTCTATGAGAGTCAGTAGGGGTCTACAGAGTTCCACAGGGTTCTATAGAGCTCTACAGGAGTCCATACTGGCTCTGTAGAGCTCTATAGGGCTCTATGTAGAGGTCCATAGGGGTCTTTGTAGAGGTCCTTGGTGGGTCTGTGGGAGTGAGTAGAGTCACAGAATTGTTTTGGTTGGCAAAGGCTTCCGAGCTCAGCAGGTCCAACCATCAGCCCAGCACCAGCATGGCCACTAAACCATGTCCCAGAGTGCCACACCTTGAGCAGCAGGGGTCTGTAGGGTCCTGCAGGGGTCTGTAGGGTCCTGCAGAGGTCTGTGGCACTCTGTAGGGCACCTGTGGGCTCTGCAGGCTTCTCCAGGGCTCTGCAGGGCTCTGTAGGGCACCTGTGGGCTCTGCAGGCTTCCCCAGGGCTCTGCAGGGCTCTGTAGGGCACCTGTGGGCTCTGCAGGCTTCCCCAGGGCTCTGCAGGGCTCTGTAGGGCACCTGTGGGCTCTGCAGGCTTCCCCAGGGCTCTGCAGGGCTCTGTAGGACTCTGTAGGGCTCTGTAGGGCACCTGTGGGCTCTGCAGGCTTCCCCAGGGCTCTGCAGGGCTCTGTAGGACTCTGTAGGGCTCTGTAGGGCACCTGTGGGCTCTGCAGGCTTCCCCAGGGCTCTGCAGGGCTCTGTAGGGCACCTGTGGGCTCTGCAGGCTTCCCCAGGGCTCTGCAGGGCTCTGTAGGACTCTGTAGGGCTCTGTAGGGCACCTGTGGGCTCTGCAGGCTTCCCCAGGGCTCTGCAGGGCTCTGTAGGACTCTGTAGGGCTCTGTAGGGCACCTGTGGGCTCTGCAGGCTTCCCCAGGGCTCTGCAGGGCTCTGTAGGACTCTGTAGGGCTCTGTAGGGCACCTGTGGGCTCTGCAGGCTTCCCCAGGGCTCTGCAGGGCTCTGTAGGACTCTGTAGGGCTCTGTAGGGCACCTGTGGGCTCTGCAGGCTTCCCCAGGGCTCTGCAGGGCTCTGTAGGACTCTGTAGGGCTCTGTGGGCTCTGCAGGCTCTGCAGGCTTCTGCAGGGCTCTGTAGGGCTCTGTAGGGCACCTGTGGGCTCTGCAGGCTTCCCCAGGGCTCTGCAGGGCTCTGTACACCTCTGTAGGGCACCTGTGGGCTCTGCAGGCTTCCCCAGGGCTCTGCAGGGCTCTGTACACCTCTGTAGGGCACCTGTGGGCTCTGCAGGCTTCCCCAGGGCTCTGCAGGGCTCTGTAGGACTCTGCATTGGCTCTTTGGGGTTCTATAGACACCTGTAGGAGTCTCTATTGCCTGGGTAGGGTTCTATAGGCCTCTACAGGAGTCTGTGTTGGCTCTGCAGGATCCTACAGGCCTCTGTAGGAGCCTGTATTGGCTCTGTAGGATTCTGTAGGTATCTATAGGAGTCTCCATTGGCTCTGTGGGGTTCTGTAGGGCTCTGTAGGGGTCTTTATCAGGGAGCCAACCCAGCAGCAAGGTCAGCAATGGGCCCCTGTGGGCAAAGCCTGAGGCAAGCTGCGTGTGCTGGGCAACAGCTCCAGCTGCTCACCTCCCTGGACACACTTTGCTCCTTCCCAGTGACAAGCAGCAGCAGCCCCAGGTGAGGGCAAGGTCATCAAATGCTTCCAGTCAGGCAGCAGTGGTGGGTCATGGGGAGCTGCCTGACAAAGAGGTGGTCACTGGGCTTAGAGCACACAGGGGCTGGAGAGCACTTCAGGCAGTGCCTGTGGTCTCCTGCCTCACACACACAGAGCCTGATTTTCAGGCTGGAAGACACTGGTGCTGGGGATGTCTTATCCAAGGAGTTTTAACTCCCTGTTTCCATCTACAGGAGGGAAAACATCACTGTGAACCCCCTGTGCTGAGCTCTTTTACCAGGAAAACATCCCTTGCAGGAGGTGACAGGTTGAAAGAACTGGGGCTGCTCAGCCTGGAGAGGAGAAGGCTGCAGGGAGCCCTCAGAGCTGCAGTGCAATACCTGCAGGGCAGCTGCAGGCAGCTGGGGAGGGACTGTTCAGGAGGGGCTGTGGGGCTAGGCCAAGGGGCAAGGGTTTGGAACTGGAGCAGGGCAGAGTCAGGTTGGACACTAGGAGGAAGCTGTGCCCAGGGAGGCTGGGGAGACACTGGCACAGGCTGCCCAGGGAGGTGGTTGAGGCTCCATGCCTGGAGCCATTCAGGCTCAGCCTGGCTGTGTCCCTGGGCAGCCTGCTCTGGCTGGAGGGGTCCCTGCTGCCCATGGCAGGGGGTGGCACAGAATGCCCCTGGAGGCTCCCTCCCAGCCCAGTGCAGTCTGTGGAGCTGTGGATGGAATCATATTTGCAAAGCCAGTCACAGAGTCAGAGAACCACAGAACATCTTCCCTTGGCAGAGCTCTCCACCCAGCACTGCAGGCTCAGCACCAACCCATGGCCCTGAGCACCAGGCCCACAGCTGCTGGCACACCCCCAGGGATGGGGACTGCAGCACTGCCCTGGGCAGCCTCTGCCAAGCTCTCAGATCCCTTCCAGGGCAGAAAGATTTCCTCATGTCCAGCCTGAGCCTCCCCTGGGGCAGCTTGCAACCATCTCCCTGCTCCTGGCCCTTGGCACCAAGGAGCAGAGGCTGCCCCCTCCTGACTCCCCCAACCTCCCTGCAGGGAGCTGCAGAGAGCAAGGAGGTCTCCCTCAGACTCCTCTGCTCCAGCCTCAACACCCTCAGCCCCTCTTCATGGGCCCTGTGCTCCAGAATCTCTGACTAACAACCCTTGGTTATTGTCCAGGTCTTTAAAGTCCCTTTAGCCTTTTTATTGCCCTACTGGCAGAGGATGAGTGGAGCAATTCCTTCCTGAAACACTCCACATCACCCAGACACTCGACCTTCATTCAGCAGCAGCCACTGATAACACCTGGGAGGTGAAGGTAAGCGTGCCTGTGGCCGGCGTGGTTCAGTGACACAGCTCAGCTTCACAGAGTGGTTTTTGCCCCCAGCACTAAGCTTGCTCTGCTTGCCAGAGCAGGGTGTAGAGCACAGAGTTTTATTGCTGTGCTGCTTGGTAATCAGCTAATTGCATCCTACTTTGTCACCATTTTGACACAACTCCTCATGACAGCCGGAAAATGGTCCCTGGGCAAGTCACCCAGACCAGCCAGCCCCTGCACCCCGGGCTTGGGTTGGGAAAGCTCTACGAGGTCACTGACTCCAACTCTCAACCGTGGCCCCTACTGCTCCCTGTGCTGCTCACCCTCATGATCTGGCTGCCACCTTGCTGTGCCCCACCTGCCATCCCCACCTCTGCTATCACAGTCTCACAGTATGGCCAAGGCTGGAAGAGACCTCGAAGATCATCGAGTCCAACCTGTCACCACAGACCCCATGGCTAGACACCAAGTGCCACATCCAGTCCCCTCTTGAACCCCTCCAGGGACGGCGACTCCACCACCTCCCGGGCAGCACATCCCAATGGCGAATCACTCTCTCGGTGAAGAACTTTCTCCTCACCTCCAGCCTAAACCCCCTGGCACAGCTTGAGACTGTGTCCTCTTGTTCTGGTGCTGGTTGCTAGGGAGAAGAGCCCAACCCCCACCTGGCTACAACCTCCCTGCAGGGTGTTGTAGAGAAAATGAGGTCTCCCCTGAGCCTCCTCTCCTCCAGGCTAAGCAACCCCAGCTCCCTCAGCCTCTCCTCACAGGGCTGTGCTCAAGGCCTCTCCCCAGCCTTGTTGCCCTTCTCTGGACACCTTCAAGTCTCTCAATGTCCTTCCTAACCTGAGGGGCCCAGAACTGGACACAGGACTCAAGGTGTGGCCTCAGCAGTGCTGAGCACAGGGCACAATGACCTCCCTGCTCCTGCTGGCCACACTGCTCCTGCTGCAGGCCAGGATGCCATTGGCCTTCTTGGCCCCCTGGGCACACTGCTGGCTCCTGTTCAGGCAGCTGTCAATCAGCACCCCCAGGTCCCTCTCTGTTTGGCAGCTCTCAGCCACTCTGCCCCCAGCCTGTAGTTCTGCCTGGGGTTGCTGTGGCCCACAACAACTTGTTGGAACAAGTGATAGAAGGAGAAGAAAAGGCTTCCAGGTGGCCCACAGGAGGGTTAGGTTGGACATGAGAAGAAACTTCTTCCCTGAAAGGTTCTCCAAGCCTGGCACAGCTGCCCAGGGAGGTGGTTGAATGCCCATCCCTGGAGGTGTTTCCCAGGGGCAGAGCTGTGGTGCTGAGGGCCAGGGTTTGGCCCCAGCCTTGCTGGGGGCTGAAAGAGCTTTGCCAACCGAAACGGTTCTGTGATTCTGCCTGGGAGCGTTGTCCAAATGGTTCCTGAACACCAGCAGCTGGGTGCCAGGGCCACAGCCTCAGGCAGCTTGTTCCAGTGTTTGGCTACCCACACAGTGAAGAATCAGAAGCACTGAGGCTGAAAATGCCCTCTCAGGTCATGGAGTCCAGCTGCCTCTTCCCTAATATCCAATTAGCCCAACCAGGACTCCCGAGTGACGCTTGGCTGGGGTCTGCTTTCCACCACTCCACAAACTGCTCCTCTGAGTCAGGCTCACAGCAGGGTTGGGTTGGAAGGGAGCTCAGAGCTCAGCCAGCTCCAGCCCCCTGCCACGGGCAGGGACACCTCCCACCAGCACAGGCTGCTCAGGGCCTCATCCAGCCTGGTCCTGAACCCCTCCAGGCAGGAGGCAGCCACAGCCTCCCTGGGCAGCCTGTGCCAGAGTCTCCCCAGCCTCACTCTCAACAATTTCTTCCTCCTCTCCACTCTCAGTCTCCTCTCTCCCAGCTCAAAGCCATTGTCCCTCAGCCTGGCACTCCCAGCCCTTGTCCAGAGTCCCTCCCCAGCTCTCCTGGAGCCCTTCAGGCACTGCAAGGCTGCTCTGAGGTCTCCCTGGAGCCTTCTCTTCTCCAGGTGGCACAGCCCCAGCTCTCCCAGCCTGGCCCCACAGGGAGGTTCTGCAGCCTCTGCTCATCTCTGTGGCCTCCTCTGGAGCCTCTCCAGCAGCTCCAGGTCCTCCTTGTGCTGGAAACCCCAGAGCTGGAGGCAGTGCTGCAGGTGGGGGCTGAGCAGAGCAGAGGGGCAGAATCCCCTCCCTGTGCTGCTGCTCTCCCTGCTCTGGCTGCAGCTCAGGAGAGGGTGGTGCATGCACACATCCTATGCAGGTGCAACTGAATCCTTCTGGCCTGCAGTGTCTGCTGTGGCTGAGCCTCCCTGTGCCCCAAGGAGTGAAGGACAGAGCGGATGCAGCTATCTGCTCTGTTCCTTCTCTGGCCAAGAGCTGTGAGACAAAGGCCTTCTTGTGTCATTCCTCAGCAGGTTGTGCAATGCAAACCTTTCCCCTGCAGATGCAGCCAGCAGAGCTTTGCTCTGCATTGGGCAAGAAATTCATTTGTCCACTGGCTGGACACAGCTGAGGACCTTTCCCACAGAATCACAGAATGCACAGAATGCATCTGGCTGGGAGGCAGCCTCCAGGGGCACCCTGACCAACCCCCTGCCATGGGCAGCAGGGACCCCTCCAGCCAGAGCAGGCTGCCCAGGGACACAGCCAGGCTGAGCCTGAATGGCTCCAGGCATGGAGCCTCAACCACCTCCCTGGGCAGCCTGTGCCAGTGTCTCCCCAGCCTCCCTGGGCAGAACTTCCTCCTGGTGTCCAACCTGACTCTGCCCTGCTCCAGTTCCAGACCCTTGCCCCTTGGCCTATCCCCACAGCCCCTCCTGAACAGTCCCTCCCCAGCTGCCTGCAGGTGCTGAACAGTCCCAGCTCTCCCAGCCTGTCCCCACAAGGGAGGTTCTCCAGCTCTCTGATCATCTCCATGGCCTCAGGAGGCTCAAGAAGGCAAAGTGCAAGGTCCTGCACCTAGCTGAGGGCAACCCTCGGCATCCATCCAGGCTGGGGGTGAGGAGACTGAGAGCAGCCCTGCAGAGAAGGCCTTGGGGGGGAAGCTGGGGGGAGCAGCTGGCCAGGAGGCAGCAATGGGCACTGGCAGCACAGGAGGCCAAGGGCAGCCTGGGCTGCAGCCAGAGCAGTGTGGCCAGAGCTGGAGAGAGGATCCTGCCCCTCTGCTCTGCTCTGGGGAGACCTCAGCTGCAGGGCTGGGGCCAGCTGTGGGGCCCCAGCACAAGAGAGACCTGGAGCTGATGGAGAGGCTCCAGGGGAGGCCACAGAGATGCTCAGAGGCTGGAGCAGCTCTGCTGTGGGCACAGTTGGGGCCGTGCAGCCTGGAGAGGAGAAGGCTGCAGGGAGCCCTCAGAGCTGCAGTGCAATACCTGCAGGGCAGCTGCAGGCAGCTGGGGAGGGACTGTTGATTTGTTTCCTGACTCCTCTCATCACAGCTTTGGGCAGCTGTTGTGTGCAAGGCTCTTTGGAAGCAGCCTTCTGCTGGAGTGAGGAGCTCCTGAGCAGGGAATGGGTCAAAAGATGTACTTAAGCCTCAGCCAGAGGTTTCCTTCTTTCACTTGTGCCTGCCCAGGCTGTGGACTGAGGGATGGGAGATCTGCCTGGCACCCTGGCAGGGTGTGCAGGGTGCCGGTGAGGTGCTGCCCACGCAGGTGCTCAGAGGGCTGCAGGCATCCTCCTGCCCTGTGACACGGCTCCCCCTGCCCTGTGGCACGGCACCCCCTGCCCTGTGACACGGCTCCCCCTGCCCTGTGACACGGCTCCCCCTGCCCTGTGGCACGGCTCCCCCTGCCCTGTGACACGGCTCCCCCTGCCCTGTGACACGGCTCCCCCTGCCCTGTGACACGGCTCCCCCTGCCCTGTGACACGGCACCCCCTGCCCTGTGGCACGGCTCCCCCTGCCCTGTGGCACGGCTCCCCCTGCCCCGTGACACGGCTCCCCCTGCCCTGTGACACGGCTCCCCCTGCCCCGTGACACGGCTCCCCTGCCCCCGTGGCACCCCCCCTGCCCTGTGGCACGGCTCCCCCTGCCCTGTGACACGGCTCCCCCTGCCCTGTGACACGGCTCCCCCTGCCCTGTGACACGGCTCCCCCCTGCCCTGTGGCACGGCTCCCCCTGCCCCCCTGCCCTGGCACGGCTCCCCCTGCCCCGTGACACGGCTCCCCCTGCCCCTGCAGCTGCCCTGACCTGTGGGGCTGACAAACACCAGCACAGGCACACAGCTCTGTCAACAGAGGAGCAGAGCCAGGCCACCTCTTCCCTGCCTTCCCTCTTTGCCCTGGGGCTTTGTCCCTAGAGGATGCCGTGTCCCTGGGCCTGCCTGGCAGTGCCCTGCACAGCCCCACAGCTCTGCTGTCCCGAGGAAGCAGGAGGCAGAGGCTCGGCAGCGATGACCCCAGGCTGGGTCAGTGCCCTCTGGCACCGGTGCCATGCCTCTGTGCCAGACACTGCCAGGGCAGGCTCTTGCTGCCAGGGCAGGCCCTCGCTGCCCTCCCGAACGTGCCTGCCTGGCCAGCTGCCAGGGCAGGACACTGCTCAGTTAAAGTTCAACCTAGCCTGGGAGCCAGGCAGCCAGCTCCTGCTGCCTCCCAGCCCTGAATTAGCACAGCTTCAAAACAAACACTGTGACCTGAAAACCCAGAATAGCAGTGCCAGGCCCTCACCAGCTGCCTGCTGAGCAGCCCAGGGCCACCCCCTGCACCTGCAGCCAAGCCCTGCCCTGGCTTCCTACCTGCCTCCTAGGGCTCCACAGCCCAGCAAGGCAGCCCTGCAGGGGGCATTTGCTGCCTCCCTTGTCCTGTCCTCCACACTGAAGTCCAGGAGGGTCCCCAGTGCTGCCTTCCCCCTGTTCAAGGACCATTTATCCCCCTGCAAACTCAGCGGAGTCACAGCCTGGGCAGGACTTGTTCCTAGCAGAGTGTTCACTCAGAGCCTGTCTGAGCTCCACATCCTCCTCTCACACTGCAGGAGGTCCCAAGATCTCCTCCAGCATTTTATCACACCAAGGGTAGGGTTTCACCACCTGCAGCACTGCCTCCAGCTCTGGGCCCCCAGCGCAAGCAGGACCTGGAACTGCTGGAGAGGCTCCAGAGGAGGCCACAGAGATGAGCAGAGGCTGCAGACCCTCCCCTGTGGGGCCAGGCTGGGAGAGCTGGGGCTGTGCAGCCTGCAGAAGAGAAGGCTCCAGGTAGACCTCAGAGCAGCCTCCCAGTGCCTGAAGGGCTCCAGGAGTGCCAGGCTGAGGGACAATGGCTTAGAGCTGGGAGAGAGGAGACTCAGAGTGGAGATGAGGAAGAAATTGTTGGCAGTGAGGCTGGGGAGACTCTGGCACAGGCTGCCCAGGGAGGCTGTGGCTGCCTCCTGCCTGGAGGTGTTTCAGGCCAGGCTGGATGAGGCCCTGAGCAGCCTGTGCTGGTGGGAGGTGTCCCTGCCCATGGCTGGGGGTTGGAACTGGAGTAGATGACCTTTCAGGTCTCTTCCAACTCCAACCACTCTGTGAACCTCTGATCTGCTCTCAGCCCAGCCCAGGCTCTGGTGTGCAGCCAAGGGGGCACTTGCCCCCACAGCTCTTCAAACAAGAGCCAGTTCCTCCCCTTAGCCTTTCACAGGAGCAGAGGTGGGGCAGTTTGGGTGAGCAGAGCAGCCTTGCAGGTATCCAGAATGAGGAGGAATGGCAGCCAAATCACTCTGAATTCTGTCTGAACAGAACTGACCTCCTGCTGGTCCTTGCCCCCTGTCCCCACAAGGCAGGGGGGAGCCAAGCCATGGCCAAGCTCCTGCCTGCAGAGGCTCCCAGGCTGCCTGTTGCTCTGTGCCTCTGCAGCAGGCTTGCTTCCATGCAAGTGTGACATGAACAAATGAATCAGGGAGCCATCAAATCATTCAGATGGGGAGAGACCTTCCAGACCATCCAGCCCAGCACTGCCAGGTCACCACTAAACCATGGCCCTCAGCACCACACCTCCTGCAGGGAGGGGGACTGCAGCAGTGCCCCGGGCAGCCTGGGCCAGGGCACTATGAGGTTAGCTCAAGCTAGCTGCAGGGGAGTCTCCCACACCTGGCCTGAGACTCTCTCATTGACCTCCCTACAGAGCAGCAGCACTCCAGGAAGATGCCAGCAGGAGACCCAGGCCATGCATTTCCCCAGGGCTGGTCCCTCTGGGGGCTTTTGGGCCAGGCACACATCCTTCCTCTTCTGGACTTCCAAACTGGGCAACTCGTTTGTGCCAGGGCCCCCTTGGCAAGAGAGGTGGCTGGCACCTGGGCACAGAGGCAGCTGGGAGAAACTACCCTGACAGTGTCAACAGCAAGGCTGGAGAGAAGGGAGGTGCTGGTGGCTGTGGTGGGAGGGTGGGAGAGGGTCAGCCTGCTGGGATGAAGGCAGGAGGCCTGCTCTGAGCTGCTGCCCAAGATAGCTAAACCGAGCTGTTTTGGTGGGGGGCATGACAGAATGGGTTGGGTTGGAAGGGACCATAAACAGAAGCACCCAGTTCCAGTCCCCCTGCCATGGCCAGGGACACCTCCTGCTAGCCCAGGCTGCTCAAGGTCCCATCCTGTCTGCCTTGGAATGCTGCTGGGCTTGGAGCCTCCACAGCTCCTCTGGGCAACCTGTTCCAGTGCCTCAGCACCCTCAGGGGAAGAATGTCTTCCTCATGTCTTATCTCAGTCTCCCCTCTCCCAGCTCAAAGCCATTGTTCCTCAGCCTGGCACTCCCAGCCCTTCTCCAAAGCCTCTCCCCAGCTCTCCTGGAGCTCCTTTCAAATCCTGGAAGCTGCTCTGAAGTCTCCTGGAGCCTTCTCCTCTCCAGGCTGCCCAAGACCAGCTCTCTCAGCCTGGCCTCACAGCAGAGGGCTTCCATTGCATTGCTGTGGCCTCCTCTGGCTCTGCTCCAGCAGGTCCCTGTCTGTGCTGTGCTGAGGGCTCCAGAGCTGCCCCAGCACTGCCTGGGGGGTCTGAGCAGAGCAGAGGGGCAGAATCCCCTCCCTGCCCCTGCTGCCCACCCTGCTGGGGATCATAGAATCACAGAGCTGTCAGGGCTGGAAGGGACCTCAAGGCTCAGCCAGCTCCAGCCCCCTGCCATGGGCAGGGACCCCTCACACCGCAGCAGGTTGCTCACAGCCACCTCCAGCCTGGCTGCAAACACCTCCAGCCAGGAGGCTTCCACCACCTCCCTGGGCAGCCTGTGCCAGGCTCTCACCACCCTCCTGGGCAACAACTTCTTCCTCACAGCCAAGCTCAATCTCCCCACTTCTAGTTCTGCTCCATGCCCCCGGGCCTATCCCTCCCTGACACCCTCACAAGTCCCTCAGGCTCAGGCCAGGGCAGGGCTGGGGCAGGGCTGGGAGTGGACGCTGGAGGCTGATGCTGAGCTTGGGCAGCTCGCTGTGAGCCGGGGTGAAGGGCCCTGTGGGGAAAGATCTGGTGAAGGCTGAGGGCAGCAGCACAAAGCTCCAGCCCCCTGCTGCAAGGGCAGAGGGGCTGCTGCCCTCTGGGCCAGCCTGGCTGCTGCTGCTGGCTGCTCACCAGCGAAAACAAAGCTCTGCTGTTGTTGCCGCTTCTGGGTGAAGGACAGCCCTGCTGCCAGGCAGAGAGGGACACGGAGCAGAATCAAACAGCTCCCTCCTGTCCTTTGCATGCAGGCTGTGCTCAGATGATAACAGTTCCCTTATCTGGAAACCAACAACAGCTCTGCTGCGGCAGAGGAAAGTCAAACAGGGCCTGAGCTGCGGGAAGCAGCCCTCAGCCCAGGCCCTGCAACGCGGCAGCCCACACACTCTTCCCAGGAGAAAAGAGCTGAAAAGGAGCAGCCTGGGAGGGGTCCCTGACCTAAAGCTGCACCTCTGTGGCCCCTCCTGTGCCACCTGCAAAGCTCTTGCCCTGGGCCCCGTGGCAGGCTGGCCGAAGCACAGCTCGGGAGGTTCCCGCCGGTCAATCAGGGGAAACCCCCAGGAGGGCAGCAAGTGCCCCAGCAGGGGATCCACCATGGGGCAACAGGAAAGAAACCTGGAGATGAACCCTCAGATGAAGCCAAAAGATGAACCTAGAGATGAACCTAGGTGAGCCCTGAGGTGAGCCCCGAGGTGAGCCCTGAGATGAGCCCTGAGGTGAGCCCTGAGGTGAGCCCTGAGGTGAGCCCTGAGGTGAGCCCTGAGATGAGCCCTGAGGTGAGCCCCGAGGTGAGCACTGAGGTGAGCCCTGAAGTGCGCCCCGAGGTGAGCCCCGAGGTGAGCCCTGAGGTGAGCACTGAGGTGAGCCCCGAGGTGAGCCCTGAGGTGAGCCCCGAGGTGAGCCGCGAGGTGAGCACTGAGGTGAGCCCTGAAGTGCGCCCCGAGGTGAGCCCCGAGGTGAGCCCCGAGGTGAGCCCCGAGGTGAGCCCCGAGGTGAGCACTGAGATGAGCCCCGAGGTGAGCCCTGAGGTGAGCCCCGAGGTGAGCCCTGAGGTGAGCCCTGAGATGAGCCCCGAGGTGAGCCCTGAGATGAGCCCCGAGGTGAGCCCTGAGATGAGCCCTGAGGTGAGCCCCGAGGTGAGCTCTGAGGTGAGCCCTGAGGTGAGCCCTGAGATGAGCCGCGAGGTGAGCACTGAGGTGAGCCCTGAAGTGCGCCCCGAGGTGAGCCCCGAGGTGAGCCCCGAGGTGAGCTCTGAGGTGAGCCCCGAGGTGAGCCCTGAGATGAGCCGTGAGGTGAGCCCCGAGGTGAGCCCTGAGGTGAGCACTGAGGTGAGCCCCGAGGTGAGCCCTGAGGTGAGCACTGAGGTGAGCCCCGAGGAGAGCCCCGAGGTGAGCACTGAGGTGAGCCCCGAGGTGAGCCCTGAGGTGAGCACTGAGGTGAGCCCCGAGGTGAGCCCCGAGGTGAGCCCCGAGGTGAGCCCTGAGATGAGCCCCGAGGTGAGCCCTGAGGTGAGCCCTGAAGTGCACCCCGAGGTGAGCCCCGAGGTGAGCCCTGAGATGAGCCGCGAGGTGAGCCCTGAGGTGAGCCCTGAAGTGCGCCCCGAGGTGAGCCCCGAGGTGAGCCCTGAGGTGAGCACTGAGGTGAGCCCCGAGGTGAGCCCCGAGGTGAGCCCCGAGGTGAGCCCTGAGATGAGCCCCGAGGTGAGCCCTGAGGTGAGCACTGAGGTGAGCCCCGAGGTGAGCCCCGAGGTGAGCCCCGAGGTGAGCCCTGAGATGAGCCCCAAGGTGAGCACTGAGGTGAGCCCCGAGGTGAGCACTGAGGTGAGCCCCGAGGTGAGCCCTGAGGTGAGCACTGAGGTGAGCCCTGAGGTGAGCCCCGAGGTGAGCCCTGAGCCCTGAGGTGAGCCCTGAGGTGAGCCCTGAGGTGAGCCCCGAGGTGAGCCCTGAGGCCCCGAGGTGAGCCCTGAGGTGAGCCCTGAGGTGAGCCCCGAGGTGAGCCCTGAGGTGAGCCCCGAGGTGAGCCCCGAGGTGAGCCCTGAGGTGAGCCCCGAGGTGAGCCCTGAGCACTGAGGTGAGCCCCGAGGTGAGCCCCGAGGTGAGCACTGAGGTGAGCCCTGAGGTGAGCCCCGAGGTGAGCCCTGAGGTGAGGTGAGCCCTGAGGTGAGCCCCGAGGTGAGCCCTGAGGTGAGCCCCGAGGTGAGCCCCGAGGTGAGCACTGAGGTGAGCACTGAGGTGAGCCCCGAGGTGAGCCCTGAGGTGAGCCCTGAGCCCTGAGGTGAGCCCTGAGATGAGCCCCGAGGTGAGCCCTGAGATGAGCCCCGAGGTGAGCCCTGAGGTGAGCCCTGAGGTGAGCCCTGAGATGAGCCCTGAGGTGAGCCCTGAGATGAGCCCCGAGGTGAGCCCTGAGGTGAGCCCTGAGGTGAGCCCCGAGGTGAGCCCTGAGGTGAGCCCCGAGGTGAGCCCTGAGGTGAGCCCTGAGGTGAGCCCTGAGGTGAGCCCCGAGGTGAGCCCTGAGGTGAGCCCCGAGGTGAGCCCCGAGGTGAGCCCCGAGGTGAGCCCTGAGTTGAGCCCCGAGGTGAGCCCTGAGGTGAGCCCCGAGGTGAGCCCCGAGGTGAGCCCTGAGGTGAGCCCCGAGGTGAGCCCCCGAGGTGAGCCCTGAGGTGAGCCCCGAGGTGAGCCCCGAGGTGAGCCCTGAGATGAGCCCCGAGGTGAGCCCTGAGGTGAGTCCCGAGGTGAGCCCTGAGGTGAGCCCTGAGGTGAGCCCCGAGGTGAGCACTGAGGTGAGCCCCGAGGTGAGCCCTGAGGTGAGCCCTGAGGTGAGCCCCGAGGTGAGCCCCGAGGTGAGCCCTGATATGAGCCCTGAGGTGAGCCCCGAGGTGAGCCCTGAGGTGAGCCCCGAGGTGAGCCCTGAGGTGAGCCCTGAGGTGAGCCCCGAGGTGAGCCCCGAGGTGAGCCCTGAGGTGAGCCCCGAGGTGAGCCCTGAGGTGAGCCCTGAGGTGAGCCCCGAGGTGAGCCCTGAGATGAGGTGAGCCCCGAGGTGAGCCCTGAGATGAGCCGCGAGGTGAGCCCTGAGGTGAGCCCTGAGATGAGCCCTGAGGTAAGCCCCCCGAGGTGGTGAGCCCTGAGATGAGCCCTGAGGTGAGCCCTGAGATGAGCCCCGAAGCCCTGAGATGAGCCCTGAGGTGAGCCCTGAGACCTGAGCCCCGAGGTGAGCCCTGAGGTGAGCCCTGAGGTGAGCCCTGAGCCCTGAGGTGAGCCCTGAGTCCTGAGGTGAGCCCTGAGGTGAGCCCTGAGGTGAGCCCTGAGGTGAGCCCTGAGATGAGCCCTGAGGTGAGCCCCTGAGCCCCGAGGTGAGCCCTGAGGTGAGCCCCGAGGTGAGCCCTGAGGTGAGTCCCGAGCCCTGAGGTGAGCCCTGAGATGAGCCCTGAGGTGAGCCCCGAGGTGAGCCCTGAGGTGAGCCCCGAGGTGAGTCCTGAGGTGAGCCCCGAGGTGAGCCCTGAGGTGAGCCCTGAGGTGAGCCCTGAGATGAGCCCTGAGGTGAGCCCCGAGGTGAGCCCCGAGGTGAGCCCTGAGGTGAGCCCCGAGGTGAGCCCCGAGGTGAGCCCTGAGGTGAGCCCTGAGATGAGCCCTGAGGTGAGCCCCGAGGTGAGCCCCGAGGTGAGCCCTGAGATGAGCCCTGAGATGTGCCCTGAGGTGAGCCCTGAGATGAGCCCTGAGATGAGCCCCGAGGTGAGCCCTGAGGTGAGCCCTGAGGTGAGCCCCGAGGTGAGCCCCGAGGTGAGCCCTGAGGTGAGCCCCGAGGTGAGCCCTGAGGTGAGCCCTGAGATGAGCCCTGAGGTGAGCCCCGAGGTGAGCCCCGAGGTGAGCACTGAGGTGAGCCCCGAGGTGAGCCCCGAGGTGAGCCCTGAGGTGAGCACTGAGGTGAGCCCTGAGGTGAGCCCTGAGGTGAGCCCTGAGATGAGCCCTGAGGTGAGCCCCGAGGTGAGCCCTGAGGTGAGCACTGAGGTGAGCCCTGAGGTGAGCCCCGAGGTGAGCACTGAGGTGAGCCCTGAGGTGAGCCCCGAGGTGAGCCCCGAGGTGAGCCCTGAGGTGAGCCCTGAGGTGAGCCCCGAGGTGAGCCCTGAGGTGAGCACTGAGGTGAGCCCTGAGATGAGCCCTGAGGTGAGCCCCGAGGTGAGCCCTGAGGTGAGCACTGAGGTGAGCCCTGAGGTGAGCCCTGAGGTGAGCCCTGAGGTGAGCCCTGAGGTGAGCCCTGAGGTGTGCACCGAGTTGAGCACCGAGGTGAGCCCTGAGGTGAGCCCTGAGGTGAGCCCTGAGGTGAGCCCTGAGATGAGCACTGAGGTGAGCCCCGAGGTGAGCCCCGAGGTGAGCACTGAGGTGAGCCCCGAGGTGAGCCCGAGGTGAGCCCTGAGGTGAGCCCTGAGGTGTGCACCGAGTTGAGCACCGAGGTGAGCCCAGCCATGAAGCATGCACCAGGAGGTGACCAACTGAAGGTGCCCCCAGGGGCTGTGCTGCTGCAGGAGGGTTGGTTGCCTGTGGCAGGGAAGGGAAGAGGCCAGCTGGGGAGGTTCTGCTTTTCCCTGTCTCACAGGCAGGCAGCTTGCTCTTTTAAATGTGTGCTGGCTCTGCCTGGGCTGGGTTGGTGCTCTGCCTGATCAGGGCTGGTGCTCTGCCTGATCAGGGCTGGTGCTCTGCCTGATCAGGGCTGGTGCTCTGCCTGATCAGGGCTGGTGCTCTGCCTGGGCTGGGTTGGTGCTCTGCCTGATCAGGGCTGGTGCTCTGCCTGATCAGGGCTGGTGCTCTGCCTGGGCTGGGTTGGTGCTCTGCCTGATCAGGGTTGGTGCTCTGCCTGGGCTGGGTTGGTGCTCTGCCTGATCAGGGCTGGTGCTCTGCCTGATCAGGGCTGGTGCTCTGCCTGTGCAGGGCTGGTGCTCTGCCTGATCAGGGTTGGTGCTCTGCCTGATCAGGGTTGGTGCTCTGCCTGGGCAGGGCTGGTGCTCTGCCTGGGCACGGTTGGTGCTCTGCCCACGGGTTGCCATGGGGCTGTGCTTTGACTGGTGCTGGACACAGTGCTGGGGACTTTGCCTCGGTGCTGAGCAGCTCACACACAGCCAAAGCCTCTCCTGCTCCTCACCCACCCCAGCAGCCAGCAGCCTTTGCTTCATGTGTGGAACATCTCCTGTGAGGCCAGGCTGAGGCAGCTGGGGCTGGGAGCTGGGAGCAGAGCAGCCTGAGGGCTGCCCTCAGTGCTGGGGATGAAGCTGTGCAGGGCTGGAGCCAGGCTCTGCCCAGGGATGGCCAAGCACAGCACAAGGGGCACTGGGGGCAAGCTGGGGCAGAGGAGCTGCCAGGGGGACAGGAGGGAAACCTTTGTCCCTGTGAGGGTGCCAGAGCCTGGAGCAGGCTGCCCAGAGAGGTTGTGGAGTCTCCTGCTCTGGAGCCTTTCCAACCCCCCTGGCTGTGTTCTGTGTGCCCTGCCCTGGGTGATCCCTTCCAACCCCTATCAGTCCTACTGAAGTGCCTTTAGCTCCCCCTCTGAGTTTTCTCCTTTCTACCCCTCCCATCCTCTCCCTCACCCCAGCAGGGAGGAGCAAGTGAGGGGCTGTGTGGGGCTGAGCTGCTGGCTGGGGTCAGACCACAACAACTACAATAAAGTCACTTCAGTAGGTGAAGCCAAAGCCACACAGAGAAGCAAAGCAAAGCAAGGAGTTCCCTCTGCACCTCCCATGGCAGCAGGAGCTCAGCCAGCCCCTGTGGGCTCCGTCACACCTGATGCTGGGCAGACCAAGGCCTTCACTCTGAGTGTCCCTCCCCTTCCCTCCCCCCAGCTCTCTGTGCTGAGCAGGATGTCCCCTGGCCTGGAATGTCCCTTTGGTCAGCTGGGGGCAGCTGTCCCAGCTGTGTGCCCCCCAGCCCCTTGTGCCCCCCAGGCTGGTGGGGTGGGTGAGGAGGCCTTGGCTGTGTGTGAGCTGCTCAGCACCGAGGCAAAGATCCCTGAGCTCCCAGCACCGTGTCCAGCACCAGTCCCAGCACAGCCCCACGGCAACCCCTGGGCAGAGCACCAACCCTGCCCGGGCAGAGGCAACACAGAAGCCCAGGCAGGGGGGTGGTTTGCAGCAGGAGGATTCTAGGCTGTGCCCAGCTCTGCCCCATGCCAAGCACAGCTGAGTCCCTCTGCCTCTGGACAGACTTTGTGCTGCTGGTGACTGGAAGCCTCGACAGCATCCTCCAGAAGGAGCCCCCCCCAGCCCGTGTGGCTCTCCTGCCATGCTCCATGCACTGCATCCCAGCCCCCAGCCTGCTGGGCAGGCTTTTGTTTGTTCCAGGGGTTATTTGTGATGTTCTTAGGTCTCTTTTCCCAGCAAGGAATGCTCCTCCACACCCACCCTCTGGCCCTGGGCAGGCTCCATGCTCTGTTTGCTTTGGTAATTCTTACCCAAGGTCTTCAGCTGAGAATCCTGTTTGAGCAGCTCTGGACAAGACTCAGATCTTGGTGGGGAGGATTTCTCAGTGCCTTCAGTGTTTGCTGGGACCTCGTCTGTGCTGGGCAGCCCTTGCTTTACGAGCTGCTTGGCTTGGAGGGGCTGTGAATCTCTGCCCCTCTCACAACTCGACCCAGCAGCAGTGGGAAGGGCTATGGAGAACTGCAGGTTCTGGACCCTGCACAAGGCACCCAGGAAGCCTGAGGACTGAGGAGGGGAGATTGAGAGTGGAGAGGAGGAAGAAATTCTGGGTAGTGAGGCTGGGGAGACTCTGGCACAGGCTGCCCAGGGAGGCTGTGGCTGCCTCCTGCCTGGAGGTGTTCAGGACCAGGCTGGATGAGGCCCTGAGCAGCCTGTGCTGGTGGGAGGTGTCCCTGCCCATGGCAGGGGCTTGGGGCTGGCTGAGCTTTGAGCTCCCTTCCAACCCAACCCTGCTGTGACTCTGTGAAGCCTGAGGAGAAAGGTCAGCCCCCCGCAAGCCCCCTGCAAGCCCCCTGCAGCCCCTTCCAGCTGCTCCAGGCAGGTCTCCTCACACAGCAGCACACTCACCCCACAGCCATCACCTGCTGCAGCTGCAGATTCAGGGCTTGCAGTGCTACTCCACGCAGTAAATTTGCTGATCAGAGCAGGGCCCCCCAGAGTGGTGACTGAGTAGCAGCCACTTGCCGAGGCCAGGCTGCAGGGCCTGAGCAGGGCGAGCTGGCGCTCAGCACCAGGGTGCAGGGATGCCTGCAGGGATGCAGCCAGCAGGTCCTGCACAGCTCCTGCTCTGGGAGCTGTCTGCACCTCCACGGAAACAGACCCTGGCTCCTTGGAGACAGCAATTGTGTCTGCCCCCTGGCTCCATGGAGACGGTAACTGTGGTCTCCCTCTTCTGCCCTCCCAGCCCCACAAGAGTGAAAATCTGCCCAGGTCCAGGCTCGGCCTCAGTTCCCCTTCCTGAGACCCATCACGGGCACTGGAAATCCCACAGCTCAGCAGCACCCAGCCTGCTCCCAAGCCTGCTGCAGGGCTGCTTGTGGCCCTGGGAAGCTCCTGCACAGCCCTGAGGCCAAGCACCTGCAGCACATCAACTCAGCAGCTTCCCATGGGCAGAGAAATCTTTGAATCGTTGAGGATAAGAGCTCCAGGCTCCCCCAGTCCAACCCCAGCCCAGCCCCACCACGGGCACCAAACCCTGGCCCCTGGGCCATGGCCACAGGAACCCCTCCAGCCATGGGGACTCCACCACCTCCCTGGGCAGCCTCTGCCAGGCCCTCACCACTCTGGCACCAAAGACATTTTGCCTCCTCTCCAACCTCAGCCTCCCCTGGCACAATTCCAGGCCAGTTCCTCTCCTTCTCTCCCCTGAGCCTGGGGAGCAGAGCCCAACCCCCAGCTGCCTGCAGCCTCCTCTCAGGGAGCTGCAGAGAGCAATGAGGTCTCCCTCAGCCTCCTCTTCTTTCTCAGATCACTGTTTCAGGCTCAACAGTGATGAACTCCTTGTCTTCAATCCCCACATGAAGCCAGCCCAGATGTGCAGAATCAGAGATCCATGGAGTGGGTTGGGATGGAAGGGAGCTCAGAGCTCAGCCAGCTCCAAGCCCCTGCCATGGGCAGGGACACCTCCCACCAGCACAGGCTGCTCAAGGCCTCATCCAGCCTGGTCCTCAACACCTCCAGGCAGGAGGCAGCCACAGCCTCCCTGGGCAGCCTGTGCCAGAGTCTCCCCAGCCTCCCTCTCAACAACTTCTTCCTCCTCTCCACTCTCAATCTCCTCTCTCCCAGCTCAAAGCCATTGTCCCTCAGCCTGGCACTCCCAGCCCTTGTCCAGAGTCCCTCCCCAGCTCTGCTGTGTAGAGCTCAGGGAGGCTGCTGGGGGAGCTGCCTGTTTCCATGCCATGAAACCCATCCTAAGGCAAGGTGCTGCTGCCTGGGGCTCAGGAGGAAAGGGAGAAAGCAGATCCAGGATCTTCCAGAGGGGTGGTGTTAGTTACACAGAGAAGGTTTCCACTCCTCAGCCTGGAGTCTGCCTAGCACATCTGCAGCTCCAGCAGCAGTGAGAGGTGGGGAGATGCTTCCAGCTAGAGCAGCCAGGCCTGTGGTGTGCCAGGCAAGCTGCCTTGGCCAGGTCTCTCAGACCCTCTACCCAGAGCCAGCCTGTGCAGAGCAGCCCTGCTGCAAGGAGCCGTTCCTCTGGCACCAGAGGAAGCCATGGGGTATGGGGACAGGGTTTAGTGGCCATGGTGGTGTTGGGCTGGATGATCTTGGAGGTCTTTGCCAGCCAAAGTTCTGTGATTCTACCATCACAGCCAAATCCCTGGCAGGGGGTGCTCAGCACATGCATCTGCCAGGCACACAGCCCAGGAAGTCGTGAGCTGCAGCAGCATCTCTGCATGAGAAGTGTTTGCTGCTGTGAGGGAAGTGCAGGAGGAGAGGGCAGCAGCCAGGAGAAGCAGTCTGCAGCTGCAGCACTTCACGGTGGGGAAAGGTCCCCTTCTGAGAGCAGAGGGTCTCAAGGAGAGGAGCTGGGGGAGGGGGAAGCAGGGGAGGTGCAAAGCCCAGAGCAGGCTGGAGGGCAGAGGGAGCCTGATGAGAGCTGGCTGGCCGGGAGCACACACTGCTGCTGCCTGCCCCGGGCCTCCTCTGTCTGCTCCATGGCTTCCCTCTGCCCTGCTCCTCACTCAGCTCTGCTGCTGCCTGCCCCGGGCCTCCTCTGTCTGCTCCATGGCTTCCCTCTGCCCTGCTCCTCACTCAGCTCTGCTGCTGCCTGCCCCGGGCCTCCTCTGTCTGCTCCATGGCTTCCCTCTCCCTGCTCATCACTCAGCTCTGCTGCTGCCTGCCCCGGGCCTCCTCTGTCTGCTCCATGGCTTCCCTCTGCCCTGCTCCTCACTCAGCTCTGCTGCTGCTTTTCTTCTGGTCTCAGCTGAGGCTAGGGACACAAACCACCAGCACACCCCCTGCTGCTCTCATCTTGCTGCCCCTTAGAGCAGGTCTTCTCCTTCCACATGTTGTGTCCTCTTTGGAGACCATTTGATTCTAGCCTTCCCTTCTCCAGCCCTCTTTGCTGTGCTATTTCCCCAGGGGTCCCAGGGCTCTTGCACCCTGTGCTTGAGAGCCACCTCACTCTCCTGGGGCACTTCAGCACGAGGAAGGGAGACTCCTAAGCATCCCCTGCCCACTGAACTCTGCACCTCACTCCTGAGCTTATGACTCCATCTGCAGCCAGTGCTGTGGAGCACTGAGGGTCCTCTCAGGCTCTGAATGTCTCCAACACTTGGAGGAGTTTCTTGTTGAGCAGATAAGGCCAAGGTTGGTCTTATCATAGTATCATAGCATCAGTCAGGGTTGGAAGGCACCACAAGGATCAGCCAGTTCCAACCCCCCTGCCATGGGCAGGGACACCCCACACTAGATCAGGCTGCCCACAGCCTCATCCAGCCTGGCCTTAAACACCTCCAGGGACGGGGCCTCAACCACCTCCCTGCACAACCCATTCCAGGGCTTCACCACTCTCATGGGGAAGAACTTCCTCCTCCCCTCCAGCCTCAATCTCCCCACCTCCAGCTTCAGTCCATCCCCCTAGTCCTATCACTGCCTGAGATCCTGAGCAGTCCCTCCCCAGCCTTCCTGGAGCCCTCTTCAGATCCTGGAAGGCCACAATGAGGTCACCTGGGAGCCTTCTCTTCTCCAGCCTGAACAGCCCCAACTCCTTCAGTCTGTCCTCACAGGAGAGCTGCTCCAGCCCTCTGCTCCTCCTCCTGGCCCTGCTCTGGACACCTTCCAGCACCTCCAGATCCCTCTTGTCATAGGGGCTCCAGACCTGGAGGCAGTACTCCAGGTGGGGTCTCCCCAGGGCTGAGCAGAGGGGCAGAATCCCCTCCCTTGCCCTGCTGGCCACACTTCTCCTGCTGCAGCCCAGGCTCTGGTTGGCTTTCCGGGCTGCAAGTGCACCCTGAGAGCTCCTGTTGAGCTTCTCCTCCCCCAGCACCCCCAAGTCTCTCTCCTCAGGGCTGCTCTCCAGCCAGTCCCTGCCCAGCCTGGAGTTGTGCCTGGGGTTGCCTCCACCCAGCTGCAGGCCCCTGCCCTTGGTCTTGTTGAAGCTCCTGAGGTTGGCTTGTGCCCACCTCTGCAGCCTGTCTTCCATGCTCACAACTTGTGCAAAGCCCTTGACCCACAGCCAGGTTCCCTTGGAGGCCGTGGTGGTCAGTAGCAGCTCTTCAGCCTTCTTGGCCCAGCTGCTTCCTCCACCAGTGGTTCTCTTTCAGTAGCCAAGGGTGCAGGGAGTGTTGAACAGCAAAAGGCCTGAGGCAGCAATCGTTCAAGTTTACAGGAGCCTTCCTGTTGGCTTCCAAGGGCTGAAGCAACTCCAAAAAGCTCAGCAAAGAGGACGTGAGGAGCGAGGGCTGGTCCTGCACCGCCCGAGGGAAAGGAGCTTTAAGAGAAGGCAAAAGAAATCGGCATGAAGAGCGCCTTGCCAAGGGGTGCCCAGGGTTTAAGCCTCCTTTCAGGCAGCCCCTCTTGTGCAAAGTTGGGCTTGGACTGGATGCCCTTTGGAGGTCCCTCCCAAGCCAGCCCAGTCTGTGATTGATTCTGTGATCATGAAAGCAGAATGGCTGCCAGAGCCCCTAACCCAGCAGGATGGTGAATGCTGTGAGGCCCACACTGAGCTCACTCTGCTCAGACCAAGCCTCGCCACCTTGGCTTGGAGAAGCATCTGGCCAAAGGCAGCCCAAAAGTTACAGATCTTGGCTGGAGCTTGTGCCAGCTGCCCTGTGGAGCAGAGCAAGCTGAAAGCCTCTGCCATCAGCCCTGGGACACATCCTGCAGCAAAGCATTGCCTGCCGGTGGTGGCTACAATGAACCTCAGCTTCCTTCTGGCTACATCAACCTCCCCAAACTCCTTCGGAGCAGGCACCCACGGGGAAGAGCAAGGAAGACAGTGGCAGGATTGGAGGGTGGGCAGCATCCAGTCCAGGTGCTTCATGTTCCTTTTCTGCTCCTGCAGGCAAGAGAATCCATCCTCAGCTTCTCACTGAAGCAGTGCTGGGTAATGGAGCCCTTCCTAGAGTGCCAAAGGGAAAGGAGGAGCAGTCCTGCGTGGGTTGAACATGAGGAGCAAGGGGCAAAAGAGCCAGCTGAGCTGTTCTGGGGCCCTTTCTACAGGAGCAGTGGTTTTGCTGTCCTTCATAGTGGGAGTCATTGCAAAGAGACCTTCTGCTGGGGTGAAGGAGTGTTCACCCAGTGTTTCAGCTCACAACTGAAAGGCTTGTGCATGCTGAGTGCAGGAACAAGTGAGGAACAGAGCAGAAAGGGTTGGGAGGCAGGTGGGGAATGGAGCAGAAAGGGAACAGGTTGCCCAGGGAGGTGGTTGAGACTCCATCCCTGGAGCTATTCCAGGGGAGGCTGGAGAGGGCTCTGGGCAAGCTGCTCCAGGGGAGGATGTCCCTGCTGGGTGCAGGGCTTGGACTGGCTGAGCTCTGGAGCTCCCTTCCAGCCCAGAGCACTCTGTGATTCTATGAGGGGTTGGGAGGCAGATGAGGAATGGAGCAGGAAGCTTGGGAGGCAGATGAGGAATGGAGCAGGAAGTTTGGGAGGCAGATGATGAATGGAGCAGGAAGCTTGGGAGGCAGATGAGGAATGGAGCAGGAAGCTTGGGAGGCAGATGAGGAATGGAGCAGGAAGCTTGGGAGGCAGATGAGGAATGGAGCAGGAAGTTTGGGAGGCAGATGAGGAATGGAGCAGGAAGTTTGGGAGGCAGATGAGGAATGGAGCAGGAAGCTTGGGAGGCAGATGAGGAATGGAGCAGGAAGTTTGGGAGGCAGATGAGGAATGGAGCAGGAAGCTTGGGAGGCAGATGAGGAATGGAGCAGGAAGTCTGGGAGGCAGATGAGGAATGGAGCAGGAAGGGTTGGGAGGTAGATGAGAAATGGAGTGGGAAGCTTGGGAGGCAGATGAGGAATGGAGCAGGAAGTTTGGGAGGCAGATGAGGAATGGAGCAGGAAGTTTGGGAGGCAGATGAGGAATGGAGCAGGAAGTTTGGGAGGCCATGTCCAGCCTGAACAGCAGCAAACAGCATTTCTGAGCAGGAAGGGCAGCTGACAGAGTCAGCTGCTGCACTCCCTCTGTGGCTAGCAGCTGAAGCTCCATCTGCCAGGGCCTCGTGCTCTGCAGCAAGGGTGGCAGCTCTGGCTCCTGCAAACACCCAGCTGGAGCAGTGACAGTCACCCAGTGGCAGTGGCCTGGCCACTGAGGTCGCCAGTCAGGTGCTGGGCTCCATCCCCGGGCAGAGCTGAGCTGGGAGCAGCCCGGCTGCCCTTGCTGCGCTTCGCTCTCAGCACAGGCTGTCCTCTCCCTGCCCCGGCAGCAGGAGGCCGGCAGGGGATGTGCAGAGCCTGAGGGGAGGACAGGCTGCAGCACACAGTGCTGGCCAGGTGCCACTGCTGTGGAGGTCAGGGACAAATGTGCCCTCGGCTCATGTGGCAGCTGGAGTGCTGAGAAATGCCACCCTGGGGCGATGTGCACCGGGGCTGCTCTCGCTCTGCCACAGCAGGATGGGAACCTTTCCATCCCCGGCCCTGGGCAGTGCAGAAGAGCTGCCCGCACCCAGCTCCTCTGCTTCCTCAGGGCACTTTGAGATCCACCCGGGAACCAGGCTCCTCCTCACAGGGACAGACTCACAACCCTTCCACAGAAGTTCTTTCCCCACCCAGACTCCCGGCTAAGCAGAGCTCAGCGAGCTCACCAGCTGGCAGAGCCCACCCAAGGCCTCAGCCCAGAGCTCAGCTGAACTCAGCTTGTCCCATTGGGTAGCTCCTCTCCTGGCTGCCCAATCCTGGGAGCCCCACTGTGAGTGCTGATGGCACTTGGAGCACTGCTGTTGTGCTCCCAGGTAAGAGTCATCTCCAGGCAGGGAGAAGCAGCACCTGAGAAGGCCTTTGAGAGTGAAGGCAGAGCTGAAGCCATGAAACTTGCAAGCAGAGAGCTGGAGAGGCACTCAAAGGAAGCCTGAAGAGAGCTGCCAGTGCCAACAGACAAACTCTGCTGCACACCCAGCAGGAAGAAGGAATCCCTTCCCTGGAGATGACTGCAGGTCCTCTAGGAACCCTGCAGGAGCTCTGGCCCTTGGGTGGTGCCAGCCAGCAGGTTTCTGAGGAGGTGGCAGCAGGGCACAGACACTGCAGAGCCCAGCTGGATACAGCCCTGACACTGAAGTTCAAGGCAGCCTTGTGCCCATGGGCATGGAATGCTGCAGCCCTTTAGTGATCCTGCAGCTGTGGAGGTGCAGAGTCTAAGGCCAGGCCCTCATAAAGGAGATTTCCTCATGCTCAGCTGACTGCTGGTGCCCTTTGAATGGACACATCAACAAGATGAGCTAAGCTGCCTCACCCGCCCCCACCGACCCCCCCACCCCCTCTGTCAGTGCAAACTGGAAGCAGAGAGGACAAACTCAGACCTGCCAGAGTGAACTTTGCCTGTGGTGTGAACTCTTCACCCTCACAGCAGGGCAGCCTCATTGCCTGCATCCCAAACCAGCACCGCCTGACCGGCTCAGGGAACATCCACTGGCAGCAGGCACTGCAGCTCTGGGAGGGAACCTGCAGGGAACCTGCTGTGCACCAACCACTGCCCCTGAGCTGCAAAACCAGCTGAGCTGAGCTGCAAAACCAGCTGAGTGCTGAGCTGCAGCCAGAGCAGGGAGAGCAGCAGCACAGGGAGGGGATTCTGCCCCTCTGCTCTGCTCAGACCCCACCTGCAGCACTGCCTCCAGCTCTGGGCCCCCAGCACAGGAAGGACCTGGAGCTGCTGGAGAGGCTCCAGAGGAGGCCACAGAGATGAGCAGAGGCTGCAGAACCTCCCCTGTGGGGCCAGGCTGGGAGAGCTGGGGCTGTGCAGCCTGCAGAAGAGAAGGCTCCAGGGAGACCTCAGAGCAGCCTTGCAGTGCCTGAAGGGCTCCAGGAGAGCTGGGGAGGGACTCTGGACAAGGGCTGGGAGTGCCAGGCTGAGGGACAATGGCTTTGAGCTGGGAGAGAGGAGACTGAGAGTGGAGATGGGGAAGAAATTGTTGAGAGTGAGGCTGGGGAGACTCTGGCACAGGCTGCCCAGGGAGGCTGTGGCTACCTCCTGCCTGGAGGTGTTGAGGACCAGGCTGGATGAGGCCTTGAGCAGCCTGTGCTGGTGGGAGGTGTCCCTGCCCATAGCAGAGGCTTGGAACTGTCTGAGCTTTGAGCTCCCTTCCAACCCATGCTGTGATTTTATGAACCTACCAACAGCACTGAGCTGTGCTGTGCTCCCCTGCTCAGAGAGGCTGCAGGCAGGTGCAGAGCTGCAGTCCCAGCTCACTGGTGTGCAGGAGAGGGCACTGAAGGATGTGCCCAGGGTGTGACATGAGCTGTCTGCAGCCCTCACTCATGCCTGCTGGTAGGAGCTGTACAGAAGATGCAGGCTGGCAACTTGCCCCCCCAGGCTCTGTCTCTCAGCCCAGCAGCCTCCTGGGACAGCTCTCAGCACTGATACCTTGCACTGTTCTCAATCTGTCCTTCAGAACCCTGGAAGATTTCCCAGGGTGGCTCAGCTGACAGCAGCACAAATCACAGCCTGTGCTCTCAGCCTCCTTTGTGTCAGAGATGGAGCTGTGGCAGCAGCACTCTGAGAAAGCTGCTGCTGGCTCAGGGCTTGTCTGGAGCAGGGCTGAGCAGCCCTGAGCACACAGCTCACTGCATTTTATTCCCCTAACAGCTGCACAACTTCCAACCTTTGCTGCAAAAACAACTCTGCTGTGCCCTGGAGAGCCACATCTGGAATATTCCGTCCACTTCTGGACTCCCCAGCTCAGGAGGGACAGGGAACTGCTGGAGAGAGTCCAGGGGAGGCAGTGAGGATGCTGCAGGGCCTGGAGCAGCTGTGTGAGGAGGGCAGGCTGAGAGCCCTGGGGCTGAGAGCCTGCAGAGGAGAAGGCTGAGAGGGACCTGAGCAGTGTCTGTAAATACCTGAGGGGTGGGGGGCAGGAAGGGGCCAGGCTCTGCTCAGTGCTCTGCTGTGACAGGACAAGGGTCAAGGGGCACAAACTGGAACCCAGGAGGTTCCACCTCAACTTGAGGAGAAAATTCTGTGCTGTGAGGCTGCTGGAGCCTGGAGCAGGCTGCCCAGAGGGGTTGTGGAGTCTCCTGCTCTGGAGCCTTTCCAACCCCCCCTGGATGTGTTCTGTGTGCCCTGCCCTGTGTGCCCTGCTCTGGCAGGGGGCTTGGTCTGGATGATCTCCAGAGGTCCCTTCCAAGCCCTACCACTCTGTGACCTTAGTTTGAGCATCATCCAAGCACAACCCCTCTGAAACCTTCCTTGTGGCACACCCAGACAAGAGTAACACTCACTGCTGCCAGCCGCTGCCGCCACAGCCTCCCCGTGCGCCGCTCTCCCGGGGCTGCTGCGGATCAGATACCTTCCCCTGCCCTCCTCCTCCTGTCCTTGAGCACTCCACTCATTATTCCTTGGAAGCATTCCCAGAGCAGTTCGGCTTACAGCAGGGCTGAGGATCCCAGCAGGTCAGGAGGGGTTTGTGTCAGCTGGGCTGAGATACACTGCAGCAGGAGCTGCTTTGGCACAGGGTCAGCTCTGCCGCAGCCCCTCCTGGCTACCTGGGGGGAAAAACAGCCACCACCTCCAGGACATACCCAAAGCACCCAAGCGTAGCCAGAGCAAGAAAAGAGAGGATGGAAGCAAGAGAGATAGAGAGAGGTCAGCAGCAAGAAGCTGCAAACCCTTCCTCCTGTGGTGCCCAGGCTGCTGCTTTTGGACCGTTTCCTGATTCCACAGCCAGGGAGGCTGGCAGCAGTGGTTTGACCTCCACAGGCCCTCCTCCTCCTCTGGTTTTCCCTGCTCGTGTCACTGGAAACACAACTGACTGCGAGGGAAGTGGTCAACCTGCAAGGCCATATCTGAGCCTCCGGAAGCTGCCGGGGCTGGAACTGAGAGGAGAGCTTCACCAAAGCAGCTGCAGATGCCTCAGCGGCCCCAGGTCCTGCTCTGCCTGACCACTGTCACCACAGTGCTGCAGAGGCTGCTGCTGAGCCACCCTGCAGGACAGGGCACCGTGCTGGGAAGTGCCTGCGGCTGGGGGAGCAGTGATGGAGTCCTGGGCTGTGGGAGAGTGCTGGGAGCAGCCTTGGGGAGCACTGTGGGGGACAGGCAGCTGGAAAACTCCGAAGTGGGAGGAGTGGTTAAGACACCAGAGGCTGTGTTACCATTCAGGGAGACCTGGACAGGCCGAGAGCTGGGGAAAGGGCAACCTGTGAGGTTCAAGCAGAGCAAGTGCTGAGTCCTGCCCATGGGGAGGAACAGCCTGCTGCAGCAGGACAGCTGGGGGGACCTGCTGGAGAGTATCCCTGAGGAGAAGGACCTGGGAGTGCTGGGGGACAATAAGTTGTCCATGGGACAGCAGTGTGCCCTGGCAGACAAAAAGGCCAATGGTGTCCTGGGGTGCATGGAGAAGAGAGAGGCCAGCAGGGCAAGGGAGGTTCTGCTCCTGCTCTGCTCTGCCCTGCTGAGGCACAGCTGGAACATTCTGTCCACTTCTGGACTCCCCAGCTCAGGAGGGACAGGGAACTGCTGGAGAGAGTCCAGCAGAGGCAGTGAGGATGCTGCAGGGCCTGGAGCAGCTGTGTGAGGAGGGCAGGCTGAGAGCCCTGGGGCTGAGAGCCTGCAGAGGAGAAGGCTGAGAGGGACCTGAGCAGTGTCTGTAAATACCTGAGGGGTGGGGGGCAGGAAGGGGCCAGGCTCTGCTCAGTGGTGCCCAGGGACAGGGCAAGGGGCAAGGGGCCCAAACTGGAACCCAGGAGGTTCCACCTCAACTTGAGGAGAGACTTCTGTGCTGTGAGGCTGCTGGAGCCTGGAGCAGGCTGCCCAGAGGGGTTGTGGAGTCTCCTTCTCTGGAGCCTTTCCAACCCCCCCGGATGTGTTCTGTGTGCCCTGCCCTGTGTGCCCTGCTCTGGCTGGGGTTGGAGAGGGTGATCTTTGGGGGTCCCTTCCAGCCCCTCCCAGTCTGTGATTCGATGAAATGGACAGAGGTGCAAACATCTTCACTGAACACCAGCCCCAGGGGGCACTGAGAGGCGCTGCAAGGGTAGGAGAGGAGTCAGAAGGTGAAGGAAGAGAAGCTGAAGGTGAGGAAGGCAGCACTGACAGCGACACAGCAAACGTGGTTGGGCCGCAGCTGGAAGAAACTGAATCATCCCCCGGCCCTCACTCCCGTGCACTGCTCCCTCTCCTGGGGCAAACCTGCCCCCAGACCCTTACAGGCAAAACCCTCCCTCCCAGGAGCACTCTTGACAGCCAGCAGCGCACACACAGGGCTGGCAGCAGCCCCGGCTCGCAAGTCCCAGCTGGAGATGCAGGGTGCAGGGACCCCCACGCTGCCCGTCCCAGGGTGCAGGGACCCCCACGCTGCCCGTCCCAGGGTGCAGGGACCCCCACGCTGCCCGTCCCAGGGTGCAGGGACCCCCACGCTGCCCGTCCCAGGGTACAGGGACCCCCACGCTGCCGGTGCCAGGGTGCAGGGACCCCCACGCTGCTGGTTCCAGGGTACAGGGACCGCCACGCTGCCCGTCCCAGGGTGCAGGGACCCCAAAACTGCCCGTCCCACTGTGTGCCCCCACTGGCAGGGGTACACCCAGCAGTTGGAGAAGCCTCAGACTGGAGGCTTCAAGCACAGAGCTGGGCACAGAGGGCAGCGGCGCTGCCTGCTCCCTGCGCTGCCTCCTCCCTGCGCTGCCTCCTCCCTGCGCTGCCTGCCCCTGCGCTGCGCTGCCTCCTCCCCCTGCACTGCCTGCTCCCTGCGCTGCCTGCCCCATGCGCTGCCTCCTCCCTGCACTGCCTGCTCCCTGCACTGCCCCATGCTCCCTGCGCTGCCTGCCTCCTGCGCTGCCTCCTCCCTGCACTGCCTGCTCCCTGCGCTGCCTGCCCCATGCGCTGCCTGCTCCCTGCACTGCCTGCTCCCTGCGCTGCCTGCCTCCTGCGCTGCCTCCTCCCTGCACTGCCTGCTCCCTGCGCTGCCTCCTCCCTGCGCTGCCTGCTCCCTGCGCTGCCTCCTCCCTGCGCTGCCTCCTCCCTGCGCTGCCAACCCCCTGTGCTGCTTGCCCCCTGTGCTGCCTCCTCCCTGCGCTGCCTCCTCCCTGTGCTGCCTGCCCCCTGTGCTGCCCCCTCCCTGCGCTGCCTGCCCCCTGTGCTGCCACCTCCCTGCGCTGCCCCCTCCCTGCACTGCCTCCTCCCTGCGCTGCCTGCTCCCTGTGCTGCCTCCTCCCTGCGCTGCCTGCCCACTGCGCTGCCTGCCCCCTGCGCTGCCTCCTCCCTGCACTGCCTGCTCCCTGCGCTGCCTGCCCCCTGCGCTGCCTCCTCCCTGCACTGCCGGCTCCCTGCGCTGCCTGCCCCATGCGCTGCCTCCTCCCTGCACTGCCTGCTCCCTGCACTGCCTGCTCCCTGCGCTGCCTGCCTCCTGCGCTGCCTCCTCCCTGCACTGCCTGCCCCTGCGCTGCCTGCCCCATGCGCTGCCTGCTCCCTGCACTGCCTGCCCCTGCGCTGCCTGCCTCCTGCGCTGCCTCCTCCCTGCACTGCCTGCTCCCTGCGCTGCCTCCACCCTGCGCTGCCTGCTCCCTGCGCTGCCTCCTCCCTGCGCTGCCTCCTCCCTGCGCTGCCAACCCCCTGTGCTGCTTGCCCCCTGTGCTGCCTCCTCCCTGCGCTGCCTCCTCCCTGTGCTGCCTGCCCCCTGTGCTGCCCCCTCCCTGCGCTGCCTGCCCCCTGTGCTGCCACCTCCCTGCGCTGCCCCTCCCTGCACTGCCTCCTCCCTGCGCTGCCTGCTCCCTGTGCTGCCTCCTCCCTGCGCTGCCTGCCCCCTGTGCGGCCTGCTCCCTGCGCTGCCTGCCCCCCGTGCTGCCTCATACCTGCGCTGCCTGCTCCCTGCGCTGCCTGACCCTGCGCTGCCTCCTCCCTGCGCTGCCTGCTCGTAGCGCTGCCTGCCCCCTGCGCTGCCTCCTTCCTGCGCTGCCTGCCCCCTGCGCTGCCTACCCCCTACGCTGCCTGCTCCCTGCGCTGCCTGCCCCCTGCACTGCCTCCTCCCTGCACTGCCTGCTCCCTGTGCTGCCTGCCCCCTGCGCTGCCTGCCCCCTGCGCTGCCTGCCCCCTGTGCTGCCTCCTCCCTGCACTGCCTCCTCCCTCCACTGCCTCCTCCCTGTGCTGCCTGCTCCCTGCACTGCCTCCTCCCTCCGCTGCCTCCTCCCTGCGCTTCCTGCTCCCTGCGCCGCCTCCTCCCTGCGCTGCCTCCTCCCTGCGCTGCCTGCCCCCTGTGCTGCTTGCCCCCTGTGCTGCCTCCTCCCTGCGCTGCCTCCTCCCTGTGCTGCCTGCCCCCTGTGCTGCCCCCTCCCTGCGCTGCCCCCTCCCTGTGCTGCCGCCTCCCTGCCCCCCTCCCTGTGCTGCCTGCCCCCTGTGCTGCCTGCCCCCGCGCTGCCTCCCCCTGCGCTGCCTGCTCCCTGCGCTGCCTGCCCGTGCTGCCTCCTACCTGCGCTGCCTGCTCCCTGCGCTGCCTGACCCTGCGCTGCCTCCTCCCTGCGCAGCCTGCTCCCTGCGCTGCCTGCCCCCTGTGCAGCTTGCCCCCTGCGCTGCCCCCTCCCTGCGCTGCCTCCTCCGTGTGCTGCCTGCCCCCTGTGCTGCTTGCCCCCTGTGCTGCCTCCTTCCTGCGCTGCCTGCCCCCTGCACTGCCTCCCCCTGCGCTGCCTGCTCCCTGCGCTGCCTGCCCCCTGCACTGCCTCCTCCCTGCACTGCCTGCTCCCTGTGCTGCCTCCACCCTGCGCTGCCTGCCCCCTCTGCTGCCTGCTCCCTGCGCTGCCTGCCCCCCGTGCTGCCTCCTACCTGCTCTGCCTGCTCCCTGCGCTGCCTGACCCTGCGCTGCCTGCCCCCTGTGCTGCCTGCCCCCTGTGCTGCCTGCTCCCTGCGCTGCCTGCCCCCTGCGCTGCCTCCCCCTGCGCTGCCTGCTCCCTGCGCTGCCTGCCCCCCGTGCTGCCTCCTACCTGCGCTGCCTGCTCCCTGCGCTGCCTGACCCTGCGCTGCCTCCTCCCTGCGCTGCCTGCCCCCTGCGCTGCCTCCTCCCTGCGCTGCCTCCTCCCTGCGCTGCCTGCCCACTGCGCTGCCTGCCCCCTGCGCTGCCTCCTCCCTGCACTGCCTGCTCCCTGCGCTGCCTGCCCCCTGCGCTGCCTCCTCCCTGCACTGCCTGCTCCCTGCGCTGCCTGCCCCCTGCGCTGCCTCCTCCCTGCACTGCCTGCTCCCTGCACTGCCTGCTCCCTGCGCTGCCTGCCTCCTGCGCTGCCTCCTCCCTGCACTGCCTGCTCCCTGCGCTGCCTGCCCCATGCGCTGCCTGCTCCCTGCGCTGCCTGCTCCCTGCGCTGCCTGCCTCCTGCGCTGCCTCCTCCCTGCACTGCCTGCTCCCTGCGCTGCCTCCTCCCTGCGCTGCCTGCTCCCTGCGCTGCCTGCTCCCTGCGCTGCCTCCTCCCTGCGCTGCCTCCTCCCTGCGCTGCCTCCTCCCTGCGCTGCCTGCCCCCTGTGCTGCTTGCCCCCTGTGCTGCCTCCTCCCTGCGCTGCCTCCTCCCTGTGCTGCCTGCCCCCTGTGCTGCCCCCTCCCTGCGCTGCCTGCCCCCTGTGCTGCCACCTCCCTGCGCTGCCCCCTCCCTGCACTGCCTCCTCCCTGCGCTGCCTGCCCCTGTGCTGCCTGCCCCCTGTGCTGCCTGCTCCCTGTGCTGCCTCCTCCCTGCGCTGCCTGCCCCCTGTGCTGCCTGCTCCCTGCGCTGCCTGCCCCCCGTGCTGCCTCCTACCTGCGCTGCCTGCTCCCTGCGCTGCCTGACCCTGCGCTGCCTCCTCCCTGCGCTGCCTGCTCGTAGCGCTGCCTGCCCCCTGCGCTGCCCCCTCCCTGCGCTGCCTGCCCCCTGTGCTGCCGCCTCCCTGCGCTGCCCCCTCCCTGCGCTGCCTCCTCCCTGTGCTGCCTGCCCCCTGCGCTGCCTGACCCTGCGCTGCCTCCTCCCTGCGCAGCCTGCTCCCTGCGCTGCCTGCCCCCTGTGCTGCTTGCCCCCTGCGCTGCCCCCTCCCTGCGCTGCCTCCTCCGTGTGCTGCCTGCCTCCTCCCTGCCTGCCCCCTGCGCTGCCTGCCCCCTGCGCTGCCTCCTCCCTGCACTGCCTGCTCCCTGCGCTGCCTGCCCCCTGCGCTGCCTCCTCCCTGCACTGCCTGCTCCCTGCACTGCCTGCTCCCTGCGCTGCCTGCCTCCTGCGGTGCCTCCTCCCTGCACTGCCTGCTCCCTGCGCTGCCTGCCCCATGCGCTGCCTGCTCCCTGCACTGCCTGCTCCCTGCGCTGCCTGCCTCCTGCGCTGCCTCCTCCCTGCACTGCCTGCTCCCTGCGCTGCCTCCTCCCTGCGCTGCCTGCTCCCTGCGCTGCCTCCTCCCTGCGCTGCCTCCTCCCTGCGCTGCCTGCCCCCTGTGCTGCTTGCCCCCTGTGCTGCCTCCTCCCTGCGCTGCCTCCTCCCTGTGCTGCCTGCTCCCTGTGCTGCCTCCTCCCTGCGCTGCCTGCCCCCTGTGCTGCCTGCTCCCTGCGCTGCCTGCCCCCCGTGCTGACTCCTACCTGCGCTGCCTGCTCCCTGCGCTGCCTGACCCTGCACTGCCTCCTCCCTGCGCTGCCTGCTCGTAGCGCTGCCTGCCCCCTGTGCTGCCTCCTCCCTGCACTGCCTGCTCCCTGTGCTGCCTCCACCCTGCGCTGCCTGCCCCCTGTGCGGCCTGCTCCCTGCGCTGCCTGCCCCCCGTGCTGCCTCCTACCTGCTCTGCCTGCTCCCTGCGCTGCCTGACCCTGCGCTGCCTGCCCCCTGTGCTGCCTGCCCCCTGCGCTGCCTCCCCCTGCGCTGCCTGCTCCCTGCGCTGCCTGCCCCCCGTGCTGCCTCCTACCTGCGCTGCCTGACCCTGCGCTGCCTCCTCCCTGCGCTGCCTGCCCCCTGCGCTGCCTCCTCCCTGCGCTGCCGCCTCCCTGCGCTGCCTGCCCACTGCGCTGCCTGCCCCCTGCGCTGCCTCCTCCCTGCACTGCCTGCTCCCTGCGCTGCCTGCCCCCTGCGCTGCCTCCCTCCCTGCACTGCCTGCTCCCTGCGCTGCCTGCCCCCTGCGCTGCCTCCTCCCTGCACTGCCTGCTCCCTGCACTGCCTGCTCCCTGCGCTGCCTGCCACCTGCGCTGCCTCCTCCCTGCACTGCCTGCTCCCTGCGCTGCCTGCCCCATGCGCTGCCTGCTCCCTGCACTGCCTGCTCCCTACACTGCCTGCCTCCTGCGCTGCCTCCTCCCTGCACTGCCTGCTCCCTGCGCTGCCTCCTCCCTGCGCTGCCTGCTCCCTGCGCTGCCTGCTCCCTGCGCTGCCTCCTCCCTGCGCTGCCTCCTCCCTGCGCTGCCTGCCCCCTGTGCTGCTTGCCCCCTGTGCTGCCTCCTCCCTGCGCTGACTCCTCCCTGCGCTGCCTGCCCCCTGTGCTGCCTGCCCCCTGTGCTGCCCCCTCCCTGCGCTGCCTGCCCCCTGTGCTGCCACCTCCCTGCGCTGCCCCCTCCCTGCACTGCCTCCTCCCTGCGCTGCCTGCCCCCTGTGCTGCCTGCCCCCTGTGCTGCCTGCTCCCTGTGCTGCCTCCTCCCTGCGCTGCCTGCCCCCTGTGCTGCCTGCTCCCTGTGCTGCCTCCTACCTGCGCTGCCTGCCCCCCGTGCTGCCTCCTACCTGCGCTGCCTGCTCCCTGCGCTGCCTGACCCTGCGCTGCCTCCTCCCTGCGCTGCCTGCTCGTAGCGCTGCCTGCCCCCTGTGCTGCCTCCTCCCTGCGCTGCCTCCTCCCTGCGCTGCCTGCCCCCTGTGCTGCTTGACCCCTGTGCTGCCTCCTCCCTGCGCTGCCTCCTCCCTGCGCTGCCTGCCCCCTGTGCTGCCGCCTCCCTGCGCTGCCCCCTCCCTGCGCTGCCTCCTCCCTGTGCTGCCTGCCCCCTGTGCTGCCTGCCCCCTGCGCTGCCTCCCCCTGCGCTGCCTGCTCCCTGCACTGCCTGCCTCCCGTGCTGCCTCCTACCTGCGCTGCCTGCTCCCTGCGCTGCCTGACCCTGCGCTGCCTCCTCCCTGCGCAGCCTGCTCCCTGCGCTGCCTGCCCCCTGTGCTGCTTGCCCCCTGCGCTGCCCCCTCCCTGCGCTGCCTCCTCCGTGTGCTGCCTGCCCCCTGTGCTGCCTGCCCCCTGCGCTGCCTGCCCCCTGCGCTGCCTCCTCCCTGCACTGCCTGCTCCCTGCGCTGCCTGCCCCCTGCGCTGCCTCCTCCCTGCACTGCCTGCTCCCTGCACTGCCTGCTCCCTGCGCTGCCTGCCTCCTGCTGTGCCTCCTCCCTGCACTGCCTGCTCCCTGCGCTGCCTGCCCCATGCGCTGCCTGCTCCCTGCACTGCCTCCTCCCTGCGCTGCCTCCTCCCTGCGCTGCCTGCCCCCTGTGCTGCCTGCTCCCTGCGCTGCCTGCTCCCTGCGCTGCCTCCTCCCTGCGCTGCCTCCTCCCTGCGCTGCCTGCCCCTGCGCTGCCTCCTCCCTGCGCTGCCTGCCCCCTGCGCTGTCTCCTCCCTGCGCTGCCTCCTCCCTGCGCTGCCTGCCCCTAGCGCTGCCTCCTCCCTGCATTGCCTGCTCCCTGTTCTGCCTGCCCCCTGCGCTGCCTGCCCCCGTGCTGCCTGCTCCCTGTGCTGCCTGCCCCCTGTGCTGCCTGCCCCCTGTGCTGCCTGCCCCCAGTGCTGCCTCCTCCCTGCGCTGCCTCCTCCCTGCATTGCCTGCTCCCTGTTCTGCCTGCCCCCTGTGCTGCCTGCCCCCTGTGCAGCCTGCCCCCAGTGCTGCCTCCTCCCTGCGCTGTCCCCTCCCTGCACTGCCTCCTCCCTGCGCTGCCTGCCCCCTGTGCTGCCTGCCCCATGTGCTGCCTGCTCCCTGTGCTGCCTGCTCCCTGCGCTGCCTGCCCCCTGTGCTGCCTGCTCCCCGCGCTGCCTGCCCCCTGCGCTGCCTGCTACCTGCGCTGCCTGCCCCCTGCGCTGCCTCCCCCTGCGCTGCCTGCTCCCTGCGCTGCCTGCCCCCTGTGCTGCCTCCTTCCTGCGCTGCCTGCCCCCTGCGCTGCCTCCCCCTGTGCTGCCTGCTCCCTGCGCTGCCTGCCCCCTGCACTGCCTCCTCCCTGCACTGCCTGCTCCCTGTGCTGCCTCCACCCTGCGCTGCCTGCCCCCTGTGCTGCCTGCCCCCTGTGCTGCCTCCTACCTGCACTGCCTCCTCCCTCCGCTGCCTCCTCCCTGTGCTGCCTGCTCCCTGCACTGCCTCCTCCCTCCGCTGCCTCCTCCCTGCGCTGCCTGCTCCCTGCGCTGCCTCCTCCCTGCGCTGCCTCATCCCTGCGCTGCCTGCCCCCTGTGCTGCTTGCCCCCTGTGCTGCCTCCTCCCTGCACTGCCTGCTCCCTGTGCTGCCTCCACCCTGCGCTGCCTGCCCCCTGTGCTGCCTGCCCCCTGTGCTGCCTCCTCCCTGCACTGCCTCCTCCCTCCGCTGCCTCCTCCCTGTGCTGCCTGCCCCCTGCACTGCCTGCTCCCTGCGCTGCCTCCTCGCTGCGCTGCCTCCTCCCTGCGCTGCCTGCCCCTGCGCTGCCTCCTCCCTGCGCTGCCTGCCCCTGCGCTGCCTCCTCCCTGCGCTGCCTCCTCCCTGCGCTGCCTGCCCCCTGCGCTGCCTGCCCCTGTGCTGCCTGCCCCCTGTGGTGCCTCCTCCCTGCGCTGCCTCCTTCCTGCGTTGCCCACCCCCTGCGCTGCCTCCTCGCTGCGCTGCCTCCTCCCTGCGCTGCCTGCCCCTGCGCTGCCTCCTCCCTGCGCTGCCTCCTTCCTGCGCTGCCTGCTCCCTGCACTGCCTCCGACCCTGCGCTGCCTCCTACCCTTCGCTGCCTGCCCCCTGCGCTTCCACCTCCCTGCGCTGCCTCCTCCCTGCGCTGCCTCCTCCCTGCGCTGCCTCCTCCCTGCGCTGCCTGCCCCTGCGCTGCCACCTCCCTGCGCTGCCTCCTCCCTGCGCTGCCTCCTCCCTGCGCTGCCTCCTCCCTGCGCTACCACCTCCCTGCGCTGCCTCCTCCCTGCGCTGCCTGCCCCCTGCGCTGCCACCTCCCTGTGCTGCCTGCTCCCTGTGCTGCCTCCTCCCTGCGCTGCCTCCTTCCTGCGCTGCCTGCCCCTGCGCTGCCTCTTCCCTGCGCTGCCTGCCCCCTGCGCTGCCACCTCCCTGTGCTGCCTGCTCCCTGTGCTGCCTCCTCCCTGCGCTGCCTCCTTCCTGCGCTGCCTGCCCCTGCGCTGCCTCTTCCCTGCGCTGCCTGCCCCCTGCGCTGCCACCTCCCTGCGCTGCATCCTCCCTGCGTTGCCTCCTCCCTGCGCTGCCTGCCCCCTGCGCTTCCACCTCCCTGCGCTGCCTCCTCCCTGTGCTGCCTCCTCCCTGCGCTGCCTGCCCCCTGCGCTGCCACCTCCCTGCGCTGCCTCCTCCCTGTGCTGCCTCCTCCCTGCGCTGCCTGCCCCCTGCGCTGCCACCTCCCTGCGCTGCCTCCTCCCTGCGTTGCCTCCTCCCTGCGCTGCCTGCCCCCTGCGCTGCCACCTCCCTGTGCTGCCTGCTCCCTGTGCTGCCTCCTCCCTGCGCTGCCACCTCCCTGTGCTGCCTGCTCCCTGTGCTGCCTGCTCCCTGTGCTGCCTCCTCCCTGCGCTGCCACCTCCCTGTGCTGCCTGCTCCCTGTGCTGCCTGCTCCCTGCGCTGCCTGCTCCCTGCGCTGCCTGCTCCCTGCGCTGCCACCTCCCTGCGCTGCCTCCTCCCTGCGCTGCCTCCTCCCTGCGCTGCCTGCCCCCTGCGCTGCCTGCCCCCTGCGCTGCCTGCTCCCTGCGCTGCCTCCTCCCTGCGCTGCCTTCTCCCTGCGCTGCCTGCCCCCTGTGCTGCCTCCTGCCTGTTCTGCCTCCTCCCTGCATTGCCTGCTCCCTGTGCTGCCTGCTCCCTGTGCTGCCTCCTCCCTGCGCTGCCTGCCCCTGTGCTGCCTCCTCCCTGCGCTGCCTCCTCCCTGCACTGCCTGCCCCCTGCGCTGCCTCCTCCCTGCGCTGCCTCCTCCCTGCGCTGCCTCCTCCCTGCGCTGCCTGCCCCCTGCGCTGCCACCTCCCTGTGCTGCCTGCTCCCTGTGCTGCCTCCTCCCTGCGCTGCCTGCCCCCTGCGCTGCCTCCTCCCTCGCTGCCTCCTCCCTGCGCTGCCTCCTCCCTGCGCTGCCTCCTCCCTGTGCTGCCTCCTCCCTGCGCTGCCTGTCCCCTGCGCTGCCTCCTCCCTCGTTGCCTCCTCCCGCTGCCTCCTCCCTGCGCTGCCTCCCCCGCTGCCTGCTGCCTGCCCCCCCCTGCGCTGCCCTCCCTGCTCCTCCTTCCTGCGCTGCCTCCTCCCTGTGCTGCCTCCTCCCTGCGCTGCCTGTCCCTGCTCCCTGCGCTGCCTCCTCCCTCCCCTGCCCCCTGCGCTGCCTCCTCCCTGTGCTGCCTCCTCCCTGCGCTGCGCCCCTGCCTGCCCCCTGCGCTGCCTCCTCCCTGCGCTGCCTCCCCCTGCGCTGCCTGCCCCCTGCGCTGCCTCCTCCGCTGCCTCCTCCCTGCCTGCTCCCCCTGTGCTGCCACCTCCCTGCGCTGCCTGCCCCCTGTGCTGCCTCCTCCCTGCGCTGCCTCCTCCCTGTGCTGCCTCCTCCCTGCGCTGCCTGCCCCCTGCGCTGCCTGCCCCCTGCACTGCCTGCTCCCTGCGCTGCCTCCTCCCTGCGCTGCCTTCTCCCTGCGCTGCCTGCCCCCTGTGCTGCCTCCTCCCTGTGCTGCCTCCTCCCTGCACTGCCTGCTCCCTGCACTGCCTCCTCCCTGCGCTGCCTGCTCCCTGCGCTGCCTGCCCCTGCGCTGCCTCCTCCCTGCACTGCCTGCTCCCTGCGCTGCCTCCTCCCTGCGCTGCCTTCTCCCTGCGCTGCCTGCCCCCTGTGCTGCCTCCTGCCTGTTCTGCCTCCTCCCTGCATTGCCTGCTCCCTGCGCTGCCTGCCCCTGCGCTGCCTCCTCCCTGCACTGCCTGCTCCCTGCGCTGCCTCCTCCCTGCGCTGCCTCCTCCCTGCACTGCCTGCCCCCTGCGCTGCCTCCTCCCTGCGCTGCCTCCCTCCCTGCGCTGCCTCCCCCTGCGCTGCCTGCCCCCTGCGCTGCCTGCCCCCTGTGCTGCCTGCTCCCTGCATTGCCTGCTCTCTGCACTGCTTGCTCTCTGCACTGCCTGCTCCTTGCACTCTCTGCACTACCTGCTCCTTGAGCTGCCTGCTCCCTGAGCTGCCTGCTCCTTCCACTGCCTGCTCCTTCCACTGCCTGTTCCCTGCGCTGCTGCTGCTGAGCACCTCCCAGCCTGTCCTGCACCCTCCAGCCAGGGCAGCCCCCTGGGGCACAGGAAGCAGGGAGCCAGGAGCCAGCTCTCCCAAGGTCTTCAGAGCCTGAATGCCAGGCTGGGAGTGGTTCTCTCCTGGGAACCGGAGCTGCGGTCGGGACTGCTGGCACAGAGCTCAGAGTCTGTGAGCAAGGGGAAAGGACAATCCTGAAATGCACTCTGGTGGTGAGACACTCACAAGCCACCTGCCCTGCACTCCTTGAGCTAAAAGCTGAGTTAGCTCACACCCTGCACACATTTGAGCAGCAGCTGGTGGGAAATGGCCTCTTGCAGCAGGCAGCAAACCCCCAAGAGAAGCAGCCCTGCAGAAGTGAAAGGCTGTGCTGAGCCCGCAGCTGCCACACACCGCCTGAGGCTGGGCTGTGCCTGAGCCCCTTGGCCTCCTGAGCCTCTTTGGCCTCTTCCTCTGAGCCCCTGCCCAGTGCTCTCTGCTGTAGAAAGGCTGTAGCTGAAATGAAGACATTTGAAACTGGGGGAAGAATCATTTCCCTTTTACATAGGGGGAGAGGGGGTGGCAGGCAGGGAGCAGTGGCAGGGCTGTGAGTAGCCCTAACACCTACCAGCTCCCTGGAGTCTGACCCAAGTCATGCCCCTTGCCCAGCTCCACGTGCCCTGCCAGCTCTGCAGCTCTCATCCTGCTGGGCCGAGAGTGTTCAAGAGCCTTGCTGGGCTCTGCAGGGTCTCTGGGAGTCAGCCCATGATAGCTTGTCAGGCCCTCAGGCGGTTTCTGAGGCTCACAAGACCTCCTTGCCCTTCCCCTGGGCTCCTGAGCTGCTTTGCAGGGCCGAGACTCCTCCTCACACCGCTTGGCAGTCGAAAGCAGCAGCCTGGGCAGTGCCTCTGCAGCACTGGGCAGCCACATCATGACATCCGGGCTCTGGGAGCGGCACCCTGGGCTCCTGGCTGCCAAGGCCTGGTGGAGTAGGTCCAGAGGAGACCAAGAAAATGAACCAGGGGGTGGAGCAGCTCTGCTATGGGGCAGGCTGAGGGACCTGGGGGTGTTCAGCCTGAGGAAGAGAAGGCTCCAGGGCAACTTCAAAGCTGCCTCCCAGTACCTGAAGGGACCCTGCAGGAAGGCTGCAGAGAGACTGTTCCCAAAGGCCTGCAGGGACAGGCCCAGGGGCAGTGGCTTCAAAGCAGAGCAGAGCAGATTCAGCCCAGAGCACTCTGGTTGTGTGATTCTGAGACACCACCAAGAGACCCAGGATGGGTTTGCAAAGTCTGCTCAGCCTGAGCAGCTCCTCTCTGCCTGCCAGCACAGGAGGGATGCAGGCTCTTTCCTGGAGCCACAGAGAGCTCTGGGCTGGAAGGGAGCTCCAGAGCTCAGCCAGGCCAAGCCCTGCCCTCAGCAGGGACATCCTCCCCCTGGAGCAGCTTGCCCAGAGCCCTCTCCAGCCTCCCCTGCAATAGCTCCAGGGATGGAGTCTCAGCCACCTCCCTGGGCAACCTGCTGCAGTGCTCCAGCAGCCTCCTGGGGCAGAGCTTGTTCCTCACATCCAATCTCCATCTGCTCTGCTCTGCTCTGAAGCCATTGCCCCTGGGCCTGTCCCTGCAGGCCTTTGGGAGCAGTCTCTGTGCAGCCTTCCCACCTGTGGCTGTCCCCTCTGCTGCTGGGGCTGTGCCATGGGATGGCAGCCAGTGCCCTGGGCACAGCCCTGTCCCTCAGCTCTGCTGAGACCATGGCTGCCAGCTGGGGGCTGAGGTGGGCTGCAGGCTTCCTGCTTGACCTCCTCCTGGCAGAGGCATTTCTCCTGCTAAGCTCTTACCCCGGCTCAGCTCTCAGGGCCCTTACCCAGTGGTATCTGTGGCTACCTCTGCACTGATGAAGAGCATCTACACATGCTTTGGGTTAGGCAGAGTCTCCTCTGCCCTCACCTCCCTTCCTGAGGCTCCATCTGACTTTGTGGAACCTCCATCCCAGGCCAGACACCCAGCACAGAGCAGGTCTGGGAAGTGCTTTGCTCTCTCCTGCTGCAGAAGGAGAATGTGGATGCTGGGGCCCAGCTGAGGGGCACACAGGCAGCTGTGCACAGCCAGCCAAGCCTTGCTGCGGCTCTGACCACTGTGGTGCCACTGGACAAGCCACTCAGAGCCAGGGAATGCTGGAGGCTGCCCAGGCAGCAGAGGGAGGCATCGCAGGAAGGCTTTGCCGTGCCCTCTCGGCAGTGGAGAGCAGACCAGAGCCAGTTCAGAGCTGCCCTGCAGCAGCCAGGTCACATTCTGTGCCCCAGCTCCTTGCCACTCTAATCCTGAGCTCCTTCCCAGGTCCCTGGGAGAGGAGGCAGCTTACTGCTGCACTGTTCCTGGCAGCTCTGCCTCCAAACAAGGCAGAGGCAGCAATGGGAGGCCTGAAACATAAGAGACCTAAGCTCTGTGTGAGAGCAGCAGGCCAGGGCTGCAGAACAGAGAGTCACAGAAGGGGAGGGCCTGGAAGGGACCTCTGCAGATCACTGAGTCCAAGCCCCCTGCCAGAGCAGGGTCACCCAGGGCAGGGCACCCAGGAGCACAGCCAGGGGGGTTGGAAGCTCTCCAGAGGAGACTCCACAACCCCTCTGGGCAGCCTGCTCCAGGCTCCAGCAGCCTCACAGCACAGAAGTCTCTCCTCAAGTTGAGGTGGAACCTCCTGGGTTCCAGTTTGTGCCCCTTGCCCCTGGTGCTGTCCCTGGGCACCACTGAGCAGAGCCTGGCCCCTTCCTGCCCCCCACCCCTCAGGTATTTACAGACACTGCTCAGGTCCCTCTCAGCCTTCTCCTCTGCAGGCTCTCAGCCCCAGGGCTCTCAGCCTGCCCTCCTCACACAGCTGCTCCAGGCCCTGCAGCATCCTCACTGCCCCTCCTGGACTCTCTCCAGCAGTTCCCTGTCCCTCCTGAGCTGGGGAGCCCAGAACTGGACCCAGTGCTCCAGCTGTGGCCTCAGCAGGGCAGAGGGAGGGAGGGAGGAGCAGGAAGGTCAGGCAGTGCTCAGCTGCATCTTGCACTCTCTGTTTCTCCATTAAGAATTCCCAGAAATCAACCCCCTGGAGCAGCTCAGACGCCAAACGCTTTGCAGTGTGGGGAAGAGTTTGAAGAGGTCAGTACTGCAGGGGGAGATGCCGAGCGGGTGGCCAGGACCTTCCTGCTGCTGGCAGCACAGAGCAGGGAGCTGCGGGCCCTGGGCAAGCCCTGGTTTGAAAGCCTTGCACAGCCCCGGAGAGGCTTCTGGGAGCTGTGAGCCCAGCGGGCAGCCCCTGCCCCCGCAGCACAGGCAGCGCTCCTCGGGCCAGCGCTGGCTCCTCCCCAGGGAAGGACTCCCGCAGGCTCGGGGGGGATGCTGCCCTGCTTGCCTCCTGCCACTTCCCCCCTAGCCCCCCTCCTCCTGCATGGCTCCAGCTGCCAGCACCTTCCACAGGCTGCCAGCAGCGCTCAGGCCCTGCCTGCCCTTTGGGGGGCTGTGCTGCCTGATGGGCAGAGCAGAAACACAAGACCCAGGAGGGAATCAGTGAGGTTGGAAATGACCTTTAAGGTCAGCACTGAGGCCAGCTGTACCCCAGCTCCCATGACCACTCAGCTCTACCCTGGAGCACCTCCAGCTTCTTGAGCACCTCTGGCCTTGGGGACTCCACCACCCCCCTGGGCAGCCTCTGCCAGGCCCTCACCACTCTGGCACCAAAGACATTTCACCTCCTCTCCAACCTCAGCCTCCCCTGGCACAATTTCAGGCCACTTCCTCCCCTCCTATCACCTGAGACTGGGGAGCAGAGACAGGAGACAGCAGCAGGTCCATGGATAGGGCTGGGGAAGGGGAACCTGCTCCTGGGGCAATGCTAAAGGATTAGAAGGAGCCAGAGCAGGGCTGCATTCAGCACCCAGCTCTCCCCTGGCTGCTTGGGCTGTTCCCTGCCTGCAGACCACGCTGGCTGGATTCTGCCCCCAGCTACCACCCAGGGGCACCCCTGGGAGGTCTCTCTGTGAAGAGCAGTAAGTGGCCAACAGCTCCTCAGAGAGCAGGGCTGCAGGGCTGGGCCCAGCCTCCCTTGGCATGTCAGTGCCACCTTGTGCTGGGACCAGCAACAGGCAGTGGAGAAAGAGCAGCTTGTACGGAGGAGCACAGGAAGGAGAAGCTCCAGAAGCCATCCTTGGAGCCAGGCTGCATCAGGAGTTCTGGCCTCTGGAGGCCTTTCCTCCTGGCACTCAGCAGCAGCACTCTGTGTCCTGCTGGAGGGCAGAGTCTGCCTCGGGAAGGGACAGGTGGGCTGCTGGGAGCAGCTCCTTTGAATCACAGAGTTGTCTGGGTTGGAGAGCCCCTCTAAGGTCATCAAGTCCAACCCTCCACCCACCCTGGCCCTCAAACCATGTCCCACAGCGCCATGGCCACAGGGGTCTCGAACAGCTCTAAGGACGGCAGCTCCACCCCCTCCCTGGCAGCCTGTGCCAGTACCACAGCACGGGCTGGGCTGGAAGGCACCTCCAAAGCTCACCCAGCACAACCCCTCTGCACTCAGCAGGGACATCCTCCACTGCAGCAGGTTGCCCAGAGCCCTGTTCAGACCTGTCCAGAGCCTCCCTGGGAGCAAGGGAAGCAGCAGACCTGCGTGGTGGAGCTTCTGAAGAAGCTCAAATGGAAGAAGGAAGTTCACAGTCCATGGGAGAAGGGGAGAGCACAGGAATGCTCTTGGAGTGTGCAGGGGTGACAGGAGGAAAGCCAAAGCCTCCTTGGAGCTGAACCTGGCTAGGGATGCCCAGCTCAACAGGAAGGGTTCCTTCAGGTACATTGGAGGCAGAAGGAAAACTGGAGGAGGTGTGAGGCTGCTGAAGAAGGAGGAAGGCTCCATGGGGGGAGGATGCAGAGAAGGTGGAGTTCCTGAATGTCTTCTTGCTTTGCTGCTCAGGTCAGCCCTCGGGAGCTCTCCGGCTTTGGAGAGAGCAGAAACAGCCTGGAGGAAGGAAGCTTTCCCCTTGAGGTCAGAGATCAGTTCAACAAGCTGCACAGCCACAAGTCCAGGGGTCCTGATGCAGTGCACCCAGGAGTGCTGAGGGAGCTGCCGGCAGCCATGGCTGGGCTGCTCTCCACCCTTGCAAGGTCCTGGAGAAGAGGAGAGCTGCCTGAGGGCCAGAGGAAGCCAAGGGCCCTGCACTCTGCAAGGAGGGCAAGGAGGAGGACCCAGGGCTCTCCAGAGCAGCCTCACCTCCAGCCCAGGGAGGACATGCAGCAAGCTTGCCGTGGGTGTCACAGCAGCGCCGAGAGGAAGAGGTCATCAGAAGCAGCCAACAGGGACTGAGCAAGGGGAAGTCATGGCTGAGTCATCTGACAGCCTCCTGCCAGGGCACAGCCGGGTGGGGGGATGAGGGGAGGGCAGGGCCCTTGGCTCCAGCAGGGCCCTTGGCTCCAGGAGGCCTCTGGCCAGCATCTCCCACAGCATCCCCAGGGGCAGTGTGGGGACAGGAAGGGACAGGGGGGTGGAAACCAGGGGGAGAGAGAGAGGGCTCAGAGGGTTGTGGTGAGTGGCACAGAGTCTGGTTGGAGATCCACAGGAGGTGATGTGCCCCAGAGGTCAGGGCTGGGTCCAGTCTTACCCAGCATCTTCATCAGTGGGGAGGAGGAAGGCACAGAGGGGACCCTCAGCAGCTTGCTGGTGGCAGAGCTGGGAGCAGTGGCTGACAGCCCCCAGGCTGTGCTGGCATCCAGGGAGAGCTGGGCAGGCTGAGAGCTGGGGAGAGGAGCCTCCTGAGGCTCAGCAAGGGCAAGTGTGGAGTCCTGCTCCTGGGCAGGAACAGCCTCCTGCAGCAGCACAGGGGAGGGGAACCTGCTGGGGAGCAGCTGTGAGGAGCAGGAGCTGGGGGTGCTGGGGGACAAGAGCTCCCCAGGAGCCAGCAGTGTGCTCCTGGGGGCAAGAAGGCCAATGGGGTCCTGGGGTGCATGAGGAAGAGTGTGGCCAGCAGGGCAAGGGAGGTTCTCCTGCCCCTCTGCTCTGCCCTGCTGAGGCCACAGCTGGAGCCCTGGGTCCTGTCCTGGGCTCCCCAGCTGCAGAGGGACAGGGAAGTGCTGGAGAGAGCCCAGGGCAGGCTGCAGAGCTGCTGAGGGGCCTGGAGCAGCTCTGGCAGCAGCAGAGGCTGAGAGCCCTGGGGCTGAGAGCCTGCAGCAGAGCAGCCCCAGAGGGCAGCTGAGCAATGCTCAGCAAGAGCTGAAGGAGCTGTGGGGGGCAAGAGGCTGGGGCCAGGCTCTGCCCAGTGGTGCCCAGGGACAGCACAAGGGGCACAGAGTGTCAGGCAGGAGGTTGGAGCTGAGCAGGAGGAGAAAGTTGTTTGTTGTGAGGCTGCTGGAGGCCTGGAGCAGGCTGCCCAGAGAGGTTGTGGAGTCTGCTGGGGTGGAGAGCTTCCAACCCCCCTGGGCACTGTGCTGCTGGGGCAGGGGGTTGGGCTGGGGAGCTCCAGGGGTCCCTTCCACCCCCCCAGGCTGGGGCTCTGATGATTGGCACCGTGGCTCTGAGCTCTCACACTCCTTTGCCACAGCAGTGCTGCCGCTGTGTCCTCGCTGCTGGCTGCAGCCAGCGCCGTCAGCCCCACCGCAGCAGCCCCAGCAGCGCCCACAGCTGTGGCACAGCTGCACCAGGCTGTAGTGCAGAGCTGGGGATGAGCAGCAGCTTTGGGGCACTGTCTCTGCAAACACTAAGAGCTTCAGGGGTGATCTTTTGCTTCAGAAGAGCTCCACAGCTTGCAGTGGGCCGGGAGGCAGCCTCCAGGGGCATCCTGCCCACCCCCTGCAGGCAGCTGGGACGCCTCCAGCCAGAGCAGGCTGCCAGGGACACAGCTCAGGGCTTCGCTTCAGTCTTCCTGTGGACATCAAAACTCTCCTCAGAGCACTTCCAACACCCTAAACCTTTCCCTGCTCCTCCTCCCACTCCCTGCCAGCTGCCTTTTCCTCAGCTGCTGCTGGTTGTGCCCCCGGAAGGCCTGAAGCAGACACAGCTGTGGTTAGTGCCAGCAGGAATCACATCTGTCACCCCCTGCTGCAGGTTAAAAGCAGCTCTGCCACCAGCTTTGGGCCTCGGGCTGGAAGTACAATCAACCTGAGCAGATTTCCCTTTCCTTACACAACACATTCCCCCAGCTGCCACCCAGCCCCATCAGTCACTTACTGCAGACAGCTGAATCATCTCTGCTGCTCAGTGCAGCCTCAGAATCCAGCTCCTCCAGTTCCTCCAGGCTCTGTGCAATGCAGCAGAGAGCAGCAGGGAGTCTCTTCTGGGGGGCAGGGTGGTGAAACTCTTTCCCCACTTGCTTTTGCAGCTCTCCATTTCACCAGAGAATCACAGCCCCTGTGAGACCTGCATCCCCCCTGTGCTGGCAGGCAGAGAGGAGCTGCCCAGGCTGAGCAGACTTTGCAAACCCATCCTGGCTCTCTTGTGGCGTCTCAGGATCACAGAACCACAGAGAGCTCTGGGCTGGAAGGGAGCTCCAGAGCTCAGCCAGGCCAAGCCCTGCCCTCAGCAGGGACACCCTCCCCTGGAGCAGCTTGCCCAGAGCCCTCTCCAGCCTCCCCTGGAACAGCTCCAGGGATGGAGCCTCAGCCACCTCCCTGGGCAACCTGCTGCAGTGCTCCAGCAGCCTCCTGGTGAAAAAAGCCAACAGAGGTTATCAAGGCAGCTGAGACAGGACAGCAAAGTGGAAGTCTCCTCTACCTCAAAGCAAATATATTCTCCCCTCTCCCCTCCCCAGCAGAAGGCTTCTGGATGACTCTGCAGATCTAAAGGAGCTGGACCCTAAGTGACTTCCCTGTGCCATGCAAAGAGGAAAGTTTTAGAAGCATTTAAATCACTTCAAAGCCTAAAGCTAGTTGCTGACAGTGGCTGTGGCCCTGACCTCACTGCTGAAGGCCTCAGTGTGGCTTTTCCTTTCCAAGGGTGTCTGCTGTGAGTTCCCACCCCAGGCTGGCTCTCAGAGCTTGCTGCTGCCTCTGGGGCTGAGCAGTGCTGCTGGCTGAGGCACTGTGGCTATGGGCAGGAGACTCCTTGCTGGAGTGCTGCTGTGGGACTGGAGGAGCCATGACATGGAGGGCCAGGGCTTGGAAGGGGCCTCCAGAGCTCACCCAGCCCAACCCCTGCCAGGGCAGGGCACCCAGGGCAGGGCACCCAGAACACATCCAGGGGGGTTGGAAAGGCTCCAGAGCAGGAGACTCCACAACCTCTCTGGGCAGCCTGCTCCAGGCTCTGCCACCCTCACAGGGACAAAGGTTTCCCTCCTGTCCCCCTGGCAGCTCCTCTGCTCCAGCTTGCCCCCAGTGCCCCTTGTGCTGTGCTTGGCCATCCCTGAGCAGAGCCTGGCTCCAGCCCTGCACAGCTTCATCCCCAGCACTGAGGGCAGCCCTCAGGCTGCTCTGCCCCCAGCTCCCAGCCCCAGCTCCACAAACCTCAACTCATCATTGGCCCTACAACCTTTTGGGCAGGCCTTGCACTTGAGCTACAGAGAGGACTCCATGGCTGGATCTGGAAAGCCTCCCCTTGGCTCCTGGCATGCAGTGTGGGGAGCCCTGATGGTGAAGCACCCAGCTGGTGACTGGGCCAGGCCAGTGCTGCCTGCAGATGGATGATGCCAACAGGCACAGAGCCACGTCCTGCCCAGCACACCTGCCTCAAAACTGCCTCAAAACTACCTCTCTGCACCCAATTCTCCTGCCAAAGGCTGCACAGAGACAGTAACTGGAGCAGAAAAGACTATCAGTGTAATTACCACAGAGAATTGACTTCTGATGAACCTCCTAAAGCATCAGTGGAAAAATCTATGCTCAGCTGGACCCATTGGGAGCTCCACACTTGACTGCAAGTCACTGCTTAACCCATAAAGCTTTGCTCACTCAGCTCAAGCAGCTCCTGAGCTCAGCCCATACCTGCTTCAGCACCAACAGATCTGTGCCTGCAGCAAGGGGAGCTGAGCTGAGCTGCTGCTTGCAGGGCAGGAGCAGTGCTCAGCAGGGGCTGTGGAAGGAGGAGTCTGAGGAAAATCACACAATCAGCATGGAAGGGTTGGGTTGGAAGGGAGCTCAAGGCTCAGCCAGCTCCAGCCCCCTGCCACGGGCAGGGACACCTCCCACCAGCACAGGCTGCTCAGGGCCTCATCCAGCCTGGTCCTGAACACCTCCAGGCAGGAGGCAGCCACAGCCTCCCTGGGCAGCCTGTGCCAGAGTCTCCCCAGCCTCCCTCTCAACAATTTCTTCCTCCTCTCCACTCTCAATCTCCTCTCTCCCAGCTCAAAGCCATTGTCCCTCATCCTGGCACTCCCAGCCCTTGTCCAGAGTCCCTCCCCAGCTCTCCTGGAGCCCTTCAGGCACTGCAAGGCTGCTCTGAGGTCTCCCTGGAGCCTTCTCTTCTCCAGGCAGAGCAATCCCAGCTCTCCCAGCCTTACAATACAATACAATACAATACAATACAATACAATACACCAGGTTGGAAGAGACCTTCAAGATCATCGCGTGCAACCCATCAAACAATCCAACCCACCCAACAACTAGACCATACAGCCAAGCACCCCATCAAGTCTCCTCCTGAACACCTCCAGTGAAGGTGACTCCACCACCTCCATGGGTAGCCCATTCCAATGGGCAATCACTCTCTCCGTGTAGAACTTCTTCCTAACATCCAGCCTAAACCTGCCCTGGCACAGCCTGAGACTGTGTCCTCTTGTTCTGGTGCTGGCTGCCTGGGAGAAGAGGCCAACCTCTGCCTGGCTACAACCTCCCTTCAGGTAGTTGTAGAGAGCAATAAGGTCACCCCTCAGTCTCCTCTTCTCCAGGCTAAGCAACCCCAGCTCCCTCAGCCTTTCCTCATAGGGCTTGTGTTCCAAACCCCTCACCAGCTTTGTTGCCCTCCTCTGGACACGTTCCAGCAAGTCAACATCCTTCCTAAACTGAGGGGCCCAGAACTGGACACAGGACTCAAGGTGTGGCCTAACCAGTGCAATGTACAGGGGGAGAATGACCTCCCTGCTCCTGCTGGCCACACTGTTCCTGATGCAGGCCAGGATGCCATTGGCCCTCTTGGCTGCCTGGGCACACTGCAGGCTCATGTTCAGCCTACAATCAACCAGCACCCCCAGGTCCCTCTCTGCCTGGCCACTCTCCAGCCACTCTGACCCCAGCCTGTAGCACTGCCTGGGGTTGCTGTGGCCAATGTGCAGCACCTGGCACTTGGATGTGTTCAGTCTCCTGCCCTTGGCCTCTGCCCATCTGTCCAGCCTGTCGAGGTCCCTCTGCAAAGCCTCTCTGCCCTCCAGCAGACCAACTCCTGCCCCCAGCTTGGTGTCATCTGCCAATTTACTGATGATGGACTCAATGCCCTCATCCAGATCATCAATAAAGATGTTGAAGAGCACGGGGCCCAGCACTGATCCCTGGGGCACACCACTAGTGACAGGCCGCCAGCTGGATGTGGTGCCATTCACCATTACTCTCTGGGCTCGGCCCTCCAGCCAGTTCCTAACCCAACGCAGTGTGCTCCTGTCCAAGCCACGGGCTGCCAGCTTGGCCAGGAGTTTGCTGTGGGGAACGGTGTCAAAGGCCTTGCTGAGGTCCAGGTAGACCACATCCACAGGCCTCCCCACATCCACCAGGCGGGTCACCTGATCATAGAAGGAGATCAGGTTGGTCAGGCAGGACCTGCCCCTCCTAAATCCATGCTGGCTAGGCCTGAGCCCCTGGCCATCCTGTAAGTGCTGTGTGATCGCACTCGAGATGACCCGTTCCATAATCTTGCCTGGCACTGAGGTCAGGCTGACAGGCCTATAATTCCCTGGCTCATCCAACCGGCCCTTCTTGTGGATGGGCACCACGTTAGCCAGCTTCCAGTCTTCTGGGACCTCTCCAGTGAGCCAGGACTGCTGAAAAATGATGGAAAGTGGCTTGGACAGCTCATCTGTCAGCAATCTCAGCACCCTAGGATGGATCCCATCCGGTCCCATGGCCTTGTGGGGGTCCAAGCGGCTCAGTAGATCTCTAACTTCCTCTTGGAGCAGTGGGAAACTATGCAGCTCTCTGGCTCCTTCTGCCAGCTCTGCAGGCCAGCTGTCTGGAAGACGTTCTGCCCTGCTAGTGAAGACTGAGGCAAAGAAGGTGTTAAGTACCTCTGCCTTTTCCTCATTCTTTGTTACAACGTTCCCCTCCGTGTCAACCAAGGAGTGGAGGTTGTCCTTGCCCTTCTTCTTGCTATTGATGTATTTATAGAAGGACTTTTTGTTGTCCTTCACAGCAGAGGCCAGTCTAAGTTCTAAATGGGCTTTTGCCTCCCTAATTTTCTTCCTGCACAACCTAGCAACATCCCTAAACATTCTGTAGGTTGCCTCCCCTTTCTTCCAAAGATGATACACCCTCTTTTTTTCCCTAAGTTCTATTAAAAGTTCATTGCCCATCCAGGCTGGCCGTCTGCCCCGGCGGCTCATCTCCCGGCACACCGGCACAGCCTGTTCCTGCGCCTTCAATAGTTCTTCCTTGAAGTAGGTCCAGTTCTCCTGGACCCCTTTGTTTTTGAGGGCTGATTCCCAAGGAACCTTCTGAATTAGTTCCTTGAGTAGCCTGAAGTCTGCCCTCCGGAAGTCCAGAGTGGAGGTCTTCTTGCTGCCCCTCTTGGCTTGGCTGCATACTGAAAACTCAATTATCTCGTGCTCACTGGTGCCTAAACACCCTCCGACCACCACATCACCCACCAGCCCTTCCCTGTTGGTGAAGAGGAGGTCAAGCATAGCCTTACCCCTGGTAGGCTCACGCAGCACCTGGGATAAGAAGCTGTCCTCCATGCACTCTAAGAACCTCCTAGACTGCCTCCTCTCTGCTGTGTTGAGATCCCAACAGATATCAGGCAGGTTGAAGTCACCCATGAGAACGAGGTCAGGCGATCTTGAGACAGCCTTAAGCTGCCTATAGAATGCCTCATCGACATCCTCCTCCTGGTTGGGTGGTCTATAACAGACGCCAACCAGGATGTCTGCCCTGCTGGTCTTCCCTCTAATTCTCACCCACAAGCACTCAACCCTATCATCCCTGCTCTCCATCTCAACAGCATCCAGTGCCTCCCTGATGTACAGGGCCACCCCTCCACCCCTTCTTCCTTGCCTGTCTCTCCTGAAGAGCCTGTAGCCGTCAATTGCAGCGCTCCAGTCATGCGAGTCGTCCCACCACGTCTCTGTGATGGCAACTACATCATAACTTTCTTGCTGCAACAAGGCTTCCAGCTCCTCTTGTTTGTTACCCATGCTTCGTGCATTAGTGTACATGCACTGCAGCTGGGCTGCTGGTTTCACCTCTAGCTCTAGCTTATCACCCCCAGACTCCTGCCTGAGGGCACTGGTTTCCGACCCTCCCCCTTCGAAGCTAGTTTAAAGCCCTGTCAATGAGACTTGCTAATTCCCTTCCCAGAATCTTTTTACCTTTGGGGGACAGGCCATTCTCGTGTATTGTGACCTTTCCCCTCCTCTGGGACAGATGTACTCCATCTGTTACCAGCTGACCTGGTGCAGTAGAAAGTTCCCCAAGATCGAAAAACCCAAAATTCATTCGTCTGCACCAGCCCCTAAGCCACTTGTTGACTACAGCGGCTGACCTGTTCCCAGCCTGGCCCCACAGGAGAGGTTCTGCAGCCTCTGCTCATCTCTGTGGCCTCCTCTGGAGCCTCTCCAGCAGCTCCAGGTCCTTCTTGTGCTGGGGCCCCAGAGCTGGAGGCAGTGCTGCAGGTGGGGTCTGAGCAGAGCAGAGGGGCAGAATCCCCTCCCTGTGCTGCTGCTCTCCCTGCTCTGGCTGCAGCTCAGCACTCAGCTGGCTCTGGGCTGCCAGGGACCAGTGCTGGCTCCTGAGGAGTTTGTCACACCCCCAAGGCCTTCTCCTGCAGGCTGCTCTCAGCCACTCTTCACCTAGCCTGGATCTGAGCTTGGATTGCCCTGCCCCTGGTGCAGGACCTTACCCTTGGCCTTGTTGAAGTTCATGAGGTTGGCTTGGGCCCAGCTCTGCACCTGCCCAGCTCAAGAACCAACACCCGTGCCCTTACCCTCTGAACTCACCACCTCAAAGGTGCCAGCAGCCTGCCACCCAAACGCTCCTCTCACCCTGTGCCAGGCCTCAGCTCTGTGGCAGCTCTGCCCAGCCTGTGATGCTCACAGGTCCAACCTGCTGCTGTCCTGGTGGCTGGAGGGTGCCTTTGAGCCTCCCTACCTGTAAGACACGACCCAAAGCCAGCTGACAAAGCTCCCCTCAGTTGTTCAACCTCCTCCAAGGTGTGCTGTGGGCACTCCAGCCCTGCCCAGCTGCTGGCCTTTCCTAAGCAGGATCCTGGGACAGGGGAGGCAAAGGTTAGGGCAGGGTCCCAGCAGCCACACCACTGTCACCTTCACAGTGCCATGGGATGTGGCCAGCAGGAAGCATCCCCAGCCAGGCAGGTTCTGAGAGCTGTGACACCAACCTGCACCTTTCCCTCCTGCTAAGGGAGGAGATGTCAGGGCTGGAAGGGACCTCAAGGCTCAGCCAGTCCCAACCCCCTGCCATGGGCAGGGACACCTCACCCCACAGCAGGTTGCTCACAGCCACCTCCAGCCTGGCTGCAAACACCTCCAGCCAGGAGGCTTCCACCACCTGGCTTGGACAGGATCACACTGCGTTGGGTTAGGAACTGGCTGGAGGCCGAGCCCAGAGAGTGGTGGTGAATGGTGCCACAGCCAGCTGGCAGCCAGGCACCAGTGGTGTGCCCCAGGGAGCAGTGCTGGGCCCCATGCTCTTCAACATCTTTATTGATGATCTGGATGAGGGCATTGAGTCCATCAGCAGTGAATTTGCAGATGACACCAAGCTGGGGGCAGGAGTTGGTCTGCTGGAGGGCAGAGAGGCTCTGCAGAGGGACCTGGACAGGCTGGACAGATGGGCAGAGGCCAAGGGCAGGTGATTGAACACATCCAAGTGCCAGGTGCTGCACATTGGCCACAGCAACCCCAGGCAGTGCTACAGGCTGGGGGCAGAGTGGCTGGAGAGCGGCCAGGCAGAGAGGGACCTGGGGGTGCTGGTTGATGGTAGGCTGAACATGAGCCAGCAGTGTGCCCAGGCAGCCAAGAAGGCCAATGGCATCCTGGCCTGCATCAGGAAGAGTGTGGCCAGCAGGAGCAGGGAGGTCATTCTGCCCTGTGCTCAGCACTGCTTAGGCCACACCTTGAGTCCTGTGTCCAGTTCTGGGCCCCTCAGTTTAGGAAGGAGGTTGAGCTGCTGGAAGGTGTCCAGAGAAGGGCAACAAGGCTGGGGAGGGGTCTGGAGCACAGCCCTGTGAGGAGAGGCTGAGGGAGCTGGGGTTGCTTAGCCTGGAGAAGAGGAGGCTCAGGGGAGACCTCATTGCTCTCTACAACTACCTGAAAGGTGGTTGTAGCCAGGAAGGGGTTGGCCTCTTCTCCCTAGCAACCAGCACCAGAACAAGAGGACACAGTCTCAAGCTGCACCAGGGGAAGTTTAGGCTGGAGGTGAGGAGAAAGTTCTTCACCGAGAGAGTGATTCGCCATTGGAATGTGCTGCCCAGGGAGGTGGTGGAGTCACCATCCCTGGAGGGTTCAAGAGGGGACTGGATGTGGCACTTGGTGCCATGGTCTAGTTGTGAGGTTGTGGTGACAGGTTGGACTCGATGATCTTCAAGGTCTCTTCCAACCTTGGTTATTCTATTCTATTCTATTCTATTCTATTCTATTCTATTCTATTCTATTCTATTCTATTCTATTCTATTCTATTCTATTCTATTCTATTCTATTCTATTCTATTCCTCCCTGGGCAGCCTGTGCCAGGCTCTCACCACCCTCCTGGGCAACAACTTCTTCCTCACAGCCAATCTCAATCTCCCCATTTCTAGTTCTGCTCCCTCCCTCCCAGTCCTGTCCCTCCCTGACACCCTCAAAAGTCCCTCCCCAGCTTGCTTGGAGCCCCTTGCAGATCCTGGAAGGCCACCAGAAGGTCTCCTGGGAGCCTTCTCCTCTCCAGCCTGCACAACCCCAACTCTCTCAGGCTGTCTCTATCAAGGTCTGCCAGCTGTCTCCCATGGCAGGCCAGAAGGGCTGTGCAAGCCCTGCCTGCCACACCAACTTGGGGGACTGGCCTGGAATTGTGCCAGGGGAGGCTGAGGTTGGAGAGGAGGCAAAATGTCTTTGGTGCCAGAGTGGTCAGGGCCTGGCAGAGGCTGCCCAGGGGGTGGTGGAGTCCCCATGGCTGGAGGGGTTCCAGAAAGGTGCAGCCATGGTGGGGTCGGGTTGAAGGTTGGACTCAGAGAGCTTTTGCAACCCAAACAGCTCTGCTTCTACACATCTGTGTTGAGTGCAAGCCCAGGGACTGTGCAGCAGGGCTCAGCTGGGGACTCATCTGCCCCCAGGTGACTGAAAGTTTTGTTTCAAGTCGTCCAAGACAAGAAGGTTGTTCAGTGAACAGAAGCAATGCAGAGCTCCTGCTGCCCATCCCCACCAGAGAGCTCTTCTTAGGGGCTTGGCTGAACCCTGAGGCACTACAAACATCAGCTCCAGGAACTCAGCTTCTCCCTCCCAGGGCAGCCTTCCCTTGCAGTTCCTTCACCATCGCTCCCTGGTCATAGAGCCACAGAAGGGTTTGGGCTGAAAGGGACCTCAGAAATCATCCAGTTCCACCACCTCCTACTAGACCAGGCTGCTCAAGGCCCCATTCCCCCTGGCCATGAGCTCTTGGCGGAGGTTCCAACCCTGGAACCTCTCTGGGCAACCTGTTCCAGTGCCTCACCACCCTCACCTGCCTTCAGAGCGTGGTGCTGAGCACGCTGGGCAGCCGGCACAGCCGCTGCCTGCCCTGCCAAGGGGTGCTGGCTGCATCAGCCCTCTGCTGCTCAGCTCACACAGTCCCTGAGTCCCAGCACAGTGCCAGGTGGAAGGGACCTCTGCAGATCACAGTCTCACAGTCTCACACTATCACTAAGGTCGGAAGAGACCTGGAAGATCATCGAGCCCAACCTGTCACCACAGACCCCATGACCAGACCATGGTACCAAGTGCCACATCCAGTCCCCTCTTGAACACCTCCAGGGACGGCGACTCCACCACCTCCCTGGGCAGCACATCCCAATGGCGAATCACTCTCTCGGTGAAGAACTTTCTCCTCACCTCCAGCCTAAACCTCCCCTGGTGCAGCTTGAGACTGTGTCCTCTTGTTCTGGTGCTGGTTGCTAGGGAGAAGAGGCCAACCCCTTCCTGGCTACAACCACCTTTCAGGTAGTTGTAGAGAGCAATGAGGTCTCCCCTGAGCCTCCTCTTCTCCAGGCTAAGCAACCCCAGCTCCCTCAGCCTCTCCTCCCAGGGCTGTGCTCCAGACCCCTCCCCAGCCTTGTTGCCCTTCTCTGGACACCTTCAAGTCTCTCAACGTCTTTCCTAACCTGAGGGGCCCAGAACTGGACACAGGACTCAAGGTGTGGCCTAACCAGTGCTGAGCACAGGGCACAATGGCCTCCCTGCTCCTGCTGGCCACACTGTTCCTGCTGCAGGCCAGGATGCCATTGGCCTTCTTGGCCCCCTGGGCACACTGCTGGCTCATGTTCAGGCAGCTGTCAATCAGCACCCCCAGGTCCCTCTCTGTTTGGCAGCTCTCAGCCACTCTGACCCCAGCCTGTAGCTCTGCCTGGGGCTGCTATGGCCAAAGTGCAGCCCCTGGCACTTGGATGTGTTGAATGCCATCCTGTTGGCCTCTGCCCATCTGTCCAGCCCGTCGAGGTCCCTCTGCAGAGCCCTTCTGGCCTCTACCTGACCAACATCTGCTCCCAGCTTGGTGTCATCTGCACATTTGCTGATGTCTGTCTCAATCCCCTCATCCAGATCATCAATGAAGACTTTGAAGAGGATGGGGCCCAGCACTGATCCCTGGGGGACGCCACTGGTGACTGGCCTCCAGCTGGAGGTGGCACCATTCACCACCACTCTCATCCAGTCCAAACCCTGGCAAAGCAGGGGGTCTGCAATCACATCATTACTGGACCCACCAAGCCTCCTCCTGCCTGGAGGTGTTGAGGACCAGGCTGGATGAGGCCTTGTGCAGCCTGTGCTGGTGGGAGGTGTCCCTGCCCAGGGCAGGGGGCTGGAGCTGGCTGAGCTTTAAGCTCCCTTCCAGCCCAACCCCTGCTGTGATCCCCGGTTTGCTGTGAGCTCCCTGCTGCAAAGCTGCCCTTGCCAGCACAGCCTGCTGCCCTGTGATTGAAGCTCCAGAGCCACAGTGTCATTTGCAGTGCCACTTGACACCCTCCCACAGCTGCCTACTTACCAGAGCCTTTGTGTTGCCTTTTGCCAAGGGGCAGCTCAGGCCTGCCAGGAGAGATGGTGAGTGACAGACAGGCTCCCCATGGGCTCTGCAGCCTGAAACCCAGCACCGTCTGCAGTGTCTAACTCCACCCAAGCCCCGGCCAAGCTCACAGAAGGGAGTGGAGATGAAGGCAGCTGCTGATCTGCAGTCCAATGACTGCAATGGGTGCAGTGTGGAGGCATTTCTGAAACCTGTGTGGGGGCCAGAGATGGGCTGAGCCACACCAGCCCCCAGGCAAACTCACTCCTGCTTCCCCCAGCACCCTGCAGCTGGAGCTCAGCTCAACTAAGGCTCCTGCTCTTCCGGGCAGAGAGTCACAAAAGCACAGAATGCAGGGGCTGGAAGTGACCTCCAGAGATCATCCATCCAACCCCTGCCAGAGCAGAGCACCCAGGGCAGGGCACCCAGAACACAGCCAGGGGGGTTGGAAAGTCTCCAGAGAAGGAGACTCCAGCAGCCTCACACCAAAGAAGCTTCTCCTGATGTTGGGGTGGAACCTCCTGGGTTCCAGCTTCTACCCCTTGCTCCTTGTCCTGTCCCTGGGCACCACTGAGAAGAGCCTGGCCCCTTCCTGCCCCCCACCCCTCAGGTATTTACAGACATTGCTCAGGTCCCTCTCAGCCTTCTCCTCTGCAGGCTCTCAGCCCCAGGGCTCTCAGCCTTCCCTCACACAGCTGCTCCAGGCCCTGCAGCATCCTCACTGCCTCCCCTGGGACTCTCCCATAGCTTCCTGTCTCCCTTGATCTGGGTTCCAGTGCCCATGGTCCTATCACAGGACACCACTCAGTGACCATTTGAGCTTGCCATGGGAATGCTCTGCAGCCACAGATCCAACTCATCCAGCAGCACAGCTTGGATGCTTAGTCTTCAGTTCCTGCCCCTGCACCCACGAACTCCACCTGGCTGAGTGACCCCAGAGCAGAGGCTTCTGCTGAGGCTTTGGTTCCTGCCCCTGCACCCACGAACTCCTCCTGGCTGTGTGACCCCAGAGCAGAGGCTTTGGTTCCTACCCCTGCACCCACGAACTCCTCCTGGCTGTGTGACCCCAGAGCAGAGGCTTTGGTTCCTGCCCCTGCACCCACAAACTCCACCTGGCTGTGTGACCCCAGAGCAGAGGCTTCTGTTGGGGCTTTGGTTCCTGCCCCTGCACCCTCAAACTCCTCCTGGCTGTGTGACCCCAGAGCAGAGGCTTCTGCTGGGGCTTTGGTTCCTGCCCCTGCACCCACGAACTCCTCCTGGCTGTGTGACCCCAGAGCAGAGGCTTCTGTTGGGGCTTTGGTTCCTGCCCCTGCACCCTCAAACTCCTCCTGGCTGTGTGACCCCAGAGCAGAGGCTTCTGCTGGGGCTTTGGTTCCTGCCCCTGCACCCACGAACTCCTCCTGGCTGTGTGACCCCAGAGCAGAGGCTTTGGTTCCTACCCCTGCATCCACAAACTCCTCCTGGCTGTGTGACCCCAGAGCAGAGGCTTGTGGCAGCCATGTGCCAGAGGAAGGAGCTGCGAAGGAGGCGACTGGCAGGTGTGAACAAGTCCATCATGGCCACCAGCTGCCCACAACCTTTTGTTACAAGCCAGAGAGCCCAGGCTGGCTCTGCTGTGCTGCTCCTGGGTAGAGAGCAGGCTCTGAGAGGCTGACCTGGGCATGAGCAAAGAACTCCAACTGCTGCAGAGTTGAGAGCTGGGTTGACAAGTTTCCTATTTTATTGGCATGGATGTGACTTCTAAACTGAGAAACCCTTCTGGCAAGTTCTCTCAAGTCCTCGTGACAAAAAAACCAAACCAAAAGAGGAAAGAGGAGGAAAAGATTCTCTCACAACACACAAGTATGTACAACATTTACAGGTTCTTTGTTTGCTCCTTTTCTTTCCAGTCTTTTACAACTGCTGCTTGAAAGACAAACAAGCTCTAGGTTACCACAGAACAAAAGCTGTGACTTTAAGGTTGGTTTGTTTGCTTCTTTAATTTCATAAAACTATCATAAGTTAAAGTGAATAGATCTCTCTCTCTCTCTCTCTCTCTCTCTCTCTCTCTCTCTCTCAATTCCTTGTAGCATTTCACAAGTGCAACAGAAACCCAAACCCAAACCCAAAGCAAACCCAAAGCCCCAAGGGGGTGACGGCCGGAGGAGAGCTGAAGTCGATTGGATCGATGCTGCCCCGTGGGGAAATCACAATCATTTCACAGCAAAGTCTTGAAAAAATAAGCACCAATCATTCTTGCAAAGAACAATTTCTGGTTGGGATTTTTCTCTTTTTTTTTTTTTTTTTTTTTTTTTGTCGTTTTTGTTTTTTATCTAAAAGTATTGAAAAGTGTTAAATACAAGGGGGGGGTTAATTTACAGCACGAGCAATAAATACACCAGACCCCAAAGCCCCTCTCCTGCAGCCTGCTACCCCTGGCACATACAACGTGCTACCCAGTCGGCAAATCCTCAACACCTCTGCAGTAGTACTGCCGGGCTTCCTCCTCTTGCTTTGTGAGGAAACCAAGCTGGCCTCCAGAAGCCAAACCCAGCTGGCCTCCAGAAGCCAAACCAAGCTGGCCTCCAGAAGCCAAACCAAGTTGACCTCCAGAAGCCAAACCCAGCTGGCCTCCAGAAGCCAAACCCAGCTGGCCTCCAGAAGCCAAACCCAGCTGGCCTCCAGAAGCCAAACCAAGCTGGCCTCCAGAAGCCAAACCAAGCTGGCCTCCAGAAGCCAAACCCAGCTGGCCTCCAGAAGCCAAACCAAGCTGACCTCCAGAAGCCAATCTGGCTTCCAGACACCAAGTTGGCCTCCAGAAGCCAATCTGGCTTCCAGACACCAAGTTGGTCTCCAGAAGCCAAACCAAGTTGACCTCCAGAAGCCAATCTGGCTGCCAGACACCAAGTTGGTCTCCAGAAGCCAATCTGGCTTCCAGACACCAAGTTGGTCTCCAGAAGCCAAACCAAGTTGACCTCCAGAAGCCAATCTGGCTTCCAGACACCATGTTGGCCCCCAGAAGCCAAACCAATCGGTTGGCCTCCAGAAACTAATCTGGCTTCCAGAAACCAATCTGGCTTCCAGACACCACGTAGGCCTCTAGAAGCCAACCCAATCGGCTGGCCTTCAGAAACCAACCCAAGTTGACTTCCAGAAACTAATCTGGCTTCCAGAAACCAACCGGTCGGCCTCCAGAAGCCAATCTGGCTTCCAGACACTAAGTTGACCTGCAGAAGCCAAACCAATCAGCTGACCTCCAGAACCCAAACCAATTGGTTGTCTCTGGAAGCCAAACCAATTGATTGGCCTCCAGAAGCCAAACCAAGTTGACTTCCAGAAACCATTCGGTTGGCCTCCAGAAGCCAATCTGGCTTCCAGACACCAAGTTGATCTCCAGAAGCCAAACCCATCGGTTGTCCTCTAGAAGCCAAACCACTCAGTTGACCTGCAGAAACTAATCTGGCTTCCAGACACCACGATGACCTCCGGAAGCCAAACCAACCGGCCGGCCTCTGGAAGCCAAACCGGCTGCCAGACACCAAGTTGGCCTCCGGAAGCCAAACCAACCGGCTGGCCTCCAGAAGCCAAACCAGCTGCCAGACACCAAGTTGGCCTCCGGAAGCCAAACCGGCTGCCAGACACCAAGTTGGCCTCCGGAAGCCAAACCGGCTGCCAGACACCAAGTTGGCCTCCGGAAGCCAAACCGGCTGCCAGACACCAAGTTGGCCTCCGGAAGCCAAACCGGCTGCCAGACACCAAGTTGGCTGCCGGAAGCCAAACCGGCTTCCAGACACCAAGTTGGCCGCCGGAAGCCAAACCGGCTGCCAGACACCAAGTTGGCCGCCGGAAGCCAAACCGGCTTCCAGACACCAAGTTGGCCGCCGGAAGCCAAACCGGCTGCCAGACACCAAGTTGGCTGCCGGAAGCCAAACCGGCTTCCAGACACCAAGTTGGCCGCCGGAAGCCAAACCGGCTGCCAGACACCAAGTTGGCCGCCGGAAGCCAAACCGGCTGCCAGACACCAAGTTGGCTGCCGGAAGCCAAACCGGCTTCCAGACACCAAGTTGGCCGCCGGAAGCCAAACCGGCTTCCAGACACCAAGTTGGCCGCCGGAAGCCAAACCGGCTGCCAGACACCAAGTTGGCCGCCGGAAGCCAAACCGGCTGCCAGACACCAAGTTGGCCGCTGGAAGCCAAACCGGCTGCCAGACACCAAGTTGGCCGCCGGAAGCCAAACCGGCTGCCAGACACCAAGTTGGCCGCCGGAAGCCAAACCGGCTGCCAGACACCAAGTTGGCTGCCGGAAGCCAAACCGGCTTCCAGACACCAAGTTGGCCGGAAGCCAAACCAATCAGTTGACCTCCAGAAACTAATCTGTCTTCCAGAAACCAACCGGCCGGCCTCTGGAAGCCAAACTGACTTCCAGACACCAAGTTGGCCTCTGGAAGCCAAACCAATCAGTTGACCTCCAGAACCTAATCTGTCTTCCAGAAACCAACCGGCCAGCCTCCGGAAGCCCAACCGCCCGTCCGGCCTGCGGAAGCCAATCTGACTTCCAAGGAGCCAACGGCTTGCTACTAGAACAAAGGCCACAAACAGTAGGTGTGGGACAGCGTTTACAGTGTTGGAACTGACAAAACTCCAGGGAGAGAGGAGGGTGGGGAGGGGCCGAAAGAAACAAACCCTCTAGAAAAGAAGGGGGAGGCTGTGGATCGTTGCTGGTGATATTCACAGGGAGTAGAAAACCTCAATTCTGCTGCTGCTATGATCTCCTTGGAATCCTTTGGCCAGGCCTCAGAAGAGCAAACCCCGTGCTCCTGGCTGAGCAGAGGAACACAGAAGGATTCTGCCGCCACACTGCATTTCGTCACTGTCCTGCACGAGACAGATTTGCTGCAACTTCATCTCTTTGCTCCAGCTTTTGTTTTTTTTTTTTTTCCTTTATTTTTACAAGAGAGCAATTTTTCTTTTTTTTTTTTTTTTTTTTTAATTTTTTTTTTTCCTTTTTTTTTTCTCCTTTTTTTCTTTTTTTTTTTTTTTTTTACCTCTAAACTCCAGAATTGCACATTAGGAAGGGCTATTAAAAAGTACAATAAAAATCTGCACAAATCAGACTTTTTTTTTCTTCCCCCAGAAGAATGTCTGAATGCTGTACACTTTCTACAAGGGTTACTCCCAAGAGGTGAATAAAACAAATACAACCAAGTGCTGCCAACTAGGGACTCGGGGGGAAGTTCTTTAGCTGAGAGGAATCATCCACTGGAATTTCTGCTGGGGCTGGGGGGGGAGGGGGTGTGGGGGTTATGCTGCTGTGATTGTTTGTTTGCTTCATTTCATTTCATTTCAAGTTATCGTTCCTGCGGCTTGTCTTCAAACGACATCCAGGCCGGGTTAGAGACCTCTACAGAAGCTTACGCATTGAGCCTTAGAGACTGATCTTCTCTCCTCCTGGAAGAGATGTCGATGTCTATGGAGTCTTTGCCGACGATAAGCCTTAGTCTCTTTGCTGGAGGAAGAGGGATAAAGTCATCAAATTCATCATCGTAATCATCTTCCTCCTCATCGTCCTCCTCCGACGAAGTCTCATCTGCTGTTTCCTCTTCGTAGTGACCGTAATCATCCACCTCCATCCTGGACTCCAGAAGGGAGAGGGTCTCGCTGCAGCAGACTCCGTTCTCGTGGAGGTCCTCGGGGTAGGGCCCTCGGTTCTCCTCCTCCCTCTTGAGCTGGATTTTTAGTTTAGTTGAGCTGTTGCCTGATCCTGAGTTGAAGCCGTTGTTCAGCTTTGCTACATATAAATTGTTATCCTTCTCGTGGTCTTTGCTCAGCTTGATGCTTATTTTGGAGGAGCTCATGCCGTCGCCCTCCTGCTCGGCGGCCTTGCTGCTGCTGTCGTGGCGCCGGCGCAGCGTCAGCTTGGGGATGCCGGAGCTGTTCTCCAGGATGAGCTGCGCGTCATACCTGGTGATCCGCCTTTTCTTTTTGCTTTTGGCAGTTCTAAAGCTCTCTTTCGCTTTGAAGCCGTCAGACGTCACCAGGGAGCAGCCCCCGGGGGCAGGGACGCAGTCCTTGTAGCCTGCCACCGGTGCCTCCGCCGCCGGGGTCCTCTCTGCCGGCTCCGTGCGGGAGCCGAGCAGGTCTGGGACGTCGTCTTTCCCGGGGGTGTGCATAGCGTCAGCCTGCTCTGCTTTTGCAGGGCCCTTCACCAGCTTGCCCGGCCGAGACTTCTTCCTGGACGCGCCTGCCTCGCTTTTCTGGCACCTGCCCTCCCCTTTCTGCGCTGGTCCGCGGTCGCCGTCGCTGCCGACGCGAGCCTGCTGCTCCACGCCGTCCGCCTGCGTCCTGCCCAAGTTACTCTTGTAGCCATCCAAGGTATTTGGTTCAAGCTTTAGGTCAGAGGTCTCCTTCAAGCTCAGCCTGGTTCTCACCGACCTCCTGGTGATGTACGTGCAGGGAGGGACGTCCCCATGCTCGTGAGCACCTTTCAGAGAGTTCAGTTTGTGTTCTCTCGCCGCGTGCCTCGTCAGGCACCCGCCGGAGGCCGCAGCTCTGACTGGTCCCTCTGCCTCCTTCTCCTTCTTCAGGGGCAGGTTTTTGTACAAAACCACTTTAGGCTCTTTGAGAACCAAGTTTCCCATCTCGAGCTTCCTGGAAGCGCTCTTCTGCTCCGGCCTTTTGCACTGGTTTCTCAACTTGATCTTGGAAAGTAAAGGCTTTGCAGGCTTGCGCAGTCTCTTTGGTACCCTGGAATTGTTTAGGTGAGTGAGTTTAGCTGAGGTAGAATTGGCTGCTGCTGGAATTCTGGCTATCGACTGTCTCGTCGTCAGTGTCCTGCTTTTGCTGTTCTTTTTGATGCCAATTGAAGATTTCCTGTTAGCTGCAGAAAGAACAGAGGGGGTGGGGGGGTGTGTTACCACACTGCTTTCTCCTCGGCTTCCTCCCCTCCCCAAGGCTGCAGGTACTGCATTTGTTTTAACCACTCCATCGCAATCTCTGCATCCTCTAGGACCTGTTTCTAGCTAACACAAACCTGTCTTGCTCCTGTTGAAAGCTGCTCCTGGGACACAAAAGGATCTGCCAAAGGGATCAACAGCACACCCAGTTCCAGGGGTGCTTCATGGTCCCCCAAAGCACTAACTCTGAAGGTTGCTGAATGTCTTCTACAGAGTTCTTCACAGGCCCAGCCCACACCACCCCCAGTTTTCCCTGAGCAGGATTGCAGGTGAAGAGCTGCATGCTCTAGGACTAACCCCAGATTTCTTTTTCCTACTGAGGAATGAAAAAGACTCTTTACTGCTGTAAACTCTTACCCCAAAACTCTTCACTACTGTAAGGGTTTCACCTTTGGGAATCCAGTTTTCTGTCACCTTCTGTGGTAAACAAGGGAGTTTTGTCTGGCCAAGCCAAGCTGCCACTCTGCAGGCCTCCAATGAGAGATCTGAGGAGGGTTTTGAGAAGTGCTTTCTTTTTCTTTAAGCATCACAGCAGCCAGGAGCCAGATGGAGCCATCCTATTTTCCATGGCTCCAAACCTGTCTGCTGCTTAAGTCAAAGGGTTATTTATATTTGCCTTCACTGAGTCTGATGGGGGTGGCAAGTAAATAAATGATCCTCACTGCTCCATGAAGAGAGATCTCTCAGGAGCATTACAGGGGGAAAAAAATCACTTTCAATTTCTTCTGAGATTACTAACTGTGCACTTTCATCTCAGAGCAGGTACCTGAACAATCAGTCCTGCACATGGAGAGGGAACAGCTGCCCAATCCAAAGGCTCTCGACAGGAAAGGACTATTTACTGATCTCTGCCAAGGGTAGTTTTTATAGAGCTGTTTGCCACTGAATACAGCTGGCTCAGGCTACAGCAGTTTTCCTCCCTAAACCATTGTGGCAGTTTGAGGCTGGTTGCCTTTAAGAAAGCCACAAGGCTGCAGACCTGCAGGAGCTGGAGTGCCCAGGAGGTGTACTGCAAAGTGTAATCTATTTCATTCCCATAAATCCTGCACCCCTATAAATCTGCCTGCAGTTAGTTTCTTCCCTTTTCCCTCTCCTCACTCTTCCCAGGATGATGTCCAGGCTCCTATCTCTTGTGGAGGAGTGAGGCCTGGTTGTCTGCCTTGGCAATGCTGCCAGTGAGGCTGGGGTAGCTTAACTGGGGCCTGGAGCTGCCAAGCTGAATTTCGTGCTGTGTCACATTGCCTTTGTGGTATGGAGGGAGAGAGCCTCGGTAAGGAGGGGGCATGAAAGGCTGGGTTGGTTTGGCCTGGTGCAGAGGGAGTTGTGTGTGAAGCTTTGGCTTGGTGAGCTCCTGTGTTAAGCCCAGACTCTGCATTTGTGTGTGTTTTGCTATGCTCACCACTACAGAGCTGCAGAACTGCAGCACACAAATTGCTTTTCCATGTAAACTTTCCAATCCTATCCAACCCTTTGTGTGAGCATTATGCTTTTGCCCCTTGGGGAGCACTCATTAAGCTACCACAGCCACACGACTGCATGTGAGAGCTTACTGCATTTTGAAATGGCCAGGCTGGGTGAGGCCTTGAGCAACCTGCTCTTGTGGAAGGTGTCCCTGCCCACAGCAGGGGGTTGGAACTGGATGAGCTTCAAGGTCCCATCCAACCCAACCCATTCTATGTAGCTGTGAAATACATAATCATAGAGAGAACTTCAACTGTCAAGTTTAGAAATCCAACCCTGCTTGCATTAGAATCCTTAGAATCCTTGAATCCTTGAACACAGGTTGGAAGGGACCTCAAGGATCATCTGGTCCAACCTTTCTTGGGATAAGCACAGTCATAACTTCTCCCCAAACCTCTCTATTCCTATCTGTAAGGATGTTGTTTCCTGCTGAAGGGGTTGGGAAAAGCCAATGAAGGATGACACCAAAGGGCTGTCCACCTCCAATCTCTCAGTGAGGCACTGAAGGAGAGCGTGGCTGCCTTCACCTCCTGCTCAGGCGTGCAGCCAAAAAAGCATGAGATGGGGATGGAGAAGTTGGTGCATGTGAGTGGGGGAAAAAGTACCCATAACCCAAAACTCTTAAAAAAATAATAATAAATTACAAATCCAAAACCTGCAGACTTTTGCACAAAGCAATAGTGGTTAATTGCAATTCTGAACCTCTCTATTGCAGCCCACGACAGGCTGCCAAGAAGGGATCTCACCTATCAAACCACTGGGAGTTGGCTGATGAAGTGTAAGCCAGGACCCTGCCCCATTTCCCCCATCACACACACACATCTTGAATGCTGTGACCACTTATTTTTTGTAGTCCCAGCTTTCCAGCATGCCAAAAAAAACCCCAAAAGAACCACAAAAAAGTTGCCTGTATTCAGGCTTCCCCTGTTAAGGGGCACGACTCAAAAAAAAATAATAAAAAAAAAATAGTTATGCTCCTGCCACAAATAAAGTGCAAAACCCAAGCTGTTTTTAGGTACCCACACACGTCTCTTGTGTGTGTGTGCAGGTATATATATGTATTAAATAGAAAAAATAAAAGAAAACATGGACAAAAATGTCCCTTATGGGTTTTTTTTGCAGCCAGACAGGGACTCCCGCATCACCATTTGAGGTGAGCAGAAGAAATCACAAGCAGATACCACCTACTGCTCTCTGAGAAAACGCTGCAGCTGCTCTTGCAATCACCTCCAGATTCCCAAAGAACTTCCAGCTGCTGAGATGCCCTCCTCAGTGCCAGAGGGATTCCTGCAGAGTGCAAGTTTGTCCTGCCTGGCCGAGAGCTCTGCCCCTGCAGCCCAGGCTCTGCCCTCACTTACTTGCATTAGCTTTTTCCTGAGCGGTGTCTGCGTCGGTGTTGGAGCTGACGGACTGGCTGTCTGAGTTCTTGCTGCTGTCACCCAGCTTTTTCAGCCTGTTCAATCTTTTATCTGTTTCTCTCAGTCCATATTTACTGTTAATCACAGGAGTAGGTGCTGGCAATCCCACTCTTGATTTGAAAGCACCAGTTCCACGTCTAGAAACAGAAGAAGGACCCAAGAGATGAGCAGCTCTTAACTCGCAACTCTGTCTCACCGACAATAGTTTGGAGCCCAGGGAGATGTGGCCAAACAAGACCAACAGCCACACCATTCCTCAGCATTTGGGGGAGTGTTATGAAGGCATCTGCACACTCAGCTCAATCTGATACTATGGGCAGAAAAATCTTCCTTTCACTTACGGCCAAAAGAAAAATTACGACACCAAGTCTCCCTTGCACTGCATCTACTTTAGTATCATTTCCCAGTCACATGGAACAGGTGAAAATGAACTAAAAACAGCTCAAAGCACTCATTTCATTAGCCTGGAGAACTGAATTTTTTCACATCAAACCAGTAAAAAAAAAAAAAGCCAATTTCTGTTACAATGCTTGTTACAGCACCAGCAAGAATCGGAATGGAGAGGAGGCCAAGCTGCAGCACTGCCTCCAGCCCTGGGGCCCCCAGCACAAGAAGGACCTGGAGGCCACCAAGATGGTCAGAGGGATGGAGAACCTCCCCTCTGGGGACAGGCTGGGAGAGTTGGGGCTGTGCAGCCTGCAGGAGACTCCAGGGAGACTTTAGAGCAGTCTTCCAGTACTTGAATGGGTTCCAGGAGAGCTGGGGAGAGACTTGGACAGTGACTGGCTGGAGAGCAGCCCTGAGGAGAGAGGCTTGGGGGTGCTGGGGGAGGAGAAGCTCAACAGGAGCTCTCAGGGTGCACTTGCAGCCCGGAAAGCCAATCAGAGCCTGGGCTGCAGCAGGAGAAGTGTGGCCAGCAGGGCAAGGGAGGGGATTCTCCCCCTCTGCTCAGCCCTGGGGAGACCCCACCTGGAGTACTGCCTCCAGGTCTGGAGCCCCTATGACAGGAGGGATCTGGAGGTGCTGGAAGGTGTCCAGAGCAAGGCCAGGAGGAGGAGCAGAGGGCTGGAGCAGCTCTCCTGTGAGGACAGACTGAAGGAGTTGGGGCTGTTCAGGCTGGAGAAGAGAAGGCTCCCAGGTGACCTCATTGTGGCCTTCCAGGATCTGCAGGGGGCTCCAGGAAGGCTGGGGAGGGACTGCTCAGGATCTCAGGCAGTGCTAGGACTAGGGGGAATGGAGTGAAGCTGGAGGTGGGGAGATTGAGGCTGGAGGTGAGGAGGAAGTTCTTCCCCATGAGAGTGGTGAAGCCCTGGAATGGATTGTGCAGGGAGGTGGTTGAGGCCCCGTCCCTGGAGGTGTTTAAGGCCAGGCTGGATGAGGCTGTGGGCAGCCTGATCTAGTGTGGGGTGTCCCTGCCCATGGCAGGGGGTTGGAACTGGATGATCCTTGTGGTCCCTTCCAACCCTGACTGATGCTGTGATACTTCGGACAAGGGCTGGGAGTGCCAGGCTGAGGGACAATGGCTTTGAGCTGGGAGAGAGGAGATTGAGAGTGGAGAGGAGGAAGAAATTGTTGAGAATGAGGGTGGGGAGACAGGTTGCCCAGGGAGGCTGTGACTGCCTCCTGCCTGGAGGTGTTGAAGGCCAGGCTGGATGAGGCCTCGAACAGCCTGTGCTGGTGGGAGGTGTCCTTGCCCATGGCAGAGGGTCAGAGCTGGCTGAGCTTTGAGCTCCCTTCCAACCCAACCCATGTTGTGATTCTATGAATTTAACTGTGATTATGCTCAGACTCATCCTTCCATAAACATGATGAGAACAGCTCCTGCAGTGGAACCAGGCTGGGTGATGGAATTGGAGGACTATGCAAATGAACTAACCTTGTCCCACAGCCCTGTGTCCCTTGGTAACTGGGAGACCCCAGCATGGCTTTCCCAAGGCCATTCAGGGGCTGACTAAACCTACAATGTTATTTGTAAGCAAGCACAGAAAGGACTGAAGAGTAGAATTGCTGTACTTGCACTTCAACCACCACGACCGGGATGCCTTTGACACTCTTCTCACAGCCCTGGAATTGGGGAATTTCTAAGGACAGCTCCAGTGGTCTCCAGTGTGGTGAGCCAGAAGAAACAGCAACAAATCGTACCCAAAGGTACACCAAGAAAGAGCAGAGCCGACGGGTGGTGAGCTCCACAGGGTTCATTGCTCTGCAGCCACAAGATTTGTCACCAAGTTAAGCAGCATCCATTTTGACAGGGAACTACCCTCCAGGATTCTTTGGAATTCTGCAGGTTACAGGCAGCTGCAGGGCCCGGCCTGAGCTCAGCACAAGCGCCAGCCGCTTCCCACCAGAAAGCCAGGGTGCTACAAACAGCAGCAAGCCCTCTGCTGTGCCCCTCCTTGCTGCCCAGCTGGCTCACTTACCCAGGCACAGGTGCACAGACATCCAGATTTTACTGGGGATTGGAAAGAATTGTACAGTGCCAACTTCTCCACAGCTCCCAGCCTGCCTCAGATCTCAGCAGTTTAACATTTACGTGTTACCAGCACAAAGGAACCCCTTCGCAGCATGGGCACAACTGGGGCAGTTAAAGCACACTGGAGCAGGTCCAGAAAGGGGCAAGGAAGCTGGGGAAGGGTCTAGAGAACAGGGCTGGGGAGGAGCAGCTGAGGGACCTAGGGGGGTGTTCAGCCCAGAGGAGAGGAGGCTGAGGGGAGACCTCATTGCTCCCTGAAAGGAGACTGGAGCCAGATGGGGTTTGGTCTCTTCTCCACAGTCTCAGGTGTTAGGAGGAGAGGAGATGGCCTGAAATTGTGCCAGGGGAGGGTTAGGTTGGACATGAAAAGAAACTTCATCACTGGAAGGGTTCTGAGAGCCTGGCCCAGGCTGCCCAGGGGGTAGGTTGAATGCCCATCCCTGGAGGTGTTTGCAAGAGGCAGAGCTGTGGTGCTGAGGGCCAGGGTTTGGCCCCAGGCCTGGCAGAGTTAGGGAATGGCTGGGCTGCATCCCCAAAGGTCTCTTACAACTGGAGCAATTCCATGAGCAGCAGCTGCCTCACCAGGCTGGCAAGGACTCGCTTGTCCTGGCTCAATTTCCTTCCATTCAGCTCTCTCACATCTGCTTGCAGCCTTGCCATGGAAAAGCAAATTCCTGAAGTTAGGCTTACCCTGAAATTAGCTTTAAAATACAACAGTTTCATGTACTTCATTCCTGTAACTTGGTGTGTTTGTCTGTGATCAATGGGTCTGCCCTGAAGGTGTGTCCATATCACATGGAAATCTATGTTCAAAGGCACTTGAGCAAAAAGAAACAGCACTGCGAGCAGCAAGGAAGGCAGAAGCATCATGCCCAGCTCTGCAGCAGCTCCCAGGGCTGAAGCAGAGTTTTCCTGGTGGCTCTCTGGGTGAAGTCTGAGACTGCACCCTTCACTTGGAATGACCTACCGACATCAGGGGAGCTTGGAGGGCCACAGGAGGAGGTCTGCCCTTGAACTGCAGGGACTGTTGGTGCCCAGAGCAGCTGGTGAAAATGAAGGCAGGGGTGCTGAAGCATTTCTGTGTAGGTGTACTAAGCTATTCCTCAGCAGGATTATTTTGTCCTTGATGGGATTTTATTTTCTACAGTTCGGTCAAAAAGGAACAGAACTGTTAGAGGTTCTCTGCAGTTCCCCTGGGAACCAGGTGAGGCCCTCACAAATGGTGCTGAGCCTCCAAGCTCACAGTTAGCAGAAGTTTCAAGGTGGCAAGAAACACCTCTGAAATTCTTTCAACTGATTTGGGGAAGAAACTGGGCTGGGACCACACAAGTGAAAAACAAATCCAACAGCCACCTGCCAGCACAGTCCAAACCAGGAGAGCTGAACAAATACCCAACCCCCAAGTTCTAATGACAGAGTGAAAACTATTTTGCCCATTCCCACTGAAGCAAACTTCAGGTCAACATATAAAATATGACTGAAAATTGCTTTTTCCAGGGTTAAAAAAAGGAACCAAGGTGAGGGTCAGCTGCTAACAGCCTTGCAGAAGCACAAGTGCTTTTCCTTCATACCCTGCTGTAGTCTGGACAAGTATTTTGAAGAACTGACACTTAGGAAGTGTCCAAACCCCTGACTGCTGGTTAGCAAGCCTTCAGAGGAGTGTGGCCAGCAGAGCCAGGGAGGTTCTTCCCCTCTGCTCTGCCCTGCTGAGACCTCACCTGGAATACTGCATCCAGCTCTGGGCTCCCTAGCTCAGGAGGGACAGGGATCTGCTGGGGAGAGTCCAAGGGAGGGCTGCAAGGATGCTGAAGGGACCTGGAGCCCTGCCTGGTGAGGAGAGGCTGAGAGCCTTGGGGGTGTTCAGTCTGGAGAGGAGAAGGCTGAGAGGGATCTGATCAATGTCTATCAATAGCTGAGGGCTGGGGGTCAGGAGGGACAGGGCCAGGCTCTGCTCACTGTGCTCTGGGATAGGTCAAGAAGCAGTGGATGGAAACTGCAGCACAGGAGGCTCCAGCTCAACATGAGAAGGAACTTCTGCACTGTGAGGGTCCCAGAGCCCGGGAGCAGGCTGCCCAGAGAGGTTGTGGAGTCTCCTTCTCTGGAGCCTTTCCAGCCCTGCCTGGAGGTGTTCTGTGTGCCCTGTGCTGGATCCTCTGCTCCTGCTCTGGCAGGGCATGGAGTGGAAGAGCTCCAGAGGACCCTTCCCACCCCTGACATCCTGTGAGCCTGCTGTCAAGTTTCACAAACCACCTCAGGAAGATGCCCAACATCATCTGCAGCCTCTTCACACCAAGGCCTACCTTTCACAGGTGTAACATTCGCAGTACTCATTATTCTCTCCAAAGAACCCATCTCCATAGTAACAAGAGATCTCTTCTCCAGGCTCAATGTCTCTCAGAGCTTTCACACAGGCTGTGTCTCTGCCCGTTGACACAAACTGGGGAGGGAGGTGACAGGACAGGGAGGGGGAGAAAAAAAAAAATCAACAAAACAAGAAAAATGGAATCATTAAGGTTGAAATCATCTGCCTGAGACAAAGGAAAGCTGGGGAGGAAAAGGTGCAGGGACAAAGGGAAGAGAACAGGAGGGGTGCTTTAGTGATTGAATGTTAATGTCTTGCTTACCTTACAGTTAGGTCTGCAATCTGAAAAAGGTCCAAAAGATAAAGTCAATTAACTGTTGATAAGACCTGAAACATGAATAGTTGTAGATATCTAAAGTAAGGATTCACTCTGACTTCAGCAACTGTAGAATCTCAGCTAAACACTGGGAGTTAGTTAGCACTGCACAAAGCTACACATCCAAGGACATCTACTGTGATACACTTGGGGTTCTGAGCTCTTCCCTGTTCCATTTCCCTCCTCTTTAAGGTAACAGGATTCACCTTAAACCCTGCCTGCTTTTGCTTCAGCACAGACACACAACAGACTCAGTTCCAGTTCTGTGCAAAAGGTGAAAGGAGGTGGGAGAAATTCACATGGCTCTTGACTAAGTTCAAACAATTCCAGGCAACCCACAGGATGCTCCAGTAATTTAGCTGCCAGTCCCACAGTCTCAGGAATCTCTTCCTAGAGCTTTTGGTGAATTTCCCAGCTCACAGCCCACCAACTGGTCTGGGAAAAGCCCAAGAGGATTGTTCCAGCCTGCCAGATGCAGCCACTTGCCCTAAGCCGCTGTGCTGCTCAGCTCCCAGGGTTTCTGTGGAGAGCTCCCGAGGCCCTTTACCAAGGCTCCCGCACCAGCTACTCACCATGATTGATAAAGGCAGCAGGACCAAGCCAGAGCTGGGCACAGTTTTTCCTGGTGGAATACATGACACTGAAGTCATTCTCCCCGTGCCTGAGCAGCATGTTCTCCTCCATTTCTGACAGCTCAGCAATGCAGCCCACCAGCAACTCGATTTTATCGTTCCGCTTCCTTCGGGAGCAGCAGGGAGCAGGACAGAGGCCAGAGAGAGAGAAGCTGTCAGTACCAGGAAGGGCTCTGTGAGCCATTTCTCCAGCCCTGCAAACCTCATCTTGTCACTCAGAGACAGGGTTAGAGCCTAAACAGACTTGTTATCAGGCATGGAATACATACTTTCAAGCCATGGCACAGAATCCATCACGTCAGTTCTGACAGACACTCACAGCAGGGTTGGGTTGGAAGGGAGCTCAGAGCTCAGCCAGCCCCAACCCCCTGCCATGGGCAGGGACACCTCCCACCAGCACAGGCTGCTCAGGGCCTCATCCAGCCTGGTCCTCAACACCTCCAGGCAGGAGGCAGCCACAGCCTTCCTGGGCAGCCTGTGCCAGAGTCTCCCCAGCCTCACTGTCAGCAATTTCTTATCTCTAGTCTCAGTCTCCTCTCTCCCAGCTCAATGCCATTGTCCCTCAGCCTGGCACTCCATTGCCAGGCTAAATCTCCCTTCTTCCTGTCTCCCTCCTGGCACTACATTGCCAGGCTGAATCTCCCTTCTTCCTGTCTCCCTCCTGGCACTACATTGCCAGGCTAAATCTCCCTTCTTCCTGTCTCCCTCCTGGCACTACATTGCCAGGCTAAATCTCCCTTCTTCCTGTCTCCCTCCTGGCACTACATTGCCAGGCTAAATCTCCCTTCTTCCTGTCTCCCTCCTGGCACTACATTGCCAGGCTGAATCTCCCTTCTTCCTGTCTCCCTCCTGGCACTACATTGCCAGGCTAAATCTCCCTTCTTCCTGTCTCCCTCCTGGCACTACATTGCCACCATTGTTCCTCTAACTCCCTCTGACTGCAAGCAAGAAATTGCAAGAGCTGATGAGTTCAGCTTCTGCAGCTGCTCACATCAAAAGCAAGATTTCTTCAGTTGTGCACACTCCCTTCCCCTCTCCATTTAAGTCACTGTGACTTCCTCCAGCTGCTCCTCTGCATTGCCTACACATCCTCCTTTGGCCATGGAAACACAGCATGCCCAAGGGCTCAGCACTGCAGCCACTTCTCTTTATCGTCTTCAGAAGGATCTGGGCACCCTCAGTCAGTTTGCAGAGCACACCAAGCTGGGAGGCAGTGTTGATCTGCTGGAGGGCAGGAAGACTCTGCAGAGGGCCCTGGCCAGGCTGGAGCCAGGGCTGAGGCCAATGGGATGAGGCTCAACAAGGCCAAGGGCTGAGTCCTGCACTTGGGTCACAACAACCTCATGAAGGCTCCAGGCTGGGGGCAGAGTGGCTGCAAAGTGCCCAGCTGGAAAGGCCCTGGGGGTACTGGGTGCCAGCAGCTGGAGAGGAGCCAGCAGTGCCCAGGGGGGGCAAGAAGGGCAGCAGCAGCCTGGCCTGGAGCAGCAATGCTGTGGGCAGCAGCAGCAGGGCAGGGATGGTGCCCCTGGGCTGGGCACTGGGGAGGGCACAGCTTGAGAGCTGGGTTCAGTTTTGGGCCCCTCACTCCCAGAAGGACCTTGAGGGCTGGAGCAGGGCCAGAGAAGGGCAACAGAGCTGGGGAAGGGTCTGGAGAAGAGGGCTGGGGAGGAGTGGCAGATAAAAATCTAGCAGCTTGGATATTAGAAGCAGCTTCTTCACTGAAAGGGTTCTGAAAGACTGGACCAGGCTGCCCAGGGAGGTGGATAATCCCCACCCCTGGAGGTGTTCCAAAGAGGCAGAGAGGTGGTGCTGAGAGACCTGGTTTGGCACCAGCCTTAGCAGGGCTAGAGAATGCTCTGAAAGCTCTTCCTCAACCAAATCAGTTCTATGGTTCTATGTGCTGGGTGCTCAGAACTCCATGGCTTGTGAAAAAAGGCCTAGTGGTGACTCTAAAGCAGGGCACAACTCTTAGAAGATGTTTTCCTCTCTCATTCCTCAGCAGTTTGGAGTCTCTGTGGATTTCCAGATACTGGTGGGGCTGAGAAGCAGCTCTCCTGTCTTGCTCTCTCCCAGGTCAGTCAAGATTTTGAGCATGACACCTGACAGCATGAAGTCTGTCTGATTTCATGACATCTGAATACAAAACGTCATAGAGTCACAGAATGGGTTTGTTGGAGGGGAGCTCAAAGCTCATCCAAGCCCCTGCCATGGGCAGGGACACCTCCCACCAGCACAGGCTGCTCAGGGCCTCATCCAGCCTGGCCTGAAACACCTCCAGGCAGGAGGCAGCCACAGCCTCCCTGGGCAGCCTGTGCCAGAGTCTCCCCAGCCTCACTCTCAACAGTTTCTTCCTCCTCTCCACTCTCAATCTCCTCTCTCCCAGCTCCAAGCCATTGTCCCTCAGCCTGGCACTCCCAGCCTCTGTCCAAATTCCCTCCCCAGGCTTCCTGCCCAGACAGCTTTTCACTTCTCCAGATTTGAAATGTGATTTTCATGGAATCACAGAATGCTTTGGCTTGGAGGGACCTTCCAGACCAGCCAGTTCCAGCCCTCTGCCACAGGCAGGGACACCTCCCACTAGCTCTGGAAGCAAAAGGAGCCTGTCTGCAAGGTAATGATCCTCATTTTGGACAAGAGAAAAAACCACCACACAATTCTGACATGGACCTGCACTGAAAAAATACACATTCAGCAAACTGTCAGCTGGAGGAAGAGTTTCTGTGCCAAGACACCACCTCAACAACTTCACTGGGAGCAGATTTGCCTCCCTGACCTCCTGGACTTTATTGCCAGTGAACTCTGAGCAAGTTGTTCTTTCAAATGTGTGTCACCTACAAACAGTTAAGCTCCCTCCCCTCAGCTTTCATCACTGCAATTTAAGCTTCTGGACACTTGCTGTGCAGTGCTGAACTCTCAGACCTTCACAGAGGGATTTCTGACAGATGCAGTGTGCTGGGAGGCACTGGGATGGAGGTACTGCTGGGGAGATGCCCACTGGACTCCAGGAGAAAATGTTTCCCCCATGAGAGCAGTTGGACACTGCAGTCAGGGAAGTGGTGGAGTTGCCTACAGTGGACAGTTTTAAGACTCAGCTTGGCAGGGTGCTGAGCCAGCTCAACTCAACTCTTCTGTTACTGAGGAAGGTTGGGCCAGATGATCCTTGGGGTCCCTTCCAACCTGGCATTCTGGGATGCTTTACACACTGGGTAGGAGCAATTATTAGGCATTAGGAAGAAATGCAGGTCTGACACTGACCTACACCATCATAATGAGCATAACAGCACTACTTTTCCTGTGTCCCACAAAGCCACTCACAACACCTCCAGCTCAGAGGGCCAGTAGCAAGTGGGGTGTCACAAGGACAGCTGAAATCCCACAGCACACAGCTGGCCAGCAGAGCAGATGCTGGAGTGTGCCTGCAGCAGAAAGCACTCTAAGGAAGCTCCTCCTGCTCTCACTCGGTCTGGCTCACAGGGAGAAGTCTGACACTGACCTGCAGCACTGGTTGACAGCTGCAGCTGTGCATTACTAACTCATTCACTGGCTTTGGATTCACCCTTCTCCTTGCTGCTTCCTCCTGAACACACACCTCGTGCCTTGGCTTCCCCCTGGGATCTAACCAGCTGCTGCTGCTCTGCTCACAGCAGCTAACAGCATCTCCCAAGCCACACCATCCACAGGCTCCACAAGCAGGGCTTCTGGAGAAATGTCAGCAGGTGGGACCAGGGCAAGGCTGGATTCTTGTTAGGCACCTGTGTGGTCCAGCTGCTGACAGCTACAGAAACTCTGCTGGCAGCTGCTTAGCAACTAACATCTTTATTGATGATCTGGATGAGGGCATTGAGTCCATCAGCAGTAAATTTGCAGATCACATCAAGCTGGGGGCAGGAGATGATCTGCTGGAGGGCAGAGAGGCTTTGCAGAGGGACCTCGACAGGCTGGACAGATGGGCAGAGGCCAAGGGCAGGAGATTGAACACATCCAAGTGCCAGGTGCTGCACATTGGCCACAGCAACCCCAGGCAGTGCTACAGGCTGGGGTCAGAGTGGCTGAGAGCAGCCAGGCAGAGAGGGACCTGGGGGTGCTGGTTGATGGGAGGCTGAACATGAGCCTGCAGGGTGCCCAGGGGGCCAAGAGGGCCAAGGGCATCCTGGCCTGCATCAGGAGCAGTGTGGCCAGCAGGAGCAGGGAGGTCATTCTGCCCCTGTACACTGCACTGGTTAGGCCACACCTTGAGTCCTGTGTCCAGTTATGGGCCCCTCAGCTTAGGAAGGAGGTTGACTTGCTGGAAGGTGTCCAGAGAAGGGCAACAAAGCTGGGGAGGGGTCTGGAGCACAGCCCTGTGAGGAGAGGCTGAGGGAGCTGGGGTTGCTTAGCCTGCAGAAGAGGAGGCTCAGGGGAGACCTCATTGCTCTCTACAACTCCCTGAAGGGAGGTTGTAGCCAGGTGGGGGTTGGGCTCTTCTCCCAGGCAGCCAGCACCAGAACAAGAGGACACAGTCTCAGGCTGCACCAGGGCAGGTTTAGGCTGGATGTTGGGAAGAAATTCTTCCCAGCAGGAGAGATTTGCCCTTGGGATGTGCTGCCCAGGGAGGTGGTGGAGTCACCATCACTGAAGGTGTTCAGGAGGAGACTTGATGGGGTGCTTGGTGCCATGAGTTAGTTGATCAGATGGTGTTGGTTGATAGGTTGGACACGATGATCTTGAAGGCCTCTTCCAACCTGGTTTATTCTATTCTATAAGCTACAAAGTGCAGAGGAGTGAGGAAATAAAAGAGTAGAGACAAGTGACTTACAAGGGCTTGTGGTGCCAGGATGAGAGAGAGTGAAACTAGAAGAGGGGAGACTGAGACTAGAGGTTAGGAAGAGATTCTTTGCAGTGAGGCTGGGGAGACTCTGGCACAGGCTGCCCAGGGAGGCTGTGGCTGCCTCCTGCCTGGAGGTGCTCAGGGCCAGGCTGGATGAGGCCCTGAGCAGCCTGTGCTGGTGGGAGGTGTCCCTGCCCACGGCAGGGGCTCGGAGCTGGCTGAGCTTTGAGCTCCCTTCCACCCCAAGCCATTGTGTGATTCCATGCAAGTAAGTGGCAGCAGTGAGCTCCTTCCTTACCACTCCTTCGTTGCAACAATCTTGGCCCCGTTCTGCTCGGAGGAGTAGCGGTTGCAGGGCAGGATCTCGAAGCCGCTGTCGGTGGCGAACATTCGCAAATAGATAAAGACCTGGGGGGCAGAGGAGAGCACTGCTCTGTTACAGGCCAGACCAAAGCAGCAAGGAACCTCAGGTCAGATGGGAATCAGAGATCTGCACACAAAGATCAAAATCCCACACCAAAATTTCACACACAACAGCATGACAGAACCCCAGCCGGGGCCGGGGCGGGGCGGGGCTGGAAGGGATCTCGAGGTCATCCAGTCCAACCCCCTGCTGGAGCAGGGCACCACTGCAGCTTGCCCAGCAGCACAATTTCCGGGTGGACTCTTTACCATGAGGGTGGTGGAACACTAGGAGAGGTTGCCCAGGGAGGCAGCTGAGGCCCCATGCCTGGGGTTGGGTTTGACGAGGCCTCTAGGGGAGGGTGTCCCTGCTGATTGCAGGGGGGGTCAGCCTAGATGATCTCCAGAGGTCCCTTCCAACCCAAACCAAAGTGACTATTGCAAAGGGATGTTGTTTGCTGAACTGCATTGCTGCTGTCCCTTGGAGCTACACACATCAGATCTTCAGCTGATTTCCTCAGCCTGGCTTGCAGGGATCCTCAGGTGGGCCAGAGCTACAAGCACTGAAGATACCTCACGTTGCACAGAACTGGCCAACTCAGGAGAATTTCTCCTTAAAGGAGAAATCATCCATTTGCCTTCCAGGAGAAGTTTCCCCTTAAAGGCAAAGGGATAAGCCCTCCTTGAAGTCACTGAGCAGTTGGCATTCAACAACTCTCAGACCTAGCCCTCCACAGCAGGGGATGCCATCCCTTCCAGCTGCCAGGCAGATGCTACTGCCGTGACCAAGCCAGCTGTGGGGGCAACTCTTTGTTGGTTCAGGTGTGGCTGTGTTACTCAAAATCCCCACACTGTGGGCAAGCAGGGTCTGCTCCCTGCTGTATGGTGTTTCTCCCTGCACTGCTAGATTTGCTGCACTTTAAAGTAGGCCAAATTCCTTCTGGTGTTATCTGAACACAATGCTCTCGTTCCTGGAGTTCTTCTTCCCTGCAGAAATACCACCAGGCCCTGGCCACAGCCTTCAGGCTTCACACCTTTAGGGTGTGAGAAGGGGAGGACAAGGACTTAGCACTCCCACAGGAAGCCCCCCAAAAGGCATTTTGAGGTAGCAAGGCTCCTCCTCCCTTGTCTTTACCTTTCTTTGCCACACATTTGATTAACAATAGCTGCGAACAAAAAATGATTTTCAAAGGGCACAAAATAAAAAGGAAGGGAAGGGAACTCCTTCCCAAGGATGAAAGAAGTTCTTGGACATAAGGAAGAAGTCCTTTGGACACCAGGAGGAAGTTCTGCAGAGGGAGGCCGGGGAGACACTGGCACAGGCTGCCCAGGGAGGCGCTTGAGGCTCCATGCCTGGAGCCATTCAGGCTCAGCCTGGCTGTGTCCCTGGGCAGCCTGCTCTGGCTGGAGGGGTCCCTGCTGCCTGCAGGGGTTGCACAGGATGCCCTTGGAGGCTGCCTCCCGGCCCCATGCAAGCTGTGAATCCTCTCAACTCCTGTCTCCCAGAAGGAGGAACTCTTCTGCTTGTGACACAAGCTACCAGGACAAGGGGCAAATGTGTTTTTCTTTCTCCATGTCCTTCAAACGAAAGGCAATGGCAAGTTGCTTAGAAGGAAGAGAAAAGGAGGAGGAGGAGGGAGGGGAAGAAAGGTGGATTGTCCAAAGCAGAGGCAGTTTGTGTAGCCAAGCACTCAACCAGCCCGGCGGAGAGCAGTGCTCCCCTCCTGAGAAGCGCTGACACGTTCTCAGCCTTTCAAGCATCTGAAAAAGAAGCACATTAATTACAAGTACACCTACATGTTCCTTGAACAACCTTTCCTGCATTTTGTTCTTGTTAAGAAAATAGTGCCGGGCCCAGTCACCTGACGTCAAGGACTTGAAGGCTTTTTCTAAGTGCTCATCTTTCTTAAAGCGTTCGATCACCTCCTTGAGCTCTTCCTGCCGTCCTTTGATGGGCCGGAACCTGCAACACAGAGCACAGCTGCCGCCACTCTGCCCCCGGGCGCCCGCCGGGGCTCCTTCCCGCCCCCCGGCAGGGCTCCTTCCCAGCCCCCCCGCCCCGGTGCAGCCAGCCCCCGCCGACTCACACGGCACAGAACGCCAGGCGGCTGGGAGGGACCCTCCCAAGCTCACCCGGCCCGAGCCCCTGCAGAGCAGCGTCACCCAGGAACACATCCAGGAGGGGCTAGAAAGTCTCTAGAGAGGGAGACTCCACAACCCCCCTGGGCAGCCTGCTCCGGGTTCTGTCACCCTCACAGGGGAAAAAAATCTTCCTCCTGTTTCCATGGAGCTTCCTCTGCCTCAGCTTCCACCCCTGCCCCTTGTGAATATAGAATTAACCAGGTTGGAAAAGACCTTTGAGATCACCAAGTCCAACCTATCACCCAGCACCACTCAACCATGGCACCAAGTGCCTCGTCCAGCCCCCTCTTAAACACCTCCAGGGATGGTGACTCCACCACCTCCCCGGGCAGCACATTCCCAGGGCCAGTCTCTCTGGCTGGGAAGAACTTCCTCCTCACCTCCAGCCTAAACCTGCCCTGGCACAGCTTGAGACTGTGTCCTCTTGTTCTGGTGCTGGCTGCCTGGGAGAAGAGCCCAACCCCCACCTGGCTACAACTTCCCTGCAGGGAGTTGGAGAGAGCAAGAAGGTCTCCCCTGAGCCTCCTCTTCTCCAGGCTAAGCAACCCCAGCTCCCTCAGCCTCTCCTCACAGGGCTGTGCTCCAGACCCCTCCCCAGCCTTGTTGCCCTTCTCTGGACACATTCAATTATCTCAATGTCCTTCCTAAGCTGAGGGGCCCAGAGCTGGACACAGGACTCAAGGTGTGGCCTAAGCAGTGCTGAGCACAGGGCACAATGACCTCCCTGCTCCTGCTGGCCACACTAGTTCTGATACAGGGAAGGATGCCACTGACCTTCTTGGCTGGCCACACTGTTCCTGCTGCAGGCCAGGATGCCATTGGCCTTCTTGGCCCCCTGGGCACACTGCTGGCTCATGTTCAGCCTACTGTCAACCAGTACCCCCAGGTCCCTTTCTGGGGCCCTTGTGCTGGCATTGGGACACAGCAGAGCCTGGCTCCAGCCTCTGGGCATCACCCTGCACAGCTTTATCAGCAGCAATGAGGTCCCCAGGCTCCTCTTCTCCAAGCTCCAGAGCCCTCAGCCCCCTCAGTCTATCCTCATAAGGAAGATCTTCCTCTCCCTGAAGCATCTTTGTGGCTCTGTGCTGGACTCTCTCTCGCTGCTCCCTGTCCCCTTGAACTGAGGGTACCCCCTGCTTTCCCGAGGGGAAGGGAGAGGTCAAGCCAAGCACTTGGACCATGAAAATTCTCCATTTGTTTATAAACCACAGCTCTGATATCAAAGATTAGCCAGCACTGAATAAGATTTCACTCTTCTCAACACCTCTCACTTGGAACAGAGCAGCTAGAGAGCTACCATAATATGAAGTGTTCCTGGCCTTGCCTTCCCTACCCATTTACTCTCATCACAAATGCATGGGCAAACAAGGAATGCAGCCAACAGACTGGGGGCTGGAAGCTTCCCCTGGGAGCACTGCTCTGGAGGGGTCTGTGGCTCTGCAGCTGGGCTGGATGCTGTGATCAGAAGCCCTCTGCAATCTCACACACCACAGTGCTGGGGAAACCAAAGCAAGCTTGTGCAACTGCAAAGCCTGGGTGAGGCACCTCAGACCAGAGAAAACCTGCAACTGCCCTCAGGAGCTGATTTCAAGCCATCTTTTGCTCAAGCCAAATCCTGACTCTCTTGACAAATCCACTCTATGGGTTCATGCAGACTGCAAACCCAACATCTGCACTCCTATGAAGCAGCTCTTGCTGGCTGCTGCCCAGGAGGCATGGAGGAATGGTGACACACAGCACACACTGCATCTGTGGAGGATGGAAGTTCCTCAAGTCAGTGCAAACAGAAGGATTTCCCTCAGGATACTGGCTACAGGAAACAGGGAGCTGAAAATCCAGAGTGGACAAAACATGAAGTGACCTCCTGGCCAGGAGGAGACAATTTGGCCTTCCTCCCAGGGCTTGAGGTTTAAGAAAAGCCATCCCTCCTACCTGCTTATGGAAAACCCCTCCAGCACTGCAAGAAGCAGGAGCTGCACTCTCAGCTGCAAAACCTGAGCTGGAGATGATCCCAAATCTATCGCATGCCTTGCACTGAGCACACACCCACAGAGGCTCTGCTCTGGGCAGGGCTGGGGTGTGCACCTCCAGGTGTATCACACACCCTGGGAACTCAGAGAATGGGTTGGGAAGGACCTTTCAAGATCATCCAGTTCCAACTCCCTGCAATGGACACCTCCCACCAGCCCAGGCTGCTCAAGGCCTCATCCAAACTGGCCTTCAACCCCTCCAGGGAGGGGGCTTCCATGACCTCCCTGGGCAGCCTGTGCCAGAGCCTCCCCACTGGAAAGAATTTCTTCCTCATCTCCAGTCTCAATCTCCACTCTCTCAGCTCAAAGCCATTGTCCCTTGGCCTCTCACTACATGTCTTTCACAGGCTCACAGGGTATTAGGACTTGGAAGGGACCTCTGGAGATCGTTGAGTGCAACCCCCCGTCAGCAGGAGCACAGAATCCAGCTCAGGTCACACAGAACACCTCCAGACAGGGCTGGGAAGGCTCCAGAGCAGGAGACTCCACAACCTCTCTGGGCAGCCTGCTCCAGGCCTCTGGGGCCCTCACAGGGAAGAAGTTCCTTCTCATGTTGAGCTGGAGCCTCCTGTGCTGCAGTTTCCATCCATTGCCCCTTGGCCTATCCCAGGGCACAGTGAGCAGAACCTGTCCCTTCCCTCCTGACCCCCAGCCCTCAGCTATTGATAGACATTGATCAGATCCCTCTCAGCCTTCTCCTCTGCAGACTGAACACCCCCAGGGCTCTCAGCCTCTCCCCCCAGGCAGTGCTGCAGTCCCTTCAGCATCCTTGGAGCCTCCCTTGGACTCCCTCCAGCAGATCCCTGTCCCTCCTGAGCTGGGGAGCCCAGAGCTGGATGCAGTATTCCAGGGGAGGTCTCAGCAGGGCAGAGCAGAGGGGAGGAGAACCTCCCTGGCTCTGCTGGCCACACTCCTCTGAATGCCCCCCAGGACCCCATTGGCCTTCCTGGCCCCCAGGGCTCGTTGCTGTGCCCTGCAGAGCTTGCTGCCCAGCAGCACTCCCAGGTCCTTCCCCACAGGGCTGCTCTGCAGCAGATCCCCTCCCAGCCTGTGCTGCTGCAGTTGATTCCTCCCTCCCAGGAGCAGGACTCTGCTCTCCTCCTTGCTGAACCTCAGCAGGTTCCTCTCTGCCAGCTCTCAGCCTGCCCAAGTCTCTGAGTGGCCTCACAGCCTTCAGGGCTCTCAGCCAAGCCTCCAGTTGGGTATCCTCAGCAAACCTGCTGAGCAGGCTCTGTCTGTCTGTCTGTCCCCTCATCAATGGCCTTGATGAAGATGCTGAGCGGGACTGGAGCCAGCACTGATCCCTGGGGGACTCCACTGCTCACAGCTCTCCAGCTGCACCTGGCACCACTGACCACCACTCTTTGGCCTCCATTGTGTCACCAGCTCCTGCTCCCTCTCACTGTCTGCTCCTCCACCCCACACCTCCTGAGCTTGCTCACAAGGATGTTATGGGGGGCAGCGTCCAAAGCCTTGCTAAGGTCAAGGTAGAGCACACCCACTGCCCTCCCTGCAGCTCCCCAGTCAGTCAGGACATCACAGAAGGCTATCAGCTTAGCCAAGCAGGATCTCCCCTTGGTGAATCCATGCTGACTGCTCCTGATCATCATCTTCTCTTCCCAGTGCCTAGAGATGACCTCCAGAAGGAGCTGCTCCATCATGTGCCCAGGGATGGAGGTGAGGCTCCCTGCTCGCTAGCGTCCTGCAACCTCTGTCTTGCCCTTTTTGAAGCCTGGAGTGACTTTGGCTTCCCTCCAGCCCTCAGCACCTCTCCTGTCTGCCACAACCTTGCAAAAGTGCTGGAGAGTGGCAGAGTGATGACCTCAGGCAGCTCTCTCAGCACCCTTGGGTGCATCTCACCAGGCCCCATGGACTTGTGCATACTCAGCCTGTGGAACTGATCCTTAACCCAGGCTTCACTGACTAGTGCAGAGTCTTCCCTCCTCCAGGCATCTTCTCCTTCATGCAGGGCCTGGAGCTGACAGGAGAGTTCAGTCTTAGGAGTAAAGACTGAAGCACAGAAGGCATTCAGCAGCTCTGCCTTCTCTGCATGCTCAGCTCAGGGCTGCCTCCTCACTCAGCACTGGGCTCACACCTTCCCTATCCTTCCTTTCCCTACTGGGAGAGCTGAAGAAGCTCTTCTTGTTCTCTCTAACTTCCTTTGCCACTTTCAGTTCCAAGAGGGCTTTGGCCTCCCTTGCTGCCTTCCTACATGCCCTGGCAACTACTCTGTAGCCCTCCCATGGGACAAGTCCCTTCTTCCATGCAATGCAAGTATCTTTCTTCCATGAGATTTCCTCCAGAAGCTGCTTGCTCACCCATGGAGGTGCCCTGGCACACCCACCCCATTTTTCACCCAAGGGAACACACCTATCTTGGGCTTAGAAGAAGTGGCATTTAAAAGCTGACCAAGGTCCCCTCCCAGCTTTCCTGCAGGCCCCAACAGACTGCCAGCCAGCCTTGCCCTGCTCCAGACTTGGAATGTGATTTTCACAGCATGGGTTGGGCTGGAATGGTCCTCAAAGCTCAGCCAGCTCCAAGCCCCTGCCATGGGCAGGGACACCTCCCAGCAGCCCAGGCTGCTCAAGGCCTCACCCAGCCTGGCCTTCAACACCCCCATGGGGGGCAGAACACTGAGCACTGAATGGTGCAAGTCACTTCTTTTGAGGTGACAAATAAGATTTGCTGCTCCTATGCAACTTGTATGAAGGAAATAAAACACCTGAAATGTTGCAGGTCCCAACTTGATTTCACCTTGCAGAACAGTAAGAGGTTAACCAGAAACAACCAACATTGAATCCTTGAGCCAAGGGGTCAGCTTCCTTCAGCGCAAGTAAAATGCTGTCTCTACTCCTGGTAGAATCAAGACTCCTAACAGCAGCAGCACTGCCAGCAGCAGTGCAGGTTATCAGTGTTCCGAGCTGCTGCTTTTACACCTCTCCACCTGAAAACCTTCTCTGGACTAGAATAACCACAAGCAAGCCTTCAGATCCATGGCAAAACCAACCAGCACTAACCTGTGAGCCTTCAGAAGGCACAGGGAGCCACTCTGAGAAGACACAGAATCACAGAACTCTCAGGGCTGGAAGGGGCCTCAAGGCTCAGCCAGTTCCAAGCCCCCTGCCATGGGCAAGGACACCTCACACCAGAGCAGGCTGCTCACAGCCACATCCAGCCTGGCCTTAAACCAAAGGTTCTGCCCCAGGAGGCTGCTGAGACACTGCAGCAGGTTGCCCAGGGAGGTGGCTGGGGCCTCACCCCTGGAGCTATTCCAGGAGAGGCTGCCCAGGGCTCTGGGATGCAGGGTGGAGGATGTCCCTGCTGAGTGCAGAGGGGGTTGGCCTGGCTGAGCTCTGGAGCTCCCTTCCAGCCCAGAGCTCTCTGTGAAATCTGTGATCAGTGGTGAAAAACAAAGGTGAAAACAGGCAGGGCAGATGCTGGGCTTGAACAGCAGCTCTCAAAGCCTGCAGAAGAACCACCTACACCCTGCATTTTCCAGCAGTCAGAAGCACATCTCACAGCCCCAGGTCTTCTCAGGGGCTGGCTACCTAACTACCTTAGTTAGCTCAGAACCTGGCCCCAAGCCTTTGGAAGTCATCTGCAGACCTCCATAGATGACATCCAGCAGATGTTTCTCTAGGTTCTTGCCTTGGGCACTGCACACTGCTGGTGGAAGTCCTCTAAGGGTCCAGCAGTATCTGACGTAACACCAGTCCTGAGACACAGGATAGGTTTAGTGTATGTCCAGCTCCTGAAAAGGGTAAGAAGAAAGCTGGGAGCAGGAAGAGGGTGAAGAGATCATGAAAAGGCCAAACCACTGAGAGGTCAGAAGGATGTCACACCCCCTGAAACCCGAACCAGGCTTTTCCAACAACACAACTCTCAGCACCTGAGGCTTCCAAAATGAGTAGCAAGGACCTGCTGCAGCACCTCTGCCACAGCTCTGCACTGACATTGCTGACATGGTGACAACACAGAGACCACAAGAAAAGATAAAGAGGAACCCACCCAAGCAGGAGGTGTCCACAAGGGCATGGCAATACACTGGAAACCAGCATTCCAGAATCACAGCATGGGAGGGCTTGGAAGGGGCCTCTGGAGATCATCCAGTCCAAGCCCCTGCCAGAGCAGGGCACCCAGGGCAGGGCACACAGGAACACAGCCAGGCTGGATTTGAAACTCTCTAGAGAGGACTCCACAACCTCTCCTTGCAGCCTGCTCCAGGCCTCCAGCACCCTCACAACAAAGAAGTTTCTCCTCATGTTGAGGTGGAACCTCCTGGACTCTAGCTTGCATCCTTTATTTTTGTCCTGTCAGCAGGTGCCACTGAGCAGAGCCTGGCCCCTTCCTCCTGGCCCCTTCCTCCTGGCCCCCAGCCCTCAGCTATTGATAGCCATTGCTCAGATCCCCTCTCAGCCTTCTCTTCTCCAGACTCAGCAGCCCCAGGGCTCTCAGTCTTTCTTCATAAGAGAGATTCAAATCCCTTCATCATCCTTGCAGCTCTTCACTGGACCCTCTCCAGCAGGTCTCTGTCTTGCTCAAGTTGGGGAGCCCCAAACTGGATACATGATGATGAAAAGCATTTCACTGCAAGGGTCCCAAATCAGTGAAACACAGCCCCTGAGCCCTTCACAGCTCAGCAGCACATGAGCTGCACTGAGAAAAGGAGAGATTCATGAGCTAAGCCAGCACCAAAGCCCAGGCTCCTCAGGAGAGCTGCTGTACTTTCACAGGGGTATCTCCCTATCTACTTTAAGAGGGACCTCCTGCTCTGAGGCAGGGAAGGAGCCAATGCAGCTAATGTGCCAAGAAAGCCTGGAATGGGTTAGGTTGGAAGGGACATCAGAGATCATTTACACCAATCCCCCTGCCATGGGCAGGGACACCTCTCACCTAGAGCTGGTTGCCCAAGGCCTCATCCAACCTGGCCTGAAACACCTCCAGGCAGGAGGCAGCCATAACCTGTGCCAGAGTCTCCCCAGCCTCACACTGCACAACTTCTTCCTCAGCTCCACTCTAACCCTGCTCTGCCTCAGCTCCAAACCATTCCCCCTGGGCCTGGCTCCAGACCCCCTCAGCAGAAGTCTCTGCAGCCTTCCTGCAGGATCCCTTCAGCTCCTGGCAGGCAGCTCTGAGGTGCCCCCAGAGTATTCTCCAGGCTCAACACCCCCAAGCTCCCTCAGCCTGTCCTGATGGCAGAGCTGCTCCAGCCCTTGGATGATCCTTTTGACCCTCATCTGGACTCCAAACATGTCCTTCTTATGATGGGGTACCAGAACTCAGGTAGATTCTCACCAGACAGGAGCAGAATCACCTTTCTTGCCCTGCCAGCCACACTCCTTGGGATGCAGCCCTGGAGAGGAGTTTAGAGCTACACACTTGGCTTCTCCCAGCAGTATCACAAAGCAGCAGCTTCTTCCTTAGCCTTCTGCAGAACTACCTACCAAAAAGCCAAGTGGAGCTGAGAAGCAACCTTAAATATTATCCCCTTGGTGTCAGAGGCCATCCTCCTGTGCACAGCAGTGAAACAAATAAGCAAAGAATCCAAGCTCCACATTGCTGGAAGAGGCTCATGAGTGGGTCTGAGCACCACCATGGAGGGAGCCTGAAAAGGACCCACAGCTGAGCTCTGTCTTAGCTGAGCCAAAGACACTGGCCTTTAACTGTCACCAAAACAGGAGACTAGTTCACAATCACAGAATGGGAGGGAGCTCCAGAGCTCACCCATCCAACCCCTGCCAGAGCAGGGCACCCAGGGCAGGGCACACAGAACACATCAGGGGGGTTGGAAAGGCTCCAGAGCAGGAGACTCCACAACCTCTCTGGGCAGCCTGCTCCAGGCTCTGGCACCCTCACAGGGACAAAGGTTTCCCTCCTGTTCCCCTGGCAGCTCCTCTGCCCCAGCTTGCCCCCAGTGCCCCTTGTGCTGTGCTTGGCCATCCCTGAGCAGAGCCTGGCTCCAGCCCTGCACAGCTTTATCCCCAGCACTGAGGGCAGCCCTCAGAAGAGCACCAGACAGAACACAAGGAAGCCAACAAAGCAAGGAGCCAGCCCAGTCTCCAAACAGAGAGGCAGTTCAAGTCACAGCTGCTTAGGCAGACCTCTGGCCTGCTCCTATGAACAGAAGCTTTATCAGACTGCATCCTGCACACTGAACAAGACACACTGAGGGTGGAATCTGCTCACAGGCACAGACTGCTACAGCCACCCTGCCAGCAGCTGCAGGGGCCAGGCCTCACAGAGCACAGAGTCTGCCCCAAACAATTTGTTGCAGCAAGTTAGCTTAGAAGAAAACACTCCCTGTGGTGGCATCTTCACAGGAGTAACAACCACCCTGCCTCCTGACAACCTGCACAGAGAAGCTGTCACACTTGGCTAAGAAACCTTCCTTTTTCCTCAGGCCAGAAGATCCAAAACAGCTACTGCAACTTCAGAATGAGCTGGGAGATGACCTTGTCCCAGGAAAGGGCAAACTGAGGTGCTCCAACTAAAGAAGACAGAAGGATATGGCTTGGGCAAGCAAAGCTCTCTCTCTCAAATTTCTCTTACCTCAGGAACACTTAATCTTGGAACTCCAAGGTATAAAGCCAAAGGTCAGCTTGCCTATAAAGGAAGTTAAAGGAGAGTTTCTGGTAAGTTCAGGAGCACAGGACCTTGCTCAGCCTCAGTCACCGAGAGCAGGGAGTCTGAACAACAAGAAGACACTGACCCTACGAGAGCTCCAGCATGGAACTCCAGCCAGCGTCCCAGCACGTGGTAAGGAGCCAAGGCTCAACCTGCTTCTGACCAAAGGACATCAAGAGGAGGCAATTACCAAACACAGCATCCCAGCAGCCTCTCAGGAGCTTTGGATGATGTCTTCCCTGAAGGGGCTATGAAAAGACAGCAAGTTGCTGTGGATCTGACAGCAGAGACTCGGCACAGAAGCTGGGATAGCAAGGCTGTGGAGCACAGCAGGAGCTGAAAGCCTTCTGCTTAGAGTGGAAACAATGGATGTGGAGAGCATCAGTGTGGCTGCCCCCTGCCCAGCCCCAGAGCATGAGAATCTGAAGTAAAAGCTACCTGGTTCTGTGTTTCACCTCACTGCTGTTAGCTGGAAGCCCCCAGGATCTTTAGGGGTCAAAGCTCAACCCAGTGTGTGGAATGAAGGAATCAATCCCTGCTGCTGGAGCTGAAGCTGCACACACAGCAGTGTGGCCAAAACCCCAGCCTGGGACTGAATGCAGTCCTGACAGCCACATCATTTCCCTCCTCTCAGCATGGTTAGAGAATGAATGTTTTCATTAACTAGATATGGGACACACAAAGGTCCTCCTCAACACTTCCATTCAGTCCTACTCTGGCACTCCACACTGCAAACTTCATTTAGCAGGTACCAAAAGAATGCTCCTGAGAGCCCTCAGAGCAGCCTTCCAGTACCTGAAAGGACTCCAGGAGAGCTGGGGAGGGACCTGGGACAAGGGCTGGGAGTGCCAGGATGAGGAACAATGGCTTTGAGCTGGGAGAGAGGAGATTGAGAGTGGAGAGGAGGAAGAAATTGTTGAGTGAGGCTGGGGAGACTCTGGCACAGGCTGCCCAGGGAGGCTGAGGCTGCCTCCTGCCTGGAGGTGTTGAGGACCAGGCTGGATGAGGCCTTGAGCAGCCTGTGCTGGTGGGAGGTGTCCTTGCCCATGGCAGGGGCTTGGAGCTGGCTGAGCTTGGAGCTCCCTCCCAACCCAACCCTGCTGTGACTCTGTAGATTATCAGAAAAGGGGAAAAAAAAAAAGGAAAAACCAAAGCTGGAGGCCTCAGCTTCCACAGGGAAGGCAAACACAATTGTTATGGGATGTACACAGACCCTGAGGCATGAAGAAGCTTCATTCTTAACCACCATGCCACCAGGTAAGGGCACTGCAGCTGAACTGAACAGCCACAGCCACACACCTCCAAACCCCAACCCAGCTGCCTTCAATTATTACACTGAAGTGAGCTATGCAGCACAGAAGAGGCTCAGCACAGACCCATGAATGAAGGGATTCATAGGTTCACAGAATGGGTTGAGTTGGAAGGGACCTCAGAGCTAATCCAGCTCCAACCAGGCTGCTCAGGGCCTCATCCAGCCTGGTCCTCAACACCTCCAGGCAGGAGGCAGCCACAGCCTCGCTGGGCAGCCTGTGTCAGAGTCTCCCCAGCCTCACTGCCAACAATTTCTTCCTCCTCTCCACTCTCAGTCTCCTCTCTCCCAGCTCAAAGCCATTGTCCCTCATCCTGGCACTCCCAGCCCTTGTCCAAAGTCCCTCCCCAGCTCTCCTGGAGCCCTTCAGGCACTGCAAGGCTGTGCTCAGGTCTCCTCACAGCCTTCTGATATGGAACTGCTTTGCCTTCTGTGTCTTTATTGCACAACAGTGACTCTAAGGGACAAAAGAGGGACAACCCCTGTCACACACACAGGGATGCTCTTGGTGCAGTACTGGCAGAAAGCAGCTCCCCAGACACTTGATGTTTGCTAAGGAAAACACTCTTACAGCTTGGGCCTTCACTCTCCCCTTATCAGACAAGCCACCAGTGCACAGCAGTTTGTACCCTCACTGGGAGCCAGGAGCCAGCCCCATTCTCCCAGGCACACTACAATGCACTTGACTTCCTAAAGCACTTGCAGACTTGGAAAGCCATTGGACTGCTCTCAGAACTCCCTAGGATGCTGCTGGTGCTTTGGGAAGCAGGAAGCAGTGGTGAGTGCTAAAAGCAGCAGCGTGATCAGCAGCCTGGCTCCAGACATAAACCCAACACACTTGCATGCAGGATGGTGAGGAGTGGCTCAGAGCCTCACCAGCCAGTGCTCAGCTAGGGAGCACCACAGAGGCATAGAATTGTTAGGGTTGGAAGGGACCCCAAGGATCATCCAGTTCCAATCCCCTGCTATGGGCTGGGACACCTCCCACCAGCACAGCTTGCTCAAGGCCTCATCCAGCCTGGCTGCAAACACCTCCAGGCAGGAGGCTTCCACCACCTCCCTGGGTAACCTGGGCCAGGCTCTCACCACCCTCCTGGGCAACAACTTCTTCCTCACAGCCAATCTGAATCTCCCCATTTCTAGTTTTGTTCCATCCCCCAGTCCTATCCCTCCCTGACACCCTCTAAAGTCCTTCCCCAGCTTTCCTGTAGCCCCCTTCAGATCCTGGAAGGCCACAAGAAGGTCTCCTGGGAGCTGCAAGTAGGAGGGGAAGTGCTGTTGTACAGATGTTCAAATCACCCCAAGCACAGCTTCCAGGACAGGGAAGAGCAGCCAGAGTTCACCTGGCTCCTTGCAAGGGTCACTCTGCAGCTTTGGTGTCAGGCAGCCTTCAACCCAGGAAGCAACAGCTTGCAAAATCAGATTTCTCTGGACACAAAGGCCAGGCATGTGAGACTAAGTGACTCTCCCAAGCAGAAAGCATTTGTCACTGAAAAAAAAGGTCTGATGAAACAGGACTTGTACAAGGAGCACCAAAAGGTCTTGGAACTGCTATCCCTGAGAAGATTGCATTTCCTGACACAAGCTTTGGCCTTTCTATTAACTGCCAAGCTGCTATTTTGTCAAGAGCTATCAAGCAAGTGAAAGAATGACCACAGGGTCTGCAGAGCAGGCCAGAAGCTCAGACAATGACTTGCTGCCTCCTGCAAACCACAGAGGAGGGAAAAAGTGCTTTTAGGTACAGCCCCTGAAGACATTTCCATAGCTCCATTTTCTGGCACCCATCCAAATCTTGGTGACAAGAAGGTACCTCAGAACACTGGACAAATTCACTGGGGGATTCAACTGTCATCTCCTGAGAAGCAGCCTTCAGCTCTGCCAGGTGTTACTGACAGGACAGCTTACAGAGCCACCAGCCCAGCTCCCGAGACAGAGGGCATCCACACCCTGCAGCAATTTATAGTTATGCCCCCCAGGAAAGAAGACAAAAAGAAAAGAAAAGGGAAAAACACGAATCCTGCTCCTGTCACCACTCTGCTGCAAGATCGCTCACTCAGGACAAAGAAGACAGCAGACAGGGATGCTCCAGCAAGGATCCAGGCACTTCACTGCCTGCCCTGAGGACTGTTTTCCTCTCATCAGCACATTCTGCCAACACAAGAGGGCTTTCCAAATCCTTCACCCAAAGGAAGGAATGCTGCTCAGAAAGGCCTTACACAGAAGGCACTTAGCAGAAACAAAACCACAGACTTGGCCTCTGAAGTTAGATAAAGCACAGCTTAATTAAGTGGTCATCTACTTACAGCGGGCTACTAGCTGCCAAGGTAAAAACCTCTTCTGTGCTTCCCCCAGCAAAGCAGGATGGGGGCACAGCCACAGCACATCTCCAACCAAACCAGAAGGCAACCCCAGAAGACACTCGCTTGCACCTGCATGCACAGCCTCCATCAGGCTGAGGCAGGTGTGCCAACACAGGCTGCCAAGCTTTCTCTCCGCTCCAACCATCGACCTGCCTGCTGGCAGCTGGCATTTGGAGGCTTTTCCCATTTGCTGTCCCTCCCCCTCCCCTCAAAGCCAGACAACACTTACAGACCTCAGGAGCTCTAGAAAATATACAGCTTAGTAGAGGGAAGGAAGATGATCTAAGCACCACAGCCACAGTAAGAAGCAGATGTCAGCACTGCACCCAAAAGATAAACAAGAACTCTGCTGATGTCTTTATTTTCATTCACTGCAAGAACAGAAACTCTCTCTCAACAGGACACTACTGAAGAGGCCAGGTGATGTTTCTGGTAGAGGCTGTAAGCCTCAGCCTAAGTACTTCCCACAGTGCTCCAGGATTATTAACCACTGTGCTCGAGGGCTGCCTGCAGCAGACCCCCAAGTCTGAGGAGCGCATTAGCAAAAGTGTGTCCAGCAGATCGAGGGAGGTTCTCCTCCCCTCTACTCTGCCCTGCTGAGACCACACCTGCAATACTGTGCCCAGTTTTGGGCTCCCCACACAGGGACCTGCTGGATAGAGTCCAAGAGAGGCTATGATGATTAAGGGACTGGAACTTCTCTCCTATGAAGAAAGGCTGAGAGCCCTGGGGCTGTTGAGTCTGCAGAAGAGAAGGCTGAGAGGGAAACTGATCAATGTCTATCAATATCTGAGGTGTCAGGAGGAAGGGGCCAGGCTCTTCTCAGTGGCACCCAGAAATAGGACAAGGAGCAGTGGATGTAAGCTAGAACCCAAGAGGTTCCACTTCAACACGGGGAGAAACTTCTTTGGTGTGAGGGTGCTGGAGGCCTGGAGCAGGCTGCCCAGAGAGGTTGTGGAGTCTCCTGCTCTGAAGGGTTTCAAATCCAGCCTGGCTGTGTTCCTGTGTGCCCTGCCCTGGGTGACTTGACTTTGGCAGGGGGTTGGACTGGATGATCTCCGGAGGTCCCCTCCCACCCCTACCATTCTGTGGCTCTGTGAAACACATCCAGACAGAGTTTGTGCAGCCTGCTGACTCAGCTTAGCAGTGAAAAAAGTACTCTGGGTGTTGAAAAGTTATCAGCAGAAAACAACTTTTAAGAAAGTAGCTTCTCCAACCATCAGACAGTGACTCCTGGTTAGAAGCCTAACAAGTGACCTGCAGACTCCCATCCATGCAACTCAGACAGCTCAGCATGTAGCTTCAGCTGCATGGACTGCTGGAAACACAAAGCCCCTCTGAACTAACCAGGAGGGCATCAACCTAGCCACTGCCCTGGGCACAGCCTGATAGTGCAACCAAGGCAGGAGGGCACAGGAAGAACTCAGGCATTCCTCTTAAAGATGGATGTGGCACTCTCCAACAAAACCAAGAGACTCTTTGGGGTAAGGCTTGCAGTTACCCTGCAGCACCTTCCCCTGCAACCCAGGCTGTGAGGCGGCACCAGCAAGCACTTCTGCTCCACGACCCCACCAGCAGGCGCTGCTGAAGCTCTCACACCACCAAACTCCTCCTGCACAGGCAGACTCCTCTTTAAAGATAGCCAGAACAACAGCCTGGAGGGCTGAGCAGCCCGTTTCCCTTGGTGCCCTGCCTGGAAACCCCAGCTCCTACTGCTGCACAGCAAGGTGACCTGCTCAGTGAGGGACAGGCTGTGGATGTCGTTTACCTGTGCTTCAGCAAGGCATTCTCCACAGCACCCCACAGCAGCCTCCTGGAGAACCTGGCTGCTCGTGGCTTGGATGGGTGGAGGCTTTGCCGAGTTAAAAACTGGCTGACGGCCTGGCCCAGAGAGTGGTGGGGAAGGGAGTTAGTTGCAGTTGGAGGCTGGTCACCAGCGGTGCTCCCCAGGGCTCAGGGCTGGGGCCAGTTCTCTTTAGTAACTTGATCAGTGATCTGGGTGAGGGGATGGAGGCACCCTCACAATGTTTGTAGATGACACTAAATCAGGCAGGGTTGTTGATCTGCTGGAGGGTAGGAAGGTTCTGCAAAGGGATCTGGCCAGGCTGAGGTCAGCTGTAGGAGGTTCAACAAGGCTAAGTGCTGGGTGCTGCATTTGGGTCACAGCAACCCCATGATGGCTCCAGGCTGGAGGCAGAGTGGCTGGAAACTGCCTGGGGGTGCTGGCTGACAGCAGCTGAGGATGAGCCAGCAGTGCTCAGGTGGACAAGAAGGCCACCAGCTGCTTGGTCTGGAGCAGCAGTGGCACGGGCAGGGATGGCACCCCTGTACCAGACACTGGTGAGGCCACACCTGGAGTACTGGTGCAGTTTTGGGCTCCTCACTCCCAGAAGGACATTGAGGGCTGGAGCAGGGCCAGAGAAAGGTAACAAAGCTGAGGGAGGGTTTGGAGAATAGGGCTGGGGAGGAGCAGCTGAGGGACCTGAGGTTGCTTAGTCTGGAGAACTACATCTTTCTTGTGCTGTCAGAAGGAAGCTCAAAACAAAAGCACCAAGCAGGTGAAAAAAATCAGACAAGTCCCCAGCACTGCCTTCTGTCTCTGAAGCACTTCAAATGGCTGATGGCTCCAAAGTGATGAGCAGCAGCTCTAGGCTAGGGATGGTTCTATCAACAGGTCAATTCACAACCTGTCCCACAGCACAAGCACGTGCTGGCACCGAGTTCTAGGCAGCAGTCCCCCGTGCAGCACCACTTCCAAGCTGGAAGCCACTCACAAACTGCCACTGCCTCAAGACTACTTCCACGAAGGTGCAGGAACCCCCCAGCTCTGCCCTGCGTACATCAACTCCAACGACACAGTTACTTTCCAGAGAAAGAAAACCAAGTTACCTAGTATTCATTTTGTGTGTCTGAAAACCTAAATAGGGATCAAGAACCAAGCTAGTTGCTAGGTCATCGTTTTCACAGAGCTCCTTGGCAGACATCCCCGAGGAAGGCACATAGCGACTCTGACCCTCGAATCCTGAGGCACCGCTACCTGCAAACAAGAGAGCATGGGTTAGAGACCCTGGGGGGAAAGCCACAAAGCCCAGCAGGGCTCAGGGCCAGCCAGCCACCAGCTGGGGAGAAGGCACATGCCAGCATCTTCCTGATCCACCTGGAGGAGCAGGAGCCCAAGCCAGGCTTCCCTCCTTTGCTCACTGACGGAGCGGCCAGTGGGGTTCGGAACAGACTTTATGGGGGTCTTGGAGTGGTTTGGTTCCCTTCTTTCTTCTCCTCCCCAACTCCAAGAATCTTTAGCCCCTCTGCCTCTGAAATTTCTGACCCATAAACATAATGAAGCCAGGAAAATGTCAAAGCTGCCTTTCCCAACCTTTGCATAAAGGACTCTGGACTCAGTCCTCCATCCCAGACCGGGAGAGAAACCCAAGCTCCACCTTCCTTACATCCATTTCACAAAGACTCCTGATGTATGTGACTCCACCCAGAGCAGGGTCTGCACTCACTACAAGCTGGCTGAGTAATTCTGGTCAGACCTCATCCATGGGCTCTCCTGTGGTGCCAACCATGCACCTCCTGCTGGTACCAGCTGAGGACTCCTCTACACCCAGTTACTCTCACTTCACTTGTAAACCGACCTGGAGAGACCTGCGCTCCTGAAGTGAGCTCACACATGCAAGAACAAGCAGCACACACTAATAATAATACAATAATAACAATACTACAATAAACCAGATTGGAAGAGACCTTCAAGATCTCCTGCTGAGTGCAGACCTCCTCCTGCCCTGGGAGAAGCCAGCAGCCTGGCCTGCAGCCTGCCAGCTGAGCCACCCCCGTGTACGTACATCTGCTTGATCTTCTCTCCACTCCATTTTTGCCAGCCTTGGGGTTCTCCTTTCCCACGTGCTGCAGCTTGCTCTGACTCTGGCCATGGTCATTAGATGACTTGTTTCCACTTCTCCTGCCATTCACCACCATGTTCTTGGATTCTCCCAGCCACTTCATTCCCACAGACAGTCTGACTCAGTTGCATTTAGTCACTTTTCAAAAGGCTTGGAGAAGTGGATGAATAATTTCGGTTCCGATTCCTCCTGGAAGCAAAACAGAAATGTGATTAGACCTGACTGGGAAGCTGCTTCTGAGACACAGATTTGAACAACAGGAGAAAGGAGACAGGAGGAAAGGCGGTGACCTGTAGTTGCCTTGGGAAGAAAGAAGAGCAGCTGGTTAGCACTGGCACTGCTGCAAGTAGAGATATCCACAGGTGAAGCTCACAGCTGCGTGGGGAGACCCAGCTCTGAAGGTGTAAAAGCTTGGCCATACCCAGAGCTGCAGAGCTTGGACAGACAGCAGGCCAAACCCACACCCTGCTGTGTGCCTCCAAACACACACAGGTAAGATTCTTTCCTCACAAATAAAAGCTGTAACCTATTTGGAACTCTGCAGCAAAGACCCCAAACTGTTAGAAAGAGCAAAAGGGAACCAGCAGAAGAGTGCTGGTTTGGGATGGGGCTGGGGGAAAGGTGCCAAATCTGTACCGGAAACTCAAGAGTTCAAAAAGCCCTCAGTGAGGGCCCAAAGCACTACTTTTCCTGTGTCCCACAAAGCCACTCACAACACCTCCAGCTCAGAGGGCCAGTAGCAAGTGGGGTGGTCACAAGGACAGCTGAAATCCCACAGCACACAGCTGGCCAGCAGAGCAGATGCTGGAGTGTGCCTGCAGCAGAAAGCACTCTAAGGAAGCTCCTCCTGCTCTCACTCGGTCTGGCTCACAGGGAGAAGTCTGACACTGACCTGCAGCACTGGTTGACAGCTGCAGCTGTGCATTACTAACTCATTCACTGGCTTTGGATTCACCCTTCTCCTTGCTGCTTCCTCCTGAACACACACCTCGTGCCTTGGCTTCCCCCTGGGATCTAACCAGCTGCTGCTGCTCTGCTCACAGCAGCTAACAGCATCTCCCAAGCCACACCATCCACAGGCTCCACAAGCAGGGCTTCTGGAGAAATGTCAGCAGGTGGGACCAGGGCAAGGCTGGATTCTTGTTAGGCACCTGTGTGGTCCAGCTGCTGACAGCTACAGAAACTCTGCTGGCAGCTGCTTAGCAACTAAGCTACAAAGTTCAGAGGAGTGAGGAAATAAAAGAGTAGAGACAAGTGACTTACAAGGGCTTGTGGTGCCAGGATGAGAGAGAGTGAAACTGGAAGAGGGGGAGACTGAGACTGGAGGTTGGGAAGAGATACTTTCCAGTGAGGCTGGGGAGACTGGCACAGGTTGCCCAGGGAGGCTGTGGCTGCCTCCTGCCTGGAGGTGCCAAAGGCCAGGCTGGATGAGGCCCTGAGCAGCCTGGGCTGGTGGGAGCTGTCCCTGCCCATGGCAGGGGGCTGGAATTGGATGAACTTTGAGGTTCTTTCCAACCCAAACCATTGTGTGATTGTATGACTTAAGAGGTGGATTGCCTCAAACCTCTTCCTGGAAGCGTCACCCAGACACTGGCAGGCTTCAGCAGCTTTACAGGCTGGCTCAGGACAGGAAAGGCACCCACAAGTGTACCAATCACCCTGAGGAGCAGCTGCCTGAGCTACTGCCTCACTAGGAAGAAAACAAATTGAGATCATTTCATTGGGCAAGGACTTTTCTTGCTGTCCATGACAGAAGGGACAGCTTTGACCTCAGGACCACAAAATCTCAAGGTTGAAATGTCAATTGTGCTGCACCAGCAAGCGTGGACACACCCCTCCGAGCTGCAACCAAGCATCCAAGAGCTGCTCTGCGTGCTGAGCTCCTCAGCAAGGCACCAGACAGAGCATTCAGGGAACAGGGCTGGAACCAGCAGCTGACTACCAGCAGCCAAGAGCTGCTCTGTGTGCTGAGCTCCTCAGCAAGGCACCAGACAGAGCATTCAGGGAACAGGGCTGGAACCAGCAGCTGACTACCAGCAGCCAAGAGCTGCTCTGTGTGCTTAGCTCCTCAGCAAGGCACCAGACAGAGCATTCAGGGAACAGGGCTGGAACCAGCAGCTGACTACCAGCAGCCAAGAGCTGCTCTGTGTGCTGAGCTCTTCAGCAAGGCACCAGACAGAGCATTCAGGGAACAGGGCTGGAACCAGCAGCTGACTACCAGCAGCCAAGAGCTGCTCTGTGTGCTGAGCTCTTCAGCAAGGCACCAGACAGAGCATTCAGGGAACAGGGCTGGAACCAGCAGCTGACTACCAGCAGCCAAGAGCTGCTCTGCGTGCTGAGCTCCTCAGCAAGGCACCAGACAGAGCATTCAGGGAACAGGGCTGGAACCAGCAGCTGACTACCAGCAGCCAAGAGCTGCTCTGTGTGCTGAGCTCCTCAGCAAGGCACCAGACAGAGCATTAAGGGAACAGGGCTGGAACCAGCAGCTGACTACCAGCAGCCAAGAGCTGCTCTGTGTGCTGAGCTCCTCAGCAAGGCACCAGACAGAGCATTCAGGGAACAGGGCTGGAACCAGCAGCTGACTACCAGCAGCCAAGAGCTGCTCTGTGTGCTGAGCTCCTCAGCAAGGCACCAGACAGAGCATTCAGGGAACAGGGCTGGAACCAGCAGCTGACTACCAGCAGCCAAGAGCTGCTCTGTGTGCTGAGCTCTTCAGCAAGGCACCAGACAGAGCATTCAGGGAACAGGGCTGGAACCAGCAGCTGACTACCAGCAGCCAAGAGCTGCTCTGTGTGCTGAGCTCTTCAGCAAGGCACCAAACAGAGCATTCAGGGAACAGGGCTGGAACCAGCAGGTGACTACCAGCAGCCAAGAGCTGCTCTGTGTGCTGAGCTCTTCAGCAAGGCACCAGACAGAGCATTCAGGGAACAGGGCTGGAACCAGCAGCTGACTACCAGCAGCCAAGAGCTGCTCTGTGTGCTGAGCTCTTCAGCAAGGCACCAGACAGAGCATTCAGGGAACAGGGCTGGAACCAGCAGCTGACTACCAGCAGCCAAGAGCTGCTCTGTGTGCTGAGCTCTTCAGCAAGGCACCAAACAGAGCATTCAGGGAACAGGGCTGGAACCAGCAGCTGACTACCAGCATGCAAATGTTGCTCTGTGTGCTGACTGCGTTCTTCAGCAAGTCACCAGACAAAGCATTCAAGGGAACAGAGCTGACACTTAAAATTTGCTGGGGGAAACTCCATTTGTTGCCTTTAGCTATCCACAGAAGCAGGTATTTTTACACAGTACCTCAAAATCCCCTTGGAAATCTTGCCCAGGCAACACAAGGCTTTTTTTCCCCTTGACAGAGCTTATCTGCTAACATATATTTAAAAGGAAATGAACAAACAAAGGGAAAACAGTAAACCAACCCCCAAGGCTTTCTTGCTAAGCTCCCCACCTGAGCCGCCTCCCCACCTGAGCCGCCTCCCCACCTGAGCCGCCTCCCCACCTGCACTACCCTGGAGAACAGACTTGCTCTTAAACCTCCCTCTTTCAACTCATTTTACATCTTTACACACTCTAATTAGCCCCATTCCCTAGTTTGATGACAGGTAATAGAGCATTAGAACCAAAAGCTACATGAAAACCCTGCACTAAACTCAGTCCTTTGGTCTCTGTGAGGCAGGACTGAGCTGCACTTTGTGGTCTGCTGCAGTTCAGAGCAGTACAGGCACGGGAAGCCTACCCCGAAGTCCAGCTGCAGATGAGCACTGGTATGCCACAGCTGGAGGGAACTCATTCAATCCACGGTGTCTCACATCTAACAGGCATGGCAGCTGCACCTTCAGCTGCAAAAAGGGGAACTCTGCACAAGGAAGGGAGCTGCAGGAGCTGCTCTTCCCTGACAGCAGCCTGGGGAGGGCGAGGACTGCACGAGCTGACAGACGTGCAGTAAGGGCAGGGGAAGCACAACAGCACAGCACAGGGGGAACGTGGCCACAGAAAAGCCAAAGAACACCAAGCATTAGGGAAGCTGTTTGCTTTTGTTGCACAACAGATTGACACAGATGCCAACAAAAGTCCTCCTAAACAAAATTAAATAATAAAAAAAATCATTTGGTGCTGAGGATGAAGGGACTGGAACCTCTCTCTTACGAGAAGAGGCTGAGACACCTGAGGCTGTTTAGTCCGGAGAAGAGAGGGCTGAGAGGGGGCCACAAACATCTGCAGGGTGCCTGTCAGGAGGATGGAGCCAGGCTCTTTTCAGCAGCACCCAGGGACAGGCCCACGAGCAATGGATGCAAACTCAACCCCGTGAGGCTCTAGCTCAACATGACAAAAAGCTTTTTCACTGTGAGGGTGCTGGAGCCCTGCAGCAGGCTGCCCAGAGAGGCTGTGGAGCCTCCTGCTCTGGAGATCATCAAGACCCACCTGAACACCTGACCCTAATCCTGGGTGACCTGCCATGGGTGACCCTGCTCTGGCAGGGGGATTGAATCTGATGAGCTCTGGGATGATCCCTGGAGGTCCCTATCCAAACCCTACCTTCTGTGATTCTATGTCTAGCAAGCACTGTGAAAAATCATTATCTGAGTCTGGCAGCCTAATAAGCAAACCCTTTGTCTCCACCTACTGCTCCCTTGTGTTTCCTAGGACCAGGCAGACAGCAAACTTGAGCTCTGCAAGTGTGCTGCTTCAGCCTCCACTCCTCCTCCTCCCCAGACATAAACACTGCCTGCAAGAAATGGTGTCAGAGACAAAACCAACAGACAGGATTCCTTTCCCAGTGAGGATCAGAGCTGCTAACGTGCCAGAGAACCTAAGGAGGGTAAGAGACAGCCTGTGTGATCACTGCCATGTGATCTCTGCCACATCTTCAGACGGGACTTGCTCTTCGTGCTTTCCACACCAGACTCCTGCTCACAAGTCCTCCAGGAACAGAAGGAGAAAAGGAAGAGATGAACACCACCTACCCAGGCAAGGAAAGCTTGGATTATACTGACACCTCCACACAGAAACTCCTGCTGAAGGCCTCTGGCACCAAAGGAAAACAAAACTGGGGTTTCAGTTACCTACATTTCTTACACCTGTAATGATCTGTACTTCAGTACCATCTGGAAGCACCAAGCAACACCTGAAGCATCAACACCAGCAATGCTGCCACCACAGGGGCTCCCAAGCCAGGGGCAGCACCAGATCTGCATCACACACAGAAAGCCTCAGTCTGCATTTACTACACTTTGCAGCATGAGTCTGAGTAAAGAAGTTCTGTGGCTGTTCCAATGGATCTCAACAGCTGCCTGAGCCCCCCAGGGTCTGGGCCCTTCCCTGGGAGATCTATCAATTCCTGAAAGCCTTGTTGGGGGAGGGGGGAAGCTGCCCAAAGCCCTGAACTATATAACCACACACACCAGCAGGCATGAGAAACCCAAAAATTGTTTGAGTCTTCCAGACTCAGTTTTTGCATAAAAGGATTTCTAAGTTAACAGACAGGGAAAGTTCCCAGTCAGGGGCAGTGGATTTTGTTCCTCCCTCTCCAGGACACAGACACCAGGCTCAGCAGGATTCCTAACAAGTGGGATCCTCCTCTGCTTCCCTACAGCCTCCAGCACACAGGCACTCAGAGAGCCTTCCAGACACAGCTGCTTAAGAACCCAATTCCTAAACCATTTTGGCTTGGCTGCTTTTGAAATTCACTATAGCTGCAGAAAGCCTTCCTCAGTGAGGCAGTGGCCTAAAGCAAAGACAGGACACAAGAGACCCAGTGACCACAGGCTCAGCTTTCCTGGACAAACCAATGCCAGCAGAAAAGGTGTTTGTTACTGCAAGCCCTGGAAAAGAAAGAAGCAACACAGCTCTGAATTTGGGGCTGTCAGGTGGTGACAAACTCCCCAGGAGCCAGCACTGGGCCCTGGCAGCCCAGAGCCAGCTGAGTGCTGAGCTGCAGCCAGAGCAGGGAGAGCAGCAGCACAGGGAGGGGATTCTGCCCCTCTGCTCTGCTCAGCCCCCACCTGCAGCACTGCCTCCAGGACCTGGAGCTGCTGGAGAGGCTCCAGAGGAGGCCACCAAGATGAGCAGGGCTGCAGAACCTCCCCTGTGGGGCCAGGCTGGGAGAGTTGGGGCTGTGCAGCCTGGGGAAGAGAAGGCTCCAGGCAGACCTCAGAGCAGCCTTGCAGTGCCTGAAGGGCTCCAGGAGAGCTGGGGAGGGACTCTGGACAGGGGCTGGGAGTGCCAGGATGAGGGACAATGGCTTTGAGCTGGGAGAGGGGGAGACTGAGAGTGGAGAGGAGGAAGAAACTGCTGAGAGTGAGGCTGGGGAGACTCTGGCACAGGCTGCCCAGGGAGGCTGTGGCTGCCTCCTGCCTGGAGGTGTTCAGGACCAGGCTGGATGAGGCCTTGAGCAGCCTGTGCTGGTGGGAGGTGTCCCTGCCCATGGCAGGGCCTTGGGGCTGGCTGAGCTTTGAGCTCCCTTCCAACCCAACCCAATCTGTGGATCATGAATCCAGGGAGCAGAGAACAACTCCACAGCCAGTTTTCCTTGTAGGATCTGCAGGCTGTAAGTGATTTCCCTACAGCCTCTCTGTCTGAGTAACAGCCAGCACTCATCCCTGAAGTGCTCAGGATTCTAATACTGAAGACTGAGTGAAACCAGAGCTGAAGGACACCTGCACAGCTTTAAGGAGCTACTCAGAGCAGCCTCAAATCTGATTTCTGTTTCTGACAGCTCAGACAGGAACTTTTCAGCCAGAGAGGAAAGGGAGGCACAGAGTGGCTCACAAGGGGTGTGAAGCCACTGAACTGTCCCTTGGAACAGGAACTCAGTGTTCCATGGGACACTACAAGCTCTTACAGCTGACAGGCAGCAGAACCAGGCATGGGACCCTTTGCAGCCACACAGGGTGGCAACAGAAAGAAGGTATTTGGGAATTTACTTCTCCATAATTGCTGTAGTCCAAGTTGCAACTTAAGGAAAGGTTGGATATTCCCACAGGACTTTAAGGACTGGGGAGTGGAGGCTGCAGCTCCTCAGCAGGATAAAAGCCACCCAGGAAGGTCTGCCTCAGTCCCACCCCAGCAGATGCCTCACAGCCACGTGTGACTTCCTTTTCCCCCTGGGCTGAGCTGCTTCAGTAAATTAATCCAGGGAAAGAAACATCACAAAGCAGTGGGGTGTGAGTTCACAGTACCACAGTACATTAGAGGCTGGAAGGGACCTCAAGAGATCATCCAGCCCAACCCCTGCCAGAGCAGGCCCACTTAGGGTAGTCCACCCAGGAATGCATCCAGGTGGGGATGGAAAGTCTCCAGAGACAGAGACTCCACAACCACCATGGGCAGCCTGCCCCAGGCTCTGTCACCCTCACACCAAAGAAGTTCCTCCTCCTGTTGAGGTGAAACCTTCTACATCCAAGCTGGTAGCTGCTGTTCCTTATCTCATTACTGTGCACCACCCAAAAGAGCCTGGCCCCCTCCCCCTTGCCCCCCACCCCTCACATACTGATAGACACTGATCAGATCCCTCTCAGCCTTCTCCTCTCCAGACTAAACAGCCCCAGGGCTCTCAGACTCTCTCCACAGGGGAGATGCTCAAGTCCCCTAAGCATCCTCCTGGCTCTCCCTTGGCCTCTCCCCAGCAGGTCTCTGTCTCTCTGGACCTGGGGAGCCCAGCACTGGACACAGGATTGCAGCTGTGGTCTGAGCAGGGCAGAGCAGAGGGCAGCAGAACCTCCCCAGCCCTGCTGGCCACACTGCTCTTGCTGCCCCAGGATCCCATTGGCTCTCTTGGCCCCCAGGGCACATTGCTGTCCCATGCAGAACTTGCTGCCCAGCAGCACTGCAAGATCCTTCTCCATGGAGCTGCTCTCCAGCAGGGCAGCCCCTGGCCTGTCCTGGTACCTGCTGTTACTCCTCCCCAGATGCTGGACCCTGCAGTGGTCCTTATTGAACTTTGTGAGGTTTGCCTGCAGCCAGCTCTCAGCCTGTCCAGATCTTGTTGGGTGGCTGCACAGCCTGACAGGTGTCAGCCAGCCCCCAGTTTTGTCTCATCATCTCAGAATAAGATCAGTGCAGAGCTGGACACAGCCTAAAAGCAGCAGGTGGGAGGCTGCAGGACTGTGTCAAGACCCTTGACAGGGGCAGCAGAGCTGCAGCACAGGATGCAAGCTGTGGGAGCACACAGGGACCCAGGCTCCAATTCCCCCCAGCTGTCTGTGCCCCCCACTTTCTCTTGTGCCAGTTCTCCTGCAACCAGTGCCAGTCAGGTGGAGGAGTGTCCCAGGATGAATGGGTGGCAGAGAGTGGATACACAGCCAGAGGTGCTTCAGCAGCTCCTACCCTTCTCCCTACTCCAGCCGCTCCTACCCTTCTCCCTACTCCAGCCGCTGAGCCAGGTGCCTTCTCTGGGTGAAGGGGAATAACCAGCTGAGCAAAGCACCCTAAAGGCTGCATGCCCTCCCCAAGTCACTGCAGCAACTCCTCCCTGCCCAGCACTTTTGCAGAGACAAGCCAGAACTTTGCTGCCAGCTCACACAGTCGTTTTCCCCAACTCTGAAGCTCAGCTGACCTCTCTCCATCACTCAATTCAAGCTCGTTAACCCAACAAGTGGGGAAGCAGGCGAATGTCCTGCCGGGTTAGGGCGCTGAGCAGGTTCAGCAGAGGGGGAAGCAGTGCTGGAGCAGCAGCACCAAACAGGGAAGGACAAGGGTCAGCTTGCAGCGCTGTGTCCAGCTGTGGGCACCCCAGTTCAAGAAGGACAAGCGCAGGGCCACTGAGCTGCGGAGCAGACTGCTGTGAGGAGAGGCGGAGAGCGCTGGGGCTGCTTAGCCTGGGGAGGAGGGGGCTGGGGGGGAACTCATTAATACAATTATCTAAGGGGTGGATGTCAGGGAGATGAGGCCAGACTCTTCTCAGTGGGCCCAAGCGACAGGGCAAGAGGTAATGAGCATAAGCTTGAACCTGGCAAGTTCCACCTGAACAGGGGAAGAAACTTCTGTACTCTGAGGGTGGCAGAGCCCTGGAGCAGGCTGCCTGGAGAGGTTGTGGAGTTTCCTTCTCTGGAGACTTTCAAGACCCACCTGGATGTGTCCCTGTGTGACCTGCCCTGGCAGGGGCACAGACTCACCTTTCAGAGGTCCCTTCCCACCCCTCCCATCCTGTGACACTGCTGTGGCTTCCCAGGCAGCTGAGGGCAGCCCAACCTGGCTGGCACGAAGAGCACCACCACAGCCCCGCAAAGCCCTCAAACTAGCCTGGCACCAAAGGCAGCCCTGCTGCCCCCTGCCCTCACCCACCGCCATGCCTCCTCTCTGGGCCAGCACAAGTGCAGAGCCAAGTGGGGACCAAATCAGGGGAACAGTCTGAACCTTGCTGGCTTCAGCCATGGTAGGAGAGGATGTATGGGAGGGTAGGGGTCAGGAGCACTGCAGCTGGGGCTGCTCCCAAACGCTCTGCCCTCTCACACTGCAGCTCTGGACCCTGCTGGGCACAGCAGTGTGACACCTGGCACCTACTGTGGGAACCTGGGCAGCGGTCGGATGCTGTCTGGAGGGGAAAGGACGCTGGGAGTTGTAGTCCTGCAGCGAGAGAGCAGTACCAGAGCCAAGGAAGCACTCGGGAGCCCTGCCTGCTCCTGTCACCGGGCACAGGAGGACACGCCTCCCCACTTCAGCAACGCGAATACAGATACAAGGGGTAAGCACTTGAAGGAAGTCTCATTCTGGGTGAGCTCAAAGGGGATAAAGCAGAGATGTCTACGGGGCTCTGATTAAACAACACAAATCCCATTTTTCATTCAACTAAGTGGCAGTTTCCTCACCCAGTGTCACTTGCAAAGAAGGCTTAAGGAATTCAGGGCAGAAGTTCATGTTTAATGAAAACAGAAAGGATACATCCACAGCTATGGGGCTCAGGGGATGGGAACAGGACCTGGCTCTCTGAACTTGCTCTGGAGTGCATTGTACCCCCACCGACTGAAGCCTCCCACGGTGCATTTATAGCCACACTATCAAACACTCTGATCAGATTGCCATCTCCTGTGTGATGCCCAATGCAACCCACCAGAACACTACACCAAGTTACACACTTGATTCTCATACTGCCTGTGACATAACCAAACCCCAGGCACTCTCCCTGGCCCCCCAAACCAAACCCGGTAACGTGTGTTACATAATTTGAGTTTAACGCTGCAGGTGCCGCTGCTGGGCACAGATGCGCTCTACCCTTACTCCAGGCACCTAGGTCCCGGTGTAAAGCCAACCAAAGGCCAGGCAGGAGGCGTTTCACCCAGCCGCAGCCCGCCGGGCGGAGCGCCCCAGCAGCGGCACCGGCAGGGCTCGCACCGAGGAGGCCGCCAGGACCGCTGCCCCCAGGCAGCTCCCGTCCCGCCCCACGGCCCCCGCACGCCCCTCCGGGCACAGCCCCAGCGGCCGGCCCCGGGCAGGCGGCGGAAGGGCCGTGCCGGGCCGTGCCGAGCCGGGCGGAGCTACCTCCCGGCCCCGTGCTGCCCCTAGGGCTCGCCTCCCGCCGCCGCCCGGCCCCGGCGCAGCCCCCAGCTCCCCCGCAGCCTTCCCCTCTCTCTCTGTCTCCGAGCGGCCGCCGGTCCCCCCGGCCCGCGGCGCTGGGCTCCGCTGTCAGCGCCGGCCTCGCCCCGCCCGGAGCGGTGCGGGGAAGCCGGAGGCCCCGGGCACCGCCGGCGCGGCGGGCGGAGGAGAGGCAGGCTCCGGGGCAGGCCCCCGGGCACGGCCCCTCGCGTCCCCCGCAGCCCGGCGGCGCAGCGCCCGGCCGCCCCCGCCCCGCTGACGGGCGGCCCCCGGCGCCTCCCCCGCGCCGCTCCCTCCTCGCGGGGCCCGAGGCGCGCTCCCCGCGCTCGCCTCCCGGCTGCCCTCCCGGCACTCACCTCCCGGCTGCCCTCCGCGCTGGCTCCACGGCGAAGCCCCAGCCGCCGCCGGTGGAAAATGAATCATCCAAGGGAAGGCAGCGAGGAGCAAAAAAAAAAAAGAAGGGAGGAAGACCGCGGAGGGAAAGGAAGCGAAAACTGAGCGAGGAAGGGGCGGAGGAGAAAGAAAAACTAAGGCGGGGGAAAAAAGCAGCGATAGTCATAAAAAATAATTCCGAGTGGGGGGAGGAAAAAAATGGCGGATTAAAATCCAAGATGGCGGCGCCGAGGGGCGAGCGGCGCACGGGGGAGGGGACGGCAGAGCCTCCTAGAGATCCCTCCGCCGAGCCCCGCGAGAAAGAGTCCCCCGGGCTCCCTCGCAGAGACCCCGTGGGGCGGCGGCGAGGATCGGCCGCCGCTGCTTCCCTCTCCTTCTCCTTCTTCTCTGCGGGGAGCCCCTTTTCCGCCTGCCTGTCGAGCCAGGCGGGCCGCTGCGCCGGCCGCCGCACTCTGAAGTTTCTTCTCCCTCTTCCCAGCGAAGCCCGCGACCTCCTCGCCCCGTCCGGGAAGACACCGCCTGCCCCTGCGCTGCCGGCGGCGGAGGGACACGACGGACAGGGGCTGCCTTACGGCGGCCGCCGCGGAAGGATACACCATTCGACGGCAACCGCCGCCCGCCCCCCCTCAAAACCTGCACCGCTCCCCGCCTCCTCCCGCGACGCTCCCCGCCTCCTCCCCGCCGCCGTTTCACACCGGGAGGCGCAGCGGCAGCCCGCCCGTCCGCCAGCCTCCGCGCCTCGTCGGCGAAGGAGAGACAGCGCTGTTCGCAGCTCCCATCACCGCTGAGCGCGGCGCTTCGCCGCCGCGGAGGGATTTCGTGGAAAGAAAACAAGGTCCCGGCTACAGCGCCGCTCGGGCTGCCCGGCGGTGTGTCCGGAAAGAAGTTCCGGCTGGCTGGGACGGTGAAGGGATCCCTCCGCTCGGAGCTGCCCTTTAAATGCGAGGCCTCCCCGCCGCGGGGGCGGCCGGCGGTCGCGTCCTGGTCGCGCCTGTAGGCGTCCGGTCCGGCGTCCGTGGGGCGGCGGCGGGCCCTGCCCCGCCGGAGGGAACTGGCGCAGCAGCCCTTAATGCTGCGGAGAGCACCCGGGTTCCGGCACCTGTTTCCCCCGCTGCCGCCTGACAGAGCCATTTAAAAATGGCCCCCGCGGCCCGGAGGGGCTGGGGCGGCAGCTCCGTTCCCCAGCCGGTGCGGGAGCTGCGCCGGGCCCCTCGCCCACCCCTTCGCCGGCAGGCCCCCACCCGTGATCGCGGCGGCGGGCGCAGCCGGAGGCGCTGGGGAGCGCTGGGCTCCTCCTGGGCCTCTCCGAACAAAAGGTTCGGGGCGCGGCGGAGCCTGCGGGGCGGGGACGGCGCCGGGGGCAGGCGCGGGGCCGGCTCGGGGCACCTGGGAGCCGCATCCCTGCTGCCGCCGCGGCCCTGGGCTGCTGCTGGCGGTACACGAGGGGAACCTGGAAGGCAAACACCTTTCTGCTCGAAGTTCAGGAGTTTCATTGTGTGCTGAGTGTTTGCCTCCTCTGCTTCCTGCCTGCTGTCGTGCTGGGCGCGGGACAGCCACCAAGCTGCCCCCAAGCACCGCCTTGGCTTTTGTCAGCTTCCCGCAGCCTTGCAGATTGTTCTCATTTGTTTAAAGGTATCCATAAAGCCTTGTGGAAGGGGAAAAGGTTTGCCACGGCTTGTCACGCCCCAGCGCTGCCACATCCTGGCTGTCAGTCCCAGTGAGGTGCTCAGCACTTGAAGTGAAATAGGATTTTGCATGGCAGTGGAGTTGTGCTCAGTCCTGCAAGTGGGACGAGTCCCAGCAAACCAAACTGCCCAGGGGTTGGTGTCACGGCGCTTGGGTAACAAGAACTTGCCTCTGAAGTTGAGGGGCTGCACAGCCTGTGGCTAACCCAGATTCACTCAGAATGGCTCAGGTTGGAAGGGACCTCAGAGATCATCTCCTCCCAACCCCCTGCCATGGGCAGCGACACCTCCCCCCAGCCCAGGTTGCTCAGGGCTTCATCCAGCCTGGCCTTGAGCACCTCCAGGCAGGAGACAGCCACAGCCTCCCTGGGCAGCCTGGGCCAGAGCCTCCCCAGCCTCACACTCAACAACTTCTTCCTCAGCTCCACTCTAACCCTGCTCTGCCTCAGCTCCAAACCCTTCCCCCTGGGCCTGGCTCCAGACCCCCTCAGCAAAAGTCTCTCTGCAGCCTTCCTGCAGGATCCCTTCAGCTCCTGGCAGGCAGCTCTGAGGTGCCCCTGGAGCCTTCTCCTCTGCAGGCTGCACAGCCCCAGCTCCCTCAGCCTGTGCTCCCAGCAGAGCTGCTCCAGCCCTGGCAGCATCTCTGTGGCCTCCTCTGGACTTGCTCCAACATTTTCATGTCCTTGTTATGATGAGGACACCAACTGAAAAGACTTTCACAGCCAACTTGCAGAACTCCAGAAGCTTTGCTTCAAACCCAAATGGACTCTCAGTAGCATCACAAGCAGTGACACTAACAATATTGGTGATGCTTAGATTTTGTTTGACAGATGGATCAGATTGCTGCAGCCATCTCAGAAGCTTCCATGTTTCAGGTCAAGGAACATTCTCACCCCCAAATGTGCCCTGGTGGGGCCATGCCTGAAGCACTGTGACCAGTTCTGGGCTCCCCAGGGAGCTCAGGAGGGACAGGGAACTGCTGGAGAGAGTCCAGTGGGGGCAGTGAGGATGCTGGAGGGCCTGGAACAGCTGTGTGAGGAGGGCAGGCTGAGAGCCCTGGGGCTGAGAGCCTGCAGAGGAGAAGGCTGAGAGGGACCTGAGCAGTGTCTGTAAATACCTGAGGGGTGGGGGCAGGAAGGGGCCAGGCTCTGCTCAGTGCTGTCCTGTGACAGGACAAGAGGCAAGGGGTACAAGCTTGTGGTGGTTTTAGGCTATGCCTTTAAAATTTAGTTTCAGATTTTGAGCAGAAAAGTAGAAAACTCTAAACAAATCACTTTTGGGTGTGAAAGGGGAAACAAAAGATTACTCTGAAGAAATTCATTGGATACATATCCAGAATAAGATGAGCTGCACCATAACAATTCTTTCTTCTTCTTTCCTGATCTCTGCTGTTCTGCTTCCCTCAGGAGAGATTAATCTGCTTCTGGCTGGCCTTGGCTGAGCTGTTTAGTTAGGTCTCACCCACTGCTTTCTCTCTGCTCCTTTCTCTCTTGGGACAGGGGGTTGGGGAGGGGGGCAGGGGAAAGGCTTCCCTGGCCTCTGAGCAGGGGGGGGTTGTGTTGTTAGCTACTTGTAAATAGCTGTATGATGTTGTACTCTGTACACATTCAGTGCATCCCATTGGAGTGTGGAGTTCCTGCTTGTAAATGCAGCTTCATTTGCTTCCAGCTGAGTTGGTCTGGCAAAGGTAATGCTGGGGGGAGACTTCAACCTACCACAAAGCTGGAGCCCAGGAGGTTCCACCTCAACATGAGGAGATACTTCTTTAGTGTGAGTGTGCTGGAGCCCTGGATCAGGCTGACATGAGGGGGGTCGTGGAGTCTCCTTCTCTGGAGACTTTCCAAACCCACCTGGATGGGTTTCTGGGTGACCCTGCTCTGGCAGGGGCTTGGGCTGGAGAGGACCCTTCCATCACCATCATTGGAGGTGTTCAGGAGGAGACTTGCTGGGGTGCTTGGTGCCATGGGTTAGTTGTTTAGGTGGGTTGGATTGGTTGATGGGTTGGACACGATGATCTTGAAGGTCTCTTCCAACCTGGTTTATTGTATTGTATAACCCCTCCCACTCCATGATTCTAAGCTGGAAGTTGCCAGCCTCGGTCCTAACAGGAACAAGAGTTTCCCAGAGCTCCAACAACGTCTGCTGAGTCCTTCGTGTGGTTGAAACAGTGGCCACAACCCCCCTGTGTTCATCCCCCCTTGGCAAAAGCCTTGGGCACCTCTGAAGGGATCTGATGGTTTGGGGCTTTTTGCAGGATCTGAAGCTTCTTTCCTCTGCTCTTTTGGTAACACTCATCAAAGTGAAAGGAAAAGCAATCCCTGCTCCCAGTGTCATCACAGCTGGGGTTGCTTGCCCACTGCAGGGCTTTCAGTCACTGCCCTGTAAGAGGGGAAACTGGTGTGAGCCAACAAGGCTGGGGTGCTTCAGGAATCAAGTTAATCAATAATACATCAATCAATCAATCAATTTGCATCAACTCTTGAGGGCCTGGGTTTGGTTCTAGAAGCCAGCAGACACAGGGTGATAGCTCCAGCTAAGTGGCATTTCAGAAGCTTGTTGTCTTTGCTGTTGTGAAGGACTCAGAGGTGGCTTCAACATCAGCTTCCCTTCCTGAACGAACAGCAGCATATCAGGCTTGAACCTCACCAGGAGGGGAAAGGTCTCAGATAACACAAGTTAGAGACTGTTTTCTGATTAGTTAGTAAAGAGTTCTTCAGTCTGGAGAAGACTCTGGGGGGAACTTTAGATCCTGGGCTTGATCCTGGGCTGCAGCCAGAGCAGTGTGGGCAGCAGGGCAGCAGAGGGGATTCTGCCCCTGGGCTCTGCTCAGACCTCCCCTCCAGTCCTGCCTCCAGCTCTGCTGTCCCCAGCAGCAGAAGGACACAGAGCTGCTGGAGAGAGGCCAGAGGAGGCCACAAAGATGCTGCCAGGGCTGGAGCAGCTCTGCTGGGAGCACAGGCTGAGGGAGCTGGGGCTGTGCAGCCTGCAGAGGAGAAGGCTCCAGGGGCACCTCAGAGCTGCCTGCCAGGAGCTGAAGGGATCCTGCAGGAAGGCTGCAGAGAGACTTTTGCTGAGGGGGTCTGGAGCCAGGCCAAGGGGGAAGGGTTTGGAGCTGAGGCAGAGCAGGGTTAAAGTGGAGCTGAGGAAGAAGTTGTTGAGTGTGAGGCTGGGGAGACTCTGGCCCAGGCTGCCCAGGGAGGCTGTGGCTGCCTCCTGCCTGGGGGTGTTGAAGGCCAGGCTGGATGAGGCCTTGGGCAACACTGTGCTGGTGGGAGGTGTCCCTGCCCATGGCAGGGGGTCAGAGCTGGGTGATCTCTGAGGTCCCTTCCAAGCTGAGCCATTCCTGGTTCTGTGACTGCATTACCTTTTCAAGGTCTCCCTTGGTCTCACCTTGCTCACTATGCCCCTGGTGATTTGAGAATCCTGCAGGAGATTCCTCTTCAAGCTACAAGACCAAAAGGTTCTGAGCACAGCCCAATTTGTGTTGGGGAGCATTGGCAGGAGAAGGAGGCTGAGAGGAGACCTCTTTGCTCTCTACAAGTCCCTGAAATGAGGCTGCAGCCAGGTGGGGGCTGGGCTCTTCCCCAGGGAGCAAGGGATAGAACTGTGGTGGGTTGGAGTTCCCCATTCACATTAGCTAAGCACAACTAACTCAGCTGGAAGCAAATGAAGCTGTGTTTCCAGACAAACCCTCCACTCTCCAATGGAAAGCAATGAATGTGTGCAAAGCACACAGGACTTGCAAGGTTATACAGGTTTTTACAACTAGAAAACAGCACAGAGACCCCCTGTACCCCCTCTGGGTTCCCCAGAGAGCAGGGAAGCTGCTCCCCTGCCCAACCCCCACCCCCCATGTAACAGAAGAAAAGAGGAATCAGAGGAAGGAAGGAATGTTAGTTCAGAGAAGCAGTGGCAGTATTCTTATCTCTTCTCAAGGCCAGCCAGAAGCAATTATTTGTCTCCCTGAGTGCAGCAGAACAGCCAAGACCAGAAGGAAAGGAATGGGAGTGGAAGTGAAATGTGAAAGATGTTTATGGAACAACTGCCCAAAGGACTTGTTTAGAACGATCTCTGGTTTGCCTTTTCACACCCAATAGGGACTGGTTTATGTTTTTCTACTTTTCTGCTGGAAATCTGCTGCTCATTTTAAAGGCATAGCCTAAAACTGCCACAAAGGGAGGAAATGGCCTCAAGTTGTGCCAGGAAAAGTCTAGGCTGGACCTCGGGGCAAGCGTTGCCAAGGCCTGGCCCAGGCTGCGCAGCGCGGCGATGCGGTCCCCAGCCCTGCGAGGGGTTTCAGGGCCATGGAGGTGCTGAGGGCCATGGTTCAGCAGTGACTTGGTGCTGTTGGGTCATGACTGCCCCCTGATCTTCTCCAGGCTCAACGAGTCTGTGGTTCTCTGGGCAGGTTTTGTCACAGTGGCCGAGAAAGCTGGAGCCGGAGCCCTGAGGAGCCTGGGAAGCTGCTGCTCACTGCAGTGTCTGGGGCTTCGCCTTGGTCTCCAGGCTTCTGGCCACAGCTGCAGGGTCAGAATCCAGCCCTCAGCCTACCTCTTCCAAGCCAGCCCCGCCACAAAAGCTCTCACTGATGGGAAGCCAACTCCAGCTCAGGCTGCGAGAGGCACAGCTGCTGCTGGGCAAGGGGGGCCTGGCCCCGGTGTGCCAGTCCTGCTCTCTGTGCAGACCTGACCTCGGTGCTGTGGCAGGGCCTGCCTGGGAGGCCTACAAACAGAATCACAGGCACAGAGCCATGAAACCATTTGGGCTGGAAAAGACCTTGAAGATCACCCAGTCCAGCACTGCCAGGGCACCACTGTGCCATGGCCCTCAGCACCACATCTAGACAGCTTTGCAACCCCTCCGGGCATGGGCACTCCACCACTGGCTGGGCAGTGACGATGCCTTCAGGGCAGAAGCTTTCCTCAGTGTCCAACACTAACCTTCCCTGGTGTAACTTGGGGCTGTTTCCTCCTGTGCTATCACTTGTTCCTTGGGCCCAACCCCCACCTCACTGCAGCCTCCTCTCAGGGAGCTGTAGAGAGCAGTGAAGTCTCCCCTCAGCCTCCTCTGCTCCAGACTGAACCCCCCAGCTCCCTCAGCTGCTCCTCCCCAGAAGAAGTCATTACAAGGCAGGAGCTGAGTAGGCCATCAGGAGTCCCTGGCTTACTCTTTCAGCCCTGGCAGTGTTTCACCTCTGGGCTGCAGCAGGCAGAGGCTCTTTGGCTGTTACTGTGCACGGTGGGAATGAAATGATGTTCTGTAAAGGGGCAGCAGGTTCCACATTCACAGAGTCACAGCATGGGTTGGGTTGGAAGGGAGCTCAAAGCTCAGCCAGCTCCAGCCCCCTGCCAGGGGCAGGGACACCTCCCACCAGCACAGGCTGCTCAAGGCCTCATCCAGCCTGGCCCTGAACCCCTCAGGCAGGAGGCAGCCACAGCCTCCCTGGGCAGCCTGTGCCAGAGTCTCCCCAGCCTCACTGCCAACAATTTCTTCCCCACCTCCACTCTCAATGTCTCCTCTCCCAGCTCAAAGCCATTGTCCCTCAGCCTGGCACTCCCAGCCCTTGTCCAGAGTCCCTCCCCAGCTCTCCTGGAGCCCTTCAGGCACTGCAAGGCTGCTCTGAGGTCTGCCTGGAGCCTTCTCTTCTCCAGGCTGCACAGCCCCAGCTCTGCCAGCCTGGCCCCACAGGGGAGGGTCTGCAGCCTCTGATCACCTTGGTGGCCTCCTCTGGAGCCTCTCCAGCAGCTCCAGGTCCTTCTTGTGCTGGGGGCCCCAGAGCTGGAGGCAGTGCTGCAGGTGGGGGCTGAGCAGAGCAGAGGGGCAGAATCCCCTCCCTGTGCTGCTGCTCTCCCTGCTCTGGCTGCAGCTCAGCACTCAGCTGGCTCTGGGCTGCCAGGGACCAGTGCTTGCCTGCTATCAGTGTGCTAGCAGAGAGTTTGTTCCCTGTGATTGCTGAGTGAGGAAACATCTCCCTGTGACATCCCTGAGAGGATCAATTCCTTCCATCTGTGCAGGAGCCTGGCCTTAAGCAGCAGGCAGAGTGCTCCTGTAAGCTTGCAGTGAGAGGTACCCTGGCAGCGCATGTGGCATCACCTCTGCCTGATGTCGGGAGGCAGCTCTCAGGGTCTGCTTCCAACCCAAAGCTGAACGTGGCCAATGAAGGTACACAGGCATTAAATTAAAGGCATTTTCTCTGCAAATCCCATGAGTTTATCCCAAATGTAGATATTCCTGGTAACAGATGGCCAATAATAGATGATAGATGGCCTCCTCTGTGTGAATTAATGCCTGTAATTCACTTGAGGGGCTCTGCTGATGTCATAAGCTGCCAGAGTGCAGCTCAAGTGATTTATTAACAGCTGCAGGAATCCTGGGGTGAATTGCATCCTTGTGTTCCCTCAGTGCCCGCAGACTGTGGCTTATCCAGCACAGAGCTCTGCAGCTCTTTGTCACTGCAGGGGGCTTGGCTGCGGCTCTAATACCACAGAGCGGGACACCAAGGGTAGCTGCAGGAGGATGGAGACTCCCTGGTGACAAGGAGTCCCATGGGGCAGACAAGGGCTGATGAGGACAATCCCATTGGGCACTTGTTACCTGTGCTCCAACCCCCTGCCCTCATCTCCATCAGCGGAGGTTTGAATGGGGAAAGACAGAGGCAGGAGATTGCCTTCCCTTGCCCTAGGGACAGGTGAGAGGAGCCCTCTCTTCCGAGGCCTCTCATCGGTATTACCCTCTGGGGGAGGTGGCTGGGGGTGGGAGCTGTGGTTAGCAGGGTGCCTGGTGCCCAGGAGACATTGGCCCTGGACACACTCTCCAGGGCCCTCTCCTGGACACACTCTCTGGACACACTCTCTGGAAACGCCTCCAACAGAGTGACCAGGAAGCAGCCAGCACTCTGGCCTCATCCTGCTCCTGCCCTTGTCCTCATCCTCTTGCTGCTGCTATCACTCTCACCTTCATCCTGCTCCTGCTCCCACATTCATCCTGCTCCTGCTCCCACATTCATCCTGCTCCTGCTCTTGCTCTCACCTTGCTCCAGCTCTCGCCTTCATCCTGCTCCTGCTCCCACATTCATCCTCCTCCTGCTCCTGCTCACACCTTCATCCAGATCCTGCTCCCACATTCCCACATTCATCCTGCTCCTGCTCCTGCTCACACCTTCATCCTGCTCCTGCTCCTGCTCCTGCTCTCGCCTTCATCCTGCTCCTGCTCACACCTTCATCCTGCTCCTGCTCCTGCTCCCACGTTCACCCTGCTCCTGCTCTCACCTTCATACTGCTCCTGCTCCTGCTCACACCTTCATCCTGCTCCTGCTCCTGCTCTCGCATTCACCCTGCTCCTGCTCCTGCTCTCATCTTCACCCTGCTCCTGCTGCCTTCCTGCTCCTGCTCCCTGCTCCTGCTCCTGCTCTCACCTTCATCCTGCTCCTGCTCCTGCTCTCACCTTCGTCCTGCTCCTGCTCCTGCTCCTGCCTTCACCCTGCTCCTGCTCCTGCTCTGCTCTCGCCTTCACCCTGCTCCTGCTCCTGCTCTCGCCTTCACCCTGCTCCTGCTCCTGCTCTCATCTTCCTGCCCTGCTCCTGCTCCTGCTCTCACCTTCATCCTGCTCCTGCTCCTGCTCCCAACTTCATCCTGCTCCTGCTGCTGCTCTTGCCTTCATCCTGCTCCTGTTCCTGCTCTCGCCTTCACCCTCCTGCTCCTGCTCTCATCTTCACCCTGCTCCTGCTCCTGCTCTCGCCTTCGTCCTGCTCCTGCTCCTGATCTCGCCTTCATCCTGCTCCTGCTCCTGCTCTCACCTTCACCCTGCTCCTGCTCTCGCCTTCACCCTGCTCCTGCTCCTGCTCTCGCCTTCATCCTGCTCCTGCTCCAGGTCTCACCTTCGTCCTGCTCCTGCTCCTGCTCTCACCTTCGTCCTCCGCCTGCTCCTGCTCCCAACTTCATCCTGCTCCTGCTCTCACCTTCGTCCTGCTCCTGCTCCCAACTTCATCCTGCTCCTGCTCTTGCCTTCGTCCTGCTCCTGTTCCTGCTCTCACCTTCGTCCTGCTCCTGCTCCCAACTTCATCCTGCTCCTGCTCTTGCCTTCGTCCTGCTCCTGTTCCTGCTCTCACCTTCGTCCTGCTCCTGCTCCCAACTTCATCCTGCTCCTGCTCTCACCTTCGTCCTGCTCCTGCTCCTGCTCCCAACTTCCCTGCTCCTGCTCCTTCTCCTGCCTTCATCCTGCTCCTGTTCCTGCTCTCTCCTTCGTCCTGCTCCTGTTCCTGCTGTCACCTTCGTCCTGCTCCTGCTCTTACCTTCATCCTGCTCCTGCTCTCACCTTCGTCCTGCTCCTGCTCCTGCTCTCGCCTTCACCCTGCTCCTGCTCTCGCCTTCGTCCTGCTCCTGCTCCTGCTGTCGCCTTCGTCCTGCTCCTGCTCCTTCTCTCGCCTTCGTCCTGCTCCTGCTCCTGCTCCTGCTCTCGCCTTCGTCCTGCTCCTGTTCCCGCTCCTGCTCTCGCCTTCGTCCTGCTCCTGCTCCTGCTCCTGCTCTCGCCTTCGTCCTGCTCCTGCTCCTGCTCCTTTGCCTGCTCCTGCTCTCGCCTTCACCCTGCTCCTGCTCCTGCTTCACCCTGCTCCTGCTCCTGCTCTCACCTTCATCCTGCTCCTGCTCCTGCTCTCACCTTCATCCTGCTCCTGCTCCTGCTCTCGCCTTCACCCTGCTTCTGCTCCTGCTCTCACCTTCGTCCTGCTCCTGTTCATGTTCTCGCCTTCGTCCTGCTCCTGTTCCTGCTCTCGCCTTTGTCCTGCTCCTGCTCTCGCATTCTCCCTGCTCCTGCTCCTGCTCTCATCTTCACCCTGCTCCTGCTCCTGCTCCTGCTCTCGCCTTCGTCCTGCTCCTGTTCATGCTCTCGCCTTCATCCTGCTCCTGCTCCTGCTCTCATCTTCACCCTGCTCCTGCTCCTGCTCTCGCCTTCGTCCTGCTCCTGCTCCTGCTCTCGCCTTCACCCTGCTCCTGCTCCTGCTCTCGCCTTCACCCTGCTCCTGCTCCTGCTCTCGCCTTCACCCTGCTCCTGCTCCTGCTCTCGCCTTCACCCTGCTCCTGCTCATGCTCTCACCTTCATCCTGCTCCTGCTCCTGCTCTCATCTTCACCCTGCTCCTGCTCCTGCTCCTGCTCTCACCTTCGTCCTGCTCCTCCTCCTGCTCTCATCTTCACCCTGCTCCTGCTCCTGCTCCTGCTCTCGCCTTCGTCCTGCTCCTGTTCCTGCTCTCGCCTTCGTCCTGCTCCTGCTCCTGCTCTCGCCTTCATCCTGCTCCTGCTCCTGCTCTCGCCTTCACCCTGCTCCTGCTCCTGCTCTCACATTCATCCTGCTCCTGCTCTCACCTTCATCCTGCTCCTGCTCCTGCTCTCGCCTTCACCCTTCCTGCTCCTGCTCCTGCTCCTGCTCTCACCTTCATCCTGCTCCTGCTCCTCCTCTCGCCCTGCTCCTGCTCCTGCTCTCGCCTTCACCCTGCTCCTGCTCCTGCTCTCGCCTTCACCCTGCTCCTGCTCCTGCTCTCCTGGTCCTGCTCCTGCCTTCCTTCGTCCTGCTCCTGCTCCTGCTCTCGCCTTCACCCTGCTCCTGCTCCTGCTCTCGCCTTCACCCTCCTCCTGCTCCTGCTCTCGCCTTCACCCTGATCCTGCTCCTGGTCTCATCTTCACCCTGCTCATGCTCCTGCTCTCGCCTTCGTCCTGCTCCTGCTCCTGCTCTCGCCTTCGTCCTGCTCCTGTTCCTGCTCTCGCCTTCATCCTGCTCCTGCTCCTGCTCTCGCCTTCGTCCTGCTCCTGCTCCTGCTCTCGCCTTCGTCCTGCTCCTGCTCCTGCGCTCGCCTTCGTCCTGCTCCTGCTCCTGCTCTCGCCTTCGTCCTGCTCCTGCTCCTGCTCTCGCCTTCGTCCTGCTCCTGTTCCTGCTCTCGCCTTCGTCCTGCTCCTGCTCTCGCCTTCGTCCTGCTCCTGCTCCTGCTCTCACCTTCACCCTGCTCCTGCTCCTGCTCTCGCCTTCACCCTGCTCCTACTCCTGCTCTTGCCTTCACCCTGCTCCTGCTAATGGTCTCATCTTCACCCTGCTCCTGCTCCTGCTCGCGCCCTCATCCTGCTCCTGCTCCTGCTCTTGCCTTCGTCCAGCTCCTGCTCTCACCTTCACCCTGCTCCTGCTCCTGCTCTCGCCTTCACCCTGCTCCTACTCCTGCTCTTGCCTTCACCCTGCTCCTGCTAATGGTCTCATCTTCACCCTGCTCCTGCTCCTGCTCTCGCCTTCATCCTGCTCCTGTTTCTGCTCTCGCCTTCGTCCTGCTCCTGCTCCTGCTCTCATCTTCACCCTGCTCCTGCTCCTGCTCTCGCCTTCATCCTGCTCCTGCTCTCGCCTTCATCCTGCTCCTGTTCCTGCTCCGCCTTCACCCTGCTCCTGCTCCTGCTCTCGCCTTCACCCTGCTCCTGCTCCTGCTCTCACCTTCGTCCTGCTCCTGCTCCAGCTCTCGCATTCATCCTGCTCCTGTTCCTGCTCTCGCCTTCGTCCTGCTCCTGCTCCTGCTCTCGCCTTCACCCTGCTCCTGCTCCTGCTCTCGCCTTCACCCTGCTCCTGCTCCTGCTCTCACCTTCATCCTGCTCCTGCTCCTGCTCTCGCCTTCGTGCTGCTCCTGCTCCTGCTCTCACCTTCGTCCTGCTCCTGTTCCTGCTCTCGCCTTTGTCCTCCTCCTGCTCTCGCCTTCTCCCTGCTCCTGCTCCTGCTCTCATCTTCACCCTGCTCCTGCTCCTGCTCCTGCTCTCGCCTTCGTCCTGCTCCTGTTCCTGCTCTCGCCTTCGTCCTGCTCCTGTTCCTGCTCTTGCCTTCACCCTGCTCCTGCTAATGGTCTCATCTTCACCCTGCTCCTGCTGCTGCTCGCCCTCATCCTGCTCCTGCTCCTGCTCTTGCCTTCGTCCTGGTCCTGCTCTCACCTTCGTCCTGCTCCTGCTCCTGCTCTCGCCTTCATCCTGCTCCTGTTTCTGCTCTCGCCTTCGTCCTGCTCCTGCTCCTGCTCTCATCTTCACCCTGCTCCTGCTCCTGCTCTCGCCTTCATCCCGCTCCTGCTCTCGCCTTCATCCTGCTCCTCTTCCTGCTCTCGCCTTCACCCTGCTTCTGCTCCTGCTCTCATCTTCACCCTGCTCCTGCTCCTGCTCTCACCTTCGTCCTGCTCTGCTCCTGCTCTCGCTTCATCCTGCTCCTGCCTGCTCTCACCTTCGTCCTGCTCCTGCTCCTGCTCTCGCCTTCATCCCTGCTCCTGCTCCTGCTCTCACCTTCGTCCTGCTCCTGCTCCTGCTCTCGCCTTCGTCCTGCTCCTGCTCCTGCTCTCTTCACCCTGCTCCTGCTCCTTTCTCCTTCATCCTGCTCCTGCTCCTGCTCTCGCCTTCGTCCTGCTCCTGCTCCTGCTCTCGCCTTTGTCCTGCTCCTCATCCTGCTCCTGCTCCTGCTCTCGCCTTCATCCTGCTCCTGCTCCTGCTCTCGCCTTCATCCTGCTCCTGCTCCTGCTCTGCCTTCATCCTGCTCCTGTTCCTGCTCTCGCCTTCGTCCTGCTCCTGCTCCTGCTCTCGCCTTCACCCTGCTCCTGCTCCTGCTCCTGCTCCTGCTCTTAACTTCACCCTGCTCCTGCTCCTGCTCTCGCCTTCACCCTGCTCCTGCTCCTGCTCTCACCTTCGTCCTGCTCCTGCTCCTGCTCTCACCTTCGTCCTGCTCCTGCTCCCTCTCGCCTTCACCCTGCTCCTGCTCCTGCTCTCGCCTTCACCCTGCTCCTGCTCCTGCTCTCACCTTCATCCTGCTCCTGCTCCCAACTTCGTCCTGCTCCTGCTCCTGCTCTCACCTTCACCCTGCTCCTGCTCTCGCCTTCGTCCTGCTCCTGCTCCTGCTGTCGCCTTCGTCCTGCTCCTACTCCTGCTCCTGCTCTCACCTTCGTCCTGCTCCTACTCCTGCTCCTGCTCTCGCCTTCGTCCTGCTCCTGTTCCTGCTCCTGCTCTCGCCTTCATCCTGCTCCTGCTCCTGCTCTCGTCTTCATCCTGCTCCTGCTCCCGCTCCCAACTTCGTCCTGCTCCTGCTCCTGCTCTCGCCTTCATCCTGCTCCTGCTCCTGCTCTCGTCTTCATCCTGCTCCTGCTCCTGCTCCCAACTTCGTCCTGCTCCTGCTCTCGCCTTCACCCTGCTCCTGCTCTCACCTTCGTCCTGCTCCTGCTCCTGCTCTCGCCTTCGTCCTGCTCCTGCTCCTGCTCGCCTTCACCCTGCTCCTGCTCCTTCTCTCGCCTTCGTCCTGCTCCTACTCCTGCTCCTGCTCTCGCCTTCGTCCTGCTCCAGCTCTCGCCTTCGTCCTGCTCCTGCTCCTGCTCCTGCTCTCGCCTTCGTCCTGCTCCTGCTCCTGCTCTTGCCTTCGTCCTGCTCCTGTTCCTGCTCTCGCCTTCGTACTGCTCCTGCTCCTGCTCTCGCCTTCGTCCTGCTCCTGCTCTTGCCTTCACCCTGCTCCTGCTCCTGCTCTTGCCTTCGTCCTGCTCCTGTTCCTGCTCTCGCCTTCGTCCTGCTCCTGCTCCTGCTCTCGCCTTCACCTGCTCCTGCTGCTCCTTCACCCTGCTCCTGCTCACACCTTCGTCCTGCTCCTGCTCCTGCTCTCGCCTTCGTCCTGCTCCTACTCCTGCTCCTGCTCTCGCCTTCGTCCTGCTCCAGCTCTCTCTCGCCTTCGTCCTGCTCCTGCTCCTGCTCCTGCTCCTGCTTCGTCCTGCTCCTGCTCCTGCTCTCGCCTTCCTCCTGCTCCTGCTCCTGCTCTCGCCTTCCTGTCCTGCTCCTGCTCCTGCTCCTGCTCTCGCCTTCATCCTGCTCCTGCTCCTGCTCTCGCCTTCGTCCTGCTCCTGCTCCTGCTGCTCCTGCCTGCTCTCGCCTTCGCTCCTGCTCCTGCTCCTGCTCTCCTGCTCCTGCTCGTCCTGCTCCTGCTCCTGCTCTCGCCTTCGTCCTGCTCCTGTTCCTGCTCTCGCCTTCGTCCTGCTCCTGCTCCTGCTCTCGCCTTCGCTCCTGCTCCTGCTCTCGCCTTCACCCTGCTCCTGCTCCTGCTCTTGCCTTCATCCTGCTCCTGCTCCTGCTCTCGCCTTCATCCTGCTCCTGCTCTTGCCTTCACCCTGCTCCTGCTCCTGCTCTCGCCTTCGTCCTGCTCCTGCTCCTGCTCTCGCCTTCATCCTGCTCCTGCTCTTGCCTTCACCCTGCTCCTGCTCCTGCTCTCGCCTTCATCCTGCTCCTGCTCCTGCTCTCGCCTTCATCCTGCTCCTGTTCCTGCTCTCGCATTCGTCCTGCTCCTGCTCCTGCTCTCACCTTCGTCCTGCTCCTGCTCGTGCTCCCAACTTCGTCCTGCTCCTGCTCCTGCTCTCGTCTTCGTCCTGCTCCTGCTCCTGCTCTCGCCTTCGTCCTGCTCCTGCTCCTGCTCTCGCCTTCGTCCTGCTCCTGCTCCTGCTCTCATCTTCACCCTGCTCCTGCTCCTGCTCTCGCCTTCGTCCTGCTCCTGCTCCTGCTCTCGTCTTCGTCCTGCTCCTGCTCCTGCTCTCGCCTTCGTCCTGCTCCTGCTCCTGCTCTCGCCTTCGTCCTGCTCCTGCTCCTGCTCTCGCCTTCGTCCTGCTCCTGCTCCTGCTCTCGCCTTCGTCCTGCTCCTGCTCCCGCTCCCAACTTCGTCCTGCTCCTGCTCCTGCTCTCGCCTTCATCCTGCTCCTGCTCCTGCTCTCGCCTTCGTCCTGCTCCTGCTCCTGCTCCCAACTTTGTCCTGCTCCTGCTCTCGCCTTCGTCCTGCTCCTGCTCCTGCTCCCAACTTCGTCCTGCTCCTGCTCCTGCTCTCGTCTTCGTCCTGCTCCTGCTCCTTCTCCCAACTTCGTCCTGCTCCTGCTCCTGCTCTCGCCTTCATCCTGCTCCTGCTCCTGCTCTCGTCTTCGTCCTGCTCCTGCTCCCGCTCCCAACTTCGTCCTGCTCCTGTTCCTGCTCTCGCCTTCATCCTGCTCCTGCTCCTGCTCTCGCCTTCGTCCTGCTCCTGCTCCTGCTCTCGCCTTCGTCCTGCTCCTGCTCCTGCTCTCGCCTTCGTCCTGCTCCTGTTTCTGCTCTTGCCTTCGTCCTGATCCTGCTCCTGCTCCTGCTCCCAACTTCGTCCTGCTCCTGCTCCTGCTCTCTTCGTCCTGCTCCTGCTCCTGCTCTCGTCCCTGCTCCTGCTCCCGCTCCCAACTTCGTCCTGCTCCTGCTCCTGCTCTTTCGTCCTGCTCCTGCTCCCGCTCCCAACTTCGTCCTGCTCCTGCTCCTGCCTGCTCCTGCTCCTGCTCGCCTCCCTACTCCTGCTCCTGCTCTCACATTCATCCTGCTCCTGCTCCTGCTCTCGCCTTCGTCCTGCTCCTGCTCCTGCTCTCACATTCATCCTGCTCCTGCTCCTGCTCTCACCTTCGTCCTGCTCCTGCTCTCGCCTTTGTCCTGGTCCTGCTCTCGCCGTTGTCCTGCTCCTGCTCCTCTTCTCGCCTTCGTCCTGCTCCTGTTCCTGCTCTCACCTTCGTCCTGCTCCTGCTCCTGCTCTCGCCTTTATCCTGCTCCTGCTCTCACCTTCATCTTGCTCCTGCTCTCGCCTTCATCTTCCTCACTCCCATTCTGCTTGGTCTGGATTTGTGGCTAAATTGGAGCAACCAGCACTGGGACCTGGCTTCTCCCTGGACCTGCCTGCCCTGTGCTCCTGCTCCCTGCTTTGTGGAGTGTCTCTGCCTGCTGTGAAGCTGCAGCTTTCGTGCACTGCTCAGACAGTGCTGCTCAGGAGTTTCCCCAAGCAGCTGCTGTGTCTGAGGACACTTTGGTTCAGGTGGGTCCTTTTCCTTTGGATCCTTCTGCCCTCTCCCCAGATCGGGTTATCGAGCCTGACACCGACAAGAGACCTGGGGAGCGACGCCAGCCCCCTGCTCCGTGCTGGTGAGCACAGCCTGGGCTGGCCTTCAGCTCTCCCTGAGCTCCTGGCGTGCCTCTGATTGCCAGTGGGGTGAAGCTCTTTTGTGGCTTAGCCTTTCCCCTTTTCTGACTTCTCTAAATGGTGCTAAAGTTGCCCAGAAGCATGCTGGTAGAACTGGTGACCAAACAGAACCTGTCAACAATCACATCAGTTTTGTAGCTCGGGTCGGGGAGGGGCTGTCAAGAAAAATCAAGCTAACTCTCTGTTTGTCCTTCCCACCACGTTGATTCAGCCCCTATCAAATCAGCTGCAGAGGAAATGTTCCCCATGAGCACAGCTGGGCACTGGAGTCATCTCCCAGGGGCAGCAGTGGATGCCCTGCCCTGGGCAGTGTGGAGGCTCAGCCTGGCAGGGTGCTGGGCCAGCTCCTTGCAGCTGCTCCATCCCCCAGGCAGGGTGGGGATGGGCCCTGGGGCTCCCTTCTGACCTGGCACTGTGTGGTGCTGTGATTCCAACGGCAGGGCATGGGGCAGGAGTGCTGAGCACCAAGGCTCAGCTCCCTGCCTGCAGATTTTCTCCTCCAATGCAGATCCAGCCCCACTCTTTCTTTCATTTTAGAAGTAAGCTGATTAATATCTGCAGAGGTTTACATAAGTCCTGGTTTGTTCCCCCTCCATCAAATGCAACTGATGTTAATATCTTCTGATGCCAGAGACTCTGCCACTCAGTGTTGTGGTCACTGCCTCTGTGCACATCAGGCAACATCCAAACCCAAAAGAGAGAAGAGGACTGGGTGCTGAAGGGGAGAAAGTGCTATGGGATCATGGAATCATTAAGGTCAGAAAAGCTCTCTGAGATCATCCAGTCCAACCCTCTACCCAGCACCACAATGGCCACCAAACTATGTCCTCAAGTGCCATGGCCACAGGTTTCTTGAACACCTCCAGGGACAGGGCCTCCCCCAGCTCCCTGGGCAGCCTGTTCCACTGCCTGTCTCTTAATGTTCTCTCTTTTGGGTTGGACACAAGGAACAATTTAATCCCCAGAAGGGTTGCCAAGCCCTGCCCAGGCTGCCCAGGGCAGTGCTGCAGTCCCCATGCCCAGAGGGGTCTCAAAGCTGTGGAGCTGTGGTGCTGAGGGCCATGGTTCAGTGCCCAGGCTGGGCTGGCTTGTTCCTGGTGACCTTCAAGGTCTTGTCCACCCAAACAGTTCTGTGGTTCTAATCCCTGGATTCTGCTGTGTGGGAAGAAGCCAGCAGCTCCAGAAGGGTAGCAAAGGCAGCTGGAGCCCCACAGCCTCTGTGTGCAGGGCAGAGCCCAGCCCAGCTCCTGCGCTGTGCCTGTGCAGGGACAAAGCCTTCCCTTGCTCCATCAGCCTCCTGCCTGCTGAAAGGGAAAAGGGCCTCAGTGTGGATCCCAGGCTTATCCCAGCCCTGGGACACAAGAGCTTGTGGAGGGAACTGGAGCCATGGCCAGTGCCAGGCCTTTCCCTGCCCCCCAGCCCAGGAGGTGATTAGAATGATTTGCAATCCTGTCCCTCAAGCAAGGCATTCATTCCCTAAAAGTAATGCAAGCTGCAGAGGGGAGGAGAAGGGAGATGAGGATGAGTGCAGCAGAGTTGCAGGGCAGGAAGGAGCAGTCAGTTCCCATTTACAAATAAGCCTGCAGTGGTTTTTGCTGAGCTTGCAGAATGTCTGCAGAGCTCTGAGCGAGTTTGGACACCAGCTTGATCCTGGGCTGCAGCCAGGGGAGTGTGGGCAGCAGGGCAGCAGAGGGGATTCTGCCCCTGGGCTCTGCTCAGACCTCCCCTCCAGTCCTGCCTCCAGCTCTGCTGTCCCCAGCAGCAGAAGGACACAGAGCTGCTGCAGAGAGGCCAGAGGAGGCCACAGAGATGCTGCCAGGGCTGGAGCAGCTCTGCTGGGAGCACAGGCTGAGGGAGCTGGGGCTGTGCAGCCTGCAGAGGAGAAGGCTCCAGGGGCACCTCAGAGCTGCCTGCCAGGAGCTGAAGGGATCCTGCAGGAAGGCTGCAGAGAGACTTCTGCTGAGGGGGTCTGGAGCCAGGCCCAGGGGGAAGGGTTTGGAGCTGAGGCAGAGCAGGGTTAGAGTGGAGCTGAGGAAGAAGTTGTTGAGTGTGAGGCTGGGGAGACTCTGGCCCAGGCTGCCCAGGGAGGCTGTGGCTGCCTCCTGCCTGGAGGTGCTCAGGACCAGGCTGGATGAGGCCTTGAGCAGCCTGGGCTGGTTGAGAGCTGTCCCTGCCCATGGCATTGGGGCTGGGGTAGATGATTTCTGATTCTGTGATTGATTCCAGTGAAAACCCTTCCACCCTCCTCTCCTCTCCCAGATTAGTTTTGTTTGTTGGTAGTTGGATGTCAGCAGTCCCTGGGCAAGTGTTGCAGTCCCTGTCCTGGGTGAGTGGCACTGCTCCACTGCTGCTTTCCCCCTGTCTAGTGACCTCTCTGGCTAAGGTACAGGCAGCAGGAAGGAGATGTCTGTGCAGAAAGCAAAGGTGAGAATGTGCAGAAAACCAGGCTGCAGACAGTGCTCCCTGCCTCCAGGCAGAGCCCTTTGAAGTCTTTATGAGGTTGCTAATTTCAGGGAGAGCCTTGTTGCTCTTCCAGCACTGTGGACAAAGCCCAATCCCGTCAGGATCCCGCTGTGCAAATGCACAGAGAGCTCCAGTCCTGCTCAACATCTCCATCAGTGGTCTGGATGAGGGCACGGAGGGGACCCTCAGCAGATTTGCTGATGATACCCAACTGGGAGCAGGGGCTGACAGCCCTCAGGCTCTGCTGCCACCCAGTGAGACCTGGGCAGGCTGGGAGCTGGGCAGAGGGAACCTCAGGAAGTTCAAGCAGGGCAAGTGTGGAGTCCTGCTCCTGGGAAAGATCAATCCCCTGGACCAGTACAGGTGAGGGGGTCCTGCTGGAGAGTAGCTCCACAGAGAAGGACCTGGGAGTGCTGGGGGACAAATCCCCATGAGCCAGCAGTGTGCCCTTGTGGCTAAAAAGGCCTGGGGTGCATGAAGAGTGTGGCCAGCAGGTCAAGCTTGGTTCTTCTCCCCCTCTACTCTTGTTTTGGTGAGACCACAGCTGGAACATTGTGTCCAGTTCTGGCTCCCCAGCTCAGGAGGGACAGGGAACTGCTGGAGAGAGTCCAGTGGGGGCTGTGAGGATGCTGCAGGGCCTGGAGCAGCTGTGTGAGGAGGGCAGGCTGAGAGCCCTGGGGCTGAGAGCCTGCAGAGGAGAAGGCTGAGAGGGACCTGAGCAGTGTCTGTAAATACCTGAGGGGTGGGGGGCAGGAAGGGGCCAGGCTCTGCTCAGTGGTGCCCAGAGACAGGGCAAGGGGCAATGGACACAAACTGGAACCCAGGAGGTTCTACTCTGCATCTCCATCTTTCAGTTTCCAATCACCACCCCTTGTCCAAGCAGTCCAAGCTCTGCTGAGTGGCCCTCCCCACCCTTCCTGGAGCCCCCCTTTGTCCATGTGGGATCACCTCTATTGCTTACCTCACACCTGGAGAGATAATGGCTGTTTCTAAACTGCCTTCAAGAGCAGACAGAGGGCCAGAGGGACCCCAGAGTGCTGGTTTGGGATTCTGTGGGCAGATTCTCCGGCCCTGACGCCGCTCTGCTCCTTGCCTGCTCACAGAAGCTGAGCCTCAGCTCTTCTCATGGCTGCTTCGGGTGACACCGGGGGAAAATGTGGATGTTCACCTTGCTCCCCCTCCTCCCAGAGCCTGGCAGGCCTCTGGCTTTCTCCTGATGGAATTGCAATGGTTTTCACAGTATCACAGAATCACCAAGGTGGGAAGAGACCTCAAAGCTCATCGAGTCCAACCTGTCACCACAGACCCCATGACCAGACCATGGCACCAAGTGCCACATCCAGTCCCCTCCTGAACGCCTCCAGGGACGGCGACTCCACCACCTCCCTGGGCAGCACATCCCAATGGCCAATCACTCTCTCAGTGAAGAACTTTCTCCTCACCTCCAGCCTAAACCTGCCCTGGCGCAGCCTGAGACTGTGTCCTCTTGTTCTGGTGCTTGGTTCCTGGGAGAAGAGCCCAACCCCCACCTGGCTACAACCTCCCTGCAGGGAGTTGCAGAGAGCAATGAGGTCACCCCTGAGCCTCCTCTTCTCCAGGCTCAGCAACCCCAGCTCCCTCAGCCTCTCCTCACAGGGCTGTGCTCCAGACCCCTCCCCAGCCTCCTTGCCCTTCTCTGGACACCTTCAAGTCTCTCGATGTCCTTCTTAAACTGAGGGGCCCAGAACTGGACACAGGCCTCAAGGTGTGGCCTAAGCAGTGCTGAGCACAGGGCACAATGACCTCCCTGCTCCTGCTGGCCACACTGCTCCTGCTGCAGGCCAGGATGCCATTGGCCCTCTTGGCCCCCTGGGCACACTGCTGGCTCATGTTCAGGCAGCTGTCAATCAGCACCCCCAGGTCCCTCTCTGTTTGGCAGCTCTCAGCCACTCTGACCCCAGCCTGTAGCTCTGCCTGGGGCTGCTGTGGCCAAAGTGCAGCCCCTGGCACTTGGACTTGTTGAATGCCATCCTGTTGGCCTCTGCCCATCTGTCCAGCCGATTGAGGTCCCTCTGCAGAGCCCTTGTGCCCTCTAACAGATCAACTCCTGCCCCCAGCTTGGTGTCATCTGCAAATTCACTGCTGATGGACTCAATGCCCTCATCCAGATCATCAATAAAGATATTGAACAAGCTGGGGCCCAGCACTGATCCCTGGGGCACACCACTGGTGCCTGGCTGCCAGCTGGCTGTGGCACCATTCACCACCACTCTCTGGGCTCAGCCTCCAGCCAGTTCCTAACCCAGCTCAGAGCACACACCTCACACCAGCCCAGGCTGCTCAAGGCCTCATCCAGCCTGGCCTTGGACACTTCTGCTTCTGTCAGGTGACAAAAAAATAAGCTGAGTGCATCCCTGCAGCATTGCCATGGAGCAAAATGGAGTTCACTGTCTCCATGACCTGCTCAGGAAGGCAAAAGTTTGGCTTCCACCATGAGACTGCACATTTCAGAGGCATGCAAGAGGTTAATTGAGTAGAGGGAAGGATGAAGAATTAAACAGATTCTGTGCCTGTCTGCTTCATTCATCTGGTTCTGGAAGGTCTGGAATCCCTGAGCAGAGGCTGAGAGTTGGGGCTGTTCAGCCCAAAGAAGGTTGGGGGACACCGTCCCATGGCCTCTCAGCACCCGAAAGGGTGCCATCCTGTTGGCCTCTGCCCATCTGTGCAGCCTGGCAAGGTCCCTCTGCAGAGCTCTCCTACCCTCTAACAGATCAACTCCTGCCCCCAGCTGGATGTCATCTGCAAATTTACTGATGATGGGCTCAATGCCCTCAGATCATCAATAAAAATATTGAACAGGCTGGGGCCCAGCACTGCTCCCTGGGGCACACCACTGGTGCCTGGCTGCCAGCTGGCTGTGGCACCATTCACCACCACTCTCTGGGCTCAGCCTCCAGCCAGTTCCTAACCCAGCTCAGAGTGCTGCTGTCCCAGCCAGGGGCTGACAGCTTGGCCAGGAGTTGCTGTGGGGGACGGTGTCAAAGGCCTTGCTGAAGTTGTGAGCCCTTGAAGAGCCAGGCTTAGGGTGACAGGGAGAGGTTGCTCTTCTCTTTGTGCAATCAGAGGTGGCTGCAGAGCAGCACAGAGTGGATGCTCAGTCTCTAGCTGTTCTGGAAAATGTTAGTCCCAGTGCCCAGCTGGCTGCTTGGTGTGGGCAGTGCTGGCTTCTGGTACAGGGTGCTGGGGTAGGTAATCACAGAACATCAGGGCTTGGAAGTGACCTCTGGAGATCACCCAGCCCAACCCGTGCCAGGGCAGGGCACCCAGGGCAGGGCACACAGAACACATCCAGGGGGGTTGGAAAGGCTCCAGAGGAGACTCCACAACCTCTCTGGGCAGCCTGCTCCAGGCTCTGGCACCCTCACAGGGACAAAGGTTTCCCTCCTGTTCCCCTGGCAGCTCCTCTGCTCCAGCTTGCCCCCAGTGCCCCTTCTGCTGTGCTTGGCCATCCCTGGGCAGAGCCTGGCTCCAGCCCTGCACAGCTTCATCCCCAGCACTGAGGGCAGCCCTCAGGCTGCTGCTGTGGTTGCTCAGGGTGAAAAGAGGAGCAGGTGAGTGTGGCTGTGCCAAGCAGGTTTATCTCAGTGCACTCTGATCACAGCCCCTTCCCTAGGCATGACAGAAAGTGTCTCTGGACTCCAGAGAGCATTGCAATAAATCTTGCTCAGGTATCCAGGAGCTGTCACAGCTGCCCTGCTTCCCTGTGACTCTAACACACTGAAATATGCCTCTGGAAATGGCTTTTCACTCTCAGCTCTGCCTAGGAATGAAAATTGGGAAAACCCCTTCTGGCTACTACCACAGACCTGGCCAGAGCTGCCTGGATGTCTCTGTGCTGAGCTCTGGCACGACTGAGGCTGGGTGGAAGGCAAGAGATGGAGATTTTGGCTGCATGCACTTGGTGATTCTGTTGGTCTGTCACTTGCCTGCATGACAGAGTCAGAGAGTCACAGAATCCTTCTGGTTGGCAGAGGCCTCCAAGCTCACCCAGCCCAGCCTCCACCCAGCACTGCAGGCTCAGCACCAACCCATGGCCCTGAGCACCAGGCCCACAGCTGCTGGCACACCCCAGGGATGGGGACTGCAGCACTGCCCTGGGCAGCCTCTGCCAAGCTCTCAGATCCCTTCCAGGGCAGAAAGATTTCCTCATGTCCAGCCTGAGCCTCCCCTGGGGCAGCTTGCAACCATCTCCTCTGCTCCTGGCCCTTGGCACCAAGGAGCAGAGGCTGCCCCCTCCTCACTCCCCCCAACCTCCCTGCAGGGAGCTGCAGAGAGCAAGGAGGTCTCCCTCAGCCTCCTCTGCTCCAGCCTCAACCCCCCCAGCTCCCTCAGCCCTCCCCTAGCCCAGGGGCTCCAGGCCCTGCTCCAGCCTGGCTGCCCTGCTCTGGACAGGCTCCAGCCCCTCAGGGTCCTTCCTGCAGGGAGGGCCCAGAGCTGAGCACAGCACTCCAGCTGTGTACACCTCTGGACTGGCTTTGCCCTGGCACTTAGGGGGTTTTGGCTTGAAAGGGTTTTTCTCCTCCATTTTGGGCTCCACCCTGCTTGACTGTGGCCTTTGTGTGCAGCAGCAGAGGTGTGAGGCAGGACCACGAGCTCTGAGCTGGGTGAGTGAAGCAACCTTCTGATGTCAGAAGGATGAGATCAGCCCAAGTGCAGATCTCAGGCTGCACTGTTCCAGGTGTGCCTTTCCCTTCTGCTGGCTCTGCTTTCCTGCACAAAGCCCTTCCTGCAGGGGCAGCCTCAGAAGCCACATCTTGCTCGCAGCTTACAGAGGAAGCATCTTGAACGCACAGAATACAATACAATAGAATACACCAGGTTGGAAGAGACCTTCAAGATCATTGTGTCCAACCCAGCAACCAATCCAACCCACCCCAACAACCAACCCATGGCACCAAGCACCCCAGCAAGTTTTCTCCTGAACACCTCCAGTGATGGTGACTCCACCACCTCCCTGGGCAGCCCATCCCAATGGGCAATCACTCTCTCTGTGTAGAACTTCTTCCTAACCTCCAGCCTAAACCTCCCCTGGTGCAGCCTGAGACTGTGTCCTCTTGGTCTGGTGCTGGGTGCCTGGGAGAAGAGGCCAACCCCCACCTGGCTACAACCTCCCTTCAGGGAGTTGGAGAGAGCAATGAGGTCTCTCCTGAGCCTCCTCCTCTCCAGGCTAAGCAACCCCAGCTCCCTCAGCCTCTCCTCCCAGGGCTGTGCTCCAGACCCCTCCCCAGCTTTCTTGCCCTTCTCTGGACACCTTCCAGCAGCTCAACCTCCTTCCTAAACTGAGGGGCCCAGAACTGGACACAGGACTCAAGGTGTGGCCTAACCAGTGCTGAGCACAGGGGCACAATGACCTCCCTGCTCCTGCTGGCCACACTGCTCCTGCTGCAGGCCAGGATGCCATTTGCCCTCTTGGCTGCCTGGGCACACTGCAGGCTCATGTTCAGCCTCCCATCAACCAGCACCCCCAGGTCCCTCTCTGCCTGGCTGCTCTCAGCCACTCTGCCCCCAGCCTGTAGCACTGCCTGGGGTTGCTGTGGCCAATGTGCAGCACTTGGATGTGTTCAATCTCCTGCCCTTGGCCTCTGCCCACCTGTCCAGCCTGTCGAGGTCCCTCTGCAAAGCCTCTCTGCCCTCCAGCAGATCAACTCCTGCCCCCAGCTTGGTGTCATCTGCAAATTTACTGCTGATGGACTCAATGCCCTCATCCAGATCATCAGTAAAGATGTTACAGAGCATGGGGCCCAGCAGTGATCCCTGGGGCACACCACTGGTGCCTGGCTGCCAGCTGGCTGTGGCACCATTCACCACCACTCTCTGGGCTCAGCCTCCAGCCAGTTCCTAACATGGAGATGCTGCCCCCGTGGCTTGGGATGGCAGATTCCTCACTGTGCTGCTAGTGTGGAGTGTGAAGCCTTTGGCTAATTTCCTGTCTCCCTCTGTTAGTTCTCTGTCTCCTCTACTCCTCTTTTTCCATACCTATCAGGAAGTTAATCAAACCTACCATCCAAGGTTTGCTCTGTGGCTCAGAAGTGTTTAACATCTGCACTCCATTGAAGTGCAAGGAACAGGGCAAGGCCTTAGATGGGGTTTAGATTAGACATGAGAGAGAAATTCTTCCCCATGAGGGTGGTGAGGCACTGGGACAGGCTGTCCAGAGAACTTGTGGAGGCTCCAAGCCTGGAAGTGTTGAAAGTGTTGGAGAGAGTCCAGAGGAGGCCACAAAGATGATCAGAGGCTGCAGAACCTCCCCTGTGGGGCCAGGCTGGCAGAGCTGGGGCTGTGCAGCCTGCAGAAGAGAAGGCTCCAGGGAGACCTCAGAGCAGCCTTGCAGTGCCTGAAGGGCTCCAGGAGAGCTGGGGAGGGACTCTGGACAAGGGCTGGGAGTGCCAGGCTGAGGGACAATGGCTTTGAGCTGGGAGAGGAGACATTGAGAGTGGAGGTGGGGAAGAAATTGTTGGCAGTGAGGCTGGGGAGACGCAGGCACAGGCTGCCCAGGGAGGCTGTGGCTGCCTCCTGCCTGGAGGGGTTCAGGGCCAGGCTGGATGAGGCCTTGAGCAGCCTGTGCTGGTGGGAGGTGTCCCTGCCCATGGCAGGGGGCTGGAGCTGGCTGAGCTCTGAGCTCCCTTCCAACCCAACCCTGCTGTGACTATGAAAAGGTCCTGCTGAGGTTCAGCCTTTCTCCTTCTTCTCCTCTCCCTTTTTTTTTAAAGGGAGAATTAAGTTCCATCCAGCTTCCTAGCTGGGCTGGGAAGCAGTTCATAGTATCCTAGTATCATAGCATCAGTCAGGGTTGGAAGGGACCCTGAGGATCATCCAGTTCCAACCCCCCTGCCATGGGCAGGGACACCCCACACTAGATCAGGCTGCCCACAGCCTCATCCAGCCTGGCCTTAAACCCCTCCAGGGACGGGGCCTCAACCACCTCCCTGCACAACCCATTCCAGGGCTTCACCACTCTCATGGGGAAGAACTTCCTCCTCCCCCTCCAGCCTGAATCTCCCCACCTCCAGCTTCAGTCCATTCCCCCTAGTCCTAGCACTGCCTGAGATCCTGAGCAGTCCCTCCCCAGCCTTCCTGGAGCCCCCTTCAGATCCTGGAAGGCCACAATGAGGTCACCTGGGAGCCTTCTCTTCTCCAGCCTGAACAGCCCCAACTCCTTCAGTCTGTCCTCACAGGAGAGGTGCTCCAGCCCTCTGCTCCTCCTCCTGGCCCTGCTCTGGACACCTTCCAGCCCCTCCAGATCCCTCTTGTCATAGGGGCTCCAGAACTGGAGGCAGTACTCCAGGTGGGGTCTCCCCAGGGCTGAGCAGAGGGGCAGAATCCCCTCCCTTGCCCTGCTGGCCACACTGCTCCTGCTGCAGCCCAGGCTCTGCTTGGCTTTCCGGGCTGCAAGTGCACACTGAGAGCTCCTGTTGAGCTTCTCCTCCACCAGCACCCCCAAGCCTCTCTCCTCAGGGCTGATCTCCAGCCAGTCCCTGCCCAGCCTGGAGTTGTGCCTGGGATTGCCTCCACCCAGCTGCAGGACCCTGCCCTTGGTCTTGTTGAAGCTCCTGAGGTTGGCTTGTGCCCACCTCTGCAGCCTGTCCAGGTGCCTCTGGATGGATCCTTCCCTCCAGCTGTCTGCTGCACCACACAGCTTGGTGTCATCAGCAACCTGCTGAGGCTGCACTCAGTGCCACTGCCCATGGCACCCACAAAGGTGTTGAACAAGCCTGGTCCCAGGCCTGATCCCTGAGGGACTCTGCTTGTCCCTGGCCTCCCCTGGGCCATGGACCCATTGACAGCCACTCTTTGGGTGCTGCCATCAAGCCAGTTCCTCAGTGCTTTCTGAGCACAGAAATACAAGAGAACTATTCTTGCTTGGACCATCCAGAAGGCAAAGTGTCAAAGCAAATGAAGCTCATCCCCACTGATGTTATCTGATTTGCTGTGACTCTCTTCCTCTCCTGGCACAGGCACCCATGCTGCTGGCAGTGCAGCTGGGAGGGCTCACAAGAAGAAGATTTCACCTTTGCTGAAATCTCTGAGTTTGGAAGATGTGGATCAGGTTTAGAGGAGGGAATGGTTTTTCCAGCAGGACTTGGGGGTGCTGATGCATGACAAGCTGGACAGGAGCAGGCAGTGGAGCTTGCACCTCAGAAGGCCAAGGGCAGCCTGGGCTGCAGCCAGAGCAGTGTGGCCAGAGCTGGAGAGAGGATCCTGCCCCTCTGCTCTGCTCTGGGGAGACCTCAGCTGCAGGGCTGGGGCCAGCTGTGGGGCCCCCAGCACAGGAAGGGCATGGAGCTGATGGAGAGGGTCCAGAGGAGGCCATGAGAATGCTCAGGGGGTTGGAGCAGCTCTGCTCTGGGGACAGGCTGAGGGAGCTGGGGGTGTTCAGCCTGGAGAGGAGAAGGCTCCAGGCAGACCTCAGAGCAGCCTGCCAGGACCTGAAGGGACCCTGCATGAAGGCTGCAGAGAGACTGTTCCCAAAGGCCTGCAGGGACAGGACCAGGGGCAATGGCTTCAAAGCAGAGCAGAGCAGATGGAGATTGAATGTGAGGAACAAGCTCTGCCCCAGGAGGCTGCTGGAGCACTGCAGCAGGTTGCCCAGGGAGGTGGCTGAGGCTCCATCCCTGGAGCTATTGCAGGGGAGGCTGGAGAGGGCTCTGGGCAAGCTGCTCCAGGGGAGGATGTCCCTGCTGAGGGCAGGGCTTGGCCTGGCTGAGCTCTGGAGCTCCCTTCCAGCCCAGAGCTCTCTGTGGTTCTGTGATTTGACAAGAGGAGAACTCTCCTTGGCACATGAATATTGATGGGGAGCCTCTTTTGCTTTTAAGCAGATCCTGGCCTTTCCAGTCAGTTGGTTTTCACATGGAGAGGAGCTTAGCTTTGTAGCTCTCCTGCTTTCAGAAGTGCATTGTACCACCCTGTCAGAAAGCTGCTTCTGCACCAGCTGTCTGCCAACCTGCAAGGTCAGACCAGCCTGACCTGCCCGGGGCAGAGCATTACCCTCAGCCAGGGACTCACAGCCAGGTTACCAAGGCAGCCTCCTTCACATCCCAGTTACCCTGCACAGAGAGACTGCTTGCTGGCTGCCAGACAGCTAACAAAGGCTTGGCCCCCAGAAAAGGCTCCAAGGCTCAAATCTGTGGGCAACATGAGAGGGGGTGGCAGGGAGGAGCTGTCTCAGTGGTGGCAGGGTGCACACAGCCTGTGATTTGTGTGGGGAAGGCTGAAGGCAGTGGGAAGACTCTGGTTTCATTGAGGGCCTTGAGGGTAAGAGCAGTCATAGAACCACAGAGCTGTCAGGGCTGGGAGGGAGCTCAAGGCTCAGCCAGCCCCAACCCCCTGCCCTGGGCAGGGACACCTCACACCACAGCAGGTTGCTCACAGCCACCTCCAGCCTGGCTGCAAACACCTCCAGGCAGGAGGCTTCCACCACCTCCCTGGGCAGCCTGTGCCAGGCTCTCACCACCCTCCTGGGCAACAACTTCTTCCTCACAGCCAAGCTCAATCTCCCCACTTCTATTTATAATAATGCAATACACTACACCAGGTTGGAAGAGACCTTCAAGATCATCGCGTCCAACCCATCAACCAATCCAACCCACCCAACAACTAAACCATGCAGCCAAGCACCCCAGCAAGTCTCCTCCTGAACACCTCTAGTTCTGCTCCATCCCCCCCCAGGCCTATCCCTCCCTCACACCCTCCAAAGTCCCTCCCCAGCTTGCTTGGAGCCCCCTGCAGCTCCTGGAAGGCCACCAGAAGGTCTCCTGGGAGCCTTCTCCTCTCCAGCCTGCACAGCCCCAACTCTCTCAGGCTGTCTCCAGGGCAGAGCAGCTCCAGCCCTCTGCTCCTCCTCCTGGCCCTGCTCTGGACACCTTCCAGCCCCTCCAGAGCCTTCCTGGCACAGAGGCTCCAGAACTGGAGGCAGAGCTCCAGCTGTGGTCTGAGCAGAGTGGAGCAGAGGGGCAATGCCTTATTAAATGTCTAATTAGGCTGCTAGACTCTGCACTATATCCCCCCAAACAGGATGGGGCACTGAGGGCCACCTGCGTTCCCATGCACAGAGGGCACTGTGTGCCAGCCCCAGCTGCCCAAGGTGCTCTGCGTGGGCAGGGCTGTGCTGGATGCCGAGGGACTGCTGCCCCCTGACTGCAGACCCGCAGGGGTTTCCTCAGCTGCCTCAGGACACGCAGCAAGGTTGTTCTTCGCTTCCAAACGGCTTCTGTGCTCAAGCAGAGCACAGTGCAGGGGCTTGGCCTGGATGAGCTTTGGAGGTCCCTTCCAGCCCAGCCCGTTCTGGGATTCCATGAGCCACTCATGTGGCGATTCAATACAATACAATACAATACAATACAATACAATACAATACAATACAATATAATACAATACAATAAAAAGCAATAAACCAGGTTGGAAGAGACCTTCAAGATCATCAAGTCCAACCCATCAACCAATCCAACCCACCCAAACAACCAACCCATGGCACCAAGCACCCCATCAAGTCTCCTCTTGAACACCTCCAGGGTGGTGACTCCACCACCTCCCCGGGCAGCACATCCCAATGGGCAATCACTCTCTCTGTGTAGAATTTCTTCCTAACCTCCAGCCTAAACCTGCCCTGGCACAGCCTGAGACTGTGTCCTCTTGTTCTGGTGCTGGCTGCCTGGGAGAAGAGCCCAACCTCTGCCTGGCTACAACCTCCCTTCAGGGAGTTGGAGAGAGCAATGAGGTCTCCCCTGAGCCTCCTCTTCTGCAGGCTAAGCAACCCCAGCTCCCTCAGCCTCTCCTCACAGGGCTGTGCTCCAGACCCCTCCCCAGCTTTGTTGCCCTTCTCTGGACACCTTCCAGCAAGTCAACCTCCTTCCTGAACTGAGGGGCCCAGAACTGGACACAGGACTCAAGGTGTGGCCTAAGCAGTGCTGAGCACAGGGCACAATGACCTCCCTGCTCCTGCTGGCCACACTGCTCCTGCTGCAGGCCAGGATGCCATTGGCCCTCTTGACTGCCTGGGCACACTGCAGGCTCATGTTCAGCCTACCATCAACCAGTACCCCCAGGTCCCTCTCTGCCTGGCTGCTCTCAGCCACTCTGCCCCCAGCCTGTAGCACTGCCTGGGGTTGCTGTGGCCAATGTGCAGCACCTGGCACTTGGATGTGTTCAATCTCCTGCCCTTGGCCTCTGCCCATCTGTCCAGCCTGTCGAGGTCCCTCTGCAGAGCCTCTCTGCCCTCCAGCAGATCAACTGCTGCCCCCAGCTTGGTGTCATCTGCAAATTTACTGCTGATGGACTCAATGCCCTCATCCAGATCATCAATAAAGATGTTGATGAGCACGGGGCCCAGCCCTGATCCCTGGGGCACACCACTGGTGCCTGGCCGCCATTGCTGACACCAGAGCGGCTGTGCAGCTGGGACTGCTGAGCCCTGTGGCCCGCGGCCGGCTCTTCATCCAGCAGGACGTTTAGTCGCTTCTTGTGCGTACAGGGGTTGGACTTTCAGTTGACTTTTCAACTCCTGACAAAGCAAAAGGCCCTCTGGAGTGTGGCTTTGCAGAGGGAATCCGTTCCTGGCGCTGTGTGTGCCTGTGTGGTGAGACAGTGAGAACACAGGGCAGCCTGGCAGTGCCCTTTGGGGGGACAGCACAGGCAGCAGCTCGTTTTCAAACGAGGGGTTCCTGGGTCCTTGCTCTCTCCCTTGCTGTTTGCAATCTTGTTTGTGATCCTGCTCTTAATCCTGCTGTGTAAGGAGAGGATTGTGAAGAGAGCTCATTCATCCTCCACAGTGTCTGCCACCCTCTGAGCCTCTGCAGCCCGGGACCTGGTGGACCCCCTCCGAAGTCAGGTGCTGTGGTGGGTTGGAAATTACCCCCGCCTGACTGGGAGAGAATAGCCCCCACATAAAATGCCAGAGCAGCTCAGAAGGCTCTGGAAGCAGATGAAGCTCTGCCCACAAGCAAACCGCAACCCGGAGATCTGAGATGCAATGAATGTGTACAGAACACACAGGAGATATACAGATGTTTACAAACAACACAGAAACTCCTCAGACCCCCCTGGGTGGATCCAGGGGACCCCTTCACCTCCTCCCCTCCTCCCCCTTGCCTCACACCGTAGCCAAACCAGAGATGCCCCTGGCAAGGCCGCAGGGGGCAGAGAGGGACGTTGCAAGCAGAAGCGAGAGGAGAAGAGGCAGAACTGTTTGTGCCTCTGCTCTGCATTCCCATTAGCAACCCAAGGAATTCTGTGGAGCTGAGCAGTGCTTTCCCTTTACACCCAATGGTGATTTACTTTCAGTCTCTGCAGTCAGGACCTGGGCTAAAGCTGCCCCTCCAAACTGTGAGAGATGCCTGCCCGTTGCCAGCACCGCTCCGTGCCCTGTTCTCCGCTGGCCTTAGGCTGTGCCTTGGGCAGAGCTAAGCCTTGCTTGCCTCTGCCGACTCCACCTGCAGCCTCGAGGTGCATCGAGAATGGTGCTTCCCTGCCAGCCTCTCCTCAGTGCTGGAGCCATTGCAAGCTGACAGGTGAAGCCACCAGGCCATGCTGCATCCAGCACTCCAAAGACAGCCATGCTTGGTTTGGTTTCTTTAGTCAGCTCTGGGCAATACTGGGTTGAAACTGGAAGAGGTTTAGCTTGGACACCAGGAGAGTGTTCTGCCCAGGGAGGCTGGGGAGACACTGGCACAGGCTGCCCAGGGAGGTGCTTGAGGCTCCATGCCTGGAGCCATTCAGGCTCAGCCTGGCTGTGTCCCTGGGCAGCCTGCTCTGGCTGGAGGTGTCTCTGCTGCCTGCAGGGGGTTGCACAGGATGCCCCTGGAGCCTCCCTTCCCACCCAGTGCAGTCTGTGAATCTCTGAATCCTGCTGGCAGCTTGGCCTGGGCACAGCCAGGGTGGCCACAGCTGTTAGCAGTGAAGGTAGGTTAGGAACTCAGCTCACAAAAAGCAGCAGCCCGTGCTTGTGCCATGTGAACTGAGTGCTCTGCAGGCAGCTGAGCCTAGGAGCAGCTAAGAGCAACTGACAGCTGCTCACTGGCTGCAGAGTGTCCTCCCGGTGTGCTGTGCTGCCTTCTGGATCGTCAGGTGGGATGTGATGGGTGAGGCACTAAGTGGGGTGGCTGCTGGTTACCTGAAGGAGAGAGACTGCAGCTGCTGTCCAGGTTGATGTCCTCAGCCACAGGATGGTTGGCAGAGAAAGATCTAGGACGGGGAAATCAATTCCTGAGTGAATGTGTCCCCCATCAGGCTGGTACAACCCTCACTGACTGAGTTTCAGTTCATATTCTGAGTCCATATCTGTTCTGCTGAACCCTTACAAAGGAGGAGGAGGCTGCAAGCTCTGTAAGGAGCCTGCTGCTGCCAACAGCAGGGCCTGGGGCATGCAGCCTTCCATGCAAAGCTGGCCCTTGGGAGCTGGTCCAGAAGGTATTCTGCAGCTGCTTAATATCCAACAGGAACATCCTGGTAGAACCACGAGCTGTGAACAGCCCTGTGCTGGGCTGCAGCCAGAGCAGGGAGAGCAGCAGCACACGGAGGGGATTCTGCCCCTCTGTTCTGCTCAGAGCCCACCTGCAGCACTGCCTCCAGCTCTGGGGCCCCCAGCACAAGAAGGACCTGGAGCTGCTGGAGAGGCTCCAGAGGAGGCCACAGAGATGAGCAGAGGCTGCAGAACCTCCCCTGTGGGGCCAGGCTGGGAGAGCTGGGGCTGTGCAGCCTGGGGAAGAGAAGGCTCCAGGGAGACCTCAGAGCAGCCTTGCAGTGCCTGAAGGGCTCCAGGAGAGCTGGGGAGGGACTCTGGACAGGGGCTGGGAGTGCCAGAATGAGGAACAATGGCTTTGAGCTGGGAGAGAGGAGACTGAGAGTGGAGAGGAGGAAGAAATTGTTGAGAGTGAGGCTGGGGAGACTCTGGCACAGGCTGCCCAGGAGGCTGTGGCTGCCTCCTGCCTGGAGGTGTTGAGGACCAGGCTGGATGAGGCCTTGAGCAGCCTGTGCTGGTGGGAGGTGTCCCTGCCCCTGGCAGGGGCTGGAGCTGGCTGAGCTCTGAGCTCCCTTCCAACCCAACCCTTTCTGTGCATCTCTGAGTCTATGAACTTATCAAGCTGAGAGCTACATAGAGACAGAGTCTGTCCCAACATTGACCTTCGGAATATCCATCTCCTCTCGCTCCCTGCCCCACATTCTCCCTTCCTACAGCAGAGCTCCATGGCCTCTGCATCTTTATGAACCCAGGGAAATATCAGGGGGGTTCATTAGCTGTTCACACACCCTCTTTCTGATGTCTTGCAGGCTCCTTTGGAAGGCTAAAGCTCCCATAAACCCCTCCAGCGGTGACTTGGGAAGTTAATGATGTTTGTGCTTCAGAGGTTATGAGGACAAAAGAAAAGAAGGCTTTGTGAGGGATGTCAGTAGGGGAAGGGAAGCTGAAATCAGTCTCCTGCCCTGAGGAAGGCCTGCCAGAGCTAAGCTCATGAATAAGATTTGTCTTTAAGGGCAAAGTAATTGATAGCTACCATTCAAGGAAGCTCTTGAGGCCAGGATCAGCATCACTTCTGGTTTGCTACCTCAGCCCAGGCACAGCTGCACTGCTCTAAAATAACTGAGGCAGAAGAATGTTGACATTTACCTCTGTGAGTGCTGAGCAGGAAGATACAGAACTGCCCTTCCTGGGTGACTGTGGCAGTGTGAGGGGGTGATGAGGCACAGAAAGGACATAGAAGAATAGAAGCATAGAATCCTCTCCAGCAGCTCCAGGTCCTCCTTGTGCTGGGGGCCCCAGAGCTGGAGGCAGTGCTGCAGGTGGGGGCTGAGCAGAGCAGAGGGGCAGAATCCCCTCCATAGAATTGTTTGGGTTGGCAAAGGCCTCCAAGATCTTCCAGGCCAACATCAACCCAGCACCTCCGTGGCCATCGAACCATGGCCCCAGGAGCCATGGCCACAGGGTTCTGGACCCCCTCCAGGCACGGGGTCTCCACCCCCTCCCTGGGCAGCCCCTGCCAATCCCTGACCACACAACACAGCCAGAAATGGGAAGTTCTCTTTCTCTTCCCTAGAAATTTTCCTTCCCCAACGAACTTGGATCCTAAAAAAGTGAATCTCTGTCCCAGCTAAAGGGTCTGGGCTGGAAGGGAGCTCCAAAGCTCATCCAGGCCAACCCCCTGCACTCAGCAGGGACATCCTCCACCAGATCAAGTTGCCCAGAGCCCTGTCCAGCCTCACCTTCAACATCTCCAGGGATGTTTGTTTCCCTCAAGAATGACTCTGATTCTTCTGCCTTCCCCTCCCTGCTCACCACTGCCATCCTGCTCCAAACACATGCACAGCCCTCAGCACTGAGCCCTCACGTGGAGGAGCTGCTGGCACTGCTTTTAGAAGGCACAATCAGTATCAGAGCTTTGATTTGAGTGCTTGGAGACCAGGGCTTTGCCCTTTTCACCCCTGGCATGCCCTTTGGGTAGTGCCTTTCAGCAGCTTGATGCTTCCTTACACCTTTACCTAGAGCCACGTGCTGAGATCAATACCTTCTCCTTAAAATGCAGTTGATGCCCTGCAGAGCTGGAGACAATTCCCAGTGGGAACAGTGGAAAACTGGAGATTAGTTCACAAGGAAATATCTGAGCTCTGGTGCCAGGAGATTACTTTAGTTTCCTGAGGGCTTCATCTTTTGTGAGTGCCAAAAGCAGAAGGGGTTGGTTACTCCTCGTGGCTGGAAGGAGCTCTGCCTGGGGGCCTCTCCTTTTTCGGTGGATTGTTGACACAGTTGGGGAAGACCCTACTGGAATCCACTCAAGCCCAAAGGCATCCTCCATGGTGGTCCCCTGGCCTCTGCAGAGCTCTGCTCTGCTCTGCAGTGTTCCTGGCCGTGGTGTGATGAGTGGACAGATTGCTCTGTGGCTCCAGAAGGGGCAAAAGGGAAATGCTCACACAGAGGACTGGAGAGGGTTGGAAAGTTGAACTGGAGAAGCTGCTGACAGCTGCACACAGCAGTGCAAAGCAGAGCAAACCATACAAACCAAACCACAGGCTGGCCTGAACACTGTGCCAGGCCAACACAATCCAGGCATGCTCTTATGTTGTGGTTTGGAGGTGGAACTTGGGCCTAACTCCTACCTGCAGGAAGAAGAACAGGAACTTTCTGGGCACCTGTGAGTAAAAAGGTACAAAAGTTACCACTGGCCACCGAACAGCAGCACAGAGAGGTACTGACCACCCCCTGGGCTTGCTCAGGGGCATCAACTCCTCTGTCTCTTTTTGCTGCTGCTTCTCTCTTAGCAGTCTCTGCTTCTGCACTGCTCCCTGTCTTTCCTGACCTCCAGCTGGCTGTGTCTGAGAGGTACTGAGAAGGGAAGGAGACTGGGGGGTGGGGAGAGGGGAAGCTGTGAGCAGCTCCCCCTGGGCTGTCCAGAGGAACAATTTGGGGGGGGGGTGGGTGGTGTTCTTGGGTTGTTCCTGACATGTAACTGTAAATACAGAACTTTTGTACATGTCCATTGCATTTCATGTTTCTAGCCCCTGTGCCAGGAAGGCTCTGGAGGGGCTGGAAGGTGTCCAGAGCAGGGCCAGGAGGAGGAGCAGAGGGCTGGAGCTGCTCTGCTCTGGAGACAGCCTGAGAGAGTTGGGGCTGTGCAGGCTGGAGAGGAGAAGGCTCCCAGGAGACATTCTGGTGGCCTTCCAGGAGCTGCAGGGGGCTGCAAGCAAGCTGGGGAGGGACTTTGGAGGGTGCTAAGGAGGGATAGGCCTGGGGGGGATGGAACAGAACTAGAATTGGGGAGATTGAGCTTGGCTGTGAGGAAGAAGTTGTTGCCCAGGAGGGTGGTGAGAGCCTGGCACAGGCTGCCCAGGGAGGTGGTGGCAGCCTCCTGGCTGGAGGTGTTTGCAGCCAGGCTGGAGGTGCTGTGAGTTTGAGGTGTCTGGGGTGGGTTAATGCCCATTCTGAGCAGGGGGAGAGCTTGCCAGTGCTTTGCCCTCCCTGCAGGGCGTTTCCCCCTGGGAAACTGAGTCTGTTCCACTGCCCCCTCCCTGCCCAGCTAGGGTATAAAAGGGAAGGCATTGGGGTCATTAACTCTGCTTTTGTTTCCCGCCTCTCCTGGATGAGAGCTACTGCAGCTTCCCTCCTGCTCCTCTGCCACGTGGTCAGGCCTGATCCTTCTCCCTGCTGCCTCTGTGCCTCTTCAGAGAGAGACTGGTTTTGTATTCTTCTTTGTGCCCCTCCCATCCTTGTTCCTTGCCCTTGTGAACCTTTCCTGTTACTGTTATATAGATATTATTCAAAGAAAACTCTTTACCTCTCTGCTTCCAGGCCAGCTCCAAATTATTTCTTGGTGGGTTTGCTCCTTCCCTTTCCCTTTTTTTCCCCTCTGTTGGGAGGGAGGAGGGGGAATGGGGAGAGAGTCTCAGCCTTGCCCCCATCTGAGCTCTTAACTCCCAGTTAAGGCTCAAACCACTACAGTGTCCCTGCCCATGGCAGGGGGTTGGAGCTGGCTGAGCCTTGAGCTCCCTCCCAGCCCTGGCAGCTCTGTGGTTCCAGGACAACAGCATCTCTGCCAGGCCACCACCACCACACTCCCACAGCAGCACTGGGAAGCCCTTGGCATGCCAGAGGAGGATGAACTGCAGGCTCTCCACAGCAGCTCCCGTTTGTGCAGCCACTAAAGTGCTGTGATGTTCAGCTGCAGGATTGTCATCACCTGGCTCACTCTGCCTTTCCCTGCCAGGAGCCCAGAGAGGCAGGAGGTGGCCAGAGCCCAAGTCTGACAGCAGCACAGCCTGAGCTTAGACTCCTTCCCCTACTGCCAGCTGCTGCTGGAAGTGATGCAGGGCTCGAGGCTGACCACCCTGGGCACCTGTCATAGAACCACAGAGTAGCTTGGGTTGGAAGGGACCTCAGAGATCCTCCAGTGCCAAGCCCCTGGAGGTGTTTGCAGCCAGGCTGGAGGTGGCTGTGAGCAACCTGCTGTGGTGTGAGGTGTCCCTGCCCATGGCAGGGGGTTGGGGCTGGCTGAGCCTTGAGCTCCCTTCCAGCCCTGACAGCTCTGTGACTCTGTGACTTGAGTTTGCTTGTAAATAGAGCTTCATTTGCTGCCAAAACCTTCTGAGCTACTCTGGTGATTTATTCTGGGGGTAATTCTCCAAAGTTATGCTGGAGGGTCAATCCTGATCCCACCACACCTTTCCCTTCCAAGCCTCTCTACCTTCCATACCACTCCATTCAGCACCATGCAGCATGAAATTGAGCTGGGCAGCTCCTGGCCCCAGTTCCAATCCTAACTAGCAGCATTGCCAAGGCTGACAACCAGGCCTCACTTCTCCACAAGAGCCTGGACATCTTCCTGGGAGGAGAGAGGAGAGGGAAAAGGGAAGAAGCTCGCTGCAGGCAGGTTTATAGTGGTGCAGGATTTATGGGAATGAGATACAGAGATTTCACTTTGCAGTACACCTCCTGGGCACTCCAGCTCCTGCAGGTCTGCAGCCTTGTGGCTTGCTTAAAGGCAACCAGCCTCAAACTGCCACACTCCTCCTGATGCCTGACCTGAGCTGCTGTGCAAAGAGAGGCTGCTCTAGCTGTCTTTGCTCACCACACAGGCCTGTGTGGCACACTCTGGCAGTGTTGGGCTGATGCCTAGGAATTGTTCCACAGATCTGGAGTAGCAAGTGGTGGAAGGTAAATAAGTTACCATTGGATGCAAAGGGAAAAGAATGTTAAGGTCTGACTAATCCCAGGGGGTCTGATAACTAACATCAAGTTAGTTGTAGAAACTCTTCTCTCTTTTTGGGGCTCTTTGCTCTGGCTGATACCAGCTGGTGGCCTGTGCTTGGCTGCTGCTGACCTTGGCTGTGTTCTTCTTGTGGCTAAGTAGCTAACAACCTACTCTCTCCTCTTTCTTTCCTCTTTTCCCCCTCTTTTCCCTTTTTTTCCTCTATTCTCTTCCCTTGTACAGGGGGAAGAGGGCAGAGAGGGGCAAAGGGGGCAGAGAGGAGGAAGCTATTGGTACCCCCTGGTTTTGTCCAGGGGCCCCTTGTGTTGTTTATGAGCTGTAAGTGTATGTGAATGTTGTACATTTTGTACACCTCCACTGCAGTCCAGGGCTCTAGATGTTAGTTTGCTTGTGAACAGAGCTTCATCTCCTTCCATCCCAGTCTGAGCTGCTCTGGCAGTTTTATTTTGGGGGTTAGTTCTCCATCTCTTCTGGGGGCAGAGTGGCTGAGAGCTGCCAAACAGAGAGGGACCTGGGGGTGCTGATTGACAGCTGCCTGAACATGAGCCTGCAGTGTGCCCAGGCAGCCAAGAAGGCCAATGGCATCCTGGCCTGCATCAGGAACAGTGTGGCCAGCAGGAGCAGGGAGGTCATTCTGCCCTGTGCTCAGCACTGCTTAGGCCACACCTTGAGTCCTGTGTCCAGTTCTGGGCTCCTCAGCTTAGGAAAGATGTTGAGCTGCTGGAAGGTGTCCAGAGAAGGGCAACAAAAGCTGGGGAGGGGTCTGGAGCACAGCCCTGTGAGGAGAGGCTGAGGGAGCTGGGGTTGCTTAGCCTGGGGAAGAGGAGGCTCAGGGAGACCTCATTGCTCTCTCCAGCTCCCTGCAGGGAGGTTGGAGCCAGGAAGGGGTTGGCCTCTTCTCCCAGGCACCCAGCACCAGAACAAGAGGACACAGTCTCAAGCTGTGCCAGGGGAGGTTTAGGCTGGAGGTGAGGAGAAAGTTCTTCACTGAGGGAGTTGTTGGCCATTGGGATGTGCTGCCCAGGGAGGTGGTGGAGTCACCGTCCCTGGAGGTGTTCAAGAGGGGACTGGATGTGGCACTTGGTGCCATGGTCTGGTCATGAGGTCTGCAGTGACAGGTTGGACTTGCTGAGCTTTGAGGCCTCTTCCAACCTTGGTGGTACTGTGATACTGTGATGTTAGTTAGGGGGTTATTTCACACACACACACACACCCCCCCCCAAAGATTTTTGCCACACTTTAAGCTTCCAAATCCTCACCAAAAGCCTCTCCTCAGCTTTTTCTCCCCCACCAGAGTGGCTCCAGCTGCTCGTTTAGCAGACAGCAGTGCTGGGGGGTTGGGTTGCTTTGGTTTGGGTTTTTCTTTCAGCACCCTCCAATAAACCAAGAGTAAATTGCTGGCTGACCTGCTTCCTGGGACTGCTGAAGCAGTCCTCACCATGGCAGGATCACTTGATGCTTTCCAATGCAGGGCAGACAAGCTGCAAGTGAAAAGAAGAAATATTGACTGTTAATGCAAACACAAGTGGGTAAGAGCTGTGCCCCCAGGGTACTCTGTGTCCTGGCTGACTTTCCCCTCCTTGGTTTTATTTGACCCCCTTCATCTGCAGCCTCTTGTAGATGAGAGAGTCCCTGGCTCCCTAAAGGAGCTGTGTGAGCTGGAGTGAAAATAAGCAGAGCTCTGCTTTCTGTCTTAACAGGGAGCATGTTTTAAAGGGCTGGTGAAATGCATGCTTGCAGCACACCATTGCTGCCTCTGTGCATTCCTCCTGCAGCCCACGTCCTGGGATGCAGCAGGAGGAGTGTGGCCAGCAGGGCAGGAGAGGGGATTCTGCCCCTGGGCTCTGCTCGGCTCAGGACCTCCAGTCCTGCCTCCAGCTCTGCTGTGCCCAGCAGCAGAAGGACTCAGAGCTGCTGGAGAGAGGCCAGAGGATGCCACAGAGATGCTGCCAGGGCTGGAGCAGCTCTGCTGGGAGCACAGGCTGAGGGAGCTGGGGCTGTGCAGCCTGCAGAGGAGAAGGCTCCAGGGGCACCTCAGAGCTGCTGCCAGGAGCTGAAGGGATCCTGCAGGGAGCTGCAGAGAGACTTTTTACAGGAGTGTCCACAAACACTGCAAGGGAAATGGACTGAAATTGAAGGAGAATAGGTTTAGATTGGAAGAAACTCTTCACTACAAGGGTGGCAAGACTCTGAAGTGCATTGTCCAGGGAGGCTGTGGCTGCCTCCTGCCTGGAGGTGTCCAAGGCCAGGCTGGATGAGGCCTTGGGCAACACTGGGCTGGTGGGAGGTGTCCCTGCTCATGGCTGGGGCTTGGAGTGGATCTCTGAGGCCTCTTCCAGCCTCAGCCATGCAGCTGCCAGTGAGAGCCCCATTTAAAGAAGTGGTATTTCAGTATCTTACAGTATTGCCAAGGTTGGAAGAGACCTCGAAGATCATCGAGTCCAACCTCGTGAACGCCTCCAGGGACGGCGACTCCACCACCTCCCGGGCAGCACATCCCAATGGCGAATCACTCTCTCGGTGAAGAACTTTCTCCTCACCTCCAGCCTAAACTTCCCCTGGCACAGCCTGAGACTGTGTCCCCTTGTTCTGGTGCTGGCTGCCAGGGAGAAGAGGCCAACCCCTTCCTGGCTACAACCTCCTTTCAGGGAGTTGCAGAGAGCAATGAGGTCTCCCCTGAGCCTCCTCTTCTCCAGGCTAAGCAACCCCAGCTCCCTCAGCCTCTCCTCACAGGGCTGTGCTCAAGGCCTCTCCCCAGCCTTGTTGCCCTTCTCTGGACACCTTCCAGCAGCTCAACCTCCTTCCTAAACTGAGGGGCCCAGAACTGGACACAGGACTCAAGGTGTGGCCTAAGCAGTGCTGAGCACAGGGGCAGAATGACCTCCCTGCTCCTGCTGGCCACACTGCTCCTGATGCAAGCCAGGATGCCATTGGCCCTCCTGGCTGCCTGGGCACACTGCTGGCTCATGTTCAGCCTCCCATCAACCAGCACCCCCAGGTCCCTCTCTGCCTGGCTGCTCTCAGCCACTCTGCCCCCAGCCTGTAGCACTGCCTGGGGTTGCTGTGGCCAATGTGCAGCACCTGGCACTTGGATGTGTTCAATCTCCTGCCCTTGGCCTCTGCCCATCTGTCCAGCCTGTCGAGGTCCCTCTGCAGAGCCTCTCTGCCCTCCAGCAGACCAACTCCTGCCCCCAGCTTGGTGTCATCTGCACATTTACTGCTGATGGACTCAATGCCCTCATCCAGATCATCAATAAAGACGTTAAAGAGCATGGGGCCCAGCACTGCTCCCTGGGGCACACCACTGGTGCCTGGCTGCCAGCTGGCTGTGGCACCATTCACCACCACTCTCTGGGCTCGGGCCTCCAGCCAGTTCCTAACCCAAGGCAGTGTGATCCTGTCCAAGCCATGGGCTGCCAGCTCAGCCAGGAGTTTGCTGTGGGGGACTGTGTCAAAGGCCTTGCTGAGGTCCAGGTAGGGGAAAACAATGAGATCCTAAGGTTTATTTCCTTTAAGGGGCAAAGGAAATGGTTCAGCATCAGCAGTCTGGGCAACCATCTCCAGATTTAGCACAGCAGCTTGGTAAATTCTACCTCATAAGCATTTTGGGGTTGGAGATTGATATTTCTAGCTGTGAAACACATCTGGATTGACATGACTCAAGGCTATATTCAGATTTGTCTCTTTGGGACAATCTCTTTCAGTACTAAAATACGACAGAGAGAAAAGCTGTCCTGGGAAAGCTGTCTGCTGATTTTCCCTTCTAGTTGATACCTTCTTGCTATTCATAGATCCATAGAATGGGTTGGGTTGGAAGGGACCTTAAAGCTCATCCAGGTCCAGCGCCCTCCTCTCCACTCTTAATCTCCCCTCTCCCAGCTCAAAGCCATTGTCCCTTGTCCTGGCACTCCCAGCCCTTGTCCAGAGTCCCTCCCAGCTCTCCTGCAGCCTTCTCTTCTCCAGGCTGCACAGCCCCAACTCTCCCAGCCTGGCCCCACAGGGGAGGTTCTGCAGCCCTCTGATCATCTTTGTGGCTTCCTCTGGACCCTCTCCAGGTCCTTCTTGTGCTGGGGGCCCCAGAGCTGGAGGCAGTGCTGCAGGTGGGGGCTGAGCAGAGCAGAGGGGCAGAATCCCCTCCCTGTGCTGCTGCTCTCCCTGCTCTGGCTGCAGCTCAGCACTCAGCTGGCTCTGGGCTGCCAGGGACCAGTGCTGGCTCCTGGGGAGTTTGTCACCAACTGGCACCCCCAAGGCCTTCTCCTGCAGGCTGCCCTCAGCCACTCCTCCCCAGCCTGGATCTGAGCTTGCTGATGATGACTGGGTCCCTCTGTTCTAAGACATTATTTAGCTGTAGTGCACAGCACTGCTTCCCTACAGAGCTCAGCAGCAGCTGACTCTGAGCTCCATCTATGATTAAGCTGCAGTTCCAATATTGCCAAGGGTGAATCTCATTTTCATCATTTCTCTGTGGGCAGCCCAGCTCCCAGTGGCCTCTAACTGAGAGACCTTCAAGGGGGTTGTAGTCTTGATGGTTTATAACAGAGTTTGAGCTGCAGTGGCTGGGCATGGCTGGGTGGCAGAGATACTGAAGGCACCCCCTGGTTATCACTTCAAATGTGTGACATCATCACAGCTCCTCATGGAGCTGGGGGTGTTGAGCCTGGCTGAGAGGGGATCTGATCAGTGTCTATAAATATCTGAGGGGTGGGTGTCAGGAGGGTCCAGGCTCTGTTCAGTGGTGCCAAGGGACAGGACAAGGGGCAGTGCTCACAAACTGGGGCCCGGAGGTTCCCTCTGAGCAGAAGGAGAAACTTCTCTGATGTGAGGGTGCCAGAGCCCTGGAGCTGACTGCTCAGATAGGCTGTGGAGCGTCCTGCTCTGGAGGTTTTCCAACCCCCTGGCTGTGTTCCTGTGTGCCCTGCTCTGGCAGGGGGTTGTGCTGGATGATCTCTGGGGGTTGCTTCCAAACCCTTCCATTCTGTGCTTCTATGAGTTTAAAATTTGGTGAGTAATGAGACTTTCAATTTCCACTTGGTAGCTTCAGCAGCCTCTTAGGACCTGGGCCTTGGTGCCTTGGCCCAGCACATTGGTGACCTTGACTTGGCCACCGAAGGCTTGCAGAGGATGTGTGGTTACTGGTGAGCTAAGCAGCATTGCAACTTCAGCCCCATGGCAGCCTCTGCTCAGACTGCAGCCTTGTCTTGAGCAAGGAGCAGTTAGAGCACAGCCAGGAGCTGTCTCTCTCTGGGTTTCTGATCTAACAAGAACTAATGGCAGTCACCCTGAAAGAAGATAATGTCTGATCCAACACGCTTCAGTCTGCCACAGGGCACCATGGGAGGACACAGAGCTAGGCAGGAAACTGAGAGGAAACAGGAGAGAGCCCTTGGAATGGTTTGGCAAGCACCTCAGATCTGCTTTAGCAACGTTGAGGAAAGAGCTGGGAGCCTCTGGGCTGCACTGAAGTGCTTGGTGAGCTCAGGGGCTGAGAAGCAAAGGCTAAAAGCCACCCAGCGGCAGCGCTGCTCCAGCCAGCAGCCACATTTGCATCCAAACAAGACAATGAGGAGGAAGGGCTGGATGAGAAGGACTTGGCTGTGCTACAGAGGGCTGATAACAATCTGGGGGAAATGCAAAGAGAAAAGTTGTGTGGCCAGGTTCACTCACAGGTTGTCTTGACAGAGGCACAGGCAGACAGCTTCTCTTGCTTAATTTTAGGGCCTGTGTGCTGCTGTCATGTTGTCTAGGAGACTGCTGAAGTAGCTTATGAAGATAATGATGACAGCTCTGTTGTGAGTCATGGAAGCCTGGACTGATAAAGCACTAGAGAATGGTGCAGAAGCAGCTGGGTATTGGCCTTCGATGAGGAGGTCATGGAGTGACTGCCAGCGGGAGGGAGGCAGGCTCTGCTGGGGGCCACCAGTGACAGCACAATGGGCAGTGGACACAGACTCAATCACAGGAAGCTCCACCTCAGCTTGAGGAGAAACCTCCTTGGTGTGAGGCTGCTGGAGCCGGGAGCAGGCTGCCCGGAGAGGTTGTGGAGTCTCCCGCTGTGGGGATTTCCCAGCCCCCCTGGCTGTGTTCTGTGTGCCCTGCCCTGGGTGACTCTGCTCTGGCAGGGGCTTGGACTGGATGATCTCTGGAGGTCCCTTCCAGCCCCTCCCATCCTGTGATTCTGTGATGATTCAGCAGTCATGATTGTGCCAGTGGAGACCAGGAGAGGAGGAAAGGAGATGAGTGTGCAGTGCACAGGGAGCCACTCAGCTGCGTTTGTCCCACCTCTGGCACAGCCTTGCTCTGACCCCTGGCTCAGCAAGAGGGCCAGAGCAGAGCTGTTAAATCTAAGTGCCCACACTGGGCAAAGATCAGACGGAAGGTTAAAAGCCAAACCTCCTCTGCCTTAGCAAAAGAGGCCCCGTCCCTGGAGGTGTTTAAGGCCAGGCTGGATGAGGCTCTGGGCAGCCTGATCTAGTGTGGGGTGTCCCTGCCCATGGCAGGGGGTTGGAACTGGATGATCCTTGTGGTCCCTTCCAGCCCTGACTGATGCTGTGATACTATGAAACTCTTTGGCAGCTCTGTCCAGCCAGTGCAATAACGATCACAGGCAGCAACTGGTTGGGTGTTCTCCTAGTCATGGCGGTGGGGTCTGAGCTGTTGGCATTCTTCCTCTCCATGTTGGCCTTCAGTGAAACTCCAGGGAGATGCTGGAGCTAACTGCAGAGGGGAAGGTGTAAGTTAGCTGCACGACTCTTCATGCTGCTTGTGCTTTATGCCTTTCCACATCTGAGCTATTTCAGTCCCCTGTGCTACGACGGCAGTGGAAACCCCTCAGGCTTCAGTCCCCGTCCTGCTCCGAGTGAGGTTTTTCCTACCACAGGGCCAGTTTGAACTGGGCTGTTCCCAGCTTTCCTGTGTGTTCAGCACCGTGAGGGTCTGGAAAGAGAGAGCAGAAAGCTGTCACTGCCTGATGCAGCAGAGTGCCTGTAAAGGTGCAGCAGATGCGCCAACTGAGAAGTGTTCCTTCAGCCTGAGAAGGAGGCTGAAGGAGGGGGCTGAGGGGAGGATTTTGTCAGCAGGAGCGGGAGCAGGGGTTCTGACAACGCCTGCGTGGTGCCCTGAGAGAGGTTCCTCCTTCATTTCCATGCCACAGGTCAGCAGATGGGAGAGCACAGCCGGGGAAACCTGCTCTGAGCCTCTCCTGCCGGGCGGCTCGCGAGGGTGTGCCTGTGTGAGCAGGTCCCAGCAAGCGCAGGCTGCGCTGCCGGGCTCCGCTGGGCACCCCCTGGCAGCCTGCAGCAGCAAGGGAATGCCCTGCCCCAGAGGAAGCAGGCAGAGACCACAGAAACTGCATCCAGAGCTGCTTCAGATCTGTGGAAGAGATAAATGAATGCTCTGGGAGCCAGAGCAGCAATGCTGGGGAGAAGGAAACACAAAAGGAGTCAGGAGAGTATGGAAGGGGCTGGGGCTCGCTGTGGGCTCGCTGTGCCCTGCAGTGCCGCTTCCCCTCCTGGGGCATGGAGGGCTCCCTTTTACAAGGAGGCAGAGGTGCCCTGGGCTGAGCTGGATATGAGATGGAATAACAAACGGCAGCATGCTGTGCCCTCCCTTTGGGACAGACTGTCCTGCCCCCTGGGCTCTCTGTTCTCTGGAGGAATTTGTCTCTGGTAGGGCACACCTGCAGCCCCTACAACAATGTGGAAAAGGCAAGGGGGGATGAGTCCACATGACTTCTGGGGAGGTTGTGCTTGAACACAAGAGGAACATTTTCCACCGTGAGAACAATCAGGCAGTGTGAAAAGCTCCCCAGGGAAGTGCTGAGCTCCTCAGCATCGGGCACTGGGAGGATTCAGCTGGGCAGGGTGCATCTAACCTCTGCCCAGAGAGGTTGGATGAGGTGATCTGTAAGGTCCTCCCTGACCTGGTAATCTCTGATGCTGGGATCACATCACACTGTCTGCAGTCCCCAGGACACTCTCAGGGACTCAAGCCTCTGCTTTCACAGGATCACAGAGCACAGGATGGGAGGGGCAGAAAGGGACCTCTGTATCATCCAGTCCAGCCCCCCCAGGGTCACCTAGAGGAGGTGACAGAGGAACAGAGCCAGCTGGGTTGTGTGGCTAAAATACAGGAAGCTTGGAAAGTAAAGAGCAGTGTTCACACTGCTTCCCACCTGGAGAGGGACCTGATGGACACAGGGACTTCTGACAGGGGCTGGGAGTGCCAGGACGAGGGACAATGGCTTGGAGCTGGGAGAGAGGAGAGGAGGAAGAAATTGTTGCCAGTGAGGCTGGGGAGACTCCGGCACAGGCTGCCCAGGGAGGCTCTGGCTGCCTCCTGCCTGGAGGTGTTCAGGACCAGGCTGGATGAGGCCTTGAGCAGCCTGTGCTGGTGGGAGGTGTCCCTGCCCATGGCAAGGGGTGGAAGAGATCTCCAGAGATCATTGAGTCCAACCCCCTGCCAGAGCAGGGTCACCCAGGGCAGAGAGCACAGGAACACAGCCAGAGGGGGTTGGAAAGGCTCCAGAGCAGGAGACTCCACAACCTCTCTGGGCAGCCTGCTCCAGGCTCCGGCACCCTCACACCAAAGAAGTTTCTCCTCATGTTGAGGTGGAACTTCCTGGGTTCCAGTTTGTGTCCATTGCCTCTTGCCCTGTCACTGGGCACCAGTGAAAAGAGACTGAGACCTTCACCCTGACCCCCACCCCTCAGGTATTGATAGACATTGATCAGATCTCCTCTCGGCCGTCTCCTCCCCAGGCTAACCAGCTCCATCTTTGGGGCTAAACCAAACTAAGCTTAGTCCATCTTCAGCTTTTCCTTAGAGCTGCTGTGTCCTAGGCTTGGTGAGCCAACTGTGAGAGCAGACATCTCCTTCTGAGACACTTGCCTCGGACTTGGGAGGGAAGGAAGCCTCCTTTGCTGCTCTGCATTGAATTGTGTGTCTCCTCCTAGGAGCTGGGGGTAGTAGGATAGAATAGGATAGGATAGGATAGGATAGGATAGGATAGGATAGGATAGGATAGGATAGGATAGGATAGGATAGAATTAACCAGGTTGGAAAAGACCTTTGAAATCATCAAGTCCAACCTATCATCCAACACCATCTGATCAACTCAACCATGGCACCAAGGGCCTCATCCAGGCTCTGCTTAAACACCTCCAGGGATGGGGACTCCACCACCTCCCTGGGCAGCACATCCCAGTGGCCAATCTCTGTTGCTGGGAAGAATTTCTTCCTCACCTCCAGCCTAAACCTCCCCTGGCACAGCTTGAGACTGTGTCCTCTTGTTCTGGTGCTGCTTGCCTGGGAGAAGAGACCAACCCCCTCCTGGCTACAACCTCTCTGCAGGGAGTTGTAGAGAGCAATGAGGTCTCCCCTGAGCCTCCTCTTCTGCAGGCTAAGCAACCCCAGCTCCCTCAGCCTCTCCTCACAGGGCTGTGCTCCAGACCCCTCCCCAGCCTTGTTGCCCTTCTCTGGACACCTTCCAGCAGCTCAACCTCCTTCCTCAACTGAGGAGCCCAGAACTGGACACAGGACTCAAGGTGTGGCCTAAGCAGTGCTGAGCACAGGGGCAGAATGACCTCCCTGCTCCTGCTGGCCACACTGCTCCTGCTGCAGGCCAGGATGCCATTGGCCTTCTTGGCCCCCTGGGCACACTGCTGGCCACACTAGTGGCCCATACATAATTCCATGTATTGTGAACAAACCCCTGCTGCCACATGGGCCATGGGGCATGGCTGCAGCTGCAGGCAGTGGCGACTCGAGGCAGGGTGTTGGAATAAACAGCAGCTCCCGGGGAGCACAGCGATCTGGCTGGGGAGAGCTTGAGCTCTGCAAAGCAGACCTCTTCTTGTCCAGCAGGTGAAGTCCTAAGTGGTTCCTGGAGCATCTGGAAAAGGATCACAGCTCACAGGATGTTAGGCAGTGGAAGGGACCTCAGGAGATCATCCAGTCCAACCCCCCTGCCAGGACAGGGCCAAAGAATCCAGCACAGGGCACACAGGAACACAGAAGGGGTTTGATAGTCTCCAGAGCAGGAGACTCCACAACCTCTCTGGGCAGCCTGCTCCAGGCCTCTGGGACCCTCACAGTGCAGAAGTTCCTCCTCATGCTGAGGTGGAATGATGGTCTCTAAAATCAGGAGAGTGAAAAGATGTTTTTCCCAACCCAGGCAGAAGCAAAGAGGCTTTTCTGACCCATGTTTGTCTTCCTCAAGCAGCCAGTCTGAAACCTGGAGGCTTCTAACACACCTGGAGGCTCAGGGTCTGCTCCTTGGAGGAACACTAATTTGGTAGCCCTCAGGAGCCTGGCATGGTGGAAGAGATGATCCTTGGTGTGCCAAGAGAAAACCTGCTGTGATCTACTCCCCTGTGCTCAGCAGTGATCTCATTTCACCTCTGAGAGGGAGAGGGCTTGGTCTCAGATCCAAGGAGATGCTGGAGGGCAAGCCAGAGGGGCAGAGGGGTTTGGCTGTTCCAGCTCTCAGAACAGCAGCACTCTGCATCCTGACTGTCGGAGGCCCTTGAATCCCCTCCCCAGCTCCTTGCTGTTGTGCCCATCTGTACATTTCTGAGTGCTCCCTGGTGTCATTTCAAGCCAGGAGAAGAATGCCCTGTGGGGAAAGCAGAAGCATCTGGGCATGGCGCAAGGTTCAGTACAGAGAGTGGCAGGATTTGGGCACTCCTCTTAATTTCCAGTGCCTCTGCTGTTCAGCTGAGCCTCGACATGTGGGGCTGCTGCAGCCTTGCTGCCTAAACAACAACTGTGGGAGGAGCAGGGAGCAAAGAGAGAGCTGCAGAGCTGGGCAAGCCTGGACCTTCCCCCAGTGCCCTGCCATCATGGCCATGGCTGCTGCCTCACGCCAGGGAGCAGGGCAGCAGCAGCCTGTGCCAGGGCAGGAGGCAGTGGCAGTGCAACAGGTGAGGCAGCAGCAGGCAGGACAGGGCCTCAGAGCAGCAGCTTTAGTGTGAGCTGGGTGCAGCACCTCGGGAGCTGCAGGGGCCTGCAGGCATCGCTTTGGAGCGGCACTGCTGATGCCAGCTTGCATGGCAGGTGCTGCAGCTGGATGGCAGGGGCAGGATGGCAAAGGCCTGGCCTTCCCACCAGACCTGCCTGCTACATTCACTGCTTTCCCCTCAGCCTCAGCTCTGCCCCGAGGAGCCTTTCTCCTCAGCCATCCCTCACTGACACAGCGGTGAGCTTCGGATGGGGCCAGGGGAAACCTGTGGAGGCTGAGCTCTGCTGCACTGCTCCTGCAGCGAGAGGAAGGATTTGCACCTTCTGGGGTTGCATTGATGCCAGCAAGCACTCTGCACCTGCACAGGGCAGGGCTTGCAATGCAGAGCTGGATGCCCAGCACTGAAGACTCAGACCACACCTCAGCTGTGCTTTGTGTTGTCAGGGCAGCCCAGCTGGGGAAGGGTCTGGAGAGCAGGGCTGGGGAGGAGCAGCTGAGGGAGCTGGGGGGCTCAGCCTGGAGCAGAGGAGGCTGAGGGAGACCTCATTGCTCTCTGCAGCTCCCTGAGAGGAGGCTGCAGGCAGCTGGGGGTTGGGCTCTGCTCCCCAGGCTCAGGGGAGAGAAGGAGAGGAACTGGCCTGAAGTTGTGCCAGGGGAGGCTGAGGTTGGAGAGGAGGCAAAATGTCTTTGGTGCCAGAGTGGTCAGGGCCTGGCAGAGGCTGCCCAGGGGGGTGGTGGAGTGCCCATGGCTGGAGGGGTTCCTGTGGCCATGGCAGCTGGGGCCAGGGTTTGGTGGCCATGGTGGGGCTGGGCTGCTGGCTGGACTGGGCAAGCTCAGAGGCCTTTTCCAACCCAAAGAATTCTCTGATTCCCTGGTGGTAGTCAATGACATGAAGCATGAAGTGGCAGACAGGAGCACTGTGTGGGGACTGTCACTTAGCAGTGGCAATCCTATCACAACACACTGGCAGGGATGCATTCTTTGCATGAACCTGGGGTCTCTAAGCCTGACCTGCAGAGAGTAAGGAGTTGCTACACTTTAAAGACACTGAGGCAACTGCAGAGAGCTCAGGTGCTGACCTGCCTCTGCTTGGGACCCCCACTCAAGGGGTTCTGTTCTGAGCTTGTAAATGAATCCCCATCCATGGTGAGCATCCTGGCTGGTAAGTCACAGAGTGATAGAATTGTCAGGGCTGGGAGGGAGCTCAAGGCTCAGCCAGCCCCAACCCCCTGCCACGGGCAGGGACACCTCACACCACAGCAGGTTGCTCACAGCCACCTCCAGCCTGGCTGCAAACACCTCCAGCCAGGAGGCTGCCACCACCTCCCTGGGCAGCCTGTGCCAGGCTCTCACCACCCTCCTGGGCAACAACTTCTTCCTCACAGCCAAGCTCAATCTCCTCACTTCTATTTCTGCTCCATCCCCCAGGCCTATCCCTCCCTGACACCCTCCAAAGTCCCTCCCCAGCTTTCCTGGAGCCCCCTGCAGCTCCTGGAAGGCCACAATGAGGTCTCCTGGGAGCCTTCTCCTCTCCAGCCTGCACAAGCCCAACTCTCTCAGGCTGTCTCCAGAGCAGAGCAGCTCCAGCCCTCTGCTCCTCCTCCTGGCCCTGCTCTGGACACCTCCCAGCCCCTCCAGAGCCTTCCTGGCACAGAGGCTCCAGAGCTGGGCACAGAGCTGCAGCTGTGGTCTGAGCAGAGTGGAGCAGAGGGGCAGAATCCCCTCCCTGGCCCTGCTGGCTCCTGGCCTCGATGCTGTTCTGTGGCTGTTGAGCACAGTGTCTCGTTTTCACTTTCCTTGTGTTGGTGTCTGGGAAGCTGCTTTAGCCTGTTCAGGCTGCTTTGGGTGTCAGGGCCTGGCCACTCTGTGTCACTGTGACTGCAGGGCAGCCTGGAGACAAACCTGGGGCAGGGCTGCTGGAGGAGCAGACACTGAGGTGCTTATTAACTGCTGCTCTGCGCTGCTTTGCTCTCGCAAGACACAGCACAAAGAATGGCAGAGGTGGAGACCTGAGAAGCCACTTGTCCTCGTGGCCCAGACAGCTGCCAGCAGGGACAGACCCAGAGTCCAGCCCTGCCAAGGCTCAGGGTTGGGCTGGCCACCAGCTGAGTGCCAGAGGCTCCCCAGGAACCCCTCTGCTTCCCAAAGGGAAGTAGGGAGAGAGCCTGGTGGGCTAGGAAAAGACTGACCCAGCTGGGGTGGGAATGAGAACAACCCAATGAATAGAGACAGAGAGACACAAACCAGCCTGGAACCCAGCCCCTGGTGGCAGTGAGGGCACTGTTGGCACCACTGCTGCTGGGGGCAGGCGCTGGGCAAGGCCCAGACTGGACTCAGCAGCAGGTGGGAGCTGGCTGCAGGAACTGCATTCAGGAACACAGGAATCAGGCTGGAAGGCAGAAGGGACAGAGTCCTGCTGGGACACTGCCCAGGGAAGGAGAGGCTTGGCCCTGGGGATCTGAGCAGAGCTGGCTCTGGGCTAGTGCACAGCAGGACAAGCTCCTAGCCCCACACTGTGGGTCCTTGGCCTGGGAAGCCGCCGAATGCCCCCAAATCCCTTGTGGTGATCCCACAGCAGTGTTCAGGCTTGTGGGTTTGAATGAGTGAGCAGGTCTGGTGTAGGAGATGGGTGAGGACACTTTGGTCATGATGATGTCATTCAGTGCCCCCTCCCAAACACCTTGGGCACTCCAACAAAGAGCACACAACTCTCCTTGTCCCATCCTGGCCAGCTCCCCCCTTGCTGACTCACTTTCACAGGGCTGGGGAGGGGCAGCTGAGGGAGCTGGGGGGGTTGAGCCTGGAGCAGAGGAGCCTGAGGGAGACCTCATTGCTCTCTGCAGCTCCCTGAGAGGAGGCTGCAGGCAGCTGGGGGTTGGGCTCTGCTCCCCAGTCCCAGGGGAGAGAAGGAGAGGAACTGGCCTGAAGTTGTGCCAGGGAGGCTGAGGTTGGAGAGGAGGCAAAATGTCTTTGGTGCCAGAGTGGTCAGGGCCTGGCAGAGGCTGCCCAGGGGGGTGGTGGAGTGCCCATGGCTGGAGGGGTTCCTGTGGCCATGGCAGCTGGGGCCAGGGTTTGGTGGCCATGGTGGGGCTGGGCTGGGGCTGGGCTGGATGAGCTCAGAGGCCTTTTCCAAACCAAACAAGTCCATGATTCTATGAAGTGCTTAGAAAGAGCAACTCAAACATCCAGATCTGGGTATGTGCACACTGGGGTTTAACTCAGATGTGTATTTCTCTGGCCACCTAGGAAGGAGTTAGAGCAGCTCTCCTCCTCTCCCCTGCTGAGGCCCTGCAGGACAGCAGAAAGGTTCTCCTGACCCCTCCCGAGCAAGTTCCAGGCGAGGTGCTGGGGACGGCCCCATGCTCAGCACAGCTCCGCAGGGCTGCGCCGCTGCCAGCAGCTGCGAGGCAAAGGCAGGGAGAACGGAAGCAGCCCTGGGAACTGCGGGAGCCGGGAAGCCTCTGAGCACAGCCGGAAGGAAAACTCAGGAGCTGCCGGCGCCTCCGCTTCCAGTGAGCCGCTCCAGGGGGCCGGGAGCTGAGGACGCGGCCAGGTCCCAGCTCAGCAGGTCTCACCTTAGCCGGTCCCAGCTTAGCAGCTCCCAGCTAGCTAGGTCCCAGCTCGGCAGGTCCCAGCTCATCGGATGCCACCCAGCGGCAGCAGGACGCTGCTGGGCAGCTCTGGAGGCGCAGCCGGAGCTTTGCTCCCCTCCCTGGCAGCGATGGGAGCGGAGGGAAGAGCCAGAGCCTGCCCGCTCCCCGCTGCCGGATCCGCTCCCTGGGTGCCGTGCCCGGGCTGCCAGAGCAGCTCCCTGGGTGCTGTGCCCGGGCTGCCAGAGCAGCTCCCTGGGTGCCGTGCCCGGGCTGCCGGATCCGCTCCCTGGGTGCTGTGCCCGGGCTGCCAGAGCAGCTCCCTGGGTGCTGTGCCCGGGCTGCCAGAGCAGCTCCCTGGGTGCCGTGCCCGGGCTGCCAGAGCAGCTCCCTGGGTGCCGTGCCCGGGCTGCCAGAGCGGCTCCCTGGGTGCTGTGCCCGGGCTGCCAGAGCAGCTCCCTGGGTGCTGTGTCCGGGCTGCCAGAGCAGCTCCCTGGGTGCCGTGCCCGGGCTGCCGGATCCGCTCCCTGGGTGCTGTGCCCGGGCTGCCAGAGCAGCTCCCTGGGTGCTGTGCCCGGGCTGCCAGAGCAGCTCCCTGGGTGCCGTGCCCGGGCTGCCAGAGCAGCTCCCTGGGTGCCGTGCCCGGGCTGCCAGAGCGGCTCCCTGGGTGCTGTGCCCGGGCTGCCGGATCCGCTCCCTGGGTGCCGTGCCCGGGCGCGGACCCCCCGCCAAAGCTCGGGTCCCATCCCGCTCTTCAGAGGGAGCTCAGTTGCCGGGAGGGCCGCGGGGTGTGCCGCGCTGGCTCTGCTCCCGGGGCACAGCGCTGTGGAGCTCCCCGAGCAGAGGGCACCAGCGGCGGCTCTGTCTGCAAACCTCACGGTCAGACCTCCCTCCCAGCTTTCCCCTCGCCCCGCCTGCGGCCCCGGAGCCAGAACAGCTTCAGCAGTGCTGGCTGGGGAGGCGCCACGGGGGAAAGTACCATCCCGGGCAAGGAGGACCAAGGCACCCTTGGGCACCCTGCCCAGCTTCCCACAGCTCCAGCTCCACCTCTCCGGCATGGACATCGCACCACAAGCACCAGCGCCTGACATGGGCCTGGGAAGGGGGAGGGGAGGGGAGGGAGGGGGAGGGGAGGGGAGGGGGAGGGGAGGGGAGAGGAGAGGAGAGGAGAGGAGAGGAGAGGAGAGGAGAGGAGAGGAGAGGGAGAGGAGAGGAGAGGAGAGGAGAGGAGAGGAGAGGAGAGGAGAGGAGAGGAGAGAGAGAGGAGGAGAGAGGAGAGGAGAGGAGAGGAGAGGAGAGGAGAGGAGAGGAGAGGAGAGGAGAGGAGAGGAGAGGAGAGGGAGAGGAGGGAGGAGAGGGAGAGGAGAGGAGAGGAGAGGAGAGGGAGAGGAGAGGAGAGGAGAGGAGAGAGGAGAGGAGAGGAGAGGAGAGGAGAGAGAGAGGAGAGGAGAGGAGAGGAGAGGAGAGGAGAGGAGAGGAGAGGAAGAGGAGAGGGAGAGGAGAGGAGAGGAGAGGAGAGGAGAGGAGAGAGGAGAGGAGAGGAGAGGAGAGGAGAGGAGAGGAGAGGAGAGGAGAGGGAGAGGAGAGGAGAGGAGAGGAGAGGAGAGAGGAGAGGAGAGGAGAGGAGGAGAGGAGAGGAGAGGAGAGGAGAGGAGAGGAGAGGAGAGGAGAGGAGGAGAGGAGAGGAGAGGAGAGGAGAGGAGAGGAGAGGAGAGGGAGAGGAGAGGAGAGGAGAGGAGAGGAGAGGAGAGGAGAGGGAGAGGAGGGAGAGGAGAGGAGAGGGAGAGGAGAGGAGAGGAGAGGAGAGGAGAGGAGAGGAGAGGAGAGGAGAGGAGAGGAGAGGAGAGGAGAGGAGAGGAGAGGAGAGGAGGAAAAGACTAAAGACAAAGCTCAGTACCTCAGGGGCTGAGCACAGGACTTTGGTGGTTGTGAAGGACACATCCCTGCAAATCTCCTGCTCTCTTTGGTTGTGTTTCAGAGCCAAGAGCTGCTGTTCTCAGGTGTGCAGCAGGGCTGTGCTGATCCTCTGCCCTCACTGGGTTCTGTTCCCACTGAACCCCACAGAAGCCCACTAAAACCTGCTGAAGCCGGAGTGTCCTTCTGCAGCTGGACACTGACAGCCTGGTGCCTGAGCTCTGACCAGCCCTGATCTGGTTTGGAGCTCTGGCCTGGGCAGTCCCAGCAGAGCACCAACCTTTCCTGCCTGGGCTTCTTCCTTCTTCAGTGCAGGAGACCCCAGCCCCAGGGTGGGCGTGGGGCAGATCTCAGAGATGTCACTGGATGGTAGTGGCAGTGCTGGGGGATGGGGAGGGCAGAGGGAGGCTCTAGCAGCCTGCAGAAACAGCTGGAGAGCTCCCTGGCAGCGCTCAGACTCTGCCAGTGAGCATTTCGGCCCAGGGCCCCCATTCTTTCTCATCCATCACGTTGCCTGCCTGTGTGTCTGGGGCAGTTTGATGCACTTTCCATTGCAGCTGTTCTAGAGGAGCTGGAGCAGGGGTCAGTGTCCCAGGGCTGCTACAGGAGGGGGAGGACACCAGGAAAACAAATTGGACCTGAAGAGAGAATCAGAATTTACAGCCTCTTCAGAGGGCTTCTGCCAGGGAAGGAGAGTTTGCCTCTTGTCATCACCGGTGTGGTGCTGGCTGTGAGGGTTCTCTCCTCGTCTCCTTTACTGGGGACCATTCACAAGGGGAGAGACTCACCCAGGCTGGAGAGAGAACTTCCCCAGCAGCCAGTGTGGAGGCCAGCAGGGACTTGGCACCTCTGCAAGACTTGACACAGAATCACAGAACATTAGGGACTGGAAGTGACCTCTGGGGATCATCCATCCAGCCCCTGCCAGAGCAGGACACCCAGGGCAGGGCACCCAGAACACAGCCAGGGGGGCTGGAAAGGCTCCAGAGGAGACTCCACAACCTCTCTGGGCAGCCTGCTCCAGGCTCTGGCACCCTCACAGGGACAAAGGTTTCCCTCCTGTTCCCCTGGCAGCTCCTCTGCTCCAGCTTGCCCCCAGTGCCCCTTGTGCTGTGCTTGGCCATCCCTGGGCAGAGCCTGGCTCCAGCCCTGCACAGCTTGATCCCCAGCACTGAGGGCAGCCCTCAGGCTGCTCTGCCCCCAGCTCCCAGCCCCAGCTGCCTCAGCCTGGCCTCACAGGAGATGTTCCACTGCCTGCAGCAGCTCTGTGCCTCTGGCCTGGACTCAAGCAGTTCCCTGAGGTCCTTCTGGAACTGAAGGGCCCAGAGATGGACACAAGATTCCAGATTTGGCCTCAGCAGGGCAGAGTAGAAGGGGAGAAGAACCTCTTTGGACCTACTCACTACACCCCTTCAATGCACCCCAGGATGCCCTTGGCCTTCCTGGCCACGAGGGCACATTGCTGGCTCATGGGCATCCTTCTGCCCACCAGGACCCCCAGGTCCCTTTCCCCAGAGCTACTCTCCAACAGCTCAGTCCCCAACCTCTCCTGGTCCCTGGGGCTGTTCTTTTTACCAGCTCCCCTCTTCCCTGACACAAAGAGCAGCACATACAGGAAGAGAACAAACCCACTTCTTCCCTTCAAAACCCCGTGACAGAACCCCCTAGAGCAGAGGCATGGCAGAAGATCCTCCGCTGCGCATCCTGAGCAGGAAGTGTTTATCATGTGCTGGCCATGAATCAATCTGTTTAATGCACTGCTGGAGGCACTCAGCTCCATCAGCAGCCAAGCAAGGCAGAGTCACATTCCCTGTGCTATATAAACCTCCTCTCACAGCTGGGCACCCAGCAAGTGTGGGCAGTCAGGAGTCCAGCAGGGATGGGAAGAGCTGGGAGCTGTGGCCTCTCCTAAACCACAGGGACCTGCAGGCAATGTCAGCTCAGTCCTGTGCCTGCCTCGCACTCTGCTATGGGAAGGTGTCCAAGGATGCTCAGCCTAGAGTTAGGAGGGGGGGGAAGCATCTTGGCCCACCCAGTCTGGCCAGGAGCCAACTTCCCACTCACTGGTTGGGTTTCTACAGGTATTTTCTCCTCTTGTCCTGTAGAAGGGGACACAGAGGGCAGGAGGATGGCAGGACAGGGGCGCTCAGCTGACCACCCTCTAACCCAGAAGCACCCTCTGAATCCCACAGTCCAGAACCTTTCTTGTTCTTCCCTCCTTTTTCTCCACCAGGACTTCCTCCACTGCATCTCTTGTGTGCTTTACCCTTTCCCTCCTCATCCACTGCTTTCCTTCTGGATGCATAGCCTGGAGCAGAAAGGTTCTGAAATGCTTAGGAGCTTGTACCTGACCTGCTTCTAAGTGACCAGCTTGCCAAGCAGAAGATCACTTCTTTGACTCCATTTATCACAGTAATGTGTCTGTCCATCTTGTGGCATTCCTGTTGAGGTCCTTTGGTTCTGTGAGCTTTGCTTAGCAGAGCTTCTTGTGCATCACTGGCAGCTTGCTTGCCTCTTCCCTTGGGGATCTACTCTGCTGAGAGACCTGTGTCCAGGTCTGGAGCCCTCAAGACAGGAAGGAGATGGAGCTGACAGAGAGGGTCCAGAGGAGGCAGTGAGAATGCTCAGGGGGTTGGAGCAGCTCTGCTATGGGGACAGGCTGAGGGGGCTGGGGGCGTTCAGCCTGGAGAGGAGAAGGCTCCAGGCAGACCTCAGAGCAGCCTGCCAGGACCTGAAGGGGCTCCAAGAAGGCTGCAGAGAGACTGTTCCCAAAGGCCTGCAGGGACAGGCCCAGGGGCAGTGGCTTCAAAGCAGAGCAGAGCAGATTCAGATTGGATGTGAGGAACAAGTTCTGCCCCAGGAGGCTGCTGGAGCACTGCAGCAGGTTGCCCAGGGAGGTGGCTGAGGCTCCATCCCTGGAGCTGTTGCAGGGGAGGCTGGAGAGGGCTCTGGGCAAGCTGCTCCAGGGGAGGATGTCCCTGCTGAGGGCAGGGCTTGGCCTGGCTGAGCTCTGGAGCCCCCTTCCAGCCCAGAGCACTCTGTGATTGTGTGATTCTGTGATCTTTTAGGTCTCTGTGGCAAGCCCCCAGCCACTGCTTTCTTGCAAGCACTGCCAGGCACAGCGACTCTGCTGCTCTGTGCATTCCTAAGCAGCTGCTGCCACTGCTGTCAGCTCTGCCATGAAGACCATTCTGCCATCCCACCACTTCTTTCATGAGCCCTGCTGCTTTCACAGAGCCATCTGATTGCTCCCATGGGGCTAAAGCAGGGAGGCAGAGTCACAAACTCAAAGCTGAAAGGATCCCTCTTACTGCCCAGCTCTTGCCTTCCCTTCTAACAGAGGGCACAAAGTTCTAGGGCTTGAGCTGGGTGTTGTAACTTGTGGCTGAAGTAGGGAACTGCCTCCACCAACCAGGAGAGAAGAGCAAAGAGCAAGAGGTTGGATGAGGCCTCGAGCAACCTGATCTAGTGGGGGCAGGGGGTCTGGAACTGGATGATCTTCAAGGTCCTTTCCAACCCAAACCATTCCGTGAGTGAATTTCTGGAGCAGAGCAGCAGTTTGTTCACCCTGGAATCACATTTCCTTTGGTGCTAAAGCAGTTCACACACTAAAGGTAGGCAGAAGCTGTACCTGGGGTAGCATTTTAATTGCAGGCTGTTGATGTTCACACTGTGGGCTCTGACATGAGCTGTCTGCTGACAAGGCACAGGGCTGGTGCTGCATAAGGATGCCAGCAGAGAAGCTGAGTTGGTGTCCATCCTGCCAGCGTGCATACTGCACTCTCTCCACAACATCTGGGGACGAATCCTGCCTGGAGGTGTTCCGAGACAGGCTGGATGAGGCCTTGAGCAGCCTGTGCTGGTGGGAGGTGTCCATGCCCATGGCAGGGGGTGGAGCTGGATGAGCTTTGAGGTCTCTTCCAGCCCAACCCATGCTGTGATCCCATGATCTGACTTAAACAGTAACCTCAGCTGGCAGCCAGCACCAGTGGTGTGCCCCAGGGATCAGTGCTGGGCCCCATCCTCTTTAACATCTTCATTGATGATCTGGATGAGGGGATTGAGACAGTCATCAGCAAATTTGCAGATGACACCAAGTTGGGAGCAGATGTTGGTCACTTAGAGGGCAGAAGGGCTCTGCAGAGGGACCTCGACCGGCTGGACAGATGGGCAGAGGCCAACAGGATGGCATTCAACAAGTCCAAGTGCCAGGGGCTGCACTTTGGCCACAGCAGCCCCAGGCAGAGCTACAGGCTGGGGTCAGAGTGGCTGAGAGCTGCCAAACAGAGAGGGACCTGGGGGTGCTGATTGACAGCTGCCTGAACATGAGCCAGCAGTGTGCCCAGGGGGCCAAGAGGGCCAATGGCATCCTGGCCTGCAGCAGGAACGGTGTGGCCAGCAGGAGCAGGGAGGTCATTGTGCCCTGTGCTCAGCACTGGTTAGGCCACACCTTGAGTCCTGTGTCCAGTTCTGGGCCCCTCAGGTTAGGAAGGAGGTTGACTTGCTGGAAGGTGTGCAGAGAAGGGCAACAAGGCTGGGGAGGGGTCTGGAGCACAGCCCTGTGAGGAGAGGCTGAGGGAGCTGGGGTTGCTTAGCCTGCAGAAGAGGAGGCTCAGGGGAGACCTCATTGCTCTCTCCAACTCCCTGAAGGGAGGTTGTAGCCAGGTGGGGGTTGGTCTCTTCTCCCAGGCAACCAGCACCAGAACAAGAGGACACATTCTCAGGCTGCACCAGAGGAGGGTTAGGCTGGATATTAGGAAGAAGTTCTATACAGAGAGAGTGATTGCCCATTGGAATGGGCTGCCCAGGGAGGTGGTGGAGTCACCATCATTGGAGGTGTTCAGGAGGAGACTTGCTGGGGTCCTTGGTGCCATGGGTTAGTTGATTAGGTGGTGTTGGATTGGTTGATGGGTTGGACGCCATGATCTTGAAGGTCTCTTCCAACCTGGTCTGGTCTATTCTATTCTATTCTATTCTATTCTATTCTATTCTATTCCATTCTATCCTATCCTATCCTATTCCATTCTATCCTGTCCTATCCTATCCTATCCTATCCTATCCTATCCTATCCTATCCTATCCTATCCCCCATTCCATTCCATTTTATTCTATCCTATCCTATCCTATCCTATTCTATCCTATTCTATTCTATTATATCCTATCCTCTCCTACTCTATTCTATTCTATTCTATTCTATTCTATTCTATTCTATTCTATTCTATTCTATTCTATTCTATTCTATTCCATTCCATTCTATTCCATTCCATTCCAATTCTGTTCTATTCCATTCCATTCTATTCCATTCTATTCCATTCCATTCTATTCTATTCTATTCTATTCTATTCTATTCTATTCTATTCTATTCTATTCTATTCTATTCCATTCCATTCCATTCCATTCCAATTCTGTTCCATTCCATTCCATTCCATTCCATTCCATTCCATTCCATTCCATTCCATTCCATTCCAATTCTGTTCTATTCCATTCCATTCTATTCCATTCTATTCCATTCTATTCTATTCTATTCTATTCTATTCTATTCTATTCTATTCTATTCTATTCTATTCTATTCTATTCTATTCCATTCCATTCCATTCCAATTCTGTTCTATTCCATTCCATTCCATTCCATTCCATTCCATTCCATTCCATTCCATTCCATTCCATTCCAATTCTGTTCTATTCCATTCCATTCTATTCCATTCTATTCTATTCTATTCTATTCTATTCTATTCTATTCTATTCTATTCTATTCTATTCTATTCTATTCCAATTCTGTTCTATTCCAATTCTGTTCTATTCCATTCCATTCTATTCCATTCCATTCCATTCCATTCCATTCCATTCTATTCTATTCTATTCTATTCTATTCTATTCTATTCTATTCTATTCTATTCTATTCCAATTCTGTTCTATTCCATTCCATTCCATTCCATTCCATTCCATTCCATTCCATTCCATTCCATTCCATTCTATTCTATTCTATTCTATTCTATTCCATTCCATTCCAATTCTGTTCTATTCCATTCCATTCTATTCCATTCTATTCCATTCCATTCTATTCTATTCTATTCTATTCTATTCTATTCTATTCTATTCTATTCTATTCTATTCCAATTCTGTTCTATTCCAATTCTGTTCTATTCCATTCCATTCCATTCCATTCCATTCCATTCCATTCCATTCCATTCTATTCTATTCTATTCTATTCTATTCTATTCTATTCTATTCTATTCTATTCCATTCCATTCCATTCTATTCTATTCTATTCTATTCTATTCCATTCCATTCCAATTCTGTTCTATTCCATTCCATTCTATTCCATTCTATTCCATTCCATTCCATTCCATTCTATTCTATTCTATTCTATTCTATTCTATTCTATTCTATTCTATTCTATTCTATTCTATTCTATTCTATTCTATTCCAATTCTGTTCTATTCCATTCCATTCTATTCCATTCCATTCCATTCCATTCTATTCTATTCTATTCTATTCTATTCTATTCTATTCTATTCTATTCTATTCTATTCTATTCTATTCTATTCTAATTCTGTTCTATTCCATTCCATTCTATTCCATTCCATTCCATTCCATTCCATTCCATTCCATTCCATTCCATTTGTGGGGGACTGTGATGTATCTGGCTACCCTCGGAAGAGCTCTGGTGAGAAAACATCGCTGAGCTCCCATGAGAATCTGGAAACTCCCCGGACAGACTGAGTGGGAATGAGAAACCACAAGATAAGATGGGAGGCCACCTGCACTAACTTAACAAGTAACTCTAGCAATGCTATCGCTGACCCATGAGAGTCTTGAGAAAAGTTCATTAACCAATTGCAGGCAGCCACACGGACACTACACACAATAGATGAGTTCTGTGCTGGAATAAACAGCGTCTTTGGCTGGCTTGCTTTTTGGCCTTCTGTGTACTCTGCTTGTGTTTGATTCTTGTCGCGCAGACCGTCACCTTCCTTACCCCGACCCCTATACAGCGACATCTATTCTATTCTATTCCAATTCTGTTCCATTCCATTCCATTCCATTCCATTCCATTCCATTCCATTCCATTCCATTCCACTCCATTCCATTCCATTCTCTCACTCTCCTGAAGGTGCCCGTGGGATGCTTGTGTCCTTTTTCATGTCTCAGGTATCTGCACCTGGAACTCCACATTTTCCAGCATGAAGGGGAATGTTCCTGGCAGCCTGAGCTGTGCTTGCCTTGTACCACAGGCTTGGTGAGGTGCTCTGAGGCTTTATCTGAAGGCTGGAAGAAGCTTCTGTCCAGAGCCTTGGAGCTTGCTCTGAGTGTGTTCTACACTCTGCAGGTGACAATGAAATTCACAAAGGGTAAGGGTAGAGCCCTGCATCTGGGGAGGAACAGTCCCATGGATCAGCACAGGTTGGGGGCTGGCTGCTGGAAAGCAGCTCTGGAGAAGAGAACCTGGGAGTCCTGGTGGACAGCAGCTGACAGCAATCTGCCCCTGTGGCTAAGAAGCCAATGGCATCCTGGACTGCATTTAGAAGAGTGTGGCCAGCAGGTCAAAGGAGCTTTTCCTTCCCCTCTCCTCTGGCCTGCTGAGGCCTCATCTGGAGTACTGTGTCCCGTTCTGGGCTCCCCAGAACAAGAAGGACAGAGAACTGCTGGAGATCCAGCACAGGGCCACTGAGCTGCCCAGGGGACCGAGACAGCTCTCATGTGAGGAGAGGCTGAGAGAGCTGGGGCTGGGTAGCCTGGAGGAGAGGGGGCTGGGGGGATCTCATCAGTGCTTGTGGATAGCTAAGGGGTGGGTGTCAGGGAGATGAGGCCAGACTCTTCTCAGTGGTGCCCAGGGACAGGCCAAGAGGTAGTGGCATGAACATGAGTATAGATGGCTAAACACAGGAAGAAGCTTCTGTACTGTGAGGATGGCAAAGGCCTGGAGCAGGCTGCCCAGAGAGGTTGTGGAGTCTCCTGCTCTGGAGACCTTCCAGACACACCTGGATGTGTTCTGTGTGCCCCTGGCAGGGGGATTGGACTGGATGGTCTCCAGAGATCATAGTATCACAGTATCATAGCATCAGTCAGAGTTGGAAGGGACCACAAGGATCATCCAGTTCCAACCCCCCTGCCATGGGCAGGGACACCCCACACTACATCAGCCTGGCCAGAGCCTCATCCAGCCTGGCCTTAAACACCTCCAGGGACGGGGCCTCAACCACCTCCCTGCACAACCCATTCCAGGGCTTCACCACTCTCATGGGGAAGAACTTCCTCCTCACCTCCAGCCTCAATCTCCCCACCTTCAGCTTCAGTCCATTCCCCCTAGTCCTAGCACTCCCTGAGATCCTGAGCAGTCCCTCCCCAGCCTTCCTGGAGCCCCCTGCAGATCCTGGAAGGCCACAATGAGGTCACCTGGGAGCCTTCTCCAGCCTGAACAGCCCCAACTCCTTCAGTCTGCCCTCACAGGAGAGGTGCTCCAGCCCTCTGCTCCTCCTCCTGGCCCTTCTCTGGACACCTTCCAGCACCTCCAGATCCCTCTTGTCATAGGGGCTCCAGAACTGGAGGCAGCACTCCAGGTGGGGTCTCCCCAGGGCTGAGCAGAGGGGGAGAATCCCCTCCCTTGCCCTGCTGGCCACACTGCTCCTGCTGCAGCCCAGGCTCTGGTTGGCTTTCCGGGCTGCAAGTGCACCCTGAGAGCTCCTGTTGAGCTTCTCCTCCCCCAGCACCCCCAAGTCTCTCTCCTCAGGGCTGCTCTCCAGCCAGTCCCTGCCCAGCCTGGAGTTGTGCCTGGCGTTGTCTCCACCCAGCTGCAGGACCCTGCCCTTGGTCTTGTTGAAGCTCCTGAGGTTGGCTTGTGCCCACCTCTGCAGCCTGTCCAGGTGCCTCTGGATGGATCCTTCCCTCCAGCTGTCTGCTGCACCACACAGCTTGGTGTCATCAGCAACCTGCTGAGGCTGCACTCAGTGCCACTGCCCATGGCACCCACAAAGGTGTTGAACAAGCCTGGTCCCAGGCCTGATCCCTGAGGGACTCTGCTTGTCCCTGGCCTCCCCTGGGACATGGACCTATTGACAGCCACTCTCTGGGTGCAGCCATCAAGCCAGTTCTGTATCCATCTAGTGGTCACCCATCACACCCATGTGTCACCAGCCTGGAGACCAGGATGTGGTGTGGGACAGTGCCGAAGGCTTTGCTCAGGGCCAGGGAAACGACATCAGTTGCTCGCCCCTCAGCCATTGATGTTGTGACCTGTTCAGAGAAGGCCACCAGGTGTGTCAGGCAGGATGTGCCCTTGGCAAAGCCATGCTGACTGTTCCCAATCACCTCTTCGCTGTTCTTCTGAGTCAGTAGTGCCTCCAGGAGGATCTGCTCCATGATCTTTCCGGGCACAGAGGTGAGACTGACTGTCCTGGAGTTCCCTGGTGCCTCCTTCTCACCCTTTGTGCAGCTGGGAGCAATGTTTCCCCTTTTCCAGCCTGTGGGACTGCCCCAGGCTGCCATGGCTTTTGGAATAGACTAGAGAGGGGTTCAGCAACCTCCTCTGCCAGTTCTCTCAGCACCCGTGGGTGTATCCCGTCGGGTCCCATGGACTTGAACACTTTCAGGCTCTTCAGGTGATCACCAACCTGAGCTTCACTTACCATGGGCAGCTCCTGGCTAGATTCAACTCCACCTCTGCTTTGGCTTTCCTAACCAGGCCTCTTGCTGCTGAGGCAGCTTCCTTGTCTCCCCCTGTTCCAGTTGTCCTTCCCTCTACTCCTGTAGAGCTTCCTTTTAAGTGATAGTGTGTCCAGCAGCTCCTTGCTCATCCAGACAGGCCTCCTGGCATTCTTTCCTGCTTTTCTCCTTGTAGGTATCCATAGCTCCTGGACACAGAGGAGGTGGTCCTTGAATACTGACCAGCTGTCCTGGGTCCCTCTTCCCTCCAGGGCTTCATCCCACGACACTTTGGCTAGCAGATCCCTGCAGCGATCGAAGTCTGCACGCCTCAAGTCTGGGGCCCTAAGCTTAGAATATGTCCTCCTGATTGCCCTGAGGAGATTAAACTCAACTGCTTCATGGTCACTGCAGCCAAGGCTGTCTCTGAGCCTCACATTGGTTACCAGCCCTTCCCTGTTGGTGAGAACAAGGTCCAGCAGAGCACCTTTTCTTGTTGGTTCCTCTACCATTTGGAGGAGGAAGTTGTCTTCTCTGCAGTCCAGGAACATCCTGGATTGCTGGTGCCTTGCTGTGTTGTCCCTCCAACAGATGTCAGGGTGGGTGAAATCCCCCATGAGGACCAGGGCTTGTGACCTGGAAGCTGCTTCTATTTGCCTGTGGAGGGCCTCATCTGCTTGGTTCTGCTGGTCAGGTAGGAGACCCCCACAGCAATATCTCCTTCCCCTCTCTTGCCTTTAATTCTAACCCATACACTCTCAACCATCTCATGGTCCCTCCCCAGGTGGAGCTCTGCTGATTCCAGCTGGTTATTGACACAGAGGGCAACACCTCCTCCTCTCCTTCCCTGCCTCTCCTTCCTAAAGAGCTCATACCCGTCTATCCCTGCATTCCAGCCATGGGAATCATCCCACCAAGCATCAGTAACAGCCACTATGTCATGGCACCCCAGCAGCACAGTGCCCTTAACTCATCCTGTTTGCTGCCCCAGCTGGGTGCATTTGCACAGAGGCACTTCAGCTGGGCTGGCCCTGTCCTCCTCTTGTGCCAGTTCCCCTTGGTTCCCACAGGGTGTCCTGGTGCATCATTCGTGGCTTGCCTCAGGGCAGCAAGTGGAGAGCCCTTTGCAGCTCTCCATCCCTCTGCAGCTCTCCATTCCTCTGCCTCTGGTGAGCTGCCCCTCTGTTTGCCACAGGCCAGAAGGAGACTATTAACCCCTCCCCCCTTCAAGTCTAGTTTAAAGCCCTGTCAATGAGCCCTGCCAATTCCTGCCCCAGGACCCATTCCCCCCCGGGACAGGTGTGTCCCATAAGTTGTTTGCAGCTCTGCTGCCTTGTAAACCAAGCCATGGCTGTAGAACCCAAGGGCCTGTCGATGGCACCAGCCCCGGAGCCAGGTCCTTTCCAACCCCTCCCATTCTCTGATTCCCTTTTGCAGTTCAGTTCAGAGCTGCATGCAGGAGCCAGCTCTTCCCCAGCACAAGCATCTGCAGCCTGCCTTGGGGTGAGAGGATTCTGCTCTGCCTGCATACGGAGCTGGCCCTGGCCCTGAGGCAGAAACCAGCCTTCCGCTCCTCCTGCAGAGCACCAGGAGTGCAATCCAGACCCTGTTAGCTCTGCCAGCACCATCCCACTTGTCAGTGTTGACTCCCAGAACCCAGCCGGGGGGGGGCTGGAAGGGACCTCTGGAGCTCACCCAGCCCAACCCCTGCCCCAGCAGGGCTCCCCCAGCAGCTTGCCCAGCAGCACAGTGCCCAGGGTGGGTTGGAAGCTCTCCACACCAGCAGACTCCACAACCTCTCTGGGCAGCCTGCTCCAGGCCTCCAGCAGCCTCACACCAAACAACTTTCTGCTCCTGCTCAGATCCAACCTCCTGGGTTCTAATTTGTGCCCCTTGCCCCTTGTCCTGTCCCTGACTAGAGTCTGGCCCCAACCTCTTGCCCCCCACCCTTTGGCTCTTGACCAGCATGTTTTTAACTGGCCCGGGAAGCCCCTTCAGAGCTGCTGTGTGCCACAGGCAGTGGGGACAGCACTGGGTCAGGGCAGAGCTTTCATTGACTTTTCTCTGCATCATTTTCCTTTTGCAGTTACCTGTTCTGGAAAAGCTTTGCAGAAGTCCCTCCTCACTGGCAGAGGCAAAGCTCTGAACACCATTCAGTGTTGTATGCCTGGCAGTAAGTGGCTCCATTGAGCACTGGCTTCAGTTTGCTTTCTAGAATCACAGAACAATTGTGTTGGTTGGAAAAGACCTTCAAGACCATTAATGCCAGCCTGCCAGGTCATCACCAACCCGTGGCCCTCAGCACCACACCTGCAGCTCTTCTCAATCTCTTCAGGGATGGGGACTCCATCCCTTCCCTGGGGTCTTGGTCCAGAGGAGGAGAGAGACTTGTGAGTTGTGTTTTCAGCTATTTCCCTGCTGTGAAACTAAGGCACAAGCAAGGCCAAGCAGCAAAGGTGATGCTCTGCGTTAAAGGACACGCAGAGCAGAGGGAGGGAGAAAAGGAGCTGCAGCCACTGCTCTGAGGGCAGCTGCTGGACACGTGCAGAGTGCAGGATCCCTCAGCTGCCTGGAGCCAAACCATCACATTCCAGGGCTGCCAGAGCCACAGCCTCACGTTGGTCCCCTTGGGCTGGAGCATGCTGCAGGAGCCACCTCCTTGGCATGCTGGTGCCTCCCACTGGGAAAAGACTTTAGCTTACAGATGTGGTTGGGGGTTACTGGTTAAGGGATTGCTAACAAAGAGTATAGAAACAGCCACTCTGAGCAGGAGTCACTTGGGTTAGGGACATAGGTTAGGAATGGCTTGGGGAGTTTAGAGCTGCTAGGGACTTCTGCTTCTGCTATCTACTTCTGGCACGGGCTTCGGTGTGGGGATGCTGCTAGGGACCTCTGGGAGCTGCTTTGTCAGAGCATCACAGAGCTGTCAGGGCTGGAAGGGACCTCAAGGCTCAGCCAGCCCCAACCCCCTGCCATGGGCAGGGACACCTCACACCACAGCAGGTTGCTCACAGCCACCTCCAGCCTGGCTGCAAACACCTCCAGCCAGGAGGCTGCCACCACCTCCCTGGGCAGCCTGTGCCAGGCTCTCACCACCCTCCTGGGCAACAACTTCTTCCTCACAGCCAAGCTCAATCTCCCCAATTCTAGTTCTGTTCCATCCCCCCCAGGCCTATCCCTCCTTAGCACCCTCCAAAGTCCCTCCCCAGCTTGCTTGCAGCCCCCTGCAGCTCCTGGAAGGCCACCAGAAGGTCTCCTGGGAGCCTTCTCCTCTCCAGCCTGCACAGCCCCAACTCTCTCAGGCTGTCTCCAGAGCAGAGCAGCTCCAGCCCTCTGCTCCTCCTCCTGGCCCTGCTCTGGACACCTTCCAGCCCCTCCAGAGCCTTCCTGGCACAGAGGCTCCAGAGCTGGACCCAGAGCTGCAGCTGTGGTCTGAGCAGAGTGGAGCAGAGGGGCAGAACCCCCTCCCTGGCCCTGCTGGCCACACTTCTGCTGCTGCAGCCCAGGCTCTGCTTGGCTCTCTGGGCTGCAAGTGCTCCCTGCTGGCTGCTGCTGAGCTTCTCCTCCCCCAGCACCCCCAAGGCCTTTTCTCCATGGCTGCTCTCCAGCCAGTCCCTGCCCAGCCTCTAGCAGTGCCTGGGATTGCCCTGCCCCAGCTGCAGGACCTTGCCCTTGGCCTTGTTGAGCCTCCTGAGGTTGGCTTACGCCCAGCTCTGCAGCCTGCCCAGGTCCCTCTGCCTGTTAGAGGCTTCCAGGACTTCTGCTGCCAGTGGGACTCTGTAAAGCTGCTTCTGGGAGCCCTTCTGGGAGCCCTTCTGGGAGCTCTCTGGGAGCCCTTCTGGGAGCCCTTCTGGGAGCCCTTCTGGGAGCTCTCTGGAAGCTCTCTGGGAGCCCTTCTGGGAGTTCTCTGGGAGCCCTTCTGGGAGTTCTCTGGGAGCCCTTCTGGGAGTTCTCTGGGAGCCCTTCTGGGAGCCCTCTGGGAGCCCTTCTGGGAGCCCTTCTGGGAGCCCTTCTGGGAGCTCTCTGGGAGCCCTTCTGGGAGCCCTTCTGGGAGCCCTTCTGGGAGCCCTTCTGGGAGCCCTTCTGGGAGCCCTTCTGGGAGCCCTTCTGGGAGCTCTCTGGGAGCCCTTCTGGGAGCCCTCTGGGAGCCCTTCTGGGAGCCCTTCTGGGAGCCCTGGGAGCCCTGGGAGCTCTCTGGGAGCTCTCTGGGAGCCCTTCTGGGAGTTCTCTGGGAGCCCTTCTGGGAGTTCTCTGGGAGCCCTTCTGGGAGCTCTCTGGGAGCCCTTCTGGGAGCCTCTGGGAGCCCTTCTGGGAGCCCTTGGGAGCTGGGAGCCCTCTGGGAGCTGGGAGCCCTTCTGGGAGCCCTCTGGGAGCTGGGAGCTCTCTGGGAGCCCTTCTGGGAGCCCTTCTGGGAGCCCTTCTGGGAGCCCTTCTGGGAGCTCTCTGGGAGCCCTCTGGGAGCCCTTCTGGGAGCTGGGAGCCTCTGGGAGCTCTGGGAGCCCTTCTGGGAGCCCTTCTGGGAGCCCTCTCTGGGAGCTCTCTGGGAGCCCTTCTGGGAGCCTTGGGAGCTGGGAGCCTCTGGGAGCCCTTCTGGGAGCCCTTCTGGGAGCCCTTCTGGGAGCCCTTCTGGGAGCTCTCTGGGAGCCCTTCTGGGAGCCCTTCTGGGAGCCCTTCTGGGAGCCCTTCTGGGAGCCCTTCTGGGAGCTCTCTGGGAGCTCTCTGGGAGCCCTTCTGGGAGCTCTCTGGGAGCCCTTCTGGGAGTTCTCTGGGAGCCCTTCTGGGAGCCCTTCTGGGAGCCCTTCTGGGAGCCCTTCTGGGAGCTCTCTGGGAGCCCTTCTGGGAGCCCTTCTGGGAGCTCTCTGGGAGCCCTTCTGGGAGCCCTTCTGGGAGCCTCTCTGGGAGCCCTCTGGGAGCCCTTCTGGGAGCTCTCTGGGAGCCTGGGAGCCCTTCTGGGAGCTCTCTGGGAGCCCTTCTGGGAGCCCTCTGGGAGCTCTCTGGGAGCTCTCTGGGAGCCCTTCTGGGAGCCCTCTGGGAGCCCTTCTGGGAGCTCTCTGGGAGCCCTTCTGGGAGCTTCTGGGAGCCCTGGGAGCCCTTCTGGGAGCCCTTCTGGGAGCCCTCTGGGAGCCCTTCTGGGAGCCCTTCTGGGAGCCCTTCTGGGAGCCCTTCTGGGAGCCCTTCTGGGAGCCCTTCTGGGAGCCCTCTGGGAGCCCTTCTGGGAGCCCTTCTGGGAGCTCTCTGGGAGCTCTCTGGGAGCCCTTCTGGGAGCCCTTCTGGGAGCTCTCTGGGAGCTCTCTGGGAGCCCTTCTGGGAGCTCTCTGGGAGCCCTTCTGGGAGCCCTCTGGGAGCTTCTGGGAGCCCTTCTGGGAGCTCTCTGGGAGCCCTTCTGGGAGCCCTTCTGGGAGCCCTTCTGGGAGCCCTTCTGGGAGCCTGGGAGCCCTTCTGGGAGCCCTTCTGGGAGCCCTTCTGGGAGCCCTTCTGGGAGCCCTTCTGGGAGCCTCTGGGAGCCCTCTGGGAGCCCTCTCTGGGAGCCCTCTGGGAGCCCTTCTGGGAGCCCTTCTGGGAGCCCTTCTGGGAGCCCTCTGGGAGCCCTTCTGGGAGCCCTTCTGGGAGCTCTCTGGGAGCCCTTCTGGGAGCCCTCTGGGAGCCCTTCTGGGAGCCCTTCTGGGAGCTCTCTGGGAGCTCTCTGGGAGCCCTTCTGGGAGCCCTCTGGGAGCCCTTCTGGGAGCCCTTCTGGGAGCCCTTCTGGGAGCTCTCTGGGAGCCCTTCTGGGAGTTCTCTGGGAGCCCTTCTGGGAGCCCTTCTGGGAGCCCTTCTGGGAGCTCTGGGAGCCCTTCTGGGAGCCCTTCTGGGAGCCCTTCTGGGAGCTCTCTGGGAGCCCTCTCTGGAGCCCTTCTGGGAGCTGGGAGCCCTTCTGGGAGCCCTCTGGGAGCCCTTCTGGGAGCCCTTCTGGGAGCCCTTCTGGGAGCTCTCTGGGAGCCCTTCTGGGAGCCTCTGGGAGCTCTCTGGGAGCCCTTCTGGGAGCTCTCTGGGAGCCCTTCTGGGAGCTCTTCTGGGAGCTCTCTGGGAGCTCTTCTGGGAGCCCTCTGGGAGCTGGGAGCCCTTCTGGGAGCTCTCTGGGAGCCCTTCTGGGAGCTCTTCTGGGAGCCCTTCTGGGAGCCCTCTGGGAGCCCTCTCTGGGAGCTCTCTGGGAGCCCTTCTGGGAGCTCTCTGGGAGCCCTTCTGGGAGCCCTTCTGGGAGCCCTTCTGGGAGCCCTTCTGGGAGCCCTTCTGGGAGCCCTCTGGGAGCTCTCTGGGAGCCCTTCTGGGAGTTCTCTGGGAGCCCTTCTGGGAGTTCTCTGGGAGCCCTTCTGGGAGTTCTCTGGGAGCCCTTCTGGGAGCCCTTCTGGGAGCTCTCTGGGAGCCCTTCTGGGAGCCCTTCTGGGAGCCCTTCTGGGAGCCCTCTGGGAGCCCTTCTGGGAGCCTGGGAGCTCTCTGGGAGCTCTCTGGGAGCCCTTCTGGGAGCTCTCTGGGAGCCCTTCTGGGAGCTCTCTGGGAGCCCTTCTGGGAGCCCTTCTGGGAGCTCTCTGGGAGCCCTTCTGGGAGCCCTTCTGGGAGTTCTCTGGGAGCCCTTCTGGGAGCCCTCTGGGAGCCCTTCTGGGAGCTCTCTGGGAGCCCTTCTGGGAGCTCTCTGGGAGCCCTTCTGGGAGCCCTTCTGGGAGCCCTTCTGGGAGCCCTCTGGGAGCCCTTCTGGGAGCTCTCTGGGAGCCCTCTGGGAGCCCTTCTGGGAGCCCTTCTGGGAGCTCTCTGGGAGCCCTTCTGGGAGCCCTTCTGGGAGCTCTCTGGGAGCTCTCTGGGAGCCCTTCTGGGAGCCTCTGGGAGCCCTCTGGGAGCCCTTCTGGGAGCCTGGGAGCTCTGGGAGCCCTTCTGGGAGCCCTTCTGGGAGCCCTTCTGGGAGCCTCTGGGAGCCCTCTGGGAGCCCTTCTGGGAGCCTCTGGGAGCCCTCTGGGAGCCCTTCTGGGAGCTCTCTGGGAGCCCTTCTGGGAGCTCTCTGGGAGCCCTTCTGGGAGCTCTCTGGGAGCCCTTCTGGGAGCCCTTCTGGGAGCCCTTCTGGGAGCTCTCTGGGAGCCCTTCTGGGAGCCCTCTCTGGGAGCCCTTCTGGGAGCTCTCTGGGAGCTGGGAGCCCTTCTGGGAGCCCTTCTGGGAGCTCTCTGGGAGCCCTTCTGGGAGCCCTTCTGGGAGCTCTCTGGGAGCCCTGGGAGCCCTTCTGGGAGCTCTCTGGGAGCCCTTCTGGGAGCCCTTCTGGGAGCTCTCTGGGAGCCCTTCTGGGAGCTCTCTGGGAGCCCTTCTGGGAGCCCTTCTGGGAGCTCTCTGGGAGCCCTTCTGGGAGCCCTTCTGGGAGCTCTCTGGGAGCCCTTCTGGGAGCTCTCTGGGAGCCCTTCTGGGAGCTCTCTGGGAGCCCTTCTGGGAGCTGGGAGCCCTCTGGGAGCCCTTCTGGGAGCCCTTCTGGGAGCTCTCTGGGAGCTCTCTGGGAGCCCTTCTGGGAGCCCTCTGGGAGCCCTTCTGGGAGCCCTCTCTGGGAGCCCTTCTGGGAGCCCTCTGGGAGCCCTTCTGGGAGCCCTTCTGGGAGCCCTTCTGGGAGCCCTTCTGGGAGCCCTTCTGGGAGCCCTTCTGGGAGCCCTTCTGGGAGCCCTCTGGGAGCCCTCTGGGAGCCCTTCTGGGAGCCCTTCTGGGAGCTCTCTGGGAGCCCTTCTGGGAGCCCTTCTGGGAGCTCTCTGGGAGCTCTGGGAGCCCTTCTGGGAGTTCTCTGGGAGCCCTCTGGGAGCCTGGGAGCCCTTCTGGGAGCCCTTCTGGGAGCTCTCTGGGAGCCCTTCTGGGAGCCCTCTGGGAGCCCTTCTGGGAGCCCTTCTGGGAGCCCTTCTGGGAGCCCTTCTGGGAGCCCTTCTGGGAGCCCTTCTGGGAGCCCTTCTGGGAGCTCTCTGGGAGCCCTTCTGGGAGCCCTTCTGGGAGCCCTCTGGGAGCCCTTCTGGGAGCCCTCTGGGGAGCCCTTCTGGGAGCCCTCTGGGAGCCCTTCTGGGAGCCCTCTGGGAGCCCTTCTGGGAGCCTCTCTGGGAGCCCTTCTGGGAGCTCTCTGGGAGCCCTTCTGGGAGCCCTCTGGGAGCCCTTCTGGGAGCCCTTCTGGGAGCTCTCTGGGAGCCCTCTGGGAGCCCTTCTGGGAGCTCTCTGGGGGGGAGCCCTCTCTGGGAGCCCTTCTGGGAGCTCTCTGGGAGCCCTTCTGGGAGCCCTCTGGGAGCTTCTGGGAGCTCTCTGGGAGCCTCTGGGAGCCCTTCTGGGAGCTCTCTGGGAGCCCTTCTGGGAGCCCTTCTGGGAGCCCTTCTGGGAGCTCTCTGGGAGCCCTTCTGGGAGCCCTTCTGGGAGCCCTTCTGGGAGCTCTCTGGGAGCCCTTCTGGGAGCCCTCTGGGAGCCCTTCTGGGAGCCCTTCTGGGAGCCCTTCTGGGAGCCCTTCTGGGAGCCCTTCTGGGAGCCTCTGGGAGCTCTGGGAGCCTCTGGGAGCCCTCTGGGAGCCCTTCTGGGAGCTCTGGGAGCCCTTCTGGGAGCCCTTCTGGGAGCTCTCTGGGAGCCTCTGGGGAGCCCTTCTGGGAGCTCTCTGGGAGCCTTCTGGGAGCCCTCTGGGAGCTCTCTGGGAGCCCTTCTGGGAGCCCTCTGGGAGCCCTTCTGGGAGCCCTTCTGGGAGCTCTCTGGGAGCCCTTCTGGGAGCCCTTCTCTGGGAGCCCTTCTGGGAGCTCTCTGGGAGCCCTGGGAGCTCTGGGAGCCCTTCTGGGAGCTCTCTGGGAGCCCTTCTGGCTCTCTGGGAGCCCTTCTGGGAGCTCTCTGGGAGCCCTTCTGGGAGCCCTTCTGGGAGCTCTCTGGGAGCCCTTCTGGGAGCCCTTCTGGGAGCCCTTCTGGGAGCCCTCTGGGAGCTCTCTGGGAGCCCTTCTGGGAGCTCTCTGGGAGCCCTTCTGGGAGCCCTCTGGGAGCCCTTCTGGGAGCTCTTCTGGGAGCCCTTCTGGGAGCTCTCTGGGAGCCCTTCTGGGAGCCCTTCTGGGAGCTCTCTGGGAGCCCTTCTGGGAGCCCTTCTGGGAGCCCTTCTGGGAGCCCTCTCTGGGAGCCCTTCTGGGAGCCCTTCTGGGAGCCCTCTGGGAGCCCTCTGGGAGCCCTCTGGGAGCCCTTCTGGGAGCTTCTGGGAGCTCTGGGAGCCCTTCTGGGAGCTCTCTGGGAGCCCTCTGGGAGCCCTTCTGGGAGCCCTTCTGGGAGCCCTTCTGGGAGCTCTCTGGGAGCCCTTCTGGGAGCCCTTCTGGGAGCTCTGGGAGCCCTCTGGGAGCCCTTCTGGGAGCTCTTCTGGGAGCCCTTCTGGGAGCCCTTCTGGGAGCCCTTCTGGGAGCCCTTCTGGGAGCTCTCTGGGAGCCCTCTGGGAGCCCTCTGGGAGCCCTCTGGGAGCTCTCTGGGAGCCCTTCTGGGAGCCCTTCTGGGAGCCCTTCTGGGAGCCCTCTGGGAGCCCTTCTGGGAGCCCTGGGAGCCCTTCTGGGAGCTGGGAGCCCTTCTGGGAGCCCTTCTGGGAGCTTCTGGGAGCCCTTCTGGGAGCCCTTCTGGGAGCCCTGGGAGCCCTCTGGGAGCCCTTCTGGGAGCCCTCTCTGGGAGCCCTTCTGGGAGCCCTTCTGGGAGCTCTCTGGGAGCCCTTCTGGGAGCCCTTCTGGGAGCTCTCTGGGAGCCCTTCTGGGAGCCCTCTGGGAGCCCTTCTGGGAGCCCTTCTGGGAGCCCTTCTGGGAGCCCTCTGGGAGCCCTTCTGGGAGCCTCTGGGAGCCCTTCTGGGAGCCCTCTCTGGGAGCCCTTCTGGGAGCCCTTCTGGGAGCCCTTCTGGGAGCTCCTTCTGGGAGCTCTCTGGGAGCCCTTCTGGGAGCCCTCTGGGAGCCCTTCTGGGAGTTCTCTGGGAGCCCTCTGGGAGCCCTTCTGGGAGCCCTTCTGGGAGCCCTTCTGGGAGCCCTGGGAGCCCTTCTGGGAGCCCTTCTGGGAGCTCTCTGGGAGCCCTTCTGGGAGCCTCTGGGAGCCCTCTGGGAGCTCTCTGGGAGCCCTGGGAGCCCTCTGGGAGCCCTTCTGGGAGCCCTTCTGGGAGCTCTTCTGGGAGCCCTCTGGGAGCCCTTCTGGGAGCCCTCTCTGGGAGCCCTTCTGGGAGCCCTTCTGGGAGCCCTTCTGGGAGCCCTTCTGGGAGCTCTCTGGGAGCCCTTCTGGGAGCCCTTCTGGGAGCCCTTCTGGGAGCCCTTCTGGGAGCTGGGAGCCCTTCTGGGAGCCCTTCTGGGAGCCCTTCTGGGAGCCCTCTGGGAGCCCTTCTGGGAGCCCTTCTGGGAGCCCTTCTGGGAGCTCTCTGGGAGCCCTCTGGGAGCCCTTCTGGGAGCTCTCTGGGAGCCCTTCTGGGAGCCCTTCTGGGAGCTCTCTGGGAGCCCTCTGGGAGCCCTTCTGGGAGCCCTTCTGGGAGCCCTGGGAGCCCTCTGGGAGCCCTCTGGGAGCTGGGAGCCCTCTGGGAGCCCTTCTGGGAGCTCTGGGAGCCCTCTGGGAGCCCTTCTGGGAGCCCTCTCTGGGAGCCCTTCTGGGAGCCCTTCTGGGAGCCCTTCTGGGAGCTCTCTGGGAGCCCTTCTGGGAGCTCTCTGGGAGCCTCTGGGAGCTGGGAGCCCTCTGGGAGCTGGGAGCCCTCTGGGAGCCCTTGGGGGAGCCCTCTGGGAGCCCTTCTGGGAGCCCTCTGGGAGCCCTTCTGGGAGCTCTCTGGGAGCCCTTCTGGGAGCTGGGAGCTCTCTGGGAGCCCTTCTGGGAGCCCTTCTGGGAGCCCTTCTGGGAGCCCTTCTGGGAGCCCTTCTGGGAGCCTCTGGGAGCTTCTGGGAGCCCTTCTGGGAGCTCTCTGGGAGCCCTTCTGGGAGCCCTTCTGGGAGCCCTTCTGGGAGCCCTTCTGGGAGCCTTCTGGGAGCCCTCTGGGAGCTGGGAGCCCTCTGGGAGCCTTCTGGGAGCCCTTCTGGGAGCTCTCTGGGAGCTGGGGAGCCCTTCTGGGAGCTCTCTGGGAGCCCTTCTGGGAGCCCTTCTGGGAGCTCTTCTGGGAGCCCTCTGGGAGCCCTCTGGGAGCTGGGAGCCCTTCTGGGAGCCCTTCTGGGAGCCCTTCTGGGAGCCTCTGGGAGCCCTTCTGGGAGCCCTTCTGGGAGCCCTTCTGGGAGCCCTCTGGGAGCCCTTCTGGGAGCCCTTCTGGGAGCTCTCTGGGAGCCCTCTCTGGGAGCCCTTCTGGGAGCTCTCTGGGAGCCCTTCTGGGAGCCCTTCTGGGAGCCCTTCTGGGAGCCCTTCTGGGAGCCCTCTGGGAGCTTCTGGGAGCCCTTCTGGGAGCTCTCTGGGAGCTCTCTGGGAGCCCTTCTGGGAGCTCTCTGGGAGCCCTTCTGGGAGCCCTTCTGGGAGCTCTCTGGGAGCCCTTCTGGGAGCTTCTGGGAGCCCTTCTGGGAGCCCTGGGAGCCCTTCTGGGAGCCTCTTCTTCTGGGAGCCCTTCTGGGAGCCCTTCTGGGAGCTCTCTGGGAGCCCTCTGGGAGCCTCTTTCTGGGAGCTCTCTGGGAGCCCTTCTGGGAGCCCTTCTGGGAGCCCTTCTGGGAGCCCTTCTGGGAGCCCTTCTGGGAGCTCTGGGAGCCCTTCTGGGAGCCCTCTCCCTTCTGGGAGCTCTGGGAGCCCTTCTGGGAGCTCTGGGAGCCCTGGGAGCTCTCTGGGAGCCCTTCTGGGAGCCCTTGGGAGGGGAGCCCTTCTGGGAGCCCTTCTGGGAGCTCTCTGGGAGCCCTTCTGGGAGCCCTGGGAGCCCTTCTGGGAGCTCTCTGGAGAGCTCTCTCTGGGAGCCCTTCTGGGAGCCCTTCTGGGAGCTCTCTGGGAGCTCTCTGGGAGCCCTTCTGGGAGTTCTCTGGGAGCCCTTCTGGGAGCCCTCTCTGGGAGCCCTTCTGGGAGCTCTCTGGGAGCCCTTCTGGGAGCCCTTCTGGGAGCCCTTCTGGGAGCCCTTCTGGGAGCCCTTCTGGGAGCCCTTCTGGGAGCTCTCTGGGAGCCCTTCTGGGAGCTCTGGGAGCCTGGGAGCCCTCTGGGAGCCCTTCTGGGAGCCCTTCTGGGAGCTCTCTGGGAGCCCTTCTGGGAGCTCTCTGGGAGCCCTTCTGGGAGCCCTTCTGGGAGCTCTCTGGGAGCCCTTCTGGGAGCCCTCTGGGAGCTCTCTGGGAGCCCTTCTGGGAGCCCTTCTTCTGGGAGCTCTCTGGGAGCCCTTCTGGGAGCCCTTCTGGGAGCTGGGAGCCCTTCTGGGAGCCCTTCTGGGAGCCCTTCTGGGAGCCCTTCTGGGAGCCCTTCTGGGAGCCTCTTCTGGGAGCCCTTCTGGGAGCCCTTCTGGGGAGCCTGGGAGCCCTTCTGGGAGCTCTCTGGGAGCCTCTCTGGGAGCCCTTCTGGGAGCTCTCTGGGAGCCCTTCTGGGAGCCCTTCTGGGAGCCCTCTGGGAGCCCTTCTGGGAGCCCTTCTGGGAGCTCTCTGGGAGCCCTTCTGGGAGCTCTCCTGGGAGCTTCTCTGAGGAGCCCTTCTGGGAGCTCTCTGGGAGCTCTCTGGGAGCCCTTCTGGGAGTTCTCTGGGAGCCCTCCCAGAGAACCTGGGAGCCCTTCTGGGAGCTCTCTGAAGAGGCTCCCAGAAGGCTCCCAGAAGGGCTCCCAGAGAGCTCCCAGAAGGGCTCCCTGAGAGCTCCCAGAAGGGCTCCCAGAGAGCCTTCCCAGAGAGCTCCCAGAGAGCTCCCAGAGAGGCTCCCAGAAGGGCTCCCAGAAGGGCCCCAGAAGGGCTCCCAGAAGGGCTCCCAGAGCTCCCAGAGAGCTCCCAGAGAGCTCCCAGAAGGGCTCCCAGAAGGGCTCCCAGAAGGGCTCCCAGAGAGCTCCCAGAAGGGCTTCAGGGCTCCCAGAAGGGCTCCCAGAAGGGCTCCCAGAGAGCTCCCAGAAGGGCTCCCAGAAGGGCTCCCAGAGAACTCCCAGAAGGGCTCCCAGAAGGGCTCCCAGAGAGGGGCTCCCAGAAGGGCTCCCAGAGAGAACTCCCAGAAGGGTCTCCAGAGAGCTCCAGAGCTCCCAGAAGGGCTCCCAGAGAGCCCCCAGAGAGGCTCCCAGAAGGGCTCCCAGAGAGCTCCCAGAAGGGCTCCCAGAAGGGCTCCCAGAGAGCTCCCAGAAGGGCTCCCAGAAGGGCTCCCAGAAGGGCTCCCAGAGAGCTCCCAGAAGGGCTCCCAGAGAGCTCCCAGAGAGCTCCCAGAAGGGCTCCCAGAGAACTCCCAGAGAGAAGGGGCTCCCAGAAGGGCTCCCAGAGAACTCCCAGAAGGGCTCCCAGAGAGCCCTGGTGAAGGGCTCCCAGAGAACTCCCAGAAGGGCTCCCAGAGAACTCCCAGAAGGGCTCCCAGAGAACTCCCAGAAGGGCTCCCAGAGAGCTCCCAGAGAGCTCCCAGAAGGGCTCCCAGAAGGGCTCCCAGAAGGGCTCCCAGAGAGCTCCCAGAAGAGCTCCCAGAAGGGCTCCCAGAGAGCTCCCAGAAGGGCTCCCAGAGAGCTCCCAGAAGGCTCCCCCAGAGAACTCCCAGAAGGGCTCCCAGAGAACTCCCAGAAGGGCTCCCAGAGAGCTCCCAGAGAGCTCCCAGAAGGGCTCCCAGAAGGGCTCCCAGAGAGCTCCCAGAAGGGCTCCCAGAGAGCTCCCAGAGAGCTCCCAGAGAGCTCCCAGAAGGGCTCCCAGAAGGGCTCCCAGAGAGGGCTCCCAGAAGGGCTCCCAGAGAGCTCCCAGAAGGGCTCCCAGAGGGCTCCCAGAGAGCTCCCAGAGGGCTCCCAGAAGGGCTCCCAGAGAGGCTCCCAGAAGAGCTCCCAGAAGGGCTCCCAGAAGGGCTCCCAGAAGGGCTCCCAGAGAGCTCCCAGAGAGCTCCCAGAAGGGCTCCCAGAAGGGCTCCCAGAGAGCTCCCAGAAGGGCTCCCAGAAGGGCTCCCAGAGGGCTCCCAGAAGGGCTCCCAGAGGGCTCCCAGAAGGGCTCCCAGAAGGGCTCCCAGAAGGGCTCCCAGAAGGGCTCCCAGAAGAACTCCCAGAGAGCTCCCAGAGAACTCCCAGAAGGGCTCCCAGAGAACTCCCAGAAGGGCTCCCAGAGAGCTTCCAGAGAGCTCCCAGAAGGGCTCCCAGAAGGGCTCCCAGAGAGCTCCCAGAAGGGCCCCCAGAAGGGCTCCCAGAGAGCTCCCAGAAGGGCTCTAGAAGGGCTCCCCACAGAAGGCTCCCAGAAGGGCTCCCAGAGAGCTCCCAGAAGGGCTCCCAGAGAGCTCCCAGAAGGGCTCCCAGAGAGGCTCCCAGAAGGGCTCCCAGAAGAACTCCCAGAAGAGCTCCCAGAAGGGCTCCCAGAGAGCTCCCAGAGAGCTCCCAGAAGGGCTCCCAGAAGGGCTCCCAGAGAGCTCCCAGAAGGGCTCCCAGGAAGGGCTCCCAGAGAGCTCCCAGAAGGGCTCCCAGAAGGGCTCCCAGAAGGGCTCCCAGAAGAACTCCCAGAAGGGCTCCCAGAGAGCTCCCAGAAGGGCTCCCAGAGAGCTCCCAGAAGGGCTCCCAGAAGGGCTCCAGAGAGCTCCCAGAAGGGCTCCCAGAAGGGCTCCCAGAGAGCTCCCAGAAGGGCTCCCAGAGAGCTCCCAGAGGGCTCCCAGAAGGGCTCCCAGAAGGGCTCCCAGAGAGCTCCCAGAAGAACTCCCAGAAGGGCTCCCAGAAGGGCTCCCAGAGAGCTCCCAGAGAGCTCCCAGAAGGGCTCCCAGAGAGCTCCCAGAGGGCTCCCAGAGAGCTCCCAGAAGGGCTCCCAGAGAGCTCCCAGAGAGCTCCCAGAAGGGCTCCCAGAAGGGCTCCCAGAGAGCTCCCAGAAGGGCTCCCAGAAGGGCTCCCAGAGAGCTCCCAGAGGGCTCCCAGAAGGGCTCCCAGAGAGCTCCCAGAAGGGCTCCCAGAGGGCTCCCAGAAGGGCTCCCAGAGCTCCCAGAGAGCTCCCAGAAGGGCTCCCAGAGAGCTCCCAGAAGGGCTCCCAGAGAGGCTCCCAGAGAACTCCCAGAAGGGCTCCCAGAGAGGGCTCCCAGAAGGGCTCCCAGAGAGCTCCCAGAAGGGCTCCCAGAAGGGCTCCCAGAAGGGCTCCCAGAAGGGCTCCCCAGAGAACTCCCAGAAGGGCTCCCAGAGAGCTCCCAGAAGGGCTCCCAGAGATCTCCCAGGGGCTCCCAGAGAGCTCCCAGAAGGGCTCCCAGAAGGGCTCCCAGAGAGCTCCAGAAGGGCTCCCAGAGAACTCCCAGAGGAGCCCAGAGAGCTCCCAGAGAGCTCCCAGAAGGGCTCCCAGAAGAGCTCCCAGAGAGCTCCCAGAAGGCTCCCAGAGAGCTCCCAGAAGGGCTCCCAGAGAGCTCTCCCAGAAGCTCCCAGAGAGCTCCCAGAAGGGCTCCCAGAAGGGCTCCCAGAGAGCTCCCAGAAGGGCTCCCAGAGAACTCCCAGAAGGGCTCCCAGAGAACTCCCCAGAAGGGCTCCCAGAAAGCTCCCAGAGAGCTCCCAGAAGGGCTCCCAGAAGGGCTCCCAGAGAGCTCCCAGAAGGGCTCCCAGAGAGCTCCCAGAAGGGCTCCCAGAAGGGCTCCCAGAAGGGCTCCCAGAGGGCTCCCAGAGAGCTCCCAGAAGGGCTCCCAGAGAGCTCCCAGAAGAGCTCCCAGAAGGGCTCCCAGAGAACTCCCAGAAGGGCTCCCAGAGAGCTCCCAGAAGGGCTCCCAGAAGGGCTCCCAGAGAGCTCCCAGAAGGGCTCCCAGAGAGCTCCCAGAGAGCTCCCAGAAGGGCTCCCAGAAGGGCTCCCAGAGAGCTCCCAGAAGGGCTCCCAGAAGAGCTCCCAGAGAGCTCCCAGAAGGGCTCCCAGAAGGGCTCCCAGAAGGGCTCCCAGAGAGCTCCCAGAAGGGCTCCCAGAGAGCTCCAGAAGGGCTCCCAGAGAGCTCCCAGAAGGGCTCCCAGAGAACTCCCAGAAGGGCTCCCAGAGAACTCCCAGAAGGGCTCCAGAGAGCTCCCAGAGAGGCTCCCAGAGGGCTCCCAGAGGGCTCCCAGAGAGGCTCCCAGAGAAGGGCTCCCAGAAGGGCTCCCAGAGAGCTCCCAGAGAGCTCCCAGAAGGGCTCCCAGAAGGGCTCCCAGAGAGCTCCCAGAAGGGCTCCCAGAGAAGCTCCCAGAAGGGCTCCCAGAGAACTCCCAGAAGGGCTCCCAGAGAGCTCCCAGAGCTCCCAGAAGGGCTCCCAGAAGGGCTCCCAGAAGGGCTCCCAGAGAGCTCCCAGAAGGGCTCCCAGAAGGGCTCCCAGAAGGGCTCCCAGAGAGCTCCCAGAAGGGCTCCCAGAGAGCTCCCAGAAGGGCTCCCAGAGAGCTCCCAGAAGGGCTCCCAGAGAGCTCCCAGAAGGGGCCTCCCAGAGAGGCTCCCAGAAGGGTCTCCCAGAGAGCTCCCAGAAGGGCTCCCAGAAGGGCTCCCAGAGAACTCCCAGAAGGGCTCCCAGAGAGCTCCCAGAAGGGCTCCCAGAGAGCTCCCAGAGGGCTCCCAGAAGGGCTCCCAGAAGGGCTCCCAGAAGGGCTCCCAGAGAGCTCCCAGAAGGGCTCCCAGAAGGGCTCCCAGAGAGCTCCCAGAAGGGCTCCCAGAAGGGCTCCCAGAGAGCTCCCAGAAGGGCTCCCAGAGAACTCCCAGAAGGGCTCCCAGAGAACTCCCAGAAGGGCTCCCAGAGAGCTCCCAGAAGGGCTCCCAGAAGGGCTCCCAGAAGGCTCCCAGAGAGCTCCCAGAAGGGCTCCCAGAAGGGCTCCCAGAAGGGCTCCCAGAGAGCTCCCAGAGAGCTCCCAGAGGGCTCCCAGAAGGGCTCCCAGAAGGGCTCCCAGAAGGGCTCCAGAGAGCCCCAGAAGGGGGCTCCCAGAGAACTCCCAGAAGGGCTCCCAGAGAGCTCCCAGAAGGGCTCCCAGAAGGGCTCCCAGAGAGCTCCCAGAAGGGCTCCCAGAGAGCTCCCAGAGAGCTCCCAGAAGGGCTCCCAGAAGGGCTCCCAGAGAGCTCCCAGAAGGGCTCCCAGAAGGGCTCCCAGAGAGCTCCCAGAGAGCTCCCAGAAGCTCCCAGAAGGGCTCCCAGAAGGGCTCCCAGAGAGCTCCCAGAAGGGCTCCCAGAGAGCTCCCAGAAGGGCTCCCAGAGAACTCCCAGAAGGGCTCCCAGAGAGCTCCCAGAAGGGCTCCCAGAAGGGCTCCCAGAGGGCTCCCAGAGAGCTCCCAGAAGGGCTCCCAGAGAGCTCCCAGAGAGGCTCCCAGAAGGGCTCCCAGAAGGGCTCCCAGAGAGCTCCCAGAAGGGCTCCCAGAGAACTCCCAGAAGGGCTCCCAGAGAGCTCCCAGAAGGGCTCCCAGAAGGGCTCCCAGAACTCCCAGAAGGGCTCCCAGAGAACTCCCCAGAAGGGCTCCCAGAGAACTCCCAGAAGGGCTCCCAGAGAGCTCCCAGAGAGCTCCCAGAAGGGCTCCCAGAGGGCTCCCAGAGAGCTCCCAGAGGGCTCCCAGAGAGCTCCCAGAAGGGCTCCCAGAGGCTCTCCCAGAAGGGCTCCCAGAGAGCTCCCAGAGAGCTCCCAGAAGGGCTCCCAGAAGGGCTCCCCCAGAGAGCTCCCAGAAGGGCTCCCAGAGAGAGCTCCCAGAAGGGCTCCCAGAGAGCTCCCAGAGAGCTCCCAGAAGGGCCCCAGAAGGGCTCCCAGAAGGGCTCCCAGAGAGCTCCCAGAAGGGCTCCCAGAAGAGAGGGCTCCCAGAAGGGCTCCCAGAGAGCTCCCAGAAGGGCTCCCAGAAGGGCTCCCAGAGAGCTCCCAGAAGGGCTCCCAGAAGGGCTCCCAGAAGGGCTCCCAGAGAGCTCCCAGAAGGGCTCCCAGAGAACTCCCAGAAGGGCTCCCAGAGAACTCCCAGAAGGGCTCCCAGAGAGCTCCCAGAAGGGCTCCCAGAGGGCTCCCAGAGAGCTCCCAGAAGGGCTCCCAGAAGGGCTCCCAGAGAGCTCCCAGAAGGGCTCCCAGAAGCTCCCAGAAGGGCTCCCAGAGAACTCCCAGAAGGGCTCCCAGAAGGGCTCCCAGAAGGGCTCCCAGAGAGCTCCCAGAAGGGCTCCCAGAAGAGCTCCCAGAGAACTCCCAGAAGGGCTCCCAGAGAACTCCCAGAAGGGCTCCCAGAGAGCTCCCAGAAGGGCTCCCAGAGGGCTCCCAGAGAGCTCCCAGAAGGGCTCCCAGAGAGCTCCCAGAAGGGCTCCCAGAGAGCTCCCAGAGAGCTCCCAGAAGGGCTCCCAGAAGGGCTCCCAGAAGGGCTCCCAGAAGGGCTCCCAGAAGAGCTCCCAGAAGGGCTCCCAGAGAACTCCCAGAAGGGCTCCCAGAGAGCTCCCAGAAGAGCTCCCAGAAGGGCTCCCAGAGAGCTCCCAGAAGGGCTCCCAGAGAGCTCCCAGAGAGCTCCCAGAAGGGCTCCCAGAAGGGCTCCCAGAGAGCTCCCAGAAGGGCTCCCAGAAGGGCTCCCAGAAGGGCTCCCAGAAGGGCTCCCAGAGAACTCCCAGAGAGGCTCCCAGAGAAGGGCTCCCAGAAGGGCTCCCAGAAGGGCTCCCAGAAGGGCTCCCAGAGGGCTCCCAGAAGAGAGCTCCCAGAAGGGCTCCCAGAGAGCTCCCAGAAGGGCTCCCAGAGGGCTCCCAGAGAGCTCCCAGAAGGGCTCCCAGAAGGGCTCCCAGAGAGCTCCCAGAAGGGCTCCCAGAGAGCTCCCAGAAGGGCTCCCAGAAGGCTCCCAGAAGGGCTCCCAGAGAACTCCCAGAGAGCTCCAGAAGGGCTCCCAGAGAACTCCCAGAAGGGCTCCCAGAGGGCTCCCAGAAGGGCTCCCAGAGGGCTCCCAGAAGGGCTCCCAGAGAGCTCCCAGAAGGGCTCCCAGAGAGCTCCCAGAAGGGCTCCCAGAAGGGCTCCCAGAAGGGCTCCCAGAGAGCTCCCAGAAGGGCTCCCAGAAGGGAACTCCCAGAAGGGCTCCCAGAGAGCTCCCAGAAGGGCTCCCAGAAGGGCTCCCAGAGAGCTCCCAGAAGGGCTCCCAGAGAGGCTCCCAGAAGAGCTCCCAGAGAGCTCCCAGAAGGGCTCCCAGAGAGAGCTCCCAGAAGGGCTCCCAGAGAGCTCCCAGAAGGGCTCCCAGAGAGCTCCCAGAAGCTCCCAGAAGGGCTCCCAGAAGGGCTCCCAGAAGAGCTCCCAGAAGGGCTCCCAGAGGCTCCCAGAAGGGCTCCCAGAAGAGCTCCCAGAAGGGCTCCCAGAAGGGCTCCCAGAAGGGCTCCCAGAAGGGCTCCCAGAGAGCTCCCAGAAGGGCTCCCAGAGAACTCCCAGAAGGGCTCCCAGAGAACTCCCAGAAGGGCTCCCAGAAGGGCTCCCAGAGGGCTCCCAGAGAGCTCCCAGAAGGGCTCCCAGAAGGGCTCCCAGAAGGGCTCCCAGAAGGGCTCCCAGAGAGCTCCCAGAAGGGCTCCCAGAGAGCTCCCAGAGGGCTCCCAGAGAGCTCCCAGAAGGGCTCCCAGAGAGCTCCCAGAAGGAAGCTCCCAGAAGGGCTCCCAGGGCTCCCAGAAGGGCTCCCAGAGAGCTCCCAGAAGGGCTCCCAGAGAGCTCCCAGAGAGCTCCCAGAAGGGCTCCCAGAAGGGCTCCCAGAAGGAAGGGCTCCCAGAGCTCCCAGAGAGCTCCCAGACTCCCAGAAGGGCTCCCAGAGAGAAGGGCTCCCAGAGAACTCCCAGAAGGCTCCCAGAGAACTCCCAGAAGGGCTCCCAGAGAACTTGCAGAGAGCTCCCAGAAGGGCTCCCAGAAGGGCTCCCAGAAGGGCTCCCAGAGAGCTCCCAGAAGGGCTCCCAGAAGGGCTCCCAGAAGGGCTCCCAGAGAGCTCCCAGAAGGGCTCCCAGAGAGCTCCCAGAAGGGCTCCCAGAGAACTCCCAGAAGGGCTCCCAGAGAACTCCCAGAAGGGCTCCCAGAGAGCTCCCAGAGAGCTCCCAGAAGGGCTCCCAGAAGGGCTCCCAGAGAGCTCCCAGAGGGCTCCCAGAAGGGCTCCCAGAAGGGCTCCCAGAGGCTCCCCCAGAAAGGGCTCCCAGAAGGGCTCCCAGAAGGGCTCCCAGAAGGGCTCCCAGAAGGGCTCCCAGAAGGGCTCCCAGAGAGCTCCCAGAAGGGCTCCCAGAAGGGCTCCCAGAAGGGCTCCCAGAAGGGCTCCCAGAAGGGCTCCCAGAGAACTCCCAGAAGGGCTCCCAGAGAACTCCCAGAAGGGCTCCCAGAGAGCTCCCAGAGAGCTCCCAGAAGGGCTCCCAGAAGGGCTCCCAGAGAGCTCCCAGAAGGGCTCCCAGAGAGCTCCCAGAAGGGCTCCCAGAGGGCTCCCAGAAGGGCTCCCAGAAGGGCTCCCAGAGGGCTCCCAGAAGGGCTCCCAGAAGGGCTCCCAGAGAGCTCCCAGAGAAGGCTCCCAGAAGGGCTCCCAGAGAACTCCCAGAAGGGCTCCCAGAGAACTCCCAGAAGGGCTCCCAGAGAACTCCCAGAAGGGCTCCCAGAAGGGCTCCCAGAGAGCTCCCAGAAGGGCTCCCAGAAGGGCTCCCAGAAGGGCTCCCAGAGAGCTCCCAGAAGGGCTCCCAGAAGAGCTCCCAGAAGGGCTCCCAGAGAGCTCCCAGAAGGGCTCCCAGAGAGCTCCCAGAAGGGCTCCCAGAGAGCTCCCAGAGAGCTCCCAGAAGGGCTCCCAGAAGGGCTCCCAGAGAGCTCCCAGAAGGGCTCCCAGAAGGGCTCCCAGAAGCTCCCAGGCTCCCAGAAGGGCTCCCAGAAGGGCTCCCAGAGGGCTCCCAGAGAGCTCCCAGAAGGGCTCCCAGAAGGGCTCCCAGAGAGCTCCCAGAAGGGCTCCCCAGAGAGCTCCCAGAAGGGCTCCCAGAGAGCTCCCAGAGCTCCCAGAAGGGCTCCCAGAGAGGGCTCCCAGAGAGGCTCCCAGAAGGGCTCCCAGAGAGCTCCCAGAAGGGCTCCCAGAGAGCTCCCAGAAGGGCTCCCAGAGAACTCCCAGAAGGGCTCCCAGAGAACTCCCAGAAGGGCTCCCAGAGAGCTCCCAGAAGGGCTCCCAGAAGGGCTCCCAGAGGGCTCCCAGAAGAGCTCCCAGAAGGGCTCCCAGAGAGCTCCCAGAGACTCCCAGAAGGGCTCCCAGAAGGGCTCCCAGAGAGCTCCCAGAAGGGCTCCCAGAAGGGCTCCCAGAAGGGCTCCCAGAAGGGCTCCCAGAGAGCTCCCAGAAGGGCTCCCAGAAGGGCTCCCAGAAGCTCCCAGAGAACTCCCAGAAGGGCTCCCAGAGAACTCCCAGAAGGGCTCCCAGAGAACTCCCAGAAGGGCTCCCAGAGAACTCCCAGAAGGGCTCCCAGAGAGCTTCCAGAGAGCTCCCAGAAGGGCTCCCAGAAGGGCTCCCAGAAGGGCTCCCAGAGAGCTCCCAGAAGGGCTCCCAGAAGGGCTCCCAGAAGTCCTTTATTGCTGCACTGAGCAATCCTCAGCTTTACAGAGTCCCACTGGCAGCAGAAGTCCTGGAAGCCTCTAACAGGCAGAGGGACCTGTGCAGGCTGCAGAGCTGGGCGTAAGCCAACCTCAGGAGGCTCAACAAGGCCAAGGGCAAGGTCCTGCAGCTGGGGCAGGGCAATCCCAGGCACTGCTAGAGGCTGGGCAGGGACTGGCTGGAGAGCAGCCATGGAGAAAAGGCCTTGGGGGTGCTGGGGGAGGAGAAGCTCAGCAGCAGCCAGCAGGGAGCACTTGCAGCCCAGAGAGCCAAGCAGAGCCTGGGCTGCAGCAGCAGAAGTGTGGCCAGCAGGGCCAGGGAGGGGGTTCTGCCCCTCTGCTCCACTCTGCTCAGACCACAGCTGCAGCTCTGGGTCCAGCTCTGGAGCCTCTGTGCCAGGAAGGCTCTGGAGGGGCTGGAAGGTGTCCAGAGCAGGGCCAGGAGGAGGAGCAGAGGGCTGGAGCTGCTCTGCTCTGGAGACAGCCTGAGAGAGTTGGGGCTGTGCAGGCTGGAGAGGAGAAGGCTCCCAGGAGACCTTCTGGTGGCCTTCCAGGAGCTGCAGGGGGCTGCAAGCAAGCTGGGGAGGGACTTTGGAGGGTGCTAAGGAGGGATAGGCCTGGGGGGATGGAACAGAACTAGAATGGGGAGATTGAGCTTGGCTGTGAGGAAGAAGTTGTTGCCCAGGAGGGTGGTGAGAGCCTGGCACAGGCTGCCCAGGGAGGTGGTGGCAGCCTCCTGGCTGGAGGTGTTTGCAGCCAGGCTGGAGGTGGCTGTGAGCAACCTGCTGTGGTGTGAGGTGTCCCTGCCCATGGCAGGGGTTGGGGCTGGCTGAGCCTTGAGGTCCCTTCCAGCCCTGACAGCTCTGTGATGCTCTGACAAAGCAGCTCCCAGAGGTCCCCCTAGCAGCATCCCCACACCGAAGCCCGTGCCAGAAGTAGATAGCAGAAGCAGAAGTCCCTAGCAGCTCCTAAACTCCCCAAGCCATTCCTAACCTATGTCCCTAACCCAAGTGACTCCTGCTCAGAGTGGCTGTTTCTATACTCTTTGTTAGCAATCCCTTAACCAGTAACCCCCAACCACATCTGTAAGCTAAAGTCTTTTCCCAGTGGGAGGCACCAGCATGCCAAGGAGGTGGCTCCTGCAGCATGCTCCAGCCCAAGGGGACCAACGTGAGGCTGTGGCTCTGGCAGCCCTGGAATGTGATGGTTTGGCTCCAGGCAGCTGAGGGATCCTGCACTCTGCACGTGTCCAGCAGCTGGCCTCAGAGCAGTGGCTGCAGCTCCTTTTCTCCCTCCCTCTGCTCTGCGTGTCCTTTAACGCAGAGCATCACCTTTGCTGCTTGGCCTTGCTTGTGCCTTAGTTTCACAGCAGGGAAATAGCTGAAAACACAACTCACAAGTCTCTCTCCTCCTCTGGACCAAGACCCCAGGGAAGGGATGGAGTCCCCATCCCTGAAGAGATTGAGAAGAGCTGCAGGTGTGGTGCTGAGGGCCACGGGTTGGTGATGACCTGGCAGGCTGGCATTAATGGTCTTGAAGGTCTTTTCCAACCAACACAATTGTTCTGTGATTCTAGAAAGCAAACTGAAGCCAGTGCTCAATGGAGCCACTTACTGCCAGGCATACAACACTGAATGGTGTTCAGAGCTTTGCCTCTGCCAGTGAGAGGGACTTCTGCAAAGCTTTTCCAGAACAGGTAACTGCAAAAGGAAAATGATGCAGAGAAAAGTCAATGAAAGCTCTGCCCTGACCCAGTGCTGTCCCCACTGCCTGTGGCACACAGCAGCTCTGAAGGGGCTTCCCGGGCCAGTTAAAAACATGCTGGTCAAGAGCCAAAGGGTGGGGGGCAAGAGGTTGGGGCCAGACTCTAGTCAGGGACAGGACAAGGGGCAAGGGGCACAAATTAGAACCCAGGAGGTTGGATCTGAGCAGGAGCAGAAAGTTGTTTGGTGTGAGGCTGCTGGAGGCCTGGAGCAGGCTGCCCAGAGAGGTTGTGGAGTCTGCTGGTGTGGAGAGCTTCCAACCCACCCTGGGCACTGTGCTGCTGGGCAAGCTGCTGGGGAGCCCTGCTGGGGCAGGGGTTGGGCTGGGTGAGCTCCAGAGGTCCCTTCCAACCCCCCCCGGCTGGGTTCTGGGAGTCAACACTGACAAGTGGGATGGTGCTGGCAGAGCTAACAGGGTCTGGATTGCACTCCTGGTGCTCTGCAGGAGGAGCGGAAGGCTGGTTTCTGCCTCAGGGCCAGGGCCAGCTCCGTATGCAGGCAGAGCAGAATCCTCTCACCCCAAGGCAGGCTGCAGATGCTTGTGCTGGGGAAGAGCTGGCTCCTGCATGCAGCTCTGAACTGAACTGCAAAAGGGAATCAGAGAATGGGAGGGGTTGGAAAGGACCTGGCTCCGGGGCTGGTGCCATCGACAGGCCCTTGGGTTCTACAGCCATGGCTTGGTTTACAAGGCAGCAGAGCTGCAAACAACTTATGGGACACACCTGTCCCGGGGGGGGGAATGGGTCCTGGGGCAGGAATTGGCAGGGCTCATTGACAGGGCTTTAAACTAGACTTGAAGGGGGGAGGGGTTAATAGTCTCCTTCTGGCCTGTGGCAAACAGAGGGGCAGCTCACCAGAGGCAGAGGAATGGAGAGCTGCAGAGGGATGGAGAGCTGCAAAGGGCTCTCCACTTGCTGCCCTGAGGCAAGCCACGAATGATGCACCAGGACACCCTGTGGGAACCAAGGGGAACTGGCACAAGAGGAGGACAGGGCCAGCCCAGCTGAAGTGCCTCTGTGCAAATGCACCCAGCTGGGGCAGCAAACAGGATGAGTTAAGGGCACTGTGCTGCTGGGGTGCCATGACATAGTGGCTGTTACTGATGCTTGGTGGGATGATTCCCATGGCTGGAATGCAGGGATAGACGGGTATGAGCTCTTTAGGAAGGAGAGGCAGGGAAGGAGAGGAGGAGGTGTTGCCCTCTGTGTCAATAACCAGCTGGAATCAGCAGAGCTCCACCTGGGGAGGGACCATGAGATGGTTGAGAGTGTATGGGTTAGAATTAAAGGCAAGAGAGGGGAAGGAGATATTGCTGTGGGGGTCTCCTACCTGACCAGCAGAACCAAGCAGATGAGGCCCTCCACAGGCAAATAGAAGCAGCTTCCAGGTCACAAGCCCTGGTCCTCATGGGGGATTTCACCCACCCTGACATCTGTTGGAGGGACAACACAGCAAGGCACCAGCAATCCAGGATGTTCCTGGACTGCAGAGAAGACAACTTCCTCCTCCAAATGGTAGAGGAACCAACAAGAAAAGGTGCTCTGCTGGACCTTGTTCTCACCAACAGGGAAGGGCTGGTAACCAATGTGAGGCTCAGAGACAGCCTTGGCTGCAGTGACCATGAAGCAGTTGAGTTTAATCTCCTCAGGGCAATCAGGAGGACATATTCTAAGCTTAGGGCCCCAGACTTGAGGCGTGCAGACTTCGATCGCTGCAGGGATCTGCTAGCCAAAGTGTCGTGGGATGAAGCCCTGGAGGAAGAGGGACCCAGGACAGCTGGTCAGTATTCAAGGACCACCTCCTCTGTGTCCAGGAGCTATGGATACCTACAAGGAGAAAAGCAGGAAAGAATGCCAGGAGGCCTGTCTGGATGAGCAAGGAGCTGCTGGACACACTATCACTTAAAAGGCTCTACAGGAGTAGAGGAAGGACAACTGGAACAGGGAGACAAGGAAGCTGCCTCAGCAGCAAGAGGCCTGGTTAGGAAAGCCAAAGCAGAGGTGGAGTTGAATCCTAGCCAGGGAGCTGCCCATGGTAAGTGAAGCTCAGGTTGGTGATCACCTGAAGAGCCTGAAAGTGTTCAAGTCCATGGGACCCGACGGGATACACCCACGGGTGCTGAGAGAACTGGCAGAGGAGGTTGCTGAACCCCTCTCTAGTCTATTCCAAAAGCCATGGCAGCCTGGGGCAGTCCCACAGGCTGGAAAAGGGGAAACATTGCTCCCAGCTGCACAAAGGGTGAGAAGGAGGCACCAGGGAACTCCAGGACAGTCAGTCTCACCTCTGTGCCCGGAAAGATCATGGAGCAGATCCTCCTGGAGGCACTACTGACTCAGAAGAACAGCGAAGAGGTGATTGGGAACAGTCAGCATGGCTTTGCCAAGGGCACATCCTGCCTGACACACCTGGTGGCCTTCTCTGAACAGGTCACAACATCAATGGCTGAGGGGCGAGCAACTGATGTCGTTCTGGCCCTGAGCAGCTTCTTCGCACTGTCCCACACCACATCCTGGTCTTCAGGTTGGTGACATGGGTGATATGGGTGACCACTAGATGGATACAGAACTGGCTTGATGGCTGCACCCAGAGAGTGGCTCAATAGGTCCATGTCCTGGGGAGGCCAGGGACAAGCAGAGTCCCTCAGATCAGGCCTGGGACCAGGCTTGTTCAACACCTTTGTGGGTGCCATGGGGCAGTGCACTGAGGCAGCCTCAGCAGGTTGCTGATGACACCAAGCTGTGTGGTGCAGACAGCTGGAGGAAGGGATCCATCCAGAGGCACCTGGACAGGCTGCAGAGGTGGGCACAAGCCAACCTCAGGAGCTTCAACAAGACCAAGGGCAGGGTCCTGCAGCTGGGTGGAGACAACGCCAGGCACAACTCCAGGCTGGGCAGGGACTGGCTGGAGAGCAGCCCTGAGGAGAGAGACTTGGGGTGCTGGGGAGAGAAGTCAACAGGAGCTCTCAGGGTGCACTTGCAGCCCGGAAAGCCAACCAGAGCCTGGCTGCAGCAGGAGCAGTGTGGGGCAGCAGGGCAAGGGAGGGATTCTCCCCTCTGCTCAGCCCTGGGAGACCCAGCAATACGTAACTGAACGAAGCATAGCTCCAAACCCTTCCTGGCCTGGGCTCCAGACCCCCAGCAGAGTCTCTCCGGGCAGCCTTCCCTGTCCCGCACACAGCCTGGGTACTCAGCGGCCCAGTTTCAGTATTCTCGTGCTCTCCGGCCTCCCAGGTTCCCAGACAGCAGAGGCTGGAGGCAGGATTGAGGGGAGAGTTCGAGCGAGAGCAGGAGCCAGGGTGGTGAATCTCCCTCACGCTCTCCTGCCTACTGTAGCCCAGCATTACTGCTGGCTGCAGCCTGCTACTCGGGAGTTGCTCAAGCACCCAGCACTCGGGCTTAGTTCCCAGTCATAGAGGGAGATCTTCTGTGGTGTCATCTTGCACTGCAGCTTTATGAGATCTCACCCTCCAGAGGCTACAGACAGGCCATCCTGGGATTAAACTCAAGCTTAGAAAGGAAGACAGGCAGGGCTGAACCTGCTCTTTGGGGTACTGAGGCCAGTTGATGAGGTCGTGCCAGGTGTGGAGAACCTGCCCATGAGAGTTGAGGGCTGAGCTTTCTGGAGCTCCTTCCAACCCATGCTGTGCTTGTGAATTTGACTCACATGGATGAGACAGGAATGGTCGAGTGGAGCAGCCCCCGAGACTCGAATTCAAACCTTTCTTAGGGACAGAAGTCACCACCTGTAAGTATCTGAAGAGTGGCACTGGGAACACACCCTCTCCAGAAAGAGCCGCTGGGGGAAAGCTGGTGATCTCTGAAGCGCCCTTTCAACCCCAAAGCAGCTCAGGGCAGCCGTGAGTCAAGTTACCCTGTCAGCTAACAAAGGGCCCTCGAAGCTGAGCCTCCCCTCTGCGTGGGATGGATCTGGCACTGAAGAATCAAAGAAGTATACTCCCATCTCTGCCATCAGGTCACTAGGAGCTCAAAGCAATGCAGCCTACACCTAGCTGGGGGTGTGCCAGCCTGAAAATTAGGAGCATTCTCTTGCTTCAACCTCCGAAGGGGAGGTTGGCTCCTCTCCCGCGGGCAAGCAGCACCAGAACTAGACGGCGGAACAACAGTTTGCCAGGAGGTCCCAGGGCTGGAGGTGAGAAATAGTTCTTCCCATAGTTACAGATTGAGGAATGGGGGTTGACCAGGGAAAGGGTGAGTCCCCAACCCCGGGAGGGCGAGGAGCTGGCTGAGGCCCCCTTGTCATGGTCTGGTTGATCTACTGGGGCCGGCGGATGGGGTTAGACCCCGGTGATCTGATATCCCTTCATTTAATGATCTCAGGACTTGTTATTATTATCACAGGTTTACTTTATCTCCACTGGGCAAATTTCACCAGCCCTGACTTTTCAGGATTTCCATAAGTTTTCTGAATCGCTCAAGAGGGAGGGTCATGAGAATGTTTGTATGGTGCGGTTACCAAGGGAGAGTCTACTCCGTACTGCCGGTTGCCTCGCACTCAGCAGTCACAGCCATTGCAATTAGTTCGCATACTCAAGAAGCTCCCTGAGGCTGAGAGAGCTGAGCCAAGAGTTTCATGTGAGTTAAGGTTTCATCGGCGGTGCTGGTCATCTGGGGCGAGCGGTGCTGGCTCGCCTGAGGGCGCCGGCATGGCTGCTGCTGCAACACGGCGCAGGGACTGAAGGAACGGGCACGTACTCAGCTCTCCCGGGCTGGCTCAGAACTCAGCTCAGCTACCAGCTGTTACTTCTGCAGGGCACCTTGTGTAACCCCCTAGCCTGCTCAGACAGAGCCGGCGGGTGGGTGGTTCAGGCGGGCTTGCGTGACAGCCTGAGCACGAAAGCTTGGGGGGGCCCCTGGGGGAGGAGCGGCTGAGGGAGCTGGGGGGTCTGACCATTTGCAGCCTGAGAGGCGCAGGCTGGGGGTTGGGCTCTGAGCTCCCCAGGCTCAGGGGGAGAAAGAAGGAGAAGAATCCGGCCTGGGCCAGGAGGCTGAGGTTGGAGGCAAACCGGTCTTTGGGAAGTCAGGACTGCAGAGGCTGGCGGCCTGCGTGAGTCTGACATGAGGGGGTTCCCAGGAACCCTAAAATATATGGCATTTGGCCATGGAGCTCAAGTGGCCATGGTGTAGTTGTTGGGGGTGTTGGGATCGGATGAGCTTGAGGTCCCTGAGGGTTCGCCCAGCCCAAGCTGTCATGTAGTGGCAACCGCACACATGCTGGGTTGCTCCATGGCTCTTTCCAGTCGTTACTAAGTCTAGCTGCCCCGGCCACTCTCCAGACTGGTAGGGAACCACGGGTGCTCAGAGGGGGAGAGCGCCCACCAATAAATAATGAAGAGATGGGGAGTTTACCTATTGGGACTGGACCATAAGGATAGTTTATCACCACACTGCTCTGGACCCAGAGGAGCTCATCACCTGCCATGGATGCTCTGCTTCATAGCACACAGCTGCCCAGCCCTAGTGACCAGCGAACCCATGCAGAACCCATTCAGTGTCTGCCTCTCTGTAGCCTGTCTCATTACGGATCTCAAGTAGTGGCGCTTTTTCCTAGTCTCCAGGATCAGCGAGCACTGCCTCAAATTCGTATATCATCACTTCGTTTTCCTTCCTGAACGACAGAGGCTGGAGCAGCTCGTGGAGCAGCCGAGGCTCGGCTCCGGCCCGGGCAGGCTCGGGCCCCTCCATGGCAGTTCGTGTAGACGATACGGCCCGGCCCGGGGCATAGAGCGCCCACCGCGGGTAGCCAGTGCGCTCATCGTGGTAGTGTCTGTGCGGTCGTGGCGGAGGGCACGGCCGTCGCGTACCGGCAGGGCCGTGCGCAGACGGCGTTAAAAAAAGCTCTGCGCAGCCGGCGCAGGGCCCGGCAGCTGGGGCGCTCGACCCCGAACCCGCGTGAGAGCCACCAGCCAGCCGGCGCTGTCGGCGGGATAGCCTCGTGAGCCGCAGGGAGGGCGTGGAGGCAGTGGGCGCCCGCAGCGGTGGCTCGGTCAGGCCTTCCTCACCCGGCGCTCAGAGGCCACCTGCAGCCGAAAGAGATCCTGCCCGCACTGCCGGTCAGTTCCCCAGCCCCGGAGGGGGCGCGAGGGAGGGGGGACAGCCTCCTGGCGGCGGCCAGCGTCTGCTCCCCTCCAGCTCCTGGCCGTCCAGGAGTCACCGGTGCCGCCCTCAGGCCAGTCAAGGCGGGCGGCGGCGCTCGCCGATCGACAGGCAGCGCGGCCCACGAGGCGGCGGCGGCGCTCAACATCAGGGCGGCCGCCGCCGCGGCAGCGGCTGGCGGCCGCGGCTGTTGGCGGGCGTGCCCTGGCTCGTTCCTTCGACGAGATTATCCGGCGGCAGCGGCGGCAGTCGGCGCCGGCGCCACCGTGCGCGGGCGCGGCACGCCGGGGGAGGCCGCCATCGATCGCGGTGAGGGACTTCACCAGCTGCCGACGAGCGGCTGACCGCCGGGCGGGGAGCGGCGCAGAGCGGCGGGGCGGCGGCGCGGGGAGGGTGGGAGGAGCGGCTGTCCGCCCTGGCGCCGGGGGGTGCCTCGTTCAGCTTGATTCGTCCCGGTTGGAACCAAACCACAGAATACCTTATCCCGGCTTTGGCCCTCGAGCGCCGATCGCCGTCGGGGTAGGGGCTGGAGTCGGTGAGGACCGCCGAACGGGCCGTGGGCGGCCCGCCGGGTGGCCGGCCGGCACGCCATCGCCGCCGCCACTGCTAGCGGGGCGCTGCCCCCGAGTTCCTGCCTGCCCGTCCGGGAGGGAGGGCCCCTGGCGCAGAGCAGCAGTGGCCGGAGCTGGCTTAGGGGCACAGACGTTCGCCTGCGCGGGCCCTGGCAAGGCTGAAAGCCAGGGGAGATCGATGGCATCAAGCCACCCTCAGCTTCAGCACTTCTATTGCTCGTCTTCCTTCGCTCTTCTTTGCTCTTGAGACGCTTGGCTCCTTCTTCTTCCCCCTTGCGGACTCCCTCTCTTTGGGGCCATCATGAACCTCTTCAGAGTTCTCTGTCCTGCCCTCTTCCTTTCTGTTCCCACCTCTCCTGCCTTTCCAGTTTTGACCAGCTGGCCCCATTCCAGCTTCGCCCTATCAAAAATTTTAATCCATTTTCATTTTTCCTGATACACCAATTCAGATAGGCCTTCTGGTCTCCCGCATTTCTCAGATGCTCCAGAGATACCCTGAGTCTGTACTTCTGTGATCTCCAGATGAGAGGCCCTGATTTCAGAGAGAGCAGGAGCAGGATGCTCCCAGAGGAGCTTGAGCCCTCCTCTGTGGAACTGAGCCCGCTGCCTCTGGGAAGAGAGGCCCCAGCTCCCCGCAGTGCTCAGGCCCCTGCAGGGCAGAGGGGTAGTACTCCCTCGGCTGAGCTGAGTCGCTGACCTCTCGCGGCTGCCAAGCATTGAGCTGGCGCGCTCTGCCCTGCCCGCCTCCTCTGAGGGCAGTGAATAGCTGCTCATCGCGCCTATCCTCGGGGTCCAGGCTGGGCAAGAGTAGGCCAGGGCCTGCGGGTTGCTGAGACATTGCAGAGCCCCTGTAGCGCTTGAGGATATCAGAAGACGCGCGGCTGCTTCCCTTTGATGATGAGTGCTGGGATAAGTTCCTGTGCTTGTGGGACCATACTGACAGAGGGTGTGTCAGTAGATCACTCACTCCTCCTCCCCGGGCCCTGGGCATTTTCAGGTGCTCACCTCGAGCTGGCTCTGATGCTCCATGGTTCTGTAGCAAAATATTTATGCAATGAGGTGATACCATAGTGTCGGTTGAGGGGACCCAGTGATCGGGCCAGTTCCCCTTGCCATGGGCACTTCACACTGGCCATTGTCTTCATCCAGGCCCAACCTCCCTGCACACTATCCCAGGGGCTTTCACTCACTCTCATGGGGAGTTCACAACTTCTCCTTTCAGTCCATCCCCTTGTCCCATCACTGCCTGAGATCCTGAGTATTTCAGTTTTCTTGAGTTCTCAGATCCTGGAGCACGTACACGGAGGTCACCTGGGACTTCCTTCTCCAGACGAGCTCAATTCTTCAGCCTGTGCTCACTATTCTCCTGGCCCTGCTCTGGACACCCCACTCCCCAGATCCCCTCTTGGGAATAGGGGCTCAAGAACTGGAGGCAGTACTCCAGGTGGGGTCCCAGGCTGAAAAGAGAGCACAATACTTTGATTCCGGGATGGGCGGAGATGAGAGTTCTGCTGAGCTTTCCTGATACTCCTGTCTCTTCTCAGGCTGCTTCAATAGAGTTCTCCAGGAGTTGCCTTTGGAGCCAGCCTCTCCACTCCTGGCTTGTGCCCACCTCGCAAGCCTGTCCAGGTGCCTGAGTTGAAACAGCTGCACACACAGCCAGGCACTCGCTGAGGCACTCGTGCCACGTCTCACGTGGCACCCACAGAGGCTGAGCCTGGGTGCCAGGCCTGATCCCCGATGACTCTTACACCTCTGGCCTCACTGGGATATTGCTGGTGTTCTTAAGCGCCCTCCCCCCCGAGGCTAAGAGGGGATTGATGTGGCACTTGTCGCAGCTGAGCTCATGAGGTTCGTAGACAGGTTGGACCTTGGCGGAGGTCTCGGGTGATCAGGGATTTGTTCAGACTCGGCCAGTGGTAGCAGGGCTTGACCAGTCAGACTCAGGCTCCACCAAGACTTTGGTCGCTATTGTCTGATTAGTGGAGTCAAATGAGCGTCCAGGTCGGCGGTGTGGAGCCGCGCTCTCAGGGAGGGTCAGTCTAGCAGACGTGAGCAGGGCCCGGTGTTCCCGGCCTATGTCGAAAAAGATGGCTGTCCCTCTCCGGGACCGCCCGAGAGGTTAGGACAGCAGAACTACGTGGTGTGTAAATGCCAGCAGCACGCCCTGGGTGCAGCCAGCATGGTTGCTCACTGATAAGTTGGTTTGGGACTGAGGGAAAAACATCATTTCGTGCTCTTTTCACAGCATCACACAGAATCACAAGGTGGGAAGAGGACTAAAGATCACCAGGTCTGTTCTGTCATCATAATAAGTATCTCATGACAGACCATGGCACTCAAGTGCCACATCCAGCCCCTTACAGGGATGCGATGACACCTCCTTGGGCAGCACATCCCAAGGGCTGTCTCTCAGTGAGCATCCTCCTCCAGCCTACTTTCTGCGGGAGATTAGAAGTAGACTGGGGTCCCTACTGGAGAAGGTCTGGGAGAGAGTTTGAACCTGAGAGCAGGGATGAGGGTTTGACCACTCCCTCCTCCAGGCTGGGTCAACTCTCAGCCTCTCCCTGATGAGGGCTGGCTCAGGTCCTCCTTGTTCTCACCCTGCCCCACCCCTCCCTGACCCCAGGGGCCTCAGAACTCAATCGGCCCCACTCACAGGACTAAGGTGGGTTTGCAACCAGAGTGCTGAGTTAATGTCCCCCTGTTTCTGCTGGTCACCACACTCCCAGCCTGGAGCGTAGGATGCCACATGAGTTTCTGGGTTACACTGGCTGCACTCAGGTTTCATAGTTGTCAATCACCTCAGGCTCGCTACTTGCCCCCCAGCTCGGGGGCTGTGGCTGCGGGCAGTTCTGAGCACTTGTACTGTTGAATGCCATCCTGTTGGCCTCTGCCCATCTGTGCAGCCTGGTAAGGTCCCTCTGCAGAGCCCTTCTGCCCCTCTGACTGACCAACATCGTCTCCAGCTTGGTGTCATCTGCACATTTGCTGATGACTGTCCCAATGCCCTCATCCAGATCATCAGTGAAGACATTGAAGAGGCTGGGCCCCAGCCTCTTCACTGTCTTCACTGATGATCTGGATGAGGGCATTTGAGACAGTCACCAGCAATGTGCAGATGACACCACAAGCTGGGGGCAGACGCTTTGGTCAGTCAGAGGGCAGAAGGGCTCTCCCGAGGGACCTTGCCAGGCTGCAACAGATGGGCAGAGGCCAACAGGATGGCAGCCCAACAAGTACAAGTGCCAAGGGCTGCCCTCTGGCCACAGCAACCCCAGGCAGAGCTACAGGCTATGCAGAGTGGACTGAGAGCAGCCTAGGGCAGGAGAGGGACCTGGGGGTGCTGATTGACAGCTGCCCGAACATGAGCCAGCAGTGTGCCCAGGGGGCCAAGAGGGCCACTGGCATCCTGGCCTGCATCAGGCACAGTGTGGCCAGCAGGGGAGCAGGGAGGTCATTGTGCCCTGTGCTCAGCACTGGTTAGTGCCACACGCCTTGACAGTCCTGTGTCCAGCTCTGGGCCCCTCAGGTTAGGAAGGACATTGAGAGACTTTGAAAGGTGTCCAGAGAAGGGCAAAACAAGGCTGGGGAGGGGTCTGGAGCACAGCCCGGCGGAGGAGAGGCTGAGGGAGCTGGGGCGTGTTTAGCTCTGAGAAGAGGAGGCTCAGGGGACGACTGCTGCATTGCTCTCTGCAACTCCCTGGAAGGGAGGTTGTAGCCAGGTGGGGGTTGGGCTCTTCTCTCCCAGGCAGCCAGCACCAGAACAAGAGGACACAGTCTCCAGCGTGCCAGTTGTAAAGTTCTAGGGCTGGAGGGGAGGAGAAAGTTCTTCACTGAGAGAGATTGGCCCTTGGGATGTGCCGCCCAGGGAGGTGGTGGAGTCACCATCCCCTGGAGGGGGTTCAGGTAGGGATCATGGATGTGGCACTCTGGTGCCATGGTCTGGCTCAGGAGGTCTGTGTGACAGGTTGACTTGGTAGATTCTGAGGTCCTTCCCACCTTGGTGATTCTGTGATGCTGTGAAAGAGCACAGTGATTGTTTTTCCTCGAGGTTTGACTTGATGAGAAGCCCCCCAGGAGCCAGCAGCTCCTCATGCAGCCCAGAGGGCAACCTGATGTGCTGGCTGCACCCAGAGGAGCGATGGGCAGTGGCAAGAGAGGGCATTCCCAACCTCACACACCACATCCAGTCTGTCATGTCCCCAACATAAGGACATGAGAGCTGTTGGAGTGAGTCCAGAGAAGGAGGCCAAGGGCTGAAGAACCTCTTGCTCCATCACCACACAGCCTCAGCAGGAACCTGGAGCCCTGCTGCATCCCAACGACCTCCTGGGGCAGCTCCACACCACCAAGGCTACAGACATGACTCAGGCCACTGGGACAGAGCATGGCTTGACCCAAGTCTTGGGCCTTGGGGGATCTTGACTTGGGTCAGGCCACTGCTGCTGCACTGGCAGTCCTGGGCAGAATCACACAGAATCACCAAGGTTGGAAGAGACCTCAAAGATCACCAAGTCCAACCTGTCACCACAGACCTCATGACTAAACCATGGCACCAAGCGCCACATCCAATCCCTCTTAACACCTCCAGGGAAGAGGCAGCTAAGAACTGGCTTGTGGTCCATGTCCCAGTGGAGGCCAGGGACAAGCAGAGTCCCTCAGGGATCAGGCCTGGCACCAGGCTTGTTCAACATCTCTGTGGGTGCCATGGGCAGTGGCACTGAGTGCAGCCTCAGCAGGTTGCTGGTGACACCAAGCTGTGTGGTGCAGCAGACAGCTGAGGGAAGGATCCATCCCAGAGGCACCTGGACAGGCTGCAGAGGTGGGCACAAGCCAACCTCAGGAGCTTCAACAAGACCAAGGGCAGGGTCCTGCAGCTGGTGTGGAGGCAACCCTAGGCACAACTCCAGGCTGGGCGGACCGGCTGGAGAGCAGCCCTGGAGGAGAGAGACTTGGGGGTGCTGGGGGAGGAGAAGCTCAAACAGGAGCTCTCTGTGTGCACTTGCAGCCCGGAAAGCCAATCAGAGCCTGGGCTGCAGCAGGAGAAGTGGGCCAGCAGGGCAACGGGAGGGATTCTGCCCTCTGCTCAGCCCTGGGGAGACCCCACCTGGAGTACTGCCTCCCAGTTCTGGAGCCCTATTCCAAGAGGGATCTGGAGGTGCTGGAAGCGTGTCCAGAGCAGGGCCAGGAGGAGGAGCAGAGGGCTGGAGCACCTCTCTGTGAGCACAGACTGAAGGAGTTGGGGCTGTTCAGTCTGGAGAAGAGAAGGCTCCCAGGTGACCTCATTGTGGCCTTCCAGGATCTGAAGAGGGCTCCAGGAAGGCTGGGGAGGGACTCGCTCAGGATCTCAGGCAGTGATGGGACTAGGGGGATGGACCGAAGCTTGGAGGTGGGGAGGAAGTTCTTCCCCATGAGAGTGGTGAAGCCCTGGGATGTGGCTGTGCAGGGGAGGTGGTTGAGGCCCCGTCCCCTGGAGGTGTTAAGCGCCAGGCTGGATGAGGCTGTGGCCAGGCTGATCTAGTGTGGGTGTCCCTGCCCATGGCAGGGGGTTGGAACTGGCTGATCCTTGGGGTCCCTTCCAACCCTGACTGATGCTAGTGACACTATGAGCTGTCACACTCATTGCACCCAAACGTTTGCTACAGAACAGTGGAGGGCATCAGGGTGAAACCTTCAGGCTCCACTCTGAGCACCTGAAAATGCCCAGGGCACAGGCAGGGAGGGAGGAGGAGCTTCTGCCCCTGATTCTGCAGGCACACACCCCCTCTTGCTCTGTGCCTGGTCCCAAGGGCTTGTGCTCCTGCTGCCCTGACCTCCCCCAGCACTCACCATCAGAGCAACAGAGGAGCTGCAGGCCGCAGCCCACCCAGGGCCCAGCATCCCTCCAGCTGCCGCCAGGGCTCTGCAGTGTCTCAGCAGCCCTTGGGCCCTGGCTGCCTTCCCGCTCCAGGCAGCCCAAACACAACTGCAGCCTGACCCCCGGCCAAGCAAGCCACCAGGCTGAGCTGCCCCCGCCTGAGGGTGAGCAGCTGGCACCTGCACCCCAGGATGCCCTCAGAGGAGCAGGCAGAGCAGAGCAGCGCCGTCTCCAGTGCCCCTGGCAGCACGAGAGGTGCCAGTAGCCCAGGGGCAAGGGGAAGCTCACAGGAACGGGGAGCACGGCTTACATGTGCCCCCTGCCCTGCAAGGGCCTGGCACTGCCAGGAGGCTGGGCCTCCTCAGGGGGCTGCTGGGGGTGGGGAGCCAGAGCCTGGCAGGCAACACACTTTGGCAGAGGAGGGGCCCAGGGGCTCTCCTCTGGGAGGATCACAGGGGCTCTGGGGGGCCCAGGCTCTCCTCTGGGAGCATCACAGGGGCTCTGGGGGAGGCTCCAGGGCTCTCCTCTGGGACATCACAGGGCCCTGGGGGCTCCAGGGCCTTCCTGGGAGCATCACAGGGGCTCTGGGGGGGCTCCAGGGCTCTGGGGAGAGTGCAAGGGGAGGTGGGAAGGAGGGCAGGGGCCAAGAACTGACCAGGCCAGGAAGAGGGGCTGGAGGGGGATAACAAACTGGGAGGTGAGGGAGGGAAGGGAGAGGGGGTCGGAGAGGGCTGCAGTTAAGGTACACGATGGGGAGCGGAAGACATGGGAATGGGGCTGGGCAGCTTGGTCAAGGCTGGAAGAGCAGGAAGGAGGTGAACGAGGAAGAAGGAGCAGGAGACAGAGGGCAGGGGAAAAGAGGGTCTATGCGGTGGCCCAAGGGGGTGCAAGAGGGAGGAAGAAGGGCCCTGCCGGGGACAAGAAGGGCGAAGGAGGGCCGCATGGGGGTGCAGAGGCGAAGGGGCAGCGGTGCCTTGGTGCCCCTTGATGGCGGCGCTGCCCGGGGCCGGGGCCGTCGGGCAGCGCCCAGGCAGCAGAGTCATGGCGCGGGCAGGTGGGTTCCGCGACACCGCCCCCCAGCAGCTCCCGGCCCCGCCGCTGCCCACCGCACCAGGGCTCCCTCCCTCCCCTGGGGCAGGGCAGAGGCAGCCCCGGCACAGGGGCACAAACTTCCCGGGGCTCGGGGGCAGCCGCCCCGCTAACAGGTGGCGGCGGCGGCGGCAGTGCCGGCCCGGCCCCGCCCAGGCGCTGGGTGCAGCCCGCGACGGCGCGTCCCGTCCCGTCCCACCCCAGCCCCGTTCCACCCCCCAGCCCCGTTCCCGGCGGTCACTCACCGGCTCGCCCACCCCGGCAGGCGGGATGCGAGGCGCGGAAGTTTAAAGCGGGATAAGATTATTCTGTGGGTTTGGTTCCAACGGAGACGAATCAAACGAGACGAGGCACCCCCCGGCGCCAAGGCGGACGAAACCGCTCCTCCGCCCTCCTCGGCCGCCGCCGCCGCCGCTCTGCGCCGCTCCTCCCCGCCCGGCCCGGCCCGGCCCCGCCGGGGGTTCAGCCGCTCGTCGGCCCAGCGGCGGCGAAGTTTCCACCGCGGTGGTGGAGGCGCCCCCGGCGTGCCGCGCCCGCCCCGCATTGGCACCGGGCGCCGGGGCGCTGTGCCGCTACCGCCGTCGCTGCTGCCGCCGCCCGGACAATGTGCGTGCGGGGGGAGCGCGGCGGAGCGGGAGCGCGCCCCGCCGGCGGCCGCGGCCCCCGCCCAGCGCCCCGCCCCGCCGCGAGCAGCGGCCGCCCCTGATAGGCGGCCCCCGCCGCCACCGCCCTCCCGGTGGGCCGCGCTGCCTGTCAATCAGCGGCCGCCGCCCGCCCACCGCGGCCTGGCCGCGGGGCGGCCCCGGGGGTGGTCCCTGGGGCGGCGGGGAGCTGGGAGAGGGGGCAGGGCGCCGGCCGCCGCCTCGCCCGGAGGGTCACCGCGGTGCCGCTGCCGTCCCCTGCCCCTGCGCCCCCTCCCCGGGGGCTGCGAGGCTTTGGCCGGCCGTCCCCAGGGCCGGGACTCTGCTGCCGGCCCCGCGACGGCCTCTCCTGGGAAGCGCCGGGCCGAGGGGAAGGCCTCGCCGGAGCCGCGCTGCAGGCGCCCACCGCCTCCCGCGCGCTGCCTTCGGGCCGCCCTCCCCTGCGGCTGCGGGGCTGCTCTCCCGCGGCAGCGCCCGGAGGCGGCAGAGATGGCTCCTACGCGGGGTTCGGGGTGGGAGAGCAGCTCACTGCCCCTGCCCAGCGCTGCGGGGGCTGCGCCGGCTGCGGGAGCAGAGCAGCTGCTGCCGTCGATAGCGCACGGCCCTGCCGGTACCGCGGCGAGGAGAGCCGCGGCCGTGCCCTCCACCTGCAGGCCGCACGCCGGGGCACTGCCCCCGGGCCGAGGCTGCCCGCACAGGCTGCCCGCGGAGGCCGGGCACTGCCCCGGGCCGGGCCGAGCCTCGGCTGCCCGCACAGGCTGCCCGCGGAGGCCGGGCACTGCCCCGGGCCGGGCCGAGCCTCGGCTGCCCGCACAGGCTGCCTGGCGGAGGCCGGCACACCGCGCGTTTGAGGGAGGAAAGGCAAACTGAGACGTGGTGGTTCGCTGATAGCCTGCAGGCGAACCCAGCCGCCGGGTGCTCGTAGCAGGTCCCCGGAAAGGCCTAGGAAAAGCGCCACCCCAAGCGAGTCAGGAGCTATTGAGACAGGGCACAGGGGACCGGACACCTGAATGGGTTCTGCATGGGACAGCTGGGGTGCTGTGGCTGGGCAGCAGTGATGCTGCATGAACTGAGCCTTCCATGGCAGGCAGCGGTCTGAGCACGGTGGGAGGCTCCCTCCTGGTCCTGTTGGGGTCCCACAGGAGCTAGGAAACCTGGTGGGCCAAGCTCATGCCATGAGTTGAGGTCTGTCAGTGCAGCGCTTCCCCCATCCTGTCGCAGCTGGCCTGTTGGCAAACCTTTCTCCCTCAGGCACCGTGGTTCCCCTGCCAGTCTGGGCGGGGGTGGTATTTGGGGCACCGGCTGGGCCCGGAGCACGCAGCAGGAGAATCCTTCAGGCTGGAAAAGAGCCTTCAGACCACCACTGAGTCTGACTGTAACCCAGCTACCATGTGATACTGTGATACTGACCACTTCACATGACAGCTTGAAGCACCACATCCACAGCTTCTCGAACACCTCTAGGGACCTCCAAGCTCATCCAGTCCAACACCAACCCAACCCCACCATGGGCCTAACTCCAACCATGGCACCAGCTGCCATGGCCACAGGGTTCTGGAAACCCTCTAGCCATGGGGACTCCACCACCCCCTGGGCAGCCTCTGCAGTCCCTGACCACTCTTGGCACCAAAGACATTTTGCCTCCTCTCCAACCTCAGCCTCCCCTGGCACAACCCAGGCCAGTTCTTCTCCTTCTCTCCCTGAGCCTGGGGAGCAGAGCCCAACCCCCAGCTGCCTGCAGCCTCCTCTCAGGAGCTGCAGAGAGCAATGAGGTCTCCCTCAGCCTCCTCTGCTCCAGGCTGACCCCCCCAGCTCCCTCAGCCGCTCCTCTAAGAGAAGTGGCCAAGCTTTGATGCAGAACGTCACACCGCAGCCACCCTGGGCCCGTGGCAGAGCCCTGCCGGCTCTGCTCTGAGCAGGCTGCCACAGTTCCTCGCTCCCAGGAGAAAAGGATCTAGTGGGATCTGCAACTGGATCTAGAAACCATTGTTGCAGATGCTGGCTGTGACACACATCACACAAAGGCAGCTCCTGCCCTGCAGAGCTGGTAGCGTGAGTAGCTGAAGCGAGTTCTGAGGCCAGCCCGGGGAGAGAGCCGTGCAGGTCCCTTCAGGTCCCTGCGCCGTGTTGCAGCAGCGCAGCCTGCCTGAGCGCGCTTCGGGCGAGGCCGCTGCAGCCCGGCAGCCCCAGACAACACACCGCCGCCGCTGATGAAGCCTTAACCTACCTTCAAACTCTTCGCTCGCTTCTACCAAGCCCTCCGGGAGCTGTGGGCTGTGCGGGGCAGCGGGCCCCGCGGCTGGCAGGCGCGGCTGCCCGGTGGTGGGCGGCCGGCGGCGGCTGCGGGGCGCCGGGCTGCTCCGCAGGCAGCCGCACGCACGGCCTCTGCCCCGGCTTGTTCCGGCCGCTGCTGCCGGGCGGGCAGGGCGCCGCAGAGGGCAGAATCCGCCTGAAAAGTGGAGCTGGTGGGGTTTCAGTACCTAGGTGGTCCAGAAGGACTTGGCGAGGAGGAGAACCAAAGGGGAGGTGGAACAGGCACAGCGGTGGCTGAGCAGCAGAGTCACAGAATCAGCCAGGCTGGAAGAGACCTCCAAGATCACCGAGTCCAACCTATCACCCAACCCCAACTGATCAACCAGACCATGACACCAAGGGCCTCAGCCAGGCTCTCCTTGAACACCTCCAGGGATGGGGACTCCACCACCTCCCCTGGTGCAGCACACATTCCCATGGCAAATCTCTCTTGCTGGGAAGAACTTCTTCCTCACCTCCAGCCTGAACCTCCCCTGGCACAGCTTGAGACTGTGTCCTCTAGTTCTGGTGCTGCTTGCCTGGGAGAAGAGCCCAACCCCCACCTGGTACAACCTCCCTTCAGGGAGTTGGAGAGAGCAAGAAGGTCTCCCCTGAGCCTCCTCCAGGCTAAACACCCCCCAGCTAGGTCCCTCATAGGCTGCATGCTTTGGGGGCTCCCTAGTGACCCACAAGAAGCAGGGAACAGCAGAAGATAGGGAGCAGAGCTGCCTCTTTCCTGCTGATTCTTCAGTGCCAGATCACATCAGATAGCTGAGGACTACTTGTTGTATGCAGACAGAGGTGGCATCACCTAGTGCTGACTCACAGCCACTCAATCACAGGCTGCTTTGGGTTAGAAGGAGCCTTCAGAGATCACCTGGTTCCAACACTCTGCTTCTGGAGGGTGTTCCCAGCTCTCATTTTCCTCTGCTCTTCTTAGACCTTTTCCAGAGTGAATTTGGCTTTGTGCCCTAAGGAAAGGTTTGGACTCGAGGATCTCAGAGGCCTTTTCCAACTCAACCAATTCCATAATCCTATCAAAACAATGAGGATCAGATTCACAGAAGCACAGCATGGGTTGGAAGGGAGCTCAAAGCTCAGCCAGCTCCAAGCTCCCTGCCATGGGCAGGGACACCTCCCACCAGCACAGGCTGCTCATCCAGCCTGGCCTGGAACACCCCCAGGGAGCAGGTTCCAGCCTGCCTGTGAGGTCATTCTGCATGAAGAGAGTCTTCCTTTCTAAGCTTGAGTTTAATCCCAGGACAATGGCCTGTCTGAGGCCTCTGGAGGACAGGATCCTCTTCTTGCAGTGCAAATGACACCACAAGAAGGTTGCTCTGCTAACTCATCCAAATCCAGGCTGGTTTGGGAGCAGCCCTGAAGGAAAGGCCTCGGGGGTGCTGGGTGCTGAGCAGCTCCCCAGGAGCCAGCAGTGCCTCCTGCAGCCCTCAGGCAGCTGTGTGCTGGGCTGCAGCCAGAGCAGGGTGGGCAGCAGGGCAGCAGAGGGGATTCTGCCCCTGGGCTCTGCTCTGCTCAGACCTCCCCTCCAATCCTGCCTCCAGCTCTGCTGTCCCCAGCAGCAGAAGGACACAGAGCTGCTGGAGGGAGGCCAGAGGAGGCCACAAAGATGCTGCCAGGGCTGGAGCAGCTCTGCTGGGAGCACAGGCTGAGGGAGCTGGGGCTGTGCAGCCTGCAGAGGAGAAGGCTCCAGGGGCACCTCAGAGCTGCCTGCCAGGAGCTGAAGGGATCCTGCAGGAAGGCTGCAGAGAGACTTCTGCTGAGGGGGTCTGGAGCCAGGCCCAGGGGGAAGGGTTTGGAGCTGAGGCAGAGCAGGGTGAGAGTGGAGCTGAGGAAGAAGTTGTTGGGAGTGAGGCTGGGGAGACTCTGGCCCAGGCTGCCCAGGAGGCTGTGGCTGCCTCCTCCCTTGGGGTGTATCAAGGCCAGGCTGGATGAGGCCTTGAGCAGCCTGTGCTGGTGGGAGGTGTCCCTGCCCATGGCAGGGGCTTGGAGCAGAGGGTCTCTGAGCTCCCCTCCAACCTGAGCCACTCTATGATGCTATGATCCCATTGTGCCTCCAGCTGGAGTGGCAACCCACTCCACCAGCTACCCACCAGGCAGCAGCTCCTGTGCCCTCCAGCAAATCTCAAGGCAGGCAGAGCCTTCTAGACACTCTGGAGCTGCTGCTGCAGTGCTGCTGCCCGCTGCCAGCTCTGCTTCCAGGGGAGGAAGGCAGCTCGGTTTCTGGGCCCACTAGCATGCCATGCAGCAGCAAAGAGGAAAAGCAGAGCACCCCATGCTGCCAAAACACAGCCTGCAGCGAGCCTGGAGAGCTCTTCCATCAGTCCAAAGCCTTCAGCCTTCCCTGGCTGTCTCACCAAGCTGGCTGTAGCTTGCAGGTGGGAGGCTGTAAGTCATGGCCACGCTTCTGCAGTCATCAGCTCTCACTGCCTGCTTAGGTTCAGCCTGGGAAGGTGCATCACTGTTTTTTTGTAGGTGCTGTGACCCCAAAAATGACTCCTTGGTATTGTCATTCCCTTTCCCACCTCTGCAAGAGGAGAGTCCCAGCCCCTGCTCCCTGTGGGGCAGACAAACCTGCACCAGGGGTTTCGCTGGGAACTGAACTGGTCAGCAGCTGTAGGTCCAGGCTCTACCCACAGTTTGGAAACATCCATCTTGATGAGCTACAGCTTCACAGATGGCAGCTGGCTGGGAGGGACCCTCCAAGGGCATCCTGTGCAGCCCCCTGCCATGGGCAGGGACCCCTCCAGCCAGAGCAGGCTGCCCAGGGACACAGCCAGGCTGAGCCTGAATGGCTCCAGGCATGGAGCCTCAACCACCTCCCTGGGCAGCCTGTGCCAGTGTCTCCCCAGCCTCCCTCTGCACAGCTTCCTCCTGGTGTCCAACCTGCCTCTGCCCTGCTCCAGTTCCAAACCCTTGCCCCTTGGCCTAGCCCCACAGCCCCTTCTGCACAGTGCCTCCCCAGCTGCCTGCAGCTCCCCTGCAGGTATTGCACTGCAGCTCTGAGGGCTCCCTGCAGCCTTCTCCTCTCCAGGCTGCACAGCCCCAACTCTCCCAGCCTGTGCCCACAGCAGAGGTTCAGCAGCCTCTGATCATCTTTGTGACCTCCTCTGGAGCCTCTCCATCAGCTCCAGGTCTCTCTTGTGCTGGGGGCCCCACAGCTGGCCCCAGCCCTGCAGCTGAGGTCTCCCCAGACCAGAGCAGAGGGGCAGGATCCTCTCTCCAGCTCTGGCCACACTGCTCTGGCTGCAGCCCAGGCTGCCCTTGGCCTCCTGTGCTGCCAGTGCCCATTGCTGCCTCCTGGCCAGCTGCTGCCCCCCAGCTTCCCCCAAGGCCTTCTCTGCAGGGCTGCTCTCAGTCTCCTCACCCCCAGCCTGGATGGATGCTGAGGGTTGCCCTCAGCTAGGTGCAGGACCTTGCACTTTGCCTTCTTGAGCCTCCTGAGGTTCTCCTCAGGCACCTCTGCAGCCTGTGCAGGTCCCTCTGGAAGGCTCCATCCTGCCCTTCAGCCTTACCAGGCCCAGCACCCAGCTTGGTGCCAGCTGCAGGCTTGCTCAGGGTGCCTCAGTCTCTCTCTGTGGCACTGGTGAAGCTATTGAACAGCAGTGGTCCCAGTGCAGACCCCTGAGGGACAGCACTTGTCACCTGTCTCCGTCTGGAGCCATTGACCACTGCCCTTTGGATGTGATCATCCAACCAATTCCTTATCCACTGCAGAGCTCACCCACCAAACCCACATCTCTCCAGCTTGGGGAGAAGGCTGCTGCTGGGGACTGCCTCAAAGGCTTTCCCAGTGTCTCACAGATGGCCGCCGGGGCCTTCCTTGTCCCCTGCTGCAGTTACCTACTGCGGAAAGCTACTGGCTGGGCCTTGCTGGAGCAATGTTCTCCTTCATGCTGCCTCTGAGAACATAAAGCAGAGCTCCCCTGAGGTTTGCCTCCCCACAGCACCCTATTGTGCCTGATCTCTTCATCCGTTGCTCCAGCAGCCTCGGGAAAGCCTTGCCCCCGGGGAGGCTTCCCTCGCCGCTCCCTCAGCCGCGGGGCTGAGCGCCTGGGCGGCACAGAGCAAACCCCTTCGGCATCCCCAGCCTCCCAGGCAACGCGGACCGCTTCCTTTTGGGATCTTCCAGCCTGGCACAAGGCACTTGCCATGGCAACCAGCTTAGGAAAGAGGACAGAAATGAGCATCAGGAGGTGCTTTGTTGCTATGGCAAGGCAAGAAGCTCAGACCTGCTCCTGGCTCACCACCGGGCCGTGCCGCACCGCCGCTCAGGAGCTCTCAGCGGCACTTCACCTGCTGGGGCTGCTCAGCCTGGAGGGGAGGAGGCTCAGGGGAGACCTCAGGGCTCTCTCCAACTCCCTGAAGGGAGGTTGTAGCCAGGCGGAGGTTGGTCTCTTCTCCCAGGCAGCCAGCACTAGAACAAGAGGACACAGCCTCAAGCTGTGCCAGGGGAGGGTTAGGCTGGAGGTGAGGAGAAAGTTCTTCCCAGCAAGAGAGATTGGCCATGGGGATGTGCTGCCCAGGGAGGTGGTGGAGTCCCCATCCCTGGAGGTGTTTAGGAGAGGCTTGAGAGGGTGCTTGGTGCCATGGTTGAGTTGATTAGATGGTGTTGGGTGATGGGTTGGACTCAATGACCTCAAAGGTCTCTTCCAACCTGGTTAATTCCTCTTCTCTTCTCTTCTCTTCTCTTCTCTTCTCTTCTCTTCTCTTCTCTTCTCTTCTCTTCTCTTCTCTTCTCTTCTCTTCTCTTCTCTTCTCTTCTCTTCTCTTCTCTTCTCTCTTCTCTTCTCTTCTCTTTCTCTTCTCTTCTCTTCTCTTCTCTTCTCTTCTCTTCTCTTCTCTTCTCTTTCTTCTCTTTCTCTTCTTCCTTCCCTTCCTTCCCTTCCCTTCCCTTCCCTTCCCTTCCCTTCCCTTCCCTTCCCTTCCTTCCTTCCCTTCCCTTCCCTTCCCTTCCCTTCCCTTCCCTTCCTTCCATTCCCTTCTATGCCATTCCATTCCATTCCATTCCATTCCATTCCATTCCATTCCATTCCATTCCATTCCATTCCATTCCCTTCCCTTCACCTTGGGTTGGGTGCAGCCCAGGAGCCTCCTGGGCCTGCCTGGTGCTTGAATCAAAGCTGAAGTGCAGAAGCAGGAAGCGTTCAGGAGAATCAGCACAGGGCTGGGTGCTCAGCAGCACGAGGCCCAGCTGATGCAACCCTGCAGATGTCAGGGGAGGGAACCAGCTCTGAGCTGAACCTGGACTCCATTCTCAGGCAGTCTCCATCCTCCTCCACCTCCCCCTTTATGGCTTTGGTTTCCCTGCTTTTTTTAAGCTTTGAAGCAGAAGCAATCTCTGGAGGCCTGGGAGTGTTGTGCAGTTACCTGGGACAGAGGGGGCACGAGCCTGCAGGCTCTGGCATGGAACCACAGAACTGATTGGGTTGGAACAGGCCTCTGAGCTCAGCCAGGCCAACCCCAGCCCAGCCCCACCATGGCACCAAACCCTGGCCCAGGGGCCATGGCCACAGGAACCCCTCCAGCCAGGGGGACTCCACCACCCCCTGGGCAGCCTCTGCCAGGCCCTCACCACTCTGGCACCAAAGACATTTTCCCTCCTCTCCAACCTCAGCCTCCCTGGCACAACTCCAGGCCAGTTCCTCTCCTTCTGTCCCCTGAGCCTGGGGAGCAGAGCCCAACCCCCAGCTGCCTGCAGCCTCCTCTCAGGGAGCTGCAGAGAGCAATGAGGTCTCCCTCAGCCTCCTCTGCTCCAGGCTGAACCCCCCAGCTCCCTCAGCTGCTCCTCCCCAGCCCTGCTCTCCAGACCCTTCCCCAGCTCTGGTGCCCTTCCCTGGCCCTGCTCCAGCTGCCATGAGATGAAGGAAAGTCATCTCAAAGCAGCTGTGCTAAAACAATTCCCAGAGACTGGGAAAAGTCTGTGAGTTAATCCTGCCTGAGGATCAGACCAGGAGAGACTTGGCCACAAGAGATCCCACAGCTGGGAGATCCTGCCCTGGCCATCCTCCCAGGGGCCTCTCAGAGATCCCTGAAGCTGGGGAGCAGAAATCCACCTGGGACCAAAAAGAAGGCCACTGAGCCCTGGCTGCAAAGGGGATTTTAGGAAGGGCTCTGATCTGGAGGGAGCTGCAGTACTGAAGCCACAGAATAACTCCTGAAGGAATTAGTCAGCCCTCCAGCAAGCAACAAAACCTCCCTCTGGGCTGTCTCCAAACCATCACACTGCTGCAGGTGACACAGGCAGTGAGCTGGAGCCAGGCAGTGAGCTGGAGCCAGGCAGTGAGCTGGAGCCAGGCAGTGAGCTGGAGCCAGGCAGTGAGCTGGAGCCAGGCAGTGAGCTGGAGTCAGGCAGTGAGCTGGAGCCAGGCAGTGAGCTGGAGCCAGGCAGTGAGCTGGAGCCAGGCAGTGAGCTGGAGTCAGGCAGGGAGAGAGAGGAGACTGAGAGTGGAGAGGAGGAAGAAACTGTTGAGAGTGAGGCTGGGGAGACTCTGGCACAGGCTGCTCAGGAGGCTGTGGCTGCCTCCTGCCTGGAGGTGTTGAGGACCAGGCTGGATGAGGCCCTGAGCAGCCTGTGCTGGTGGGAGGGTCCCTGCCCAGGGCAGGGGGCTGGGGCTGGCTGATCTCTGAGCTGCCTCCCAGCCCAACCCTGCTGTGGCTCTATGAATTGGATCCTCACTGTCTCCACAGCATTGGTTCAGCTGGCAAAGGTCTCCAAGAGCACTGAGTCCAACCTTCCCTTAGGGCACTGAGCAGGAGAGGGATTCTGGGCACTGGGGGGCCCAGCACTGGAGCCTGTGCTCCAGCTGTGGTCTCAGCAGGGCAGAGCAGAGGGGGAACGAGAACCTGCCTTGCCCTGCTGGCCACACTCTTCCTCAGCCAGCCCAGAGACCAGTGTGGCCTTCAGCACGCCCGGCTGCCTCTTCCCTGCCGAGCTGCTTGCCCGCCCTGCGGAGGGGGCTGGCGCTGGGCAGCCTCCTGGCCCGGGCACTCAGGGGAGGGAGGCTCCTGCTCCCCGCAGGCTGCCAGCCCGGCAGCGGGAGGTGCCAGCCGGGGCAGGCACTCAGGGAGGGAGGCTCCTGCTCCCCGCAGGCTGCCAGCCCGGCAGCGGGAGGTGCCAGCCGGGGCAGGCACTCAGGGAGGGAGGCTCCTGCTCCCCGCAGGCTGCCAGCCCGGCAGCGGGAGGTGCCAGCCGGGGCAGGCACTCAGGGGAGGGAGGCTCCTGCTGGCTGCCAGCCCGGCAGTGGGAGGTGCCAGCCGGGGCAGGCTCAGGGGAGGAGGCTCCTGCTCGCTGCCAGCCCTGCAGAACGGGTGCCAGGGCAGGCAGATGGCTTCTCCCCAGTCAAACTGGGAGGGTTCCCTCAGGGCCTGAGAGCCCAGTCAGGGGAGAGCTGCCGAGAGCGGCAGGGAGCCTGGTGAGGAGCGCAGGAGGGCCAGGGCGGGCTGGCAGCCCCGGGGCGGGCAGAGGCGGCCACGGGAGCGGCACTGCTCTCCTCCGGCTGCCCAGCAGGCTGGGAGAGGCTGGCTGCAGGGCAATCACGGCCACCAGAGAGCTCGGGAACGGCCGAAGAAGGAGGCCCCGGGTCGGGTTTGCTGCTCTGGGAGGCACAGGCTCAGGCTGCAGCAGCTGCCCGTGCCACCCCCTCAGGGCGAAGGGCAGGGAGTGCGGCGGCCGCGCAGCCCTGTGCCTCTTGCCAGCCGGTTGTTGTCTCCATGGAGCTGTCCGCAGCGCAGGCGTCTGCCCCAGCTCTGCGGCAAGCCCTGGCGCAGCCCTCGGCAAGGCAGCAGGAACGTGCTGGGGCACGATCCCCACGAGCTGCTGAGCACCACGGGCCAGCTGCTGGCAGCCTGCACCACGCTGCCTGGGAGGCAGCAGCCTCCTGCCCCGGCCTCACTGCAGCACACCAGCAACTGGCTGGAGGCTGAGCCCAGAGAGTGGTGGTGAATGGTGCCACAGCCAGCTGGCAGCCAGGCACCAGTGGTGTGCCCCAGGGATCAGGGCTGGGCCCCAGCCTCTTCAATGTCTTCACTGATGATCTGGATGAGGGCATTGAGACAGTCATCAGCAAATGTGCAGATGACACCAAGCTGGGAGCAGATGTTGGTCAGTCAGAGGGCAGAAGGGCTCTGCAGAGGGACCTTGCCAGGCTGGGCAGATGGGCAGAGCCAACAGGATGGCATTCAACACATCCAAGTACCAGGGGCTGCACTTTGGCCACAGCAACCCCAGGCAGAGCTACAGGCTGGGGGCAGAGTGGCTGAGAGCAGCCAGGCAGAGAGGGACCTGGGGGTGCTGGTTGATGGGAGGCTGAACATGAGCCTGCAGTGTGCCCAGGGGGGCAAGAAGGCCAATGACATCCTGGCCTGCATCAGGAACAGTGTGGCCAGCAGGAGCAGGGAGGTCATTGTGCCCTGTGCTCAGCACTGCTTAGGCCACACCTTGAGTCCTGTGTCCAGTTCTGGGCCCCTCAGTTCAGAAAGGAGGTTGACTTGCTGGAAGGTGTCCAGAGAAGGGCAACGAGGCTGGGGAGGGGTCTGGAGCACAGCCCTGTGAGGAGAGGCTGAGGGAGCTGGGGTTGCTTAGCCTGGAGAAGAGGAGGCTCAGGGGAGACCTCATTGCTCTCTGCAACTCCCTGAAGGGAGGTTGTAGCCAGGTGGGGGTTGGTCTCTTCTCCCAGGCAGCCAGCACCAGAACAAGAGGACACAGTCTCGGGCTGTGCCAGGGGAGGTTTAGGCTGGAGGGGAGGAGAAAGTTCTTCCCAGAGAGAGTTGTTAGCCAGTGGAATGTGCTGCCCAGGGAGGTGGTGGAGTCGCCGTCCCTGGAGGTGTTCAAGAGGGGACTGGATGTGGCACTTGGTGCCATGGTCTAGTCATGGGGTCTGTGGTGACAGGTTGGACTCGATGAGCTCTTAGGTCTCTTCCAACCTTGGTGATCCTGTGATCCTGTGGTGCTGTGATGCTGTGAGTGCCACTGAACTGGAGGCAGAGCAGCTCTGAGACCCTCCCCTCTGCCCACAGAAGCTGGATGGAGGGGCTTGCATGATCCCAAATCCCCTTTGTGCTGGTGGAAGTCAGTGCTCTTGGAGACCTTTGCCAGCTGAACCAATGCTGTGGAGACAGTGAGGATCCAATTCATAGAGCCACAGCAGGGTTGGGTTGGAAAGCGAGCTCAAAGCTCAGCCAGCCCCAAGGCCCTGCCATGGGCAGGGACACCTCCCACCAGCACAGGCTGCTCAAGGCCTCATCCAGCCTGGTCCTGAACCCCTCCAGGCAGGAGGTAGCCACAGCCTCCCTGGGCAGCCTGGGCCAGAGTCTCCCCAGCCTCACTGCCAACAATTTCTTCCTCCTCTCCACTCTCAGTCTCCTCTCTCCCAGCTCAAAGCCATTGTCCCTCAGCCTGGCACTCCCAGCCCTCGTCCAGAGTCCCTCCCCAGCTCTCCTGGAGCCCTTCAGGCACTGCAAGGCTGCTCTGAGGCCTCCCTGCAGCCTTCTCTTCTGCAGGCTGCACAGCCCCAGCTCTGCCAGCCTGGCCCCACAGGGGAGGTTCTGCAGCCTCTGCTCATCTCGGTGGCCTCCTCTGGAGCCTCTCCAGCAGCTCCAGGTCCTCCCTGTGCTGGGCCCCAGGGCTGGAGGCAGTGCTGCAGGGGGTCGGAGCAGAGGGGCAGAATGCCCTCCCTGTGGCGCTGTGAGGGAGCTGTGCCCTGCCCCGGCGGCGCTGAGCCGTGTGCCGGCCGCGGCGCCGCTGCTGCGGGCAGGGAGCTCAGCCGTGTGCCAGAGCTGCCAGCCGCGCTCCTGGAGCCGCCTGCCCCTGCCTGCCCTCCGTGCCCGGGGCGGGAGGCTCCTCCGCTGCCCCGTGCCCTGTGGGCGGCTCTGGGCGGCGCTCGGGGGCCCTGCCCCGGCGGGGGGGGCCGTGGGGGTGCCAGGCTGAGGCGACCGGGGGAGAGGAGGCCAAGGGGACTGGGCACTGGGGGCTGGGAGGGCAGCTGCTGCTGCTTGGGTTCTAAGGACAGTGAGCCATAGGAAGTGGCTTCGAGGTGATCCTCTCCTGCGGTGGGCATCGCCCCCACCCCCTGGTGCCCGTGCGGCACGGGGCAGCGCTGCCCGGTGTGTGCTCTGGCCCCAGAGCTGCATGAGTGACTGCCCCTGCCGAGACCTGGCTGAGGAGAGCCAGGACAGGCCCAGAGAGCCTCTCCTGCCCCTCTGCTCTGCTCTGCCCTGCTGGGGCCACAGCTGGAGCCCTGGGTCCTGTCCTGGGCTCCCCAGCTGCAGAGGGACAGGGAAGTGCTGGAGAGAGCCCAGGGCAGGCTGCAGAGCTGCTGAGGGGCCTGGAGCAGCTCTGGGAGCAGCAGAGGCTGAGAGCCCTGGGGCTGAGAGCCTGCAGCAGAGCAGCCCCAGAGGGCAGCTGAGCAATGCTCAGCAAGAGCTGAAGGAGCTGTGGGGGGCAAGAGGCTGGGGCCAGGCTCTGCCCAGTGGTGCCCAGGGACAGCACAAGGGGCACAGAGTGTCAGGCAGGAGGTTGGAGCTGAGCAGGAGGAGAAAGTTGTTTGTTGTGAGGCTGCTGGAGGCCTGGAGCAGGCTGCCCAGAGAGGTTGTGGAGTCTGCTGGGGTGGAGAGCTTCCAACCCCCCTGGGCACTGTGCTGCTGGGCAGGCTGCTGGGGGAGCCCTGCTGGGGCAGGGGCTGGGCTGGGTGAACCCCAGAGGTCCCTTCCAGCCCCCCCATGCTGGGTTCTGTGCTGGCTATGGAGCTTGACTCCAGGTGTCCCTTGGAGGAAGACAGGAGCCACACAAGGGCCACACTCAGCTCACTGTGCTGAGCCATGTGGCATGAGGGCACAGCAGGCAGGTGGCAACCTGTGCCTGGCTGCCTGTGCCTGAGTCACCTCCCTCTGCAGCTGCTGCTGCCAGCCTGCTGCCTGCCCGCTCGGGAGTGAGCTCACTGCTCCGGCAGCCAGGGCACCAGGAAAGATTAACCCTGCCCAGGGCTCCTGCCTGGGGCTTGGCAGGCAGAGGCAGAGCAGAGACAGAGACAGAGACAGAGCAGAGGCAGAGCAGAGACAGAGGCAGAGGCAGAGGCAGAAGCAGAGGCAGAGGCAGAGGCAGAGGCAAAGGCAGAGCAGAGACAGAGGCAGAGGCAGAGGCAGAGGCAGAGGCAGAGGCAGAGGCAGAGACAGAGACAGAGGCAGAGGCAGAGGCAGAGGCAGAGGCAAAGGCAGAGCAGAGACAGAGGCAGAGGCAGAGGCAGAGGCAGAGGCAGAGGCAGAGACAGAGACAGAGGCAGAGGCAGAGCAGAGGCAGAGGCAGAGGCAGAGGCAGAGCAGAGGCAGAGGCAGAGGCAGAGGCAGAGCAGAGGCAGAGCAGGGGCAGGGGAGAGCAGGGGCAGAGCAGGGGCAGAGCAGAGGCAGAGCAGGGGCAGAGCTGAGCTTGAGTGGCTCCAGGCATGGAGCCTCAACCACCTCCCTGGGCAGCCTGTGCCAGAGTCTCCCAGCCTCACTCTCAACAATTTCTTCCTCCTCTCCACTCTCAGTCTCCTCTCTCCCAGCTCAAAGCCATTGTCCCTCAGCCTGGCACTCCCAGCCCTTGTCCAGAGTCCCTCCCCAGCTCTCCTGGAGCCCTTCAGGTACTGGGAGGCTGCTCTGAGGTCTGCCTGGAGCCTTCTCTTCTCCAGGCTCAACGCAATGATCTCAAAGGTCTCTAGGCAGAGCCTGGATGAGGCCCTTGGTGCCATGGTTCAGTTGATCAGATGGTGCTGGGTGAGAGGTTGGACTTGATGGTCTCAAAGGTCTTTTCCAACCTGGTTAATTCTGTTCTACTCTATTCTATTCCAACCAGGTCTATTCTACTTCTATTCTATTCTATTCTACTTCAATCTATTCTATTCTATTCTATTCTATTCTATTCTATTCTATTCTATGCTATTCTATTCTATGCTATTCTATTCTATGCTATTCTATTCTATTCTATGCTATGCTATTCTATTCTATGCTATTCTATTCTATGCTATTCTATTCTATGCTATTCTATTCTATGCTATTCTATTCTATTCTATGCTATGCTATTCTATTCTATGCTATTCTATTCTACTTCTATTCTATTCTATTCTATTCTATTCTATTCTATTCTATTCTATTCCATTCCATTCCATTCCATTCTATTCTATTCTATTCTATTCTATTCTATTCTATTCTATTCTATTCTATTCTATTCTATTCATTCCATTCCATTCCATTCCATTCCATTCTATTCTATTCTATTCTATTCTATTCTATTCTATTCTATTCTATTCTACTCTATTCTCCCAGCCTGGCCCCACAGGGGAGGTTCTGCAGCCTCTGCTCATCTCTGTGGCCTCCTCTGGAGCCTCTCCAGCAGCTCCAGGTCCTTCCTGTGCTGGGGGCCCAGAGCTGGAGGCAGTGCTGCAGGTGGGGGCTGAGCAGAGCAGAGCAGAGGGGCAGAATCCCCTCCCTGTGCTGCTGCTCTCCCTGCTCTGGCTGCAGCTCAGCACTCAGCTGGCTCTGGGCTGCAGATGTGTTCTCAGCAGAGCAGAGCAGGGGCAGAATCTCGGCCTGCTGGCCACCCTGCTCTGGATGCAGGCCAGGATGCTGCCTGGGTGTCCAGGTCTCCCTTTCTCAAGAAAGAAGACCTGGAGAGTTAAAACCCAGGGTGCTGAGAAGGTCCTGGAGCCTGTCTGTAATGAGAGGAGACTTCGAGCCTGGCTTGCACGACTTAGCAAGAGAAATGCCGAGGGGAGATGGCAGCGTGCCCTACAAAGGCATCAGCAACGCCAGCAGCAGAGGGGCAGAGCTGTTTGCAGCTGAAATGCAACGTGGCAAAAGGAAAAGTAGGTAAAAGGCAGCGGTGCCCACCTGGGACCCGTGAAGGAGGAGGGGTGCAGGGCTCAGAGAGAGGCTTTGGACCAGCCTGGCAGAAGCGGGAGGCAGCGACAGGCAGGCAGCTCCAGGGCCCTGCTGCGGTGAGCTGCAGCAGCAGCGCGCCGACTGCTCTGCCCGGGAGGCTCTTCCTGCTCCTGTGCCCCTGGGGCACTCCAAGGCAATTCTGAAACCACAGAGCCACGGAACTGCTTGCGTTGGAGAAGGCCTCTGAGCTCATCCAGGCCAAACATCACCCAGGGGCCACGGCCACGGGAACCTGGGACAGAGTTACCTGGGACAGAGGGGGCACGAGCCTGCAGGCTCTGGCATGGAACCACAGAACTGATTGGGTTGGAACAGGCCTCTGAGCTCAGCCAGGCCAACCCCAGCCCAGCCCCACCACGGCCACCAAACCCTGGCCCAGGGGCCATGGCCACAGGAACCCCTCCAGCCAGGGGGACTCCACCACCCCCCCTGGGCAGCCTCTGCCAGGCCCTCACCACTCTGGCACCAAAGACATTTTGCCTCCTCTCCAACCTCAGCCTCCCTGGCACAATTCCAGGCCAGTTCCTCTCCTTCTCTCCCCTGAGCCTGGGGAGCAGAGCCCAACCCCAGCTGCCTGCAGCCTCCTCTCAGGGAGCTGCAGAGAGCAATGAGGTCTCCCTCAGGCTCCTCTGCTCCAGGCTGAACCCCCCCAGCTGCCTCAGCTGCTCCTCCCCAGCCCTGCTCTCCAGAGCCTTCCCCAGCTCTGGTGCCCTTCTCTGGCCCTGCTCCAGCCCTCAAGGTCCTTCTGAGAGTGAGGAGCTCAAAACTGAACCCAGGATTTGAGCTATGGCCTCCCCAGTGCCCAGCCCAGGGGCACCATCCCTGCCCTGCTGCTGCTGCCCACAGCATTGCTGCTCCAGGCCAGGCTGCTGCTGCCCTTCTTGCCCCCTGGGCACTGCTGGCTCCTCTCCAGCTGCTGGCACCCAGCACCCCCAAGGGCTTTCCTGTCAGGCAACTTGCCAGCCACTGTGCAGGTGGCAAGAGCAATTAGCTATGAATTAATACTATTAATTACTAACTGGCATGAGTGGCTATTGCCCCTGGATGGATGAAAGCAGTAGGACAGGTGAAGCTCTCCTTTCTAAGGTAAGTCCCCAGCTGAAAGTGTTTCCAGCTGGGCTTGGCTCTGAGAGAAGGTTTCACCCCATGGCTGCAGCAAAGCCTTGCCTCCTGGCCCAGGCACTGTGTGGAGATCCTGCCCTGGGCAGGGCAGAGGCAGCCCCAGCAGCCCTGACGAGGTGCAGGCTCTGCTGTCAATCCCAAGCTGAGAACAAGCTGAGTGCAGCCTCAGCAGGTTGCTGATGACACCAAGCTGTGTGGTGCAGCAGACAGCTGGAGGGAAGGGATCCATCCAGAGGCACCTGGACAGGCTGCAGAGGTGGGCACAAGCCAACCTCAGGAGCTTCAACAAGACCAAGGGCAGGGTCCTGCAGCTGGGTGGAGGCAACCCCAGGCACAACTCCAGGCTGGGCAGGGACTGGCTGGAGAGCAGCCCTGAGGAGAGAGACTTGGGGGTGCTGGGGGAGGAGAAGCTCAACAGGAGCTCTCAGTGTGCACTTGCAGCCCGGAAAGCCAAGCAGAGCCTGGGCTGCAGCAGGAGAAGTGTGGCCAGCAGGGCAAGGGAGGGGATTCTCCCCCTCTGCTCAGCCCTGCTGAGACCCCACCTGGAGTACTGCCTCCAGTTCTGGAGCCCCTATGACAAGAGGGATCTGGAGGTGCTGGAAGGTGTCCAGAGCAGGGCCAGGAGGAGGAGCAGAGGGTTGGAGCAGCTCTCCTGTGAGGACAGACTGAAGGAGTTGGGGCTGTTCAGGCTGGAGAAGAGAAGGCTCCCAGGTGACCTCATTGTGGCCTTCCAGGATCTGAAGAGGGCTCCAGGAAGGCTGGGGAGGGACTGCTCAGGATCTCAGGCAGTGATAGGACTAGGGGGATGGACTGAAGCTGGAGGTGGGGAGATTGAGGCTGGAGGTGAGGAGGAAGTTCTTCCCCATGAGAGTGGTGAAGCCCTGGAATGGGTTGTGCAGGGAGGTGGTTGAGGCCCCGTCCCTGGAGGTGTTTAAGGCCAGGCTGGATGAGGCTCTGGCCAGGCTGATGTAGTGTGGGGTGTCCCTGCCCATGGCAGGGGTTGGAACTGGCTGATCCTTGGGGTCCCTTCCAACCCTGACCGATGCTGTGATACTATGAACACTGCCAGCGTGTCCTGGCCACACTGAGCCCTACCTGTCCTCCCCCCAAGGCAGGATGTGATTCCTGGAGGGAGGTCCCAGCAGCCCCAGGCTTATTAATTTACAGATCCCTCAGTGACCTTCACTCAGGGCTGGGAGCGCTGCCAGCACGACTGCAGCAACTCAGAGCAGGGCAGAGCAAAGCTCCTGCATCCAGCCTGACATCCTGCCAGCTTGAGAGGTTCCCAGAGTCATGGAACTATTGGGGTTGGAAAAGGCCTCTGGGCTCAGCCAGTCCAACCCCAGCCCAGCCCCACCACAGCCACCAAACCCTGACCCCAGGGTTCAGGAACCCCTCCAGCCAGGGGGACTCCACCACCCCCTGGGCAGCCTCTGCCAGGCCCTCACCACTCTGGCACCAAAGACATTTTGCCTCCTCTCCAACCTCAGCCTCCCCTGGCACAATTCCAGGCCAGTTCCTTTCCTTCTCTCCCCTGGGACTGGGGAGCAGAGCCCAACCCCAGCTGCCTGCAGCCTCCTCTCAGGGAGCTGCAGAGAGCAATGAGGTCTCCCTCAGGCTCCTCTGCTCCAGGCTGAACCCCCCAGCTCCCTCAGCTGCTCCTCCCCAGCCCTGCTCTGCAGACCCTTCCCCAGCTTGGTTATCCTGCTCCCCTGCCCAGTGGTGGGCAGATGCATTTCTTGCCTGAGTGCTTTCAGCCAGGGCAGGCCGGGTGAGCTGCCAGCAGCTCGTCAGCCCCGCGAGGCTGCAGAGGGCTCTGGGCAACCTGAGCCGGCGGAGGATGTCCCTGCTGAGTGCAGGGGGGTTGGAGTGGATGAGCTTTAGAATAGAACAGAATTAACCAGGTTGGAAAAGAACTTCAAGGTCACCAAGTCCAACCTCTCCCCCAGCACCATCTGATCAACTCAACCATGGCACCAAGGGCCTCATCCAGGCTCTGCCTGAACACCTCCAGGGATGGGGACTCCACCACCTCCCTGGGCAGCACATCCCCATGGCCAATCATGGGAAGAATTTCTTCCTCACCTCCAGCCTAAACCTCCCTGGCACAGCTTGAGACTGTGTCCTCTTGTTCTGGGGCTGGGGGCCTGGGAGAAGAGCCCAACCCCCACCTGGCTACAACCTCCCTTCAGGGAGTTGGAGAGAGCAATGAGGTCTCCCCTGAGCCTCCTCTTCTGCAGGCTAAGCAACCCCAGCTCCCTCAGCCTCTCCTCCCAGGGCTGTGCTCCAGACCCCTCCCCAGCCTTGTTGCCCTTCTCTGGACACCTTCAAGTCTCTCAATGTCCTTCCTAACCTGAGGGGCCCAGAACTGGACACAGGACTCAAGGTGTGGCCTAAGCAGTGCTGAGCACAGGGCACAATGACCTCCCTGCTCCTGCTGGCCACACTGTGCCTGATGCAGGCCAGGATGCCATTGGCCTTCTTGGCTGCCTGGGCACACTGCTGGCTCCTGTTCAGCTGCTGTCAACCAGCACCCCCAGGTCCCTCTCTGCCTGGCCTGCAGGTCCCTTCCAGCCCAGGCCAAGTTGTGATTCTCTCTGCAGCAGCAGAGACAAACAACCCTTCAGCTCTCTGCACACAGGATGCACTTCCTCAAGAGATAGGAAGAGAGTCCCAGGGGGAGGTGTGGGGGAAACTGAGTCAAGGTGACTTGAGCTACTCACCTGGCCCACAGCCACCAGAGCTGGGAGCAAGCTTGCAGGGGCAGGTGCTGGCTCCAGCCCTGCCTTCCTGCAGCTGGCCAGGGCCCCATGGCCTGGGAAGCTGGGGGCTGGACAGCATGGCCAGCACCACCCTGCTCAGCCAGGCCCTGCTCAGCCAGGCCCTGCTCAGCCAGGCCCTGCTCAGTCAGGCCCTGCTCAGCCAGGCCCTGCTCAGCCAGGCCCTGCTCAGCTGCTCTGACCTGAATGGCCCTGCAGGAGGCTGCAGCCAGGCTTCCTGAGCCAGGCCTAGCAGGGTGCTCTGCAGAGCCTGCAGGAGGGGAGCAGCCAGGCTTCCTGAGCCAGGCCTAGCAGGGTGCTCTGCAGAGCCTGCAGCAGGGGAGCAGCCAGGCTTCCTGAGCCAGGCCTAGCAGGGTGCTCTGCAGAGCCTGCAGCAGGGGAGCAGCCAGGCTTCCTGAGCCAGGCCTAGCAGGGTGCTCTGCAGAGCCTGCAGGAGGGGAGCAGCCAGGCTTCCTGAGCCAGCAGCCAGGCTTGCAGAGCCTGCAGGAGGCTGCAGCCAGAGCCAGGCCTAGCAGGGTGCTCTGCAGAGCCTGCAGGAGGGCAGCCAGGCTTCCTGAGCCAGGCTTGCTCTGCAGAGCCAGGCCTAGCTGAGGGTGCTCTGCAGAGCCTGGAGCAAATGCCAGCTTGGAGGAAGTGCTGATGCAATCAACCACAACTGCTGCTCCCCAACGTCCTCACAAAGGTCCAGCAGCAACTGGAGGGGTCAGGGGGTGAGGACATGCAAGGAGCCCTTTGGACAAGGGCTGGGAGTGCCAGGCTGAGGGACAATGGCTTTGAGCTGGGAGAGAGGAGACTGAGAGTGGAGAGGAGGAAGAAATTGTTGGCAGTGAGGCTGGGGAGACTCTGGCACAGGCTGCCCAGGGAGGCTGTGGCTGCCTCCTGCCTGGAGGTGTTGAGGACCAGGCTGGATGAGGCCCTGAGCAGCCTGTGCTGGTGGGAGGGGTCCCTGCCCATGGCAGGGGCATGGAGCTGGCTGAGCTTTGAGCTCCCTTCCAGCCCAACCATTCTCTGATTTTGTGCTGAGCAGGGAGTCACAGGATCACAGGATCACAGTATCACCAAGCTTGGAAGAGACCTCGAAGATCACCAAGTCCAAGCTGTCACCACAAAGCTCATGACCAGACCATGGCACCAAGTGCCACATCCAGTCCCCTCTTGAACACCTCCAGAGATGGTGACTCCACCACCTCCCTGGGCAGCACATCCCAAGGGCCAATCTCTCTTGCTGGGAAGAACTTTCTCCTCACCTCCAGCCTAAACCTCCCCCTGGCACAGCTTGAGACTGTGTCCTCTTGTTCTGGTGCTGGTTGCTAGGGAGAAGAGACCAACCCCCACCTGGCTACAACCTCCCTGCAGGGTGTTGTAGAGAAAATGAGGTCTCCCTGAGCCTCCTCTCCTCCAGGCTAAGCAACCCCAGCTCCCTCAGCCTCTCCTCACAGGGCTGTGCTCCAGACCCTCCCCAGCCTTGTTGCCCTTCTCTGGACACCTTCAAGTCTCTCAATGTCCTTCCTAACCTGAGGGGCCCAGAACTGGACACAGGACTCAAGGTGTGGCCTAAGCAGTGCTGAGCACAGGGCACAATGACCTCCCTGCTCCTGCTGGCCACACTGTTCCTGCTGCAGGCCAGGATGCCATTGGCCTTCTTGGCTGCCTGGGCACACTGCTGGCTCATGTTCAGGCAGCTGTCAATCAGCACCCCCAGGTCCCTCTCTGTTTGGCTGCTCTCAGCCACTCTGACCCCAGCCTGTAGCTCTGCCTGGGGTTGCTGTGGCCAAAGTGCAGCCCCTGGCACTTGGACTTGTTGAATGCCATCCTGTTGGCCTCTGCCCATCTGTCCAGCCTGGCAAGGTCCCTCTGCAGAGCCCTTCTGCCCTCTGACTGACCAACTCCTGCCCCCAGCTTGGTGTCATCTGCACATTTGCTGATGACTGTCTCAATGCCCTCATCCAGATCATCAGTGAAGACATTGAAGAGGCTGGGGCCCAGCCCTGATCCCTGGGGCACACCACTGGTGCCTGGCTGCCAGCTGGCTGTGGCACCATTCACCACCACTCTCTGGGCTCAGCCTCCAGCCAGTTCCTCACCCAGCTCAGAGTGCTGCTGTCCCAGCCAGGGGCTGACAGCTTGGCCAGGAGCTTGCTGTGGGGGACGGTGTCAAAGGCCTTGCTGAGGTCCAGGCAGACCACATCCACAGCCTGCCCCACACCCACCAGGCAGTCACCTGGGCATGGAAGGAGATCAGGTTGGAGAGGCAGGACCTGCCCTTCCTAACTCCATGCTGGCTGGGCCTGACCCCTTGGCCATCCCCCAGGATGATCTGCTCCATCACTTTCCCTGGCACTGAGGTCAGGCTGCCAGGCCTGGAGCTTCCAGGCTCCTCCATCCCACCCTTCTTGTGGATGGGGACCACACTGCCCGGTTCCCAGTCACCTGGGAGCTCACCGGTCAGCCAGGAGTCTTCACACCCCCAGCCTCTTCCCTGCAGACCTCCTGCCCTCCTTCCCCCAGAGGAGCCCTGGGTGCCACCCTGGCAGGCAGCCCCTGAGAAGAGCAGGGCTTTGCTGTGGGGGCACTGCAGGAGCGCCTGCCTCCTCCCAGGGTGCACAACAGTATCAGAGTCTCACAGGATCACTCAGGCTGGAAGAGACCTCGAAGATCATCGAGTCCAACCCCTCAAGTGAAGCAATGGGGACACCTCCTGCGGGGGAGGCAGAGCAGTGCTGTGCCTGGACAGATTGTGATGGGCCTCAGAGCACAGGTAGTGTGTGTGTGTGTGTGAGTGGGCAAGCAGGCAGCTGTGATCTCTGGCCAGGAGAGCCTGGGTGACGCAGTGAGTGAGCCTGGGTGATGCAGTGAGTGAGCCTGGGTGACGCAGTGAGTGAGCCTGGGTGACGCAGTGAGTGAGCCTGGGTGATGGAGTGAGTGAGCCTGGGTGATGCAGTGAGCCTGGGTGATGGAGTGAGTGAGCCTGGGTGATGCAGTGAGTGAGCCTGGGTGACGCAGTGAGTGAGCCTGGGTGATGCAGTGAGCCTGGGTGATGGAGTGAGTGAGCCTGGGTGATGCAGTGAGTGAGCCTGGGTGACGCAGTGAGTGAGCCTGGGTGATGGAGTGAGTGAGCCTGGGTGATGCAGTGAGTGAGCCTGGGTGATGCAGTGAGTGAGCCTGGGGGATGGAGTGAGTGAGCCTGGGTGACAGAGTGAGTGAGCCTGGGTGACGCAGTGAGTGAGCCTGGGTGACGCAGTGAGTGAGCCTGGGTGACGCAGTGAGTGAGCCTGGGTGACGCAGTGAGTGAGCCTGGGTGACGCAGTGAGTGAGCCTGGGTGACGCAGTGAGTGAGTGAGTGAGCCTGGGTGACGTGAGTGAGTGAGCCTGGGTGATGGAGTGAGTGAGCCTGGGTGATGCAGTGAGTGAGCCTGGGTGAGTGAGTGAGCCTGGGTGAGTGAGCCTGGGTGTGCAGTGAGTGAGCCTGGGTGATGCAGTGAGTGAGCCTGGGTGATGAGTGAGCCTGGGTGATGAGTGAGCCTGGGTGATGCAGTGAGTGAGCCTGGGTGATGCAGTGAGTGAGCCTGGGTGACGCAGTGAGTGAGCCTGGGTGATGCAGTGAGTGAGCCTGGGTGATGCAGTGAGTGAGCCTGGGTGACTGGGTGATGAGTGAGCCTGGGTGACGCAGTGAGTGAGCCTGGGTGACGCAGTGAGTGAGCCTGGTGTGAGTGAGCCTGGGTGAGCAGTGAGTGAGCCTGGGTGATGCAGTGAGTGAGCCTGGGTGAGCCTGGCAGTGAGTGAGCCTGGGCCGGAGTGGGTGAGCCTGGGTGATGCAGTGAGTGAGCCTGGGTGATGCAGTGAGTGAGCCTGGGTGATGCAGTGAGTGAGCCTGGGTGATGCAGTGAGTGAGCCTGGGTGATGCAGTGAGTGAGCCAGTGAGTGAGTGAGCCTGGGTGATGCAGTGAGTGAGCCTGGGTGATGAGTGAGCCAGTGAGTGAGCCTGGGTGATGCAGTGAGTGAGCCTGGGTGTGAGCCTGGGTGACGCAGTGAGTGAGCCTGGGTGATGCAGTGAGTGAGCCTGGGTGACGCAGTGAGTGAGCCTGGGTGATGCAGTGAGTGAGCCTGGGTGACGAGTGAGCCTGGGTGACGGAGTGAGTGAGTGAGTGAGCCTGGGTGATGCAGTGAGTGAGCCTGGGTGATGCAGTGAGTGAGCCTGGGTGACGCAGTGAGTGAGCCTGGGTGACGCAGTGAGTGAGCCTGGGTGATGCAGTGAGTGAGTGAGTGAGCCTGGGTGACGCAGTGAGTGAGCCTGGGTGACGCAGTGAGTGAGCCTGGGTGACGCCAGTGAGTGAGCCTGGGTGATGCAGTGAGTGAGCCTGGGTGATGCAGTGAGTGAGCCTGGGTGATGCAGTGAGTGAGCCTGGGTGATGAGCCTGGGTGAGTGAGCCTGGGTGATGCAGTGAGTGAGCCTGGGTGATGCAGTGAGTGAGCCTGGGTGATGCAGTGAGTGAGCCTGGGTGACGCAGTGAGTGAGCCTGCAGTGAGTGAGCCTGGGTGATGCAGTGAGTGAGCCTGGGTGACGAGTGAGTGAGCCTGGGTGACGCAGTGAGTGAGCCTGGGTGATGCAGTGAGTGAGCCTGGGTGACGCAGTGAGTGAGCCTGGGTGTGAGTGAGTGAGCCTGGGTGAGTGAGCCTGGGTGATGCAGTGAGTGAGCCTGAGTGAGTGAGACGGAGTGAGTGAGCCTGGGTGATGCAGTGAGTGAGCCTGGGTGACAGTGAGCCAGTGAGTGAGCCTGGGTGATGGAGTGAGTGAGCCTGGGTGAGTGAGTGAGCCTGGGTGAGCAGTGAGCCTGGGTGTGCAGTGAGTGAGCCTGGGTGATGCAGTGAGTGAGCCTGGGTGAGCCTGGGTGATGCAGCCTGGGTGGCGCAGTGAGTGAGCCTGGGTGACGCAGTGAGTGAGCCTGGGTGATGCAGTGAGTGAGCCTGGGTGAGCCTGGCAGTGAGTGAGCCTGGGTGATGCAGTGAGTGAGCCTGGGTGATGCAGTGAGTGAGCCTGGGTGATGCAGTGAGTGAGCCTGGGTGAGTGAGCCTGGGTGAGTGAGTGAGCCTGGGTGACGCAGTGAGTGAGCCTGGGTGACGCAGTGAGTGAGCCTGGGTGACGCAGTGAGTGAGCCTGGGTGACGCAGTGAGTGAGCCTGGGTGATGCAGTGAGTGAGCCTGTGAGTGAGTGACGCAGTGAGTGAGCCTGGGTGACGCAGTGAGTGAGCCTGGGTGATGCAGTGAGTGAGCCTGGGTGACGCAGTGAGTGAGCCTGGGTGACGCAGTGAGTGAGCCTGGGTGACGCAGTGAGTGAGCCTGGGTGATGCAGTGAGTGAGCCTGGGTGACGCAGTGAGTGAGCCTGGGTGATGCAGTGAGTGAGCCTGGGTGATGCAGTGAGTGAGCCTGGGTGGCAGTGAGTGAGCCTGGGTGACGCAGTGAGTGAGCCTGGGTGACGCAGTGAGTGAGCCTGGGTGACGCAGTGAGTGAGCCTGGGTGATGCAGTGAGTGAGCCTGGGGGACGCAGTGAGCCTGGGTGATGCAGTGAGTGAGCCTGGGGGTGAGTGAGCCAGTGAGTGAGCCTGGGTGATGCAGTGAGTGAGCCTGGGTGATGAGCCTGGGTGAGTGAGTGAGCCTGGGTGATGTGAGTGAGTGAGCCTGGGTGATGCAGTGAGTGAGCCTGGGTGACGCAGTGAGCCTTGGGGACGCAGTGAGCCTGGGTGATGCAGTGAGTGAGCCTGGGTGACGCAGTGAGTGAGCCTGGGTGAGTGAGCCTGGGTGATGCAGTGAGTGAGCCTGGGTGGTGCAGTGAGTGAGCCTGGGGGATGCAGTGAGTGAGCCTGGGTGACGCAGTGAGTGAGCCTGGGTGACGCAGTGAGTGAGCCTGGGTGAGTGAGTGAGCCTGGGTGACGCAGTGAGCCTGGGTGATGCAGTGAGTGAGCCTGGGTGACGCAGTGAGTGAGCCTGGGTGATGCAGTGAGTGAGCCTGGGTGACGCAGTGAGTGAGCCTGGGTGACGCAGTGAGTGAGCCTGGGTGATGGAGTGAGTGAGCCTGGGTGATGCAGTGAGTGAGCCTGGGTGACGCAGTGAGTGAGCCTGGGTGATGGAGTGAGTGAGCCTGGGTGACGCAGTGAGTGAGCCTGGGTGACGCAGTGAGTGAGCCTGGGTGACGCAGTGAGTGAGCCTGGGTGACGCAGTGAGCCTGGGTGATGGAGTGAGTGAGCCTGGGTGACGCAGTGAGTGAGCCTGGGTGACGCAGTGAGTGAGCCTGGGTGATGCAGTGAGTGAGCCTGGGTGATGCAGTGAGTGAGCCTGGGTGACGCAGTGAGTGAGCCTGGGTGATGGAGTGAGTGAGCCTGGGTGACGCAGTGAGTGAGCCTGGGTGACGCAGTGAGTGAGCCTGGGTGACGCAGTGAGTGAGCCTGGGTGATGCAGTGAGTGAGCCTGGGTGACGCAGTGAGTGAGCCTGGGTGACGCAGTGAGTGAGCCTGGGTGACGCAGTGAGTGAGCCTGGGTGATGCAGTGAGTGAGCCTGGGTGACGCAGTGAGCCTTGGGGACGCAGTGAGCCTGGGTGATGCAGTGAGTGAGCCTGGGGACGAGTGAGTGAGCCTGGGTGATGCAGTGAGTGAGCCTGGGTGACGCAGTGAGTGAGCCTGGGTGATGCAGTGAGTGAGCCTGGGTGACAGTGAGTGAGCCTTGGGGACGCAGTGAGCCTGGGTGATGCAGTGAGTGAGCCTGGGGGACGCAGTGAGTGAGCCTGGGGGACGCAGTGAGCCTGGGGGATGCAGTGAGTGAGCCTGGGGGACGCAGTGAGCCTGGGTGATGCAGTGAGTGAGCCTGGGGGACGCAGTGAGCCTGCGGACGCAGTGAGCCTGGGTGACGCAGTGAGTGAGCCTGGGGGACGCAGTGAGCCTGGGGGATGCAGTGAGCCTGGGGGATGCAGTGAGTGAGCCTGGGTGATGCAGTGAGTGAGCCTGGGTGATGCAGTGAGTGAGCCTGGGGGACGCAGTGAGCCTGGGGGACGCAGTGAGCCTGGGGGATGCAGTGAGCCTGGGGGACGCAGTGAGCCTGGGGGACGCAGTGAGCCTGGGGGATGCAGTGAGCCTGGGGGATGCAGTGAGCCTTGGGGACGCAGTGAGCCTGGGTGATGCAGTGAGTGAGCCTGGGGGACGCAGTGAGCCTGCGGACGCAGTGAGCCTGGGTGACGCAGTGAGTGAGCCTGGGGACGCAGTGAGCCTGGGGGATGCAGTGAGCCTGGGGGATGCAGTGAGTGAGCCTGGGTGATGCAGTGAGTGAGCCTGGGTGATGCAGTGAGTGAGCCTGGGGGACGCAGTGAGCCTGGGGGACGCAGTGAGCCTGGGGGATGCAGTGAGCCTGGGGGACGCAGTGAGCCTGGGGGACGCAGTGAGCCTGGGGGATGCAGTGAGCCTTGGGGACGCAGTGAGCCTGGGGGATGCAGTGAGCCTGGGGGACGCAGTGAGCCTGGGGGATGCAGTGAGCCTGGGGGATGCAGTGAGCCTGGGGGACGCAGTGAGCCTGGGTGACGCAGTGAGTGAGCCTGGGGGATGCAGTGAGCCTGGGGGACGCAGTGAGCCTGGGGGACGCAGTGAGCCTGGGGGATGCAGTGAGCCTGGGGATGCAGTGAGCCTGGGGGACGCAGTGAGCCTGGGTGACGCAGTGAGTGAGCCTGGGGGATGCAGTGAGCCTGGGGGACGCAGTGAGCCTGGGTGATGCAGTGAGCCTGGGTGACGCAGTGAGTGAGCCTGGGGGATGCAGTGAGCCTGGGGGACGCAGTGAGCCTGGGGGACGCAGTGAGCCTGGGTGATGCAGTGAGCCTGGGGGACGCAGTGAGTGAGCCTGGGGGATGCAGTGAGCCTGGGGGACGCAGTGAGCCTGGGGGACGCAGTGAGTGAGCCTGGGTGATGCAGTGAGTGAGCCTGGGTGATGCAGTGAGTGAGCCTGGGTGACGCAGTGAGCCTTGGGGACGCAGTGAGCCTGGGGGACGCAGTGAGCCTGGGGGACGCAGTGAGCCTGGGGGATGCAGTGAGCCTGGGGGATGCAGTGAGCCTGGGGGACGCAGTGAGCCTGGGTGACGCAGTGAGTGAGCCTGGGGGATGCAGTGAGCCTGGGGGACGCCGTGAGCCTGGGGGACGCAGTGAGCCTGGGGGATGCAGTGAGCCTGGGGGATGCAGTGAGCCTGGGGGACGCAGTGAGCCTGGGTGACGCAGTGAGTGAGCCTGGGGGATGCAGTGAGCCTGGGGGACGCAGTGAGCCTGGGTGATGCAGTGAGCCTGGGTGACGCAGTGAGCCTGGGGGACGCAGTGAGCCTGGGGGATGCAGTGAGCCTGGGGGACGCAGTGAGCCTGGGGGACGCAGTGAGCCTGGGGGACGAGTGAGCCTGGGGGACGCAGTGAGCCTGGGGGATGCAGTGAGCCTGGGGGGCAGTGAGTGAGCCTGGGGGATGCAGTGAGCCTGGGGGACGAGTGAGCCTGGGGGACGCAGTGAGTGAGCCTGGGGGACGCAGTGAGCCTGGGGGACGCAGTGAGCCTGGGGGATGCAGTGAGCCTGGGGGATGCAGTGAGCCTGGGGGGCAGTGAGCCTGGGGGACGCAGTGAGCCTGGGGATGCAGTGAGCCTGGGGGACGCAGTGAGCCTGGGGGACGCAGTGAGTGAGCCTGGGGGATGCAGTGAGCCTGGGGGACGCAGTGAGCCTGGGGGACGCAGTGAGGAGCCTGGGGGACAGTGAGCCTGGGGGATGCAGTGAGCCTGGGGGACGCAGTGAGCCTGGGGGGACGCAGTGAGTGAGCCTGGGGGACGCAGTGAGCCTGGGGGATGCAGTGAGCCTCCTCTGCTGAGCCTGTGGGCAGCTCTGGGAGCTGGCAGCATGGTGCCTCTGCCTTGCTCTGCTGCGTGAGTCGTGCTGAGGGGCAGCAAACACCTCTGGGTGGCGACGGGAAGGGGTCACTGGGCTCTGCAGGTGCCACAACTCCTTAAGCACAGTCACAGAACCCTTTGGCTTGGAAGAGTCCCTCAAGGTCATCCAGTCCAGCCCTCACCCCAGCGCTGCCAGGGCACCACCAAGCCTCAGCAGCACAGCTACGCAGCTCCAGGGCGGGGACTGCCCTGCGCAGCCTGGGCCAGGCTTTGAGAGCCCTCTCAGGGAAGATTTGTCTTCTCCTGTGCAACCTAAACTACATCTGATGCAACCTGAGGCCATCTCCTCTCATCCTGTCACTTGTCACCAGCCCAACCCCCAGCTGCCTGCAGCCTCCTCCCAGGGAGCTGCAGAGAGCAATGAGGTCTCCCTCAGCCTGCTCCAGGCTGAACCCCCCCAGCTCCCTCAGCTGCTCCTCCCCAGCCCTGCTCTCCAGACCCTTCCCTGGGCATGCCCCAGCCCCTCACAGTGGTGTAGCAGCAGAGCACACCCTGCAGTGGGGGCACAGCTTCGGGAGACCATGGTGGAAACCCTCCCTCCATGGTCAGAGCTGGCAGAGTTTTTCCTCCTTGTCAGACAGAACCTCCTGGGTTGCAGTTTGTGCCTCCTGCCCCTTGTCCTACCACTGGGCACCACTGACAAGAGCCTGGCACCGGCTGATGGTGCTGTCTATATGCCAGGGGTGTGGGATGGCATCCAGAGGGACCTGGGCAAGCTGGAGAGGGGTCCAAGGTGAACCTCGTGAGGTTCAGCCACAGCAAGTGCAGGGTCCTGCCGCTGGGCTGGAGCTATCCTCACTGTCAGCACAGGCTGGGGGAGGAGGTGACAGAAAGCAGCCCTGAGGAAGCACTTGGGGGTGCTGGGGGGGGAGAAGCTGGCCAGGAGCAGGCAGGGGAGACTGCAGCACAGGAGGCCAAGGGCAGCCTGGGCTGCAGCCAAAGCAGTGTGGCCAGAGCTGGAGAGAGGACCATGCCCCTCTGCTCTGGGGAGACCTCAGCTGCAGGGCTGTGCCCAGCTCTGGAGCCCTCAGCACAGGAAGGACCTGGAGCTGATGGAGAGGCTCCAGAGGAGGCCATGAGGATGCTCAGGGGTTGGAGCAGCTCTGCTCTGGGGACAGGCTGAGGAGCTGGGGGTGCTCAGCCTGGAGAGGAGAAGGCTCCAGAGAGACCTCAGAGCAGCCTGCCAGGACTTGAAGGGGCTCCAAGAAGGCTGCAGAGAGACTGTTCCCAAAGGCCTGCAGGGACAGGCCCAGGGGCAATGGCTTCAGAGCAGAGCAGAGCAGATGGAGATTGGATGTGAGGAACAAGCTCTGCCCCAGGAGGCTGCTGGAGCACTGCAGCAGGTTGCCCAGGGAGGTGGCTGAGGCTCCATCCCTGGAGCTATTGCAGGGGAGGCTGGAGAGGGCTCTGGGCAAGCTGCTCCAGGGGAGGATGTCCCTGCTGAGGGCAGGGCTTGGCCTGGCTGAGCTCTGGAGCTCCCTTCCAGCCCACGCCGCTGCCCAGCCCCGGCCCAGGCGGGACGGGCCGGGGGGACGCGGGGCTGGGGCTCGCGGGGCGGGGCGGGGGCGGGGCCTGCAGGCAGGGGGCGGGGCCGCCGCTCTGTGCCGTGTGCAAGGCGTGGCCGCGGTTGCCAGGCGACGCTCCGTCTCGCGCGGCGCCGGGGCACAGCGCCCCCGCCGGCCGCCGCTCGCTCGGGTCGGGACCCTGGCGGAGGCCTCGGTCCCGGCCGGGCGCTGGCACACGGCCGCTGCGGCCCCGGGGCCTGAGGCCCCCGCAGGCACGCCGGAGCTGGAGGACCCCTCCGCGGCAGGGCTGGCGAGGGAGCCGGTAGGTTTGGTGGCGGGCTGGCCTTTTACACTGCGGTGGAGAGACGTGATGCGGGTCCTGCTGGGAGCCAGCCCACAGCCGGCCCTGCCCAGCGCTGGCCCTGCCCGGCTCAGGCTCTGCTCGCTGAGGCGCTTGCCGCAGCCCGGGGCTGCTCCTAGCAGGCAGAAGCTGCTGGGGACGGATCCTGCCAAGGGCTGCCTGCGGGAAGGCTCTGCCTTGCTCCTGGGCACACCGAGGGCACTGCCACAGCCTGTGCCACGCCTTGGGGGGCAGGAAAGCAGTGGTGGGGCTGTGGGGAGGAGCAGCCAGGACAGGGGACCCTCAAGTGCCCCCCAAGGGATTGCAGCCCATGGAGGGCATCTTCAGGAGCAAGCTGAGGGACCCCCAGGGCCAAGCCTCTTCTTCCCTGGGCAGTGTCCCTTCTGCCTTCCATCCCCTTCCCTGTGCTCCTGAATCCAGCTCCTGCCTCCAGCTCCTGCCTCCAGCTCCCACCTGCTGCTGACTGCAGTCTGGGACTTGCCCAGCGCCTGCCCCCAGCACCAGTGGTGCCACCGTTGCCGTCAGGGGGTGGGTTCCAGGCTGGTTTGTGCCTCTGTTTCATTGGGTTGTTCTCGTTCCCACCCCAGCTGGTTCGGTTCCTTTCCCAGCCCGGCAGTCTCTCTCTCTCCCTTCTCCCCTTTCTCCTGCCTTTGCGGAGCAGAGGGGTCGCTGGAGGGGCCGCGGCAGCAGCTGGTGGCCAGCCCAGCCCTGCCCCTGGCCGTGCAGGCACGGAGGACGTTCCCTCTGTGAAGAGCACAGGACACCCCCTCAGCACCCCTGCAAGAGGCTCACTGGGGCTGGTTGGAAGCTCGTGGTGCGGAGGATGGTCTGGGGAGGGCTCGCTGCCAGCCTGGCAGCACTTGCCCAGGGGCTTTAGCCAGCAGGAATTAGCTGATTGGATACCTGAAGCTCTGCCTGGGGCCTGTGCAGCCCTGGCTCTGCAGCTGCCTTCTCCAGTCCTGGTTTGCTGCTGTCGGTGTTGCTGCTCACCTCTTCTGTTCCATTCTGACAGCTTTTGCAAGGCAATCCCAAATTGGGTTGTGCACATCCCAGGCACAGATCCAGGCTGGGTGCAGAGTGGGCTGAGAGTAGCTCTAAAGAAAGAGACCTGGGGGTGCTGGGTGCTGAGCAGCTCCCCGGGAGCCAGCAGTGCCTCGTGCAGCCCTCAGGCAGCTGTGTGCTGGCTGCAGCCAGAGCAGGGTGGGCAGAGGGCAGCAGAGGGGATTCTGCCCCTGGGCTCTGCTCTGCTCAGACCTCCCCTCCAGTCCTGCCTCCAGCTCTGCTGTCCCCAGCAGCAGAAGGACACAGAGCTGCTGCAGGGAGGCCAGAGGAGGCCACAGAGATGCTGCCAGGGCTGGAGCAGCTCTGCTGGGAGCACAGGCTGAGGGAGCTGGGGCTGTGCAGCCTGCAGAGGAGAAGGCTCCAGGGGCACCTCAGAGCTGCCTGCCAGGAGCTGAAGGGATCCTGCAGGAAGGCTGCAGAGAGACTTCTGCTGAGGGGGTCTGGAGCCAGGCCCAGGGGGAAGGGTTTGGAGCTGAGGCAGAGCAGGGTGAGAGTGGAGCTGAGGAAGAAGTTGTTGAGTGTGAGGCTGGGGAGACTCTGGCCCAGGCTGCCCAGGAGGCTGTGGCTGCCTCCTGCCTGGAGGTGTTCAGGGCCAGGCTGGATGAGGCCTTGAGCAGCCTGTGCTGGTGGGAGGGGTCCCTGCCCATGGCAGGGGCTGGAGCAGAGGGTTTCTGATTCTGTGATTCTCTGAGCTCCCTGCCAACAGGAGGAAGAATTTCTTTACTGAGAGGGTCCCAGAGGCCTGGAGCAGGCTGCCCAGGGAGGTTGTGGAGTCTGGCACAGGTTGCCTGGAGGTGTTGAAGGCCAGGCTGGATGAGGCCTTGAGCAGCTGAGTCTAGTGAACAGGTGTCCCAGCCTTGGTGGAGAGGTTGGAGCAGATGATCTCTGAGGTCCCTTCCAGCTTCAGCCATTCTGTGATTCTGAAATCCTTCTGAGGCAGTGCTGACGTGCTGGGTGCTGAGCCCGGGCAGCCTGCTGGCCTCCTGCTCCCTAGCACACATCCCACTGACTCCTGCAGCCTAGGGAACAACTCTTCCTTGGCTAGGTAACTGTTCAGCAAGGAACTTCTTTGGCCAGCACATGGAGTCTCCTGAGTCAGTTCCTTCTCCTGCCCTCCTGGGGAAGCTGCCTTCAGCTGCACTTTTCAGCTCTTCTGGGCTGTGCTGCTGCATCTGCTTTTACACTCCCAAGGGACTGGAAGTACCACCTCTGGATTCAGCTGCTTTCAGGAGGAGGATCAGGAAACAAAGAATCACAGAATCAGGTTGGAAGAGACCTCTAAGGTCATCAAGTCCAAGCAATCACCCAACCCTGACTGATCAACCACACCTTGGCACCAGGGGCCTCAGCCAGGCTCTGCTTAAACACCTTGAGAAGGGCAACAAAGCTGGGGAGGGGTCTGGAGCACAGCCCTGGGAGGAGAGGCTGAGGGAGCTGGGGTTGCTTAGCCTGGAGAAGAGGAGGCTCAGGGGAGACCTCATTGCTCTCTGCAACTCCCTGAAGGGAGGTTGTAGCCAGGTGGGGGTTGGTCTCTTCTCCCAGGCCCCCAGCACCAGAACAAGAGGACACAGTCTCAGGCTGTGCCAGGGGAGGTTTAGGCTGGAGGGGAGGAGAAAGTTCTTCCCAGCAAGAGAGATTGGCCCTGGGGATGTGCTGCCCAGGGAGGTGGTGGAGTCCCCATCCCTGGAGGTGCTCAAGAGGGGACTGGATGTAGCCCTTGGAGCCCTGGTTGAGCTGTCAGAAGGTGTTGGGTGACAGCTTGGCCTTGATGATCCCTGAGGTCTTTTCAACCTTATTGATTCTGATTCTATGACCTCCAGGGACACTGACCCGGGCAGCCCATCCCACAGGGCAATCTCTCTGCCTGTCAAGAACAAGGGATCTGAAGAAAGGACCTTTGACAAGGCTGGGAGTGCCAGGCTGAGGGACAATGGCTTTGAGCTGGGAGAGAGGAGACTGAGAGTGGAGAGGAGGAAGAGATTGTTGAGAGTGAGGCTGGGGAGACTCTGGCACAGGCTGCCCAGGGAGGCTGTGGCTGCCTCCTGCCTGGAGGTGCTCAGGACCAGGCTGGATGAGGCCCTGAGCAAGCTGTGCTGGTGGGAGGTGTCCCTGCCCAGGGCAGGGGGCTGGAGCTGGCTGAGCTTTGAGCTCCCTTCCAGCCCAACCCCTGCTGTGGTTCCATCATCCCCTAACAGTCCAGACAGAATTCATCTCTCTCCTTGACCAGCATCTGCTGCTCCCTCAGTGCTTCCAGAGCTGCCCTGGCCAGCTGAGCCATTGCAGGCAGGCTTCTGCAGCCTGTGCCCCCTCATCCTCAGCTGAAGAGCCTCCCCCTGTCTGAGCAGGCGCTGGAGGCCCATGCTGATCCCTCTGCTGTGTTGCAGGAAGCCTGCACAGTGCCATGGTCCTTGGCTGCAGCAGTGCCGGAGCTGACTTCAGCTCCCCTGGCCCGGAGCCACAGCGCAGGATCCTGTGGTTACTGAGCTGTGACAGCAGGGTGGGTTTCCAAGCCCCCCAGGGGCCTGTGAGTGCCCTGTGAGCTGCAGCCCTGTGCCACTGCACTGTGGCTAACCTCTGCTGGGAAAGGGCTGCTGGAATTTGCTATGATGTCACCAGGAGACTGCTGCCACAGCCACCCAGCCCTAGTGGCCAAAGCAGCTCCTGCTGGGGCTCTGCCCTGTGGGGCACAGTGCTGCAGCCTGGGCGGCAGATGCAGGCTGCCTGATGGGGCACACCAAGCAGCTGAGCACAGCCCCTGGGAACCTTTCTGCCCTCCACATGATCTTGCTTCAGTATTCAGAATCACTCACTCAGTGCTGTGGGTTAGAAGGAGCCTTGAAGATCATCCAGTTGCAAGCCCCCTGCCGTGGGCAGGGACACCTCCCACGGGCATGGAGGAGGGAGGTGGATCTGCCCCCCCCGCCCCGGTGAGATACTGCCTGCGGTGCTGGGGCAGCTCTGGAGCCCTCAGCACAGCCAGGGAGCTGCTGGAGCAGGGCCAGAGGAGGCCACAGCAGTGCTGGCAGGGCTGGAAGCCCTCTGCTGGGAGGCCAGGCTGAGAGAGTTGGAAGGATAATAGGGAGACCTCAGAGCAGCCTTCCAGGGCTTGAAGGGGCTCCAGGAGAGCTGGGGAGGGACCTTGGACAAGGGCTGGGAGTGGCAAGCTGAGGGACAATGGCTTTGAGCTGGGAGAGAGGAGACTGAGAGTGGAGAGGAGGAAGAGATTGTTGAGAGTGAGGCTGGGGAGACTCTGGCACAGGCTGCCCAGGGAGGCTGTGGCTGCCTCCTGCCTGGAGGTGCTCAGGACCAGGCTGGATGAGGCCCTGAGCAAGCTGTGCTGGTGGGAGGTGTCCCTGCCCAGGGCAGGGGGCTGGAGCTGGCTGAGCTTTGAGCTCCCTTCCAGCCCAACCCCTGCTGTGGTTCCATCATCCCCTAACAGTCCAGACAGAATTCATCTCTCTCCTTGACCAGCATCTGCTGCTCCCTCAGTGCTTCCAGAGCTGCCCTGGCCAGCTGAGCCATTGCAGGCAGGCTTCTGCAGCCTGTGCCCCCTCATCCTCAGCTGAAGAGCCTCCCCCTGTCTGAGCAGGCGCTGGAGGCCCATGCTGATCCCTCTGCTGTGTTGCAGGAAGCCTGCACAGTGCCATGGTCCTTGGCTGCAGCAGTGCCGGAGCTGACTTCAGCTCCCCTGGCCCGGAGCCACAGCGCAGGATCCTGTGGTTACTGAGCTGTGACAGCAGGGTGGGTTTCCAAGCCCCCAGGGGCCTGTGAGTGCCCTGTGAGCTGCAGCCCTGTGCCACTGCACTGTGGCTAACCTCTGCTGGGAAAGGGCTGCTGGAATTTGCTATGATGTCACCAGGAGACTGCTGCCACAGCCACCCAGCCCTAGTGGCCAAAGCAGCTCCTGCTGGGGCTCTGCCCTGTGGGGCACAGTGCTGCAGCCTGGGCGGCAGATGCAGGCTGCCTGATGGGGCACACCAAGCAGCTGAGCACAGCCCCTGGGAACCTTTCTGCCCTCCACATGATCTTGCTTCAGTATTCAGAATCACTCACTCAGTGCTGTGGGTTAGAAGGAGCCTTGAAGATCATCCAGTTGCAAGCCCCCTGCCGTGGGCAGGGACACCTCCCACGGGCATGGAGGAGGGAGGTGGATCTGCCCCCCGCCCCGGTGAGATACTGCCTGCGGTGCTGGGGCAGCTCTGGAGCCCTCAGCACAGCCAGGGAGCTGCTGGAGCAGGGCCAGAGGAGGCCACAGCAGTGCTGGCAGGGCTGGAAGCCCTCTGCTGGGAGGCCAGGCTGAGAGAGTTGGAAGGATAATAGGGAGACCTCAGAGCAGCCTTCCAGGGCTTGAAGGGGCTCCAGGAGAGCTGGGGAGGGACCTTGGACAAGGGCTGGGAGTGGCAAGCTGAGGGACAATGGCTTTGAGCTGGGAGAGAGGAGACTGAGAGTGGAGAGGAGGAAGAAATTGTTGAGAGTGAGGCTGGGGAGACTCTGGCACAGGCTGCCCAGGGAGGTGGTTGAGGCTCCATGCCCGGAGCCATTCAAGCTGAGCCTGGCTGTGCCCCTGGGCAGCCTGCTCTGGCTGGAGCTGTCCCTGCCCAGACTTAGATTAGACCTTAGGAAGCAATTCTTCCCCATGAGGGTGGTGAGGCACTGGCACAGGCTGCCCAGAGAAGCTGTGGGCACCCCAAGCCTGGCAGTGCTGAAGGCCAGGCTGGATGAGGCCCTGAGCAGCCGGTGCTGGTGGGAGGTGTCCCTGCCCAGGGCAGGGGCTGGAGCTGGCTGAGCTTTGAGCTCCCTTCCAGCCCAACCCCTGCTGTGATTTCAGCCAAGAAACACCAAACCCAGGCTGCTGTCCCAGCACTGCACTGCACTGATGAGCCCTGGGAAACCCAGCAGGATGCTTCTGAGCTCCAAAGGGCTCTGCTGACCCCAGCAGATTAAAGCAAGAGATTCCATGGCCCTCAAAGCCGTTTGAAGAGTCCTCTTCAAGGCTGGGATGTCCACGCCCAACAGGCTGCTCAGATGAGAGATGTTTTGTAGACTCACAGCAGGGTTGGGCTGGAAGGGAGCTCAGAGCTCAGCCAGCTCCAGCCCCCTGCCCTGGGCAGGGACACCTCCCACCAGCACAGGCTGCTCAGGGCCTCATCCAGCCTGGCCCTGAGCACCTCCAGGCAGGAGGCAGCCACAGCCTCCCTGGGCAGCCTGTGCCGGAGTCTCCCCAGCCTCACTGCCAACAATTTCTTCCTCCTCTCCACTCTCAGTCTCCTCTCTCCCAGCTCAAAGCCATTGTCCCTCAGCCTGGCACTCCCAGCCTGGTCCAGAATCCCTCCCCAGCTCCCCTGGAGCCCTTCAGGCACTGCAAGGATGTTCTGGAGCCTTCTCTTCTCCAGGCTGCACAGCCTCAGCTCTCCCAGCCTGGCCCCACAGGGGAGGTTCTGCAGCCTCTGCTCATCCTTGAGGCCTCCTCTGGAACCTCTCCAGCAGCTCCAGGTCCTTCTTGTGCTGGGGGCCCAGAGCTGGAGGCAGTGCTGCAGGTGGGGGGCTGAGCAGAGCAGAGCAGAGGGGCAGAATCCCCTCCCTGTGCTGCTGCTCTCCCTGCTCTGGCTGCAGCTCAGCACTCAGCTGGCTCTGGGCTGCCAGGGCCCAGTGCTGGCTCCTGGGGAGTTTGTCACCAGCTGACTCCCCACTGTTCTCCCATGTTGCTCACTTGGAGCTGGGGTGGATTCTCCATTAAAGCCAAGCCAAACCTTTCCCAAGCAGCTCTCTGAGTGGGAGAGCCAAGGGGAAGTGGAACTCCACTCTTGGAAGCTGAATGACAACTCAGGATGGAAAAGCTGTCAGCTGGAGAGGCTGTGTCCTACCCCCAGGCAGTGCTGCCGTCGTTTCACCACCAGACACAGCCCCTTGGAGCAGCTCAGAGCCCACAGTCTCCTCCCTTCCCCACAGATGCATTCAGCTTCCCGGCTGCTGCAGTGGCCAGCCTGCCCTGCTCCCTGCTGCAGCTGCTCCTGGTGGCCCTGCTGAGGGAAGAGAGCTTTGGCTTCCAGGTGCCCGAGGCTGCAGGAGGCAGCAGCCCCCTCCAGCAAATCCCAGCAGTGCTCCTCTGGGAAGAGCTCAGCAAATGTCTGCTGTCCACTAAACCTCTCCACAATCCACAGAAGCACTGAGATCAGCCCTCCCAGAGCATCCAGCACAACCTTCACCCCACCCCCACCCTGGCCACCAAACCCTGACCCAGCTGCCATGCCACAGGAACCCCTCCAGCCATGGGGACTCCACCACCCCCCTGGGCAGCCTCTGCAGTCCCTGACCACTCTGGCACCAAAGACATTTTGCCTCCTCTCCAACCTCAGCCTCCCCTGGCACAACTCCAGGCCAGTTCCTCTCCTTCTCTCCCCTGAGCCTGGAGAGCAGAGCCCAACCCCCAGCTGCCTGCAGCCTCCTCTCAGGGAGCTGCAGAGAGCAATGAGGTCTCCCTCAGCCTCCTCTGCTCCAGGCTGAACCCCCCAGCTCCCTCAGATGCTCCTCCCCAGCCCTGCTCTCCAGACCCTTCCCCAGCTCTGTTGCCTTTCTCTGGCCCTGCTCCAGCCCTCAGTGTCCTTCTCTTGTGCAACCTAAACTACATCTGATGCAACCTGAGGCCATCTCCTCTCATCCTGTCACTTGTCACCAGCCCAACCCCCAGCTCCCTGCAGCCTCCTCTCAGGGAGCTGCAGAGAGCAAGGAGGTCTCCCTCAGCCTCCTCTGCTCCAGGCTGAACCCCCCAGCTGCCTCAGCTGCTCCTCACACAACCTGCTCCTCAAAGCCCTCTCCAGCCTTACTGCCCTCCTCTGGACACCGTCCAGCCCCCCCCCCCCATCTTCCTCACACTGTGCATCCCCACAAGGGACAGAAGTGCCAGCCCTGAGGATGGTCCCTGGCAGACTGTTGGTGTCTTGCAGCACTTGGCTTTATCCTACTTCCCACAGGGGAATAAATGTGCTTGCTTTAGCCATGACCCCCAGGACACTCCAGGCCACAGCTAACCTCACCTCTGGTCTCACATTGACTGTGACTCCTGCTTTTACCCAGGGTCACCTAACTCCAGATGGGACCCCAGGCTGCAGGCAGAGCCCTTTCTCTCCTCCAGTGATGGCAGCATGTGATCAAAGAGTCCCACACTGCCAGCATGGGGGGGCTGGAAGGGACCCCTGCAGCTCACCCAGCCCAGCCCCCTGCCCCAGCAGGGCACCCCCAGCAGCTTGCCCAGCAGCACAGTGCCCAGGGGGGTTGGAAGCTCTCCACACCAGCAGACTCCACAACCTCTCTGGGCAGCCTGCTCCAGGCCTCCAGCAGCCTCACCCCAAACAACTTTCTCCTCCTGCTCAGCTCCAACCTCCTGCCTGACACTCTGTGCCCCTTGTGCTGTCCCTGGGCACCACTCAGCAGAGCCTGGCCCCAGCCTCTTGCCCCCCACAGCTCCTTCAGCTCTTGCTGAGCATTGCTCAGCTGCCCTCTGGGGCTGCTCTGCTGCAGGCTCTCAGCCCCAGGGCTCTCAGCCTCTGCTCTCCTCATCATGCCCTTTGGTAGCTGCATTACTCTCCCTGCTCACCTGCCATGAAGCTCCTCAATGAACTGCCCCAACAGCTCTGTGAGTTGCATCCCTCCCCCTCATCACCCTCAGGCTGGGATGCAGAGTGGCAGCAGTGGGGACCCCTGGCAGGGGACTTCTCAACGGCTGGACGAGGCTGCCCAGGGCAGTGCTGGGGTCACCATCCCTGGGGGGGCTTAAGCAGTGTGTGGATCCAGAGTGCAGGGACGTGGTTCAGGGCTGACCCTGCTGTGCTGGGGGGCTTGGAGGTCTCCTCCTACCAAAGACATTCTGTGATTCTGTTTTCAGTATTCCTGACCTTCCATCTCTCCAAGGTGAGCAGAGGCTGCAGAGCCTCCCCTGTGGGGCCAGGCTGGGAGAGCTGGGGCTGTGCAGCCTGGGGAAGAGAAGGCTCCAGGCAGACCTCAGAGCAGCCTTGCAGTGCCTGGAGGGCTCCAGGAGAGCTGGGGAGGGACTCTGGACAAGGGCTGGGAGTGCCAGGCTGAGGGACAATGGCTTTGAGCTGGGAGAGAGGAGACTGAGAGTGGAGAGGAGGAAGAAATTGTTGGCAGTGAGGCTGGGGAGACTCTGGCACAGGCTGCCCAGGGAGGTGGCTGAGGCTCCATGCCTGGAGCCATTCAGGCTCAGCCTGGCTGTGTCCCTGGGCAGCCTGCCCTGGCTGGAGCTGTCCCTGCTGCCCATGGCAGGGGGTGGCACAGGATGCCCCTGGAGGCTGCCTTCCCCCCAATGCCACGAGTGAAGCTGTGCCTCTGAGCTGCCCTGGCAAGCAGCCTGTGGTGTGGAGCTGTCTCCCACAGCAGCACCCAGCCCCCCCAGCTTTCCTGCCAGCTCCCTCCCTGTGCTTAACTGGTTGGCAGCAGCAGGGGGAAGCAGGGTGGCAACTCCCAAGCCTGGGCCTCCACTGAAGCCTTGTCAGCCAGCTCTGATTAGCTTGATGACTTAATTACTTCTGCAGCAGGCAGGCTCAGTGCAGCTCCACAGCAGAGAGCAGAGCAGAGCTGCAGGTGTCCCTTCAGCAGAGCGAGAAGCCTCTCCCCTCCTCTAGCCTGATGTTGCTGCAGTGATGTTTCCAGCTGGGATGCTTCCTTGCTGCCAAGTGGTGGTAAAGAGCTGAGTCGATCATCCTGATGCTTGCAGCAGCCAGGCACAGCCTGTTGCTCCTGCACTGCTGGCAGCCCTGCACACACTGCTCCTGCTGCTGCAGAGCTCAGTGCTCAGGCTTCTGGGACCAGGAGAATGAAGTGCTTCAGCTTCAAGCCCTGCATTTCACTCCCCACTTGAAGCTCAACGCAGAGAAGCAGAGTTGTTGGGGCTGGAAAAGCCTCCTAAGGTCATTGAGTCAACCACAGAATGGCTCAGGCTGGAAGGGACCTCGGAGATCATCTGCTCCAAGCCCCTGCCGTGGGCAGGGACAGCTCTCAGCTAGAGAATGAATCTGCAACATGAATGGGCTGGAAGGGAGCTCAAAGCTCAGCCAGCTCCAGCCCCTGCCATGGGCAGGGACCCCTCCCACCAGCACAGGCTGCTCAAGGCCTCATCCAGCCTGGCCCTGAACACCTCCAGGCAGGAGGCAGCCACAGCCTCCCTGGGCAGCCTGTGCCAGAGTCTCCCCAGCCTCACACTCAACAACTTCTTCCTCAGCTCCACTCTGACCCTGCTCTGCCTCAGCTCCAAACCCTTCCCCCTGGGCCTGGCTCCAGAACCCTCAGCAGAAGTCTCTCTGCAGCCTTCCTGCAGGATCCCTTCAGCTCCTGGCAGGCAGCTCTGAGGTGCCCCTGGAGCCTTCTCCTCTGCAGGCTGCACAGCCCCAGCTCCCTCAGCCTGTGCTCCCAGCAGAGCTGCTCCAGCCCTGGCAGCATCTCTGTGGCCTCCTCTGGACTTGCTTCACCACCGTGGCCACAGGGTTCTGGAACCCCTCCAGCCATGGGGACTCCACCACCCCCTGGACAGCCTCTGCCAGGCCCTGACCACTCTGGCACCAAAGACACTTTCCCTCCTCTCCAACCTCAGCCTCCCATGGCACAATTTCAGGCCAGTTCCTCTCCTTCTCTCCCCTGAGCCTGGGGAGCAGAGCCCAACCCCCAGCTCCCTGCTGCCTCCTCTCAGCAGGCCGTGAGGCTTGGCTGTGGGCTCTGATTCATCATCCTGCACCTCCTCAGGCTCTTGCTGCCTTGTAATGGCAGTGAAGAGCTGTTGCTGGAGGGGAGCGATCAGCGCAGGGCGAACCAGGCCTCTCGCTCTCCTTTTGTTTAGGGCCATTGAGATGGACCTGAGGCGGAATCCTGGCAGCGTTTCTGCCCCGCGGGTGGCTGAGGGCGGCTCGCCAGGCTCGCTCACTCCCAGGCCCCCGCTGAGGGCTGCTGGAGAGCTGCTTGTGGAGGAATACCTTTCCCCCAGGAAGCTGGTGAGTACCCCTCCAGCCTCGGGCTGGAGTGCGGGAGGCTAAGTGGCTTCTGCAGGCTTCTGTTGGCTTCACCTCCCGGCTGCTCCCGGCTGCTCCCGGCTGCTCCCAGGTGTTCCCGGCTGCTCCCGTGCTGCTCCCGGCCTGCTCCCGGCTGCTCCCGGCTGCTCCCGGCTGCTCCCGGGCTGCTCCCGGCTGCTCCAGGGCTGCTCCCGGCTGCTCCCGTGCTGCTCCCGGCCTGCTCCCGGCTGCTCCCGGCTGCTCCCAGCTGTTCCCGGCTGCTCCCGTGCTGCTCCAGGACTGCTCCCGTGCTGCTCCCGGCCTGCTCCCGGCTGCTCCCGGCTGCTCCCGGCTGCTCCAGGGCTGCTCCCGGCTGCTCCCGGCTGCTCCAGGGCTGCTCCCGGCTGCTCCAGGGCTGCTCCCGGCTGCTCCCGTGCTGCTCCCGGCCTGCTCCCGGCTGCTCCCGGCTGCTCCCAGCTGTTCCCGGCTGCTCCCGTGCTGCTCCAGGACTGCTCCCGGCTGCTCCTGGGCTGCTCCCGGCTGCTCCCAGCTGCTCCTGGGCTGCTCCCGGCTGCTCCCGGGCTGCTCCCGGCTGCTCCCGGGCTGCTCCCGGCTGCTCCAGGGCTGCTCCCGGCTGCTCCCGTGCTGCTCCCGGCTGCTCCCGTGCTGCTCCCGGCTGCTCCCGGCTGCTCCCGGCTGCTCCCGGCTGCTCCAGGGCTGCTCCCGGCTGCTCCCGTGCTGCTCCCGGCTGCTCCCGGGCTGCTCCCGTGCTGCTCCCGGCTGCTCCCAGCTGTTCCCGGCTGCTCCGTGCTGCTCCAGGACTGCTCCCGGCTGCTCCTGGGCTGCTCCCGGCTGCTCCCAGCTGCTCCTGGGCTGCTCCTGGCTGCTCCTGGGCTGCTCCCGGCTGCTCCAGGGCTGCTGCTGCTCCAGGGCTGCTCCCGCTGCTGCTCCCGGCCTGCTCCCGGCTGCTCCCGGCTGCTCCCAGCTGTTCCCGGCTGCTCCCGTGCTGCTCCAGGACTGCTCCCGGCTGCTCCCAGCTGCTCCTGGGCTGCTCCCGGCTGCTCCCGGGCTGCTCCCGGCTGCTCCAGGGCTGCTCCCGGCTGCTCCAGGGCTGCTCCCGGCTGCTCCGTGCTGCTCCCGGCTGCTCCCCGTGCTGCTCCTGGCTGCTCCCGGCTGCTCCCGGGCTGCTCCCGTGCTGCTCCCGGCTGCTCCCAGCTGTTCCCGGCTGCTCCCGTGCTGCTCCAGGACTGCTCCCGGCTGCTCCTGGGCTGCTCCCGGCTGCTCCCGGGCTGCTCCCGGCTGCTCCAGGGCTGCTCCCGGCTGCTCCCGTGCTGCTCCCGGCTGCTCCCGGCTGCTCCCGGCTGCTCCCAGCTGTTCCCGGCTGCTCCGTGCTGCTCCAGGACTGCTCCCGGCTGCTCCTGGGCTGCTCCCGGCTGCTCCCAGCTGCTCCTGGGCTGCTACCGGCTGCTCCCAGCTGCTCCAGGGCTGCTCCCGGCTGCTCCCGGCTGCTCCTGGGCTGCTCCCGGCCTGCTCCCCAGCTGCTCCCGGCTGCCCCCGGGCTGCCCCGGACTGCTCCCGGGCTGCTCCCGGCTGCTCCTGGGCTGCTCCCGGCTGCTCCCGGCTGCTCCCCGGCTGCTCCCGGCTGCTCCCGGCCTGCTCCTGGCTGCTCCTGGACTGCTCCCGGCTGCTCCCGGCTGCTCCCGGACTGCTCCCGGCTGCTCCCGGCTGCTCCCGGACTGCTCCCGGCTGCTCCCGGCTGCTCCAGGGCTGCTCCCGGGCTGCTCCCGGCTGCTCCTAGGCTGCTCCCGGCTGCTTCCGGCTGCTCCCCGGCTGCTCCCCGGCTGCTCCCCGGCTGCTCCCGGCTGCTCACGGGCTGCTCCCGGCTGCTCCCGGCTGCTCCCGGCTGCTCCCCGGCTGCTCCCGGCTGCTCCCGGCTGCTCCCGGACTGCTCCCGGCTGCTCCCGGCTGCTCCCGGACTGCTCCCGGCTGCTCCCGGCTGCTCCCGGCCTGCTCCCGGCTGCTCCCGGCTGCTCCCCGGCTGCTCCCCGGCTGCTCACGGGCTGCTCCCGGCTGCTCCCGGCTGCTCCCCGGCTGCTCCCGGCTGCTCCCGGCTGCTCCCGGACTGCTCCCGGCTGCTCCCGGCTGCTCCCGGCTGCTCCCGGACTGCTCCCGGCTGCTCCCGGACTGCTCCCGGCTGCTCCCGGACTGCTCCCGGCTGCTCCCGGACTGCTCCCAGCTGCTCCTGGGCTGCTCCCGGCTGCTCCAGGGCTGCTCCCGGGCTGCTCCCGGCTGCTCCAGGGCTGCTCCAGGATGCTCCTGCTGCTCCAGGGCTGCTCCAGGGCTGCTCCCGGGCTGCTCCCGTGCTGCTCCAGGACTGCTCCCGGCTGCTCCCGGGCTGCTCCCGGCTGCTCCCGGCTGCTCCAGGGCTGCTCCCGGGATGCTCCCGGCTGCTCCAGGGCTGCTCCAGGGCTGCTCCCGGGCTGCTCCCGTGCTGCTCCAGGACTGCTCCCGGCTGCTCCAGGGCTGCTCCCGGGCTGCTCCCGGCTGCTCCTAGGCTGCTCCCGGCTGCTTCCGGCTGCTCCCCGGCTGCTCCCCGGCTGCTCCCCGGCTGCTCCCCGGCTGCTCACGGGCTGCTCCCGGCTGCTCCCGGCTGCTCCCCGGCTGCTCCCCGGCTGCTCCCGGCTGCTCCCGGCTGCTCCCGGACTGCTCCCGGCTGCTCCCGGCTGCTCCCGGACTGCTCCCGGCTGCTCCCGGCTGCTCCCGGCCTGCTCCCGGCTGCTCCCGGCTGCGGCTGCTGCCCCGGCTGCTCCCCGGCTGCTCCGGGCTGCTCCCGCTGCTCCCCGGCTGCTCCCGGCTGCTCCCGGCTGCTCCCGGACTGCTCCCGGCTGCTGCTGCTCCCGGCTGCTCCCGGACTGCTCCCGGCTGCTCCCGGACTGCTCCCGGCTGCTCCCGGCTGCTCCAGGGCTGCTCCGGGATGCTCCCGGCTGCTCCAGGGCTGCTCCAGGGCTGCTCCAGGGCTGCTCCCGGGATGCTCCCGGCTGCTCCAGGGCTGCTCCAGGGCTGCTCCAGGGCTGCTCCCGGGCTGCTCCCGGCTGCTCCGGGGCTGCTCCCGGCTGCTCCCGGCTGCTCCTGGGCTGCTCCCGGCTGCTCCTGGGCTGCTCCCGGCTGCTCCCGGGCTGCTCCCAGGCTGCTCCCGGCTGCTCCCGGCTGCTCCCGGGCTGCTCCCGGGCTGCTCCAGGACTGCTCCCGGCTGCTCCCGGGCTGCTCCCGAGCTGCTCCAGGACTGCTCCCGGCTGCTCCCGGGCTGCTCCCGGCTGCTCCTGGGCTGCTCCCGGCTGCTCCCAGCTACTCCCGGCTGCTCCAGGGCTGCTCCCGGCTGCTCCCGGGCTGCTCCCGGCTGCTCCCGGCTGCTCCCGGCTGCTCCCGGGCTGCTCCCGGCTGCTCCCGGCTGCTCCCGGCTGCTCCCGGGCTCCTCCCGGCTCCTCCCGGCTGCTCCCGGCTGCTCCCCGGCTGCTCCCGGCTGCTCCCGGCTGCTCCAGGGCTGCTCCCGGCTGCTCCTGGGCTGCTCCCGGCTGCTCCCGGCTGCTGCCGGCTGCTCCCGGCTGCTCCTGGGCTGCTCCGGCTGCTCCCGGCTGCTCCCGGCTGCTCCTGGGCTGCTCCCGGCTGCTCCCGGCTGCTCCCGGGCTGCTCCAGGGCTGCTCCCGGGCTGCTCCCGGCTGCTCCAGGGCTGCTCCCGGCTGCTCCCGGCTGCTCCAGGGCTGCTCCCGGCTGCTCCTGGGCTGCTCCCGGCTGCTCCCGGCTGCTGCCGGCTGCTCCCGGCTGCTCCTGGGCTGCTCCCGGCTGCTCCCGGCTGCTCCCGGCTGCTCCGGGCTGCTCCCGGCTGCTCCCGGGCTGCTCCCGGGCTGCTCCCGGGCTGCTCCCGGCTGCTCCAGGGCTGCTCCAGGGCTGCTCCCGGCTGCTCCCGGCTGCTCCCGGCTGCTCCAGGGCTGCTCCAGGGCTGCTCCAGGGCTGCTCCCGGCTGCTCCCGGCTGCTCCCGGCTGCTCCTGGGCTGCTCCCGGCTGCTCCCGGCTGCTGCCGGCTGCTCCCGGCTGCTCCTGGGCTGCTCCCGGCTGCTCCTGGCTGCTCCCGGCTGCTCCTGGGCTGCTCCCGGCTGCTCCCGGCTGCTCCCGGGCTGCTCCAGGGCTGCTCCCGGGCTGCTCCCGGCTGCTCCAGGGCTGCTCCCGGCTGCTCCCGGCTGCTCCAGGGCTGCTCCCGGCTGCTCCTGGGCTGCTCCCGGCTGCTCCCGGCTGCTGCCGGCTGCTCCCGGCTGCTCCTGGGCTGCTCCCGGCTGCTCCCGGCTGCTCCCGGCTGCTCCGGGCTGCTCCCGGCTGCTCCCGGCTGCTCCCGGGCTGCTCCAGGGCTGCTCCCGGCTGCTCCCGGCTGCTCCGGGCTGCTCCCGGCTGCTCCCGGCTGCTCCTGGGCTGCTCCCGGCTGCTCCCGGCTGCTCCCGGGCTGCTCCCGGCTGCTCCCGGCTGCTCCCGGCTGCTCCTGGGCTGCTCCCGGCTGCTCCCGGCTGCTCCTGGGCTGCTCCCGGCTGCTCCAGGGCTGCTCCCGGCTGCTCCCCCGGCTGCTCCCGGCTGCTCCAGGGCTGCTCCAGGGCTGCTCCCCGGGCTGCTCCCGGCTGCTCCAGGGCTGCTCCCCGGCTGCTCCCGGCTGCTCCAGGGCTGCTCCAGGGCTGCTGCTCCCGGCTGCTCCAGGGCTGCTCCCGGCTGCTCCCGGCTGCTCCCGGCTGCTCCTGGGCTGCTCCCGGCTGCTCCAGGGCTGCTCCCGGCTGCTCCCGGCTGCTCCCGGCTGCTCCCGGCTGCTCCCGGGCTGCTCCCGGCTGCTCCCGGCTGCTCCAGGGCTGCTCCCGGCTGCTCCCGGCCTGCTCCCGGCTGCTCCCGGCTGCTCCCGGCCTGCTCCCGGCTCCTCCCGGCTCCTCCTGGCTGCTCCCGGCTGCTCCCGGCTGCTCCCGGCTGCTCCCGGCTGCTCCCAGCTGCTCCCGGACTGCTCCCGGCTGCTCCCAGCTGCTCCCGGGCTGCTCCAGGGCTGCTCCCGGCTGCTCCCGGCTGCTCCCGGGCTGCTCCCGGCTGCTCCCGGCTGCTCCCGGGCTGCTCCCGGCTCCTCCCAGGTTGCTCCCTGCTGCTCCCAGCTGCTCCTGGGCTGCTCCCGGCTGCTCCAGGGCTGCTCCCGGCTGCTCCCCGGCTGCTCCCGGCTGCTCCCGGCTGCTCCCGGCTGCTCCCGGCTGCTCCCCGGCTGCTCCAGGGCTGCTCCCCGGCTGCTCCCGGCCTGCTCCCGGCTGCTCCCGGCTGCTCCCGGGCTGCTCCCGGCTGCTCCCGGCCTGCTCCCGGCTCCTCCCGGCTCCTCCCTGGCTGCTCCCGGCTGCTCCCGGCCTGCTCCCGGCTCCTCCCGGCTCCTCCCTGGCTGCTCCCGGCTGCTCCCGGGCTGCTCCCGGGCTGCTCCCGGCTGCTCCCCGGCTGCTCCCGGCTGCTCCCGGCTGCTCCCCGGCTGCTCCCGGCTGCTCCCCGGCTGCTCCCGGGCTGCTCCCGGCTGCTCCCAGCTGCTCCCGGCTGCTCCCGGCTGCTCCCAGCTGCTCCCGGGCTGCTCCAGGGCTGCTCCCGGCTGCTCCCGGCTGCTCCAGGGCTGCTCCCGGCTGCTCCCGGCTGCTCCCGGGCTGCTCCCGGGCTGCTCCCGGGCTGCTCCAGGACTGCTCCCGGCTGCTCCCGGCTGCTCCCGGCTGCTCCCGGGCTGCTCCCGGTTCCTCCCAGGTTGCTCCCTGCTGCTCCCAGCTGCTCCCGCTGGCTGCTCCCAGCTGCTCCCGGCTGCTCCCGGCTGCTGCTGCTCCCGGCTGCTCCCGGCTGCTCCCGGCTGCTCCCGGGCTGCTCCCGGACTGCTGCTCCAGGACTGCTCCCGGCTGCTCCCGGCTGCTCCCGGCTGCTCCCGGCTGCTCCTGGGCTGCTCCAGGACTGCTCCCGGACTGCTCCCGGCTGCTCCCGGGCTGCTCCCGGGCTGCTCCTGGCTGCTCCCGTGCTGCTCCTGGGCTGCTCCCCGCTCCCGGCTGCTCCCGGCTGCTCCCGGCTGCTCCCGGCCTCCGGCTGCTCCCGGCTGCTCCTGGGCTGCTCCCGGCTGCTCCTGGGCTGCTCCCGGCTGCTCCTGGGCTGCTCCCGGGCTGCTCCCGGCTGCTCCCGGCTGCTCCTGGGCTGCTCCCGGGCTGCTCCCGGCTGCTCCCGGCTCCCCGGCTGCTCCCGGCTGCTCCCGGCTGCTCCTGGGCTGCTCCCGGCTGCTCCCGGCTGCTCCTGGGCTGCTCCCGGCTGCTCCCGGGGCTGCTCCCGGGCTGCTCCCGGCTGCTCACGGGCTGCTCCCGGCTGCTCCCGGCCTGCTCCCGGCTGCTCCCGGGCTGCTCCAGGGCTGCTCCCGGCCTGCTCCCGGGCTGCTCCCTGGCTGCTCCCGGCTGCTCCCGGGCTGCTCCCGCCTGCTCCCGGCTGCTCCCGGGCTGCTCCCTGGCTGCTCCCGGCTGCTCCTGGGCTGCTCCCGGCTGCTCCCGGCTGCTCACGGGCTGCTCCCGGCCTGCTCCCGGCTGCTCCCGGCTGCTCCCGGGCTGCTCCCGGCTGCTCACGGGCTGCTCCCGGCTGCTCCCGGCCTGCTCCCGGCCTGCTCCTGGCCTGCTCCCGGCTGCTCCCGGGCTGCTCCCAGCTGCTCCCGGGCTGCCCCTGGGCTGCTCCGGCCTGCTCCCGGGCTGCTCCTGGGCTGCTCCCGGCTGCTCCTGGGCTGCTGCAGGTCTGACAGGGGGAGTTCTGGAGCACAGGATCACCAAGGTGGGAAGAGACCTCGAAGATCATCAAGTCACAGTCTCACAGTATCACCAAGGTTGGAAGAGACCTCAAAGATCATCGAGTCCAACCTGTCACCGCAGACCTCACGACTAGACCATGGCACCAAGTGCCACATCCAGTCCCCTCTTGAACACCTCCAAGGACGGGGACTCCACCACCTCCCTGGGCAGCACATCCCAGTGGCCAATCTCTGTTGCTGGGAAGAACTTTCTCCTCACCTCCAGCCTAAACCTCCCCTGGCACAGCTTGAGACTGTGTCCTCTTGTTCTGGTGCTGGCTGCCTGGGAGAAGAGCCCAACCCCCACCTGGCTACAACCTCCCTTCAGGGAGTTGCAGAGAGCAATGAGGTCTCCCCTGAGCCTCCTCTTCTGCAGGCTAAGCAACCCCAGCTCCCTCAGCCTCTCCTCCCAGGGCTGTGCTCCAGACCCCTCCCCAGCCTTGTTGCCCTTCTCTGGACACCTTCAAGTCTCTCAATGTCCTTCTTAGAGGGGCCCAGAACTGGACACAGGACTCAAGGTGTGGCCTAACCAAAGCAGAGTCCAAAGCAGAATGGCCTCCCTGCTCCTGCTGGCCACACTGTTCCTGATGCAGGCCAGGATGCCATTGGCCCTCTTGGCCCCCTGGGCACACTGCTGGCTCATGTTCAGGCAGCTGTCAATCAGCACCCCCAGGTCCCTCTCTGCCTGGCAGCTCTCAGCCACTCTGCCCCCAGACTGTAGCTCTGCCTGGGGTTGCTGTGGCCAAAGTGCAGCCCCTGGCACTTGGATGTGTTGAATGCCATCCTGTTGGCTCTGCCCATCTGTGCAGCCTGGCAAGGTCCCTCTGCAGAGCCCTTCTGCCCTCTAATTGACCAACATCTGCTCCCATCTGCTCCCGTCTGCTCCTGCTCTGCAGGCAGGAGCAGTCAGCTCATGGAAGTGCATCAGCTCTTTGGCCTCCTTTCAGCACGTTTCACATCAAAGCCCCTCCTTAGTTTCACGAAGCTGTGTGAAGTGCCAGCAGCTTGATGAGACCTGAAAGCTGATCTCACTGATGCCATCTGGAGCAGCCTGAGCCCGGGCCCTGCAGAAAGCTTTTCCCATTCATCTTGTCCTGGAGCCTGGGAATGGACCTTCCAAAGCAGAGCTTTGTTCTGCACTGGGGAAATCCTCTGTCCTGCTAAGAAGCCACTGGAAATACCCTGCAAGGGTTTGAAGAGCCTGCACTCAGAACCACAGAGGGGTAGGGGCTGGAAGGGACCTCTGGGGATCAGCCATCCAACCCCTGCCAGGGCAGGGCACCCAGGGCAGGGCACCCAGGGCAGGGCACACAGAGCACATCCAGGGGGGTTGGAAAGTCTTCAGAGGAGACTCCACAACCTCTCTGGGCAGCCTGCTCCAGGCTCTGGCACCCTCACAGGGACAAAGGTTTCCCTCCTGTTCCCCTGGCAGCTCCTCTGCTCCAGCTTGTCCCCAGTGCCCCTTGTGCTGTGCTTGGCCAGCCCTGAGCAGAGCCTGGCTCCAGCCCTGCACAGCTTCATCCCCAGCACTGAGGGCAGCCCTCAGGCTGCTCTGCTCCCAGCTCCCAGCCCCAGCTGCCTCAGCCTGGCCTCACAGGAGATGTTCCACTGCCTGCAGCAGCTCTGTGCCTCTGGCCTGGACTCTCTCAAGCAGTTCCCTGAGGTCCTTCTTGAACTGAGGGGCCCAGAGCTGGACACAAGATACCAGATGTGGCCTCAGCAGGGCAGGACAGAGGGGCAGCAGAACCTCTCTGACCTCCTCACCACAGCCCTTCTGCTGCAGCCCAGGCTGCCCTTGGCCTTCTTGGCCACCAGGGCACATTGCTGGCTCCTGGGCACCCTTCTGCCCACCAGGACCCCCAGGGCCCTCTCCTCTGTGCTGCTCTCCAGCAGGTCAATGCCCAACCCCTCCTGGCCCCTGGGGCTGTTCTCTCCCAGCTGCCACACTGTTGGATTCCAGCCAGTTTCTCCCCACCCAGCTCTCAGCCTGTCCAGGTCTGGCTGAAAGGCAGCACAGCCTGAGGGCTGTCACCACTGCTCCCACTCTGGTGCCATCAGCAAACTGCCTGGCAGTGCCCTCTGTGCCCTCTGTGCCCTCAGCCAGGTCGCTGATGAACAGATTGAGCAGCCCTGGTGCCAGGACCCCCCCTGGAGAGCACTCAGGGAGTTGGGGTGCACTGCTCCGTGCCCAGACAGGGAGCAGTGCTGTGGGGGTCCCTCAGGGCTGAGTCTGGGACCAGTGCTGTTTGACATCTTTGCCAGTGAGAGGGGCAGGGGCTGGAGCCAGCCTCAGCAGCTCTGGGGGTGCAGCAGTCAGAAGCTGAGCCCTGGGCTGCCCCTGCAGCTCCTCGGGCATGGCTCAGGATTCCCCTTGGCAGCCCTCCTGTGGGGGGACGCAGCCCCTCCTGCTCATGTCCCTGGCTGGAAGGATCCCTGCCCCTGGCCCCTGCCGTTCGTGCTGGCCCAGCTGGGACACCTCCTGCTCGGGGGACAGCTGTCTGCATTGCCCAGGGAAGCCTCTCAGTGGCCATGGGAGCCTGGGAGACATCTCCAATCCATTCAGGCTCTGGCCTTGAGGCTGACCAAACAGAAACCACTGCTGCCAGAGCTTCCACCCCCCGGCCACTGTGCTGCTGGGCAAGCTGCTGTGGGTGCCCTGCTGGGGCAGGGGCTGGGGCTGGCTGATCCCCAGAGCGCGTCCCAAGCCTCCCCATGCTGGATCCTGGGAATTCTGTCCATCCTGTGCTCGCTCAGCAGAGGGTCTGTGGCCTGCTGTGGCCACATCTTGGCAGAATCGCCTCTGCACAGCCCCCTGCAAGCACTGAAGTGTTTGTCCCTGGCAGTGTTTCACAGCACGGGATTAACTCAGGACAAGCTTGCCAGCCTGCTGCGTGCCCCCCACTGGGGCACAGGCCAGGGTCCTGCATGGTGGAATGGTTTGTGAGCCCTGGGGGAGCTCTGGGAGCAGCAGGTGGGAGCTGGCTGCAGGAGCTGGAGTCGGGAGCACGGGGATGGGGGTGGAAGGCAGGAGGGACAGAGTCACTGCCCAGGGAAGAAGAGGCCCTGGGGAAATGTCTTTGTCTGCTGATTTCTCTCAGCAGCCTCACATCTGTAGCTGTCATGACCTGCAGTGGATGTGGCAAAGCTCTGAGTGAAAGCCTCCCCAGCCCTTTCTTGCCCCTCTGCCATCTGGTTTCTTGCATGAGGGTTCACAGCCCCTCTCTGCTGGTCTTTGCAGAGAGCTCTGACAGGGGTGGACGACCTGCAGGCAGTGACAGCCCTGGAGATGCAAGTGGACACCAGAGACAGCAGCTTGGGCAGCTTGGGTAAGAAAATGCTGTAGCTTCTGCTCTCCAAGTTTCCTTTACTGTGTCTTGAGGCAAGACTGGGCACTCAGAAACCAACAGCCAGTGGCAGGCAGGCCAGGGAGGCCCCCAGAATCCTGGCCTGGATCCGCAGTGGTGGAGCAGGGCAGTGATTGTCCCAGGCTGGATGAGGCCCTGAGCAGCATGGGCTGGTGGGAGGTGTCCCTGCCCAGGGCAGGGGCTTGGAGCTGGAGGGAAAGGCCTGAGAGAGGAGGAAGGAGCAAGGTACTTGGCAGGACATGAGCACAGGCATGAGCAGAGCTGGGTTTGTGTGGGTACCAAGAAAGGAGATTGATAGAACCACAGCAGGGGTTGGGCTGGAAGGGAGCTCAAAGCTCAGCCAGCTCCAGCCCCCTGCCATGGGCAGGGACACCTCCCACCAGCACAGGCTGCTCAGGGCCTCATCCAGCCTGGCCTTCAGCACCTCCAGGCAGGAAGCAGCCACAGCCTCCTGGGCAGCCTGTGCCAGAGTCTCCCCAGCCTCACTGCCAACAATTTCCTCCCCATCTCCACTCTCAGTCTCTTCCCCTCCCAGCCCTTGTGCAAAGTCCCTCCCCAGCTCTCCTGCAGGCCCCTTGGGGGATCTCAGCCTTGACTTCTGTGCTCCTCAGCCCCTTGCAGGTTGCAGCTCCTCCTGCAGCAGATGGACTCTTTCCTTCTCCTGAGCTTTTGGAGCTGATGCCTTTGGCTTTGGCTGCTGCCAGACGTGGGCGGCGTTCGGGACCCGCCAGGAGCAGGTGCTGGGAGCAGAGTCCCTGGAGCCAGCCTGCAGCTCTCTGCTGCCCTAAGTGATTCTAATAGCTGCTAATCAAGTTAGCCACAGTGCTGTTTGCTGGCCCTGATTGAATTGCTGCCTGCTGGTGGCCAGGCTAAGTTGATTAGAGTCTGGAGGCTGCTGCTCCCCT